>CM029530.1:5911717-7111717 GCA_017141395.1 Laodelphax striatellus
CTCTAGATCAAGCATTTTTCATTGCTACTTGAAATTTGATTATCTCCTGAACGGGGGCAAATTTCGAGAATCTAATTGCATATTCTTGTTCCTCTCTTCAAGGACTATCATCCACCCGAGTTTGAGCGATTTTTATTTTTTTCACCAGAATGAAGCATCATGGTTTTTAGAGAAATTTTTCAAAAAATAGAAATTGTTAAAAATTTGCAATCTTATAGTACTTGAAGCGAGAAACACGAATATGTGCTCAGATTTTGAAAATTCGCTCCCATTCAGGAGATATGAGCAATTAAAGATTGCATTCTGCACCTCTAGATCAAGCATTTTTCATTGCTACTTGAAATTTGATTATCTCCTGAACGGGGGCGAATTTCGAGAATCTAATTGCATATTCTTGTTCCTCTCTTCATGACTATCATCCACCTGAGTTTGAGCGATTTTTATTTTTTTCACCAGAATGAAGCACATCATGGTTTTAGAGAAATTTCTGAAAAATAGAAATTGTTAAAAATTTGCAATCTTATAGTACTTGAAGCGAGAAACACGAATATGTGCTTAGATTTTGAAAATTCGCTCCCATTCAGGAGATATGAGCAATTAAAGATTGCATTCTGCACCTCTAGATCAAGCATTTTTCATTGCTACTTGAAATTTGATTATCTCCTGAACGGGGGCAAATTTCGAGAATCTAATTGCATATTCTTGTTCCTCTCTTCAAGGACTATCATCCACCCGAGTTTGAGCGATTTTTATTTTTTTCACCAGAATGAAGCTTCATGGTTTTTAGAGAAATTTTTCAAAAAATAGAAATTGTTAAAAATTTGCAATCTTATAGTACTTGAAGCGAGAAACACGAATATGTGCTTAGATTTTGAAAATTCGCTCCCATTCAGGAGATATGAGCAATTAAAGATTGCATTCTGCACCTCTAGATCAAGCATTTTTCATTGCTACTTGAAATTTGATTATCTCCTGAACGGGGGCAAATTTCGAGAATCTAATTGCATATTCTTGTTCCTCTCTTCAAGGACTATCATCCACCCGAGTTTGAGCGATTTTTATTTTTTTCACCAGAATGAAGCATCATGGTTTTTAGAGAAATTTTTCAAAAAATAGAAATTGTTAAAATTTGCAATCTTATAGTACTTGAAGCGAGAAACACGAATATGTGCTCAGATTTTGAAAATTCGCTCATTCAGGAGATATGAGCAATTAAAGATTGCATTCTGCACCTCTAGATCAAGCATTTTCCATTGCTACTTGAAATTTGATTATCTCCTGAACGGGGCGAATTTCGAGAATCTAATTGCATATTCTTGTTCCTCTTCAAGGACTATCATCCACCCGAGTTTGAGCGATTTTATTTTTCACCAGAATGAAGCATCATGGTTTTTAGAGATATTTTTCAAAATATAGAAATTGTTAAAAATTTGCAATCTTATAGTACTTGAAGCGAGAAACACGAATATGTGCTCAGATTTTTAAAATTCGCTCCCATTCAGGAGATATGAGCAATTAAAGATTGCATTCTGCACCTCTAGATCAAGTATTTCTCATTGCTACTTGAAATTTGATTATCTCCTGAACGGGGGCGAATTTCGAGAATCTAATTGCATATTCTTGTTCCTCTCTTCAAGGACTATCATCCACCCGAGTTTGAGCGATTTTTATTTTTTTTCACCAGAATGAAGAATGATGGTTTTTAGAGAAATTTTTCAAAAAATAGAAATTGTTAAATGATTCCAATCTTATAGTACTTGAAGCGAGAAACACGAATATGTGCTCAGATTTTGAAAATTCGCTCCCATTCAGGAGATATGAGCAATTAAAGATTGCATTCTGCACCTCTAGATCAAGCATTTTTCATTGCTACTTGAAATTTGATTATCTCCTGAACGGGGGCGAATTTCGAGAATCTAATTGCATATTCTTGTTCCTCTCTTCAAGGACTATCATCCACCCGAGTTTGAGCGATTTTTATTTTTTTCACCAGAATGAAGCATCATGGTTTTTAGAGAAATTTTTCAAAAAATAGAAATTGTTAAAAATTTGCAATCTTATAGTACTTGAAGCGAGAAACACGAATATGTGCTCAGATTTTGAAAATTCGCTCCCATTCAGGAGATATGAGCAATTAAAGATTGCATTCTGCACCTCTAGATCAAGCATTTTTCATTGCTACTTGAAATTTGATTATCTCCTGAACGGGGGCGAATTTCGAGAATCTAATTGCATATTCTTGTTCCTCTCTTCAAGGACTATCATCCACCCGAGTTTGAGCGATTTTTATTTTTCCACCAGAATGAAGCATGGTTTTTAGAGAAATTTTTCAAAAAATAGAAATTGTTGAAAATTTGCAATCTTATAGTACTTGAAGCGAGAAACACGAATATGTGCTCAGATTTTGAAAATTCGCTCCCATTCAGGAGATATGAGCACTTAAAGATTGCATTCTGCAACTCTCGATCAAGCATTTTTCATTGCTACTTGAAATTTGATTATCTCCTGAACGGGGGCGAATTCCGAGAATCTAATTGCATATTCTTGTTCCTCTCTTCAAGGACTATCATCCACCCGAGTTTGAGCGATTTTTATTTTTCACCAGAATGAAGCATGATGTATACATCATGGTTTTAGAGAAATTTTTCAAAAATAGAAATTGTTAAAAATTTGCAATCTTATAGTACTTGAAGCGAGAAACACGAATATGTGCTCAGATTTTGAAAATTCGCTCCCATTCAGGAGATATGAGCAATTAAAGATTGCATTCTGCACCTCTAGATCAAGCATTTTCATTGCTACTTGAAATTTGATTATCTCCTGAACGGGGCGAATTTCGAGAATCTAATTGCATATTCTTGTTCCTCTCTTCAAGGACTATCATCCACCCGAGTTTGAGCGATTTTATTTTTCACCAGAATGAAGCATCATGGTTTTTAGAGAAATTTTTCAAAAAAAAGAAATTGTTAAAAATTTGCAATCTTATAGTACTTGAAGCGAGAAACACGAATATGTGCTCAGATTCTAAAAATTCGCTCCCATTCAGGAGATAATATATGAGCAATTAAAGATTGCATTCTGCAGCTCTAGATCAAGCATTTTTCATTGCTACTTGAAATTTGATTATCTCCTGAACGGGGGCGAATTTCGAGAATCTAATTGCATATTCTTGTTCCTCTCTTCAAGGACTATCATCCACCCGATTTTGAGCGATTTTTTTTTTCACCAGAATGAAGCTTGATATACATCATGGTTTTTAGAGAAATTTTTCAAAAAATAGAAATTGTTAAAAATTTGCAATCTTATAGTACTTGAAGCGAGAAACACGAATATGTGCTCAGATTTTGAAAATTCGCTCCCATTCAGGAGATATGAGCAATTAAAGATTGCATTCTGCACCTCTAGATCAAGCATTTTTCATTGCTACTTGAAATTTGATTATCTCCTGAACGGGGGCGAATTTCGAGAATCTAATTGCATATTCTTGTTCCTCTCTTCAAGGACTATCATCCACCCGAGTTTGAGCGATTTTTATTTTTTTCACCAGAATGAAGCATCATGGTTTTTAGAGAAATTTTTCAAAAATAGAAATTGTTGAAAATTTGCAATCTTATAGTACTTGAAGCGAGAAACACTAATATGTGCTCAGATTTTGAAAATTCGCTCCCATTCAGGAGATATGAGCAATTAAAGATTGCATTCTGCACCTCTAGATCAAGCATTTTTCATTGTTACTTGAAATTTGATTATCTCCTGAACGGGGCGAATTTCGAGAATCTAATTGCATATTCTTGTTCCTCTCTTCAAGGACTATCATCCACCCAAGTTTGAGCGATTTTTATTTCTTTCACCAGAATGAAGCATCATGGTTTTTAGAGAAATTTTTCAAAAAATAGAAATTGTTAAAAATTTGCAATCTTATAGTACTTGAAGCGAGAAACACGAATATGTGCTCAGATTTTAAAAATTCGCTCCCATTCAGGAGATATGAGCAATTAAAGATTGCATTCTGCAGCTCTAGATCAAGCATTTTTCATTGCTACTTGAAATTTGATTATCTCCTGAACGGGGGCAAATTTCGAGAATCTAATTGCATATTCTTGTTCCTCTCTTCAAGGACTATCATCCACCCGAGTTTGAGCGATTTTTATTTTTTTCACCAGAATGAAGCATGAAAAATTTTAGAGAAATTTTTCAAAAAATAGAAATTGTTAAAATTTGCAATCTTATAGTACTTGAAGCGAGAAACACGACTATGTGCTCAGATTTTGAAAATTCTCCCATTCAGGAGATATGAGCAATTAAAGATTGCATTCTGCACCTCTAGATCAAGCATTTTTCATTGTTACTTGAAATTTGATTATCTCCTGAACGGGGCGAATTTCGAGAATCTAATTGCATATTCTTGTTCCTCTCTTCAAGGACTATCATCCACCCAAGTTTGAGCGATTTTATTTTTTTCACCAGAATGAAGCATCATGGTTTTTAGAGAAATTTTTCAAAAAATAGAAATTGTTAAAAATTTGCAATCTTATAGTACTTGAAGCGAGAAACACGAATATGTGCTCAGATTTTAAAAATTCGCTCCCATTCAGGAGATATGAGCAATTAAAGATTGCATTCTGCACCTCTAGATCAAGCATTTTCATTGCTACTTGAAATTTGATTATCTCCTGAACGGGGCGAATTTCGAGAATCTAATTGCATATTCTTGTTCCTCTCTTCAAGGACTATCATCCACCCGAGTTTGAGCGATTTTATTTTTTTCAATGAAGCATCATGGTTTTTAGAGAAATTTTCAAAAATAGAAATTGTTAAAAATTTGCAATCTTAAAGTACTTGAAGCGAGAAACACGAATATGTGCTCAGATTTTGAAAATTCGCTCCCATTCAGGAGATTTAAGCAATTAAAGATTGCATTCCGCACCTCTAGATCAAGCATTTTTCATTGCTACTTGAAATTTGATTATCTCCTGAACGGGGGCGAATTTCGAGAATCTAATTGCATATTCTTGTTCCTCTCTTCAAGGACTATCATCCACCCAAGTTTGAGCGATTTTTATTTTTTTCACCAGAATGAAACATCATGGTTTTTAGAGAAATTTTTCAAAAAATAGAAATTGTTAAAAATTTGCAATCTTATAGTACTTGAAGCGAGAAACACTAATATGTGCTCAGATTTTGAAAATTCGCTCCCATTCAGGAGATATGAGCAATTAAAGATTGCATTCTGCACCTCTAGATCAAGCATTTTTCATTGCTACTTGAAATTTGATTATCTCCTGAACGGGGGCAAATTTCGAGAATCTAATTGCATATTCTTGTTCCTCTCTTCAAGGACTATCATTCACACGAGTTTGAGCGATTTTTATTTTTTTCACCAGAATGAAGCATCATGGTTTTTAGAGAAATTTTTCAAAAAATAGAAATTGTTAAAAATTTGCAATCTTATAGTACTTGAAGCGAGAAACACGAATATGTGCTCAGATTTTGAAAATTCGCTCCCATTCAGGAGATATGAGCAATTAAAGATTGCATTCTGCACCTCTAGATCAAGCATTTTTCATTGCTACTTGAAATTTGATTATCTCCTGAACGGGGGCGAATTTCGAGAATCTAATTGCATATTCTTGTTCCTCTCTTCAAGGACTATCATCCACCCGATTTTGAGCGATTTTTTTTTTCACCAGAATGAAGCATCATGGTTTTTAGAGAAATTTTTCAAAAAATAGAAATTGTTAAAAATTTGCAATCTTATAGTACTTGAAGCGAGAAACACGAATATGTGCTCAGATTTGAAAATTCGCCCATTCAGGAGATATGAGCAATTAAAGATTGCATTCTGCACCTCTAGATCAAGCATTTTCATTGCTACTTGAAATTTGATTATCTCCTGAACGGGGCGAATTTCGAGAATCTAATTGCATATTCTTGTTCCTCTCTTCAAGGACTATCATCCACCCGAGTTTGAGCGATTTTATTTTTTCACCAGAATGAAGCATCATGGTTTTTAGAGGAATTTCTCAAAAAATAGAAATTGTTGAAAATTTGCAATCTTATAGTACTTGAAGCGAGAAACACGAATATGTGCTCAGATTTTAAAAATTCGCTCCCATTCAGGAGATATGAGCAATTAAAGATTGCATTCTGCAGCTCTAGATCAAGCATTTTTCATTGCTACTTGAAATTTGATTATCTCCTGAACGGGGGCGAATTTCGAGAATCTAATTGCATATTCTTGTTCCTCTCTTCAAGGACTATCATCCACCCGAGTTTGAGCGATTTTTATTTTTTTCACCAGAATGAAGCATGAAAAATTTTAGAGAAATTTTTCAAAAAATAGAAATTGTTAAAAATTTGCAATCTTATAGTACTTGAAGCGAGAAACACGAATATGTGCTCAGATTTTGAAAATTCGCTCCCATTCAGGAGATATGAGCAATTAAAGATTGCATTCTGCACCTCTAGATCAAGCATTTTTCATTGCTACTTGAAATTTGATTATCTCCTGAACGGGGGCGAATTTCGAGAATCTAATTGCATATTCTTGTTCCTCTCTTCAAGGACTATCATCCACCCGAGTTTGAGCGATTTTTATTTTTTTCACCAGAATGAAGCATCATGGTTTTTAGAGAAATTTTTCAAAAAATAGAAATTGTTAAAAATTTGCAATCTTATAGTACTTGAAGCGAGAAACACGAATATGTGCTCAGATTTTGAAAATTCGCTCCCATTCAGGAGATATGAGCAATTAAAGATTGCATTCTGCACCTCTAGATCAAGCATTTTTCATTGCTACTTGAAATTTGATTATCTCCTGAACGGGGGCAAATTTCGAGAATCTAATTGCATATTCTTGTTCCTCTCTTCAAGGACTATCATCCACCCGAGTTTGAGCGATTTTTATTTTTTTCACCAGAATGAAGCTTGATATACATCATGGTTTTTAGAGAAATTTCTCAAGAAAGAGAAATTGTTAAAAAATTGCAATCTTATAGTACTTGAAGCGAGTAACAAGAATATGTGCTCAGATTTTGAAAATTCGCTCCCATTCAGGAGATATGAGCAATTAAAGATTGCATTCTGCACCTCTAGATCAAGCATTTTCATTGCTACTTGAAATTTGATTATCTCCTGAACGGGGCAATTTCGAGAATCTAATTGCATATTCTTGTTCCTCTCTTCAAGGACTATCATCCACCCAAGTTTGAGCGATTTTTATTTTTTTCACCAGAATGAAGCATCATGGTTTTTAGAGAAATTTTTCAAAAAATAGAAATTGTTAAAAATTTGCAATCTTATAGTACTTGAAGCGAGAAACACGAATATGTGCTCAGATTTTAAAAATTCGCTCCCATTCAGGAGATATGAGCAATTAAAGATTGCATTCTGCACCTCTAGATCAAGCATTTTTCATTGCTACTTGAAATTTGATTATCTCCTGAACGGGGCGAATTTCGAGAATCTAATTGCTTATTCTTGTTCGTCTCTTCAAGGACTATCATCCACCCGAGTTTGAGCGATTTTTATTTTTTTCACCAGAATGAAGCATCATGGTTTTTAGAGAAATTTTTCAAAAAATAGAAATTGTTAAAAATTTGCAATCTTATAGTACTTGAAGCGAGAAACACGAATATGTGCTCAGATTTTGAAAATTCGCTCCCATTCAGGAGATATGAGCAATTAAAGATTGCATTCTGCACCTCTAGATCAAGCATTTTTCATTGCTACTTGAAATTTGATTATCTCCTGAACGGGGGCGAATTTCGAGAATCTAATTGCATATTCTTGTTCCTCTCTTCAAGGACTATCATCCACCCAAGTTTGAGCGATTTTTATTTTTTTCACCAGAATGAAGCTTCATGGTTTTTAGAGAAATTTTCAAAAATAGAAATTGTTAAAATTTGCAATCTTATAGTACTTGAAGCGAGAAACACGAATATGTGCTCAGATTTTGAAAATTCCCCATTCAGGAGATATGAGCAATTAAAGATTGCATTCTGCACCTCTAGATCAAGCATTTTCATTGCTACTTGAAATTTGATTATCTCCTGAACGAGGCGAATTTCGAGAATCTAATTGCATATTCTTGTTCCTCTTCAAGGACTATCATCCACCCAAGTTTGAGCGATTTTATTTTTTCACCAGAATGAAGCATCAGAGAAATTTTTCAAAAATAGAAATTGTTAAAATTTGCAATCTTATAGTACTTGAAGCGAGAAACACGAATAATATGTGCTCAGATTTTGAAAATTCGCTCCCATTCAGGAGATATGAGCAATTAAAGATTGCATTCTGCACCTCTAGATCAAGCATTTTTCATTGCTACTTGAAATTTGATTATCTCCTGAACGGGGCGAATTTCGAGAATCTAATTGCATATTCTTGTTCCTCTTCAAGGACTATCATCCACCCAAGTTTGAGCGATTTTTATTTTTCACCAGAATGAAGCTTCATGGTTTTTAGAGAAATTTTTCAAAAATAGAAATTGTTAAAATTTGCAATCTTATAGTACTTGAAGCGAGAAACACGAATATGTGCTCAGATTTTGAAAATTCGCTCCCATTCAGGAGATATGAGCAATTAAAGATTGCATTCTGCACCTCTAGATCAAGCATTTTCATTGCTACTTGAAATTTGATTATCTCCTGAACGGGGCAAATTTCGAGAATCTAATTGCATATTCTTGTTCCTCTCTTCAAGGACTATCATCCACCCGAGTTTGAGCGATTTTTATTTTTTCACCAGAATGAAGCATCATGGTTTTTAGAGAAATTTTCAAAAATAGAAATTGTTAAAAATTTGCAATCTTATAGTACTTGAAGCGAGAAACACGAATATGTGCTCAGATTTTGAAAATTCGCTCCCATTCAGGAGATATGAGCAATTAAAGATTGCATTCTGCACCTCTAGATCAAGCATTTTCATTGCTACTTGAAATTTGATTATCTCCTGAACGGGGCGAATTTCGAGAATCTAATTGCATATTCTTGTTCCTCTCTTCAAGGACTAATATGTGCTCAGATTTAGAAAATTCGCTTTCATTCAGGAGATATGAGCAATTAAAGATTGCATTCTGCACCTCTAGATCAAGCATTTTCATTGCTACTTGAAATTTGATTATCTCCTGAACGGGGCGAATTTCGAGAATCTAATTGCATATTCTTGTTCCTCTCTTCAAGGACTATCATCCACCCAAGTTTCATAAAAATTTAGAGGTCCCTAATTTTTTCACCAGAATGAATAGCCTGAAAATCATGTACTAATTAGAGTGATGAAGTCTTATCAGAGACAATTGAACTAGAACTTAGTATCCACTTGTCTCATGCAAGACTTCTAAGTTTTTGAAACAAGTCCCTGATCTCCATCTAATATGTAGCAATTAAACATTTCATTTATAATTTTCTAGATCAAATTCATTGCTACTTGAAATTTGATTATATGGAACGAGTAGTAATGTTCAAGAATCTAATTGCATATTCTTGTTCAGAGTTTGAAAATTTATTTTTCACAGCGATGGAATACATCAGACTGAATATTTTTTGTCACCAAAACAGGATACCTTTCTATATTGTTGTTAAGAATAATTTTTCAAAAATATTAGTACAATTGTTAAAACTGAATTCCAAAAATAGTACTTGAAGCGAGAAACACGAATATGTGCTCAGATTTTGAAAATTCGCTCCCATTCAGGAGATATGAGCAATTAAAGATTGCATTCTGCACCTCTAGATCAAGCATTTTTCATTGCTACTTGAAATTTGATTATCTCCTGAACGGGGGCGAATTTCGAGAATCTAATTGCATATTCTTGTTCCTCTCTTCAAGGACTATCATCCACCCGAGTTTGAGCGATTTTTATTTTTTTCACCAGAATGAAGCATGAGAAATTTTAGAGAAATTTTTCAAAAAATAGAAATTGTTAAAAATTTGCAATCTTATAGTACTTGAAGCGAGAAACACTAATATGTGCTCAGATTTTGAAAATTCGCTCCCATTCAGGAGATATGAGCAATTAAAGATTGCATTCTGCACCTCTAGATCAAGCATTTTTCATTGCTACTTGAAATTTGATTATCTCCTGAACGGGGGCGAATTTCGAGAATCTAATTGCATATTCTTGTTCCTCTCTTCAAGGACTATCATCCACCCAAGTTTGAGCGATTTTTATTTTTTTCACCAGAATGAAGCATCATGGTTTTTAGAGAAATTTTTCAAAAAATAGAAATTGTTAAAAATTTGCAATCTTATAGTACTTGAAGCGAGAAACACGAATATGTGCTCAGATTTTGAAAATTCGCTCCCATTCAGGAGATATGAGCAATTAAAGATTGCATTCTGCACCTCTAGATCAAGCATTTTTCATTGCTACTTGAAATTTGATTATCTCCTGAACGGGGGCGAATTTCGAGAATCTAATTGCATATTCTTGTTCCTCTCTTCAAGGACTATCATCCACCCGAGATGGCGCCCGTTTCATAAAAATTTAGAGGTCCCCTAATGAAACGGTGGCACTCTCTACACACGAATAGCCTGGAAAATCATGTAATAACTAATTCAGAGTGATGCCGAAGTTTTCCTTTCATCAGAGACAATTGGAACTAGAACTTAGTATCCACTTGTCTCTGCTTTCATGCAAGACTTCTAAGTTTTTATGAAACAAGTCCCTGATCTCCATCTAATATGTAGTGTAGCGTAAACATTTCATTTATAATTTTCTAATTGAAATTCAAATCTACTATGCGATACAATTTCAGTTGATAGGATTATATGGAAGATGTAGTAATGTTCAACAACAATATGGTGTAACAGAGTTTGAAAATTTATTTTTAAAAAGCCCAGCGATGGAATACATCAGACTGAATATTTCTTTGTCACTTACAAAACAGGATACCTTTCTATATTGTTGTTAAGAATAACTTTAACCTTCAATTATTGATCACCTTTCTACTTTATATTAGTACAAATACAAATCCAACTGAATTCCAAAAAATGGAACTTCACGAAAACTCTCTAATCTTAAACATTAGTGCAGTTTTCTATTCAATGTACCACAATAATCGTCAACCCAAATATGCTAAAATAAATATTTCTCATTTACAAATTTGCTATTATGATACAGTACAACAGTAAATAGTTATCTTGATCTATCTAGCTATTTTATATACTTAATAATAGTAATAATCAGCCTTATCAATTACCAGTATAATAACATAGGTACACTGAATGTCTATTTACAATGAATAAAGTACATTATTACTCAACTACTGCTATTTCCAGTCCAACTCAATTTATGGAAGTCAAAGCCTGAATTGAACAAAATTAGAAACTACAAATTTGCAGTCAACTGGTTACACATTCTAGACATGCAAATCTGCTTACCAAGTGTGTGGCTTTGTAATAATAAGAATCAGAAGAGCTGTTAATGTATCTGCAACGAATTGTAAATAACTCATACACAATTTGATCTGTCCAATTTCACTCTTACTCAACACTCACTGATTGAGCCGTTCAAATTGATAGAAAGTTCATTACAATATTTACAAGAATTCCAACTAAAATAGTTGAAAATTCATGAGATTCTTCAATTTTTATAAGTTAGATAAGTTGGAATCACATAATCAAAGCTAGCCTTATTTTAACAAATGCTAACAATGCTATCAAAGTAGGTGTCTTGACTTGTGAGAGAAGCTACGGTCCATAACAATCAGACTTAGAAATAATGTATCCTGAACATAATTGTTTTATTACGCGTGAACCTCATGGCGGATTTAATACTTGTCAAAAATACTGAAATTCATCATTCATAAAAAAGCTATGACATATACATTTGTAAAAGCAAAGTCCATCTAAATGAAGTTTCAAGGATATTTCAGCGAATTTCAAAATGATTTTGCCCAACGACCAGATTCTTATACTCTAAATACTATGACAGATCAGTCGATTGAGTCAGTCTCACTTCAATTTACACAGTAACTGACGAATGTAACAATCTTCAAATTATTTACAATATTTTTATCCAACTGCCATTATTTCTGCATTGAATAATCCAAATTTAGAATGTAACAATTGGCAATATTATCAGGCTAAAAGAAGTTATACCACGATAAATTTAATAAGTTCTTCGTGTTTAATACATGTACTACATTATCAATATTAAACCAGTAGATTGCTTTAAATGCGTTTTCAAAATATATGTAAATAATATCACTGCTGCAAGCACTATAGAATTCTCTAGTTATGATTCTATTGGGTGAAGCAGATCTATTTCTTTTTATCACTCTTCCATGAAAAAATGTGTCATTATTTGAAAATTACCAATTTTGAAAGACTCTTGAATTTAAAAATAGAACTAAATTCAAATCGACCTCTACAAAAAAATTCTATTATAAAAATCTTCAAAAAATATTTTACAACGAACAGATACTTTTCTAATACCAGAACTCCCTTAACTTCGATAGTAGAGAAAGTACGCGAATTTCTTGTCAATGTTAAAATACAGTCAATGAAACGATTTGTAGAAAGATTAGTTTTGTTGAAACATTGTGTAGCTAGATGATTGAACCTTGACGTCACAACATAACAGAAAAAATGTGAGATCGAAACAACAATAAAAATTTTTTAATTCTGGATTTGAAATAGTAGGATAGAAAAACAATAAGGTTGAGAAATATTAACGTTTATTATTGCAAGTGTAGGTAAATATGTTGCATAATATCCTAATTCAGGTTTCAGGTACTAGAGTAAATGGCAATGGTGGAAAGAACGGGAAGACAGGGACATAAAATTATCAATTATTTATCTCGATTTTGAAGAAAGAAATAGAAAATACAGTAACATGATAAACTAGAGAAAACAAGATCAGAAGGTACTTGTTCCCCAAAACATGGGCCATGAATAGTTTGTTAAGTGATAATATACCTTACCGCACAAGTAATTAACAATGATATTAAATTTTTCCAGCTAGTAAAAAAAGCTGCCTTTATTGGGGAAGACTGGGTTTCCATAACCAATTATTGTTGTTATGAACAACGTTCGATTCTCAACAAAGCTACAATAGAAGACAAGATTCGGTATGAAAGCTTCAATTTATAACGCTGTATTGACAAGTAACATTTCCCCTTCCACGACCACTTCTGATGAAAACAATTATAGTTCATAATACAGAATAAAATTATAATGCTCTGATGTTGAGTACAGTCCAAAAACAGGTTTATAATTCCAAGAATACAAAATTAAGAAAAACAGATTACCAAGTAGGCTAGTTGAAACAGATTTAATCTTGTCATTCAAGAGCCATTTCTTTAGATGAGTGTAGATCAGGGATTCTCAAAGTGAGGTACCGTATGCAAAAATATTCAGGGGGTACGTGGCCGGCCAACAAAACTACATTGACGTGAAAGTTTTTAATCCTTTACCACAAAATGTCCAAGATGGTGCTACTCCTGGTACACTTAAAAGCAAACTTAAATCTCTTCTTATTCATATTCGCCCCTATGAAATTGAAGAGTTTTTAAAGCCTCTGTAATTCGGTGATAATGTCTTCAACATAATTTTATACGTATAAGGTATCACATAATATATCATGATTCATTTATTGTTTTCATTCATCATAATAAGGTGACATTTCATACATCACTAGAGCTCTTATTTGCTATGCGATTTTATGTGAAATAAGATTTTTTAATGCTACAAGGCGATATAGTTATCAATTACCAATTTAACATTGTTTTAAAAACACGTTTTTATAAAATAGCTTTCAAATGGGTTATAATCAAGTTGTAAAGTTGGGCTTCTAAAGCTGGGTTGCACAAAGCAAGATAATTTTCATCCAGGATCAGTATGAAGACAATTAAAATGGGATCACCTGATTCAAAATAATTGATCCTGGTTGATGCAACTCAACATAAGTGTAGCCTGAGTGAGGAACGATGGTTGGAAAAATTAGTTAAAACCTATTTCTTGGAAACACACCATTGACAATAAAGTTATTTAGAAAATTGTATAGACAACTCAAAATTCATCAAGATTCATTTACAAACTCATTGAGATAAGATTTCTAAGTTTGGGTTGAGATTGTTACTTTCTTCATAATTTTTCAATTAGAGTAATGGAAGAAAGACTCAGAAAATAACATCTGTTTCATAACATCAAACCCGAGTTCCAATCAATTTGTGCTAGATATAATCACCCCTAAATAACTAATGCGGACTTTATACAAATGATCAAAAAGGTATTGTTATATACGATGTACATGAATGTTTTCCATTCATTAGTTAATGTAATAATTATTATGAATGAATTCTGTCCAGAATACTTTTATAACTACCTACTATATCACAAGTACAGAACATGAACGAGAAGCATTTCTTCAACAATAACATGATATTTTCAACAATATATCGGTTAAAAACTGAATTTCTAGAGTGGAATAGAATGAAATACGTCTTAATACAATATAACGAACTCTTGATATATCTCGTACTATGTTATTATGTTGTATTCTAATATCTAGAAGAGCAGTAGATAAATGCTTTTCACTTTTGACACCGTTCTTTCAATTTCTGATTTGGAAGTAGAGGGTCTGCCAGAGTAACTCTGTATTTCGATAAAAGTTCATCAGGAGGACAATTAAATGAAAAATATTGATAATATCAACTACAAAATGTGTTTGCTCTTGTCTATCATTGCAATGTCACGCTGACAAAGTAAAAAAGAAAATGTAATTCAATAAAAGTAGAAGTAGAAGATTTTCAGTTGAAGATGATTTTGAGATAATTAAACAATATTCTCAAGAAATGAATTATGTTATTTAAGAAAGGTTCAATTTACTAGTCAACTGATCAATTACTAGCTCAATAGTCAATTTACTAGTCATCATTAATTATGTTGTTTAAGAAAGCTTTAATTCACTAGTCTCTCTCATTTTCTTTTCTCAATTTACTAATTGTTATAAGAACAATAAATTGAGGAAATAATCCGTATAAAGTTTGAAAAAATAATTATAGCACTTGGCTTTAAATTGACTGAACATTTTTGAACACTTTTGACGTTGTTGGAAAATACAGTGACTATATTGACTACAGTCACTGTAATGAAAAAAGGAGATCAGCTCCATCTATCGGTTACTTCATATAGCTTCTCTAGCAACAATCTACTCTTCTCTAAGCATCTCTGATGCAATAATGTAATCAAGGAAACTATATAGTATCGCTATAGCTGTCAACTGAATGCCTTGATATTTTCTTCATTAATGCTCGATTCTACGAATGTATTAAATTTAAAATGCACAAACCATCTCAATAAGTTTGAAAGCAAAGTACTGTATTATGAGAGATAGATTATAGATTTTCGTTTTCATTTCAAAGAAATCTGAATTTTCCTTCCATAATATTACTTATTATTTATCCAATTTAGTTCAATTTATTCGTTGTTCAAACAGAATAATATGAAAATAATAATAATATGAAAATAGACGAACAAACAATGGATAACTTGAAAAAAAAAATTGTTCTTAGTTGCATTTGTTTGATGAACTGAATATTATATTCAAGTGAGAAAAGCACCAATTTCAAAATGATCAAGAAGACCTTGAAATAAGCTGCGTTTGCTGTACGAGTAGTTTGGAAGAACGTAGATGATAATAATAATATTAAAATTTTTGAGATGTTTTTCAAAAAACTCTAACGTTAGTAAATTATCACATTACAGAAGTGATGACTAAATTATACTTGACACGAATATAATAAATTTACAACATAGAATAGCTTATCACTATAAACTTAAATCAAAATATTATTTATAGTTATAGAAAAATAAAAAACCATTATGTACATTACATTAATAAATAAGATAACAGCTATTCTCGATTACTTACATATTATGTACACAATTAAACAGTATAGCACTTATCTAAAAGATCATGTGCAATCTAAAATTACATCACAAAGCTCAAATATATAAAAGTTCATCAACAGTTCAAATAATGCTCTGAATAATATAGTATATAGATATTATTACTCGAATCTAATCACAGTATGGAGATGAACTTGGACAAAATATACTTATAAGACGACTTTTAAAACTTATTTGTTCGACAATGCTTGTCAAAGGCAAGCTGCGATAAAAATATAGCTGATAAAGAGTCTATTCAAAAATAATATCGATTCTAAAAGGGCAGACAACATAACAGTTTGTAAATAAGCCCCGAGGAAGGGATAAATATCAAATTTCTATAATTAGTTAACGATGGCAAATGAATTCACATTTCTGACCAAAACTGACTATTGAATGTAAAACTCATCAACAATTTTATGAAGACTGCAAGAGATTCCACAAATCAGCATCAGTTCTGGAAAAGAAACAAATCTTATCAGATGCTTGATAAACATTTAAACCATTTTTATAAAATATGTATAACATATACAAACTTGTAAACATATATTTTCTATTTTGGTACAGAGAATCAATGAAAATCAGGCTCTGCATCTAAGATTTGCAATCACAAAAATCTCTTGCCTGACTTTGCATAAAAGCGTTCATTTGTTCCAATGTATGAGGAAACGTACGACATAACCGTACGACAGAAATCGCATGCATAAAAGGGCGGCCCTAAGGATAACAAAGGCTAGGCGCACACCGGTTAGTCGACACAAGACAAGACAAGATTAGTCACGTTTAGTCACAGTAATTCACATAGTTGCTTATGAAGCAGCACACACCGATGCAATGACTAATCAGTGTGTGTTGCTTCATAAGCAACTATGTGAAGTACTGTAACTAAACGTGACTAATCTTGTCTTGTCTTGACTAACCGGTGTACGCCTAGCCTAACACAATATCACATTCACAACTACACTAAATCATTCACATTCATTTATTTGATCGAAAATACAATATCAAGGGAAGAAAAAGCAGGCAATAGCCCAAAACTACTTCTATTCATCCGATTACAGATCGAATTCATTGAATTGATAATTTCAAATAAAATTTTTGTCGTTTCAAACTGTGACAAGTAGACAAATGAATGAGAACAGTGGCAGTGGCAGTGGACTGACCTGGGTAGTACTAACTGTCTCGGTTGGGGTGTTTGGCGAGCATGCGCCGGGGCCAGGGCAGAGGCCAGTCGTACTGCCGGGGCACGGGTCCGCCCACGTTCGCCTCGAAATACTGGAACAGGCCGTACCACCACACGCGCGACAGGTGGTTGTTCGAGCCCGGATGCTGCAAAAAACAAACGTATTACCGGGTTATCATTGATGCGATTTTCTGACAAAAATTTGACGCGTATCAGTTCATGATTCCTGTCTAATTTAGGTTGTTTGGCTTGAACGATGGTTTCTAGAAAACGTCAATCTTCGCACCATTCTTTTATGATAACTCTGTATTACACACATATAGGAAACCATTTTTTAATTGTTGAAGTATTCTTATTCACAGATCATACCGTATCATCTTGTACATCATATTCATGCTTTTTTATTTTCATAGATAGACAAACACCAAATATTAATTTGAGAAATTTCCTCCATTTCAAGCAGTATTATGCAGTTGCCACTATATTCTAACGCTTAGGTTAGGTTAGATTTTTATATGTTATTTTTGTACTTTCCTTATCTCAAACAATAAAATTCGACCATGGCTACTAGAATACACGGTAGGGCAGGAATGCGCAGAAGTCTGCTGCGATTCTTTTCTTCTTAAAATGTATAGTACTTTTTAATGTATATTTACGGTTTTGTCTAAATGTTTTAAATACTTTTTTAACAAGAACAAGAGCAAGAGAAAATGATTAATGATAATTTACTTGAACCTCTACCTTAGACTCATTCTCGCACACAGGCAGCAATGCCTATGCGAGGATTAATATATAATTTTTATTCATCACATGTTTTCTCGTGGAAAAAATACATGTATTATATTATGAACATTTTATTTTCATTTTTGCACATGTATGAGTGCATTTTTTTGGCAATAAAATGAATTGAATTGAATCGATTATGATATAGCACTTGACTATTTCGGTTCAGGGTAACGGCACACTTCTCAAAATCTAGCCTGGAATAAGTGCAAACAGTGTATTCTAATATCCGTGGATTAGAGAACAGTGTATTCTAGTATCCATGGATAAGATCACATTCGAATATTGGAGTAACTATAAAAAATTGAGCATGTCAATAAATAATCTTAAACCCTTATCCAAATCTTTTTTAAATCAACTGTAACCACTTGGAAAAAATTGCAATCAATGGATATCATTTCAATCCTTTTGCAATTAATGGATTTTAATCATTGTTTTTTCAATTTCCAATCCATGAAATAGGCCTAATTCAAAATCAAATCAAATCAATTGCCATTTTCTTTAGAAAAAATTGAAACAAAAACATCCTTATAGACTAATTTAATCTTTATTTACAATTGAATGATATACTCAAAGAAAGTTTTAGATTATTTTAATATTTAAATAATGTTATAAGTTATTTGGATGGATGTACAAGTCAATTTAATCAGTACTACAAGAAACAATATGCTGAATAATGAATTTCGAAAATTTTATTAATAATATCATTAATTTCAATGCCAATTTTTGTGAAGTAGAAGATCCGTTCTCATCTCAACTGATTAGATATTACTTTCAAGCAGAAATATTGGAACTTTACTGAATTTTTAATATTTAAATAATATTGATTAGGCTTGCTATTGCCAGTCTTTTGAGCACTTCAATATAAATGTAGCCATGATATTACCAAAATTAAGCTTTGAATAAAAGCCCTGATCAATTCGTTTCTAAATAGTTATAATAGTACTGTACTAGCTATATTTTTAAATTGGTGGTTGGATAAAAAGCGAATTTACCTTCAACTGAACATGGTTTGCTAACGTGTGATAAATCCAAAATATTCTGGTTGTCACAAAATAAGCTATCAAAACATCGACGGTGTAGTGACCCCGTGCGACTAACACTAAAATAACGCCAACAAGAGAAGTTATAGCAGAAGCCCAGTGTAACAGGTAACATCGTTTAGGAGAATCTGAAACACACATGAGAAAATCGTACAATAATTTGAATGATCAGTGAAAAACATTATGAACTGAATCAGTAAAAATTATTGATTCAAGCCAACATGATGCAACAAACAAATAACCTGGTGTAATCTTTATCATTGAGTGTAAAGATGCCTTCACACCACAAGCAACACAGAAAGTATTTTGTATGTTGTTTACACTGAGTAAATAGTTATTATGTAACAATTAGCATTATTTATACAACTTTGCTGAAAAAGTGCTTACAATAAAAAGCAAAATCACATAGCGTAGAATTATTTGAGATAAAAGGCCCCTGAATCAAACGAGCGTAGACGGGGGAAGCCACCTTTAAGCCACACTATTAATAAAAAATCTACTCTACAAATAACTTCCAGCAAATTTTATAGAATATTGTAAATAAATTAAAATGAATGAAATAACATTAAATGTAATTAATTTCACAAATTTGTTGTTTTTCTTTTTCATGTAAAAGTTGGAAAATGTAAATTAATTAATTTGAAAGTAACTATGGGCTAACCACCAACTTTCTTAGACGTTTTTGAATTGAAACATTAAATAGATGAAGATAACATTAAATTGAATGAATGGAAATGTTATTGTCAAAAAGCCATTACAGCACAAAGCCGAAAGTTGTAAATCAATATAACTTGAGCTGTAATTTCTAATATTGTCACAGTTAAATACAACTTTTGAGATAAAAGTTGCGTCACTATTTAATACAAAACAACATCGGCTAAACCAAATAAGTTATCACAGCTGAAAAAATAAACAATGAAAAAATATTGTTACTAGTTTTCACAGAAACTAGAAAACATACACTAGAAAATCATAATTTTGCTATTTGTAGCAGATTTCCATAAACGTCGAAATGAAAATGTTTTAAAACATTTCTATAACTTTAAAAAGAATGAATGAATGTTAATTTTATTGTCAAAAAGCCATTACAGCAAGAAGCCGAAAGTTGTAATCAGTACCGGTTTACAGGCTAGGTTAAGTTTACTTTAAGTTAACTCTTACCCCGCTCGTACACCGGAGCAATAAGCAATAGGCAACTAGCAACATATGGATCATATGATTGTCTACTCTGTACAAATCAATAGTTCAATGCACACCGGAACAGCTGCTTTAGGTGTGCACTGGACTATTTGTTTCTATAGAGTAGATGATCATATGATCCAAATGTTGCTTATTGCCCATTGCTTATTGCTCCGGTGTACGAGCTGCCGTACACTTAACACTTAAATATATCGTACATTGTATTTAAACGTCTTGAATCGAATTGTAACAGTTTTTATGCTCTCTTATTTTATGGCAATTTGATCGGGGATACACCGCTTAATAAGTACCGGACCCTAAATGGCAATGTGGACATCTTCAATGGAAAGAAACCCATAATAATAGAAGATGAATAATTGAGTGTGGTAGACTACTCACATTCAGAAATGATGAGGTAACAAATGACGAGTATAACAGTGTGCCCGCTGTAGATGTAGTCGCCGCAGTAGGTGTGCTTTCCGTTGATGGAGAGTCCGAAGCCGGAAATGAGCTGGAACACCCTCTTGCCGATTATCGAGATGCTGGTGATGTTGGCTTTCGGCGAACAGTAGTAGGTGCTGCTGGACATCGGCAACACTGTCACGTACATTGTGATCGAACGCATCAGGTACAGTATCGACAACATTAGGAACACTCTCCTCAGCACAATCCATCTGCAACACCAACACAATTTACAAATCATTCAACAATTATTGAGGAGTAGCTCATAGACCTGATCAGCGCGCTCTAGGTGAGAGAGAGTGAACAACCTGAGGGATTTTAACCATTGTGAGATAGGAACAAAACATGATTTCGAGATAGAATTCAATTAAATCATTAAAGTATCATCAAAAATTTATTGCTATCTATTATTTAGTGGTTTCAAGGTGTTTTAATGAATGTATTAATTGGATTAAAGTATTTTTATCAGAATTTTTGATATCTTGTTGCTAGACTCTTCTTGCTAGGTTAGGATTTTTGAAGTTTGAACTTCCCGCTATGAGTAACCATCGGTATCGTATGTATGATAAACATTATTATTCCAGAGACATCAACTATTTCGCACAAATAATATTTAATTTAATTACAACATTATATTTACATCTTATATTTTCCATATTTCATCTATTTACGTTCAATATTATATTTTCATATCACTACATAATTATCTCACTCTCTTTTGGAAAGGAATGCTTTTGGAAAGAGGATCAAATTAAAATTATCTTTGTTTCTTTTCCCTTAAAGAGACAACTGAAGTGTTCTTGAACATCGTAGCTTTGATTTTATAAGTTACTGGAATATTTTGGCTGAATATTTATCAAAAACGATGGGTTTGAAGACAGGCACTTTTACATTTGATTCAATGATAACCCATCTTCAATCCCCCCAGGTTGTTCCTCTGTCTCTCACTTGCGCGCTGATGTTTGTGAGCTACGTCTCAATTGTGATTACAAAGTTATGCAAATTAATAACTAACGTTAAGAGCCCTTCCATTGACTGAATTTATACAAACGAGGTGATTTTTGAAATGCGCGGGTAAAGGGAGGATGTCAAAACGAGTTCACTCCTTCGGACGCTATTTTGCAACCAATAATCATGAAAATGGTACCAAATTGTTCAGAAAGATCTGTAGAATTGTAGAATATTGTATAACCTTGAAAAATAAATTTTCAACTTTAAAATGACAGTAAACGTAGATGAAAATGGAGGAAATTTTACTCATTTTAACCTCCAATTAAATAAATGTGAGTGAAGATAAAATTTCAAGACACAGCGAAAATTCTACAATGTTTATCTATAATTTAGCGACCTTTAAAAATGGCGACCAAAGTAGTAAACTCTGAAGTGTTTGTTTTCATATTTTTTTTCCAAAAGTACTAAGGCGTCTTAATAATGTAGAAATGGAGAGAAGAAGTTACCTACTAACATCACTATTTTGTTGAAGAAAACCCCTTGTTTCAGTAAGAGAAAAGCTAATCGACTGTTTTATGGGACATCAAAAGCGTACCTGGTTCATTTTGCTAAGGCATCTGAATCAACTCATTACAGATTTTCAAAATATTTAAGAATTCATCCACTATGGCTTAGCAATGCTAATATTGTATGATTGATGGAATTGTATAAATTTTAAACATTGTAGAAAGTTGTAATGAGTTGTGAATAGCAATAATTCATTTTCAATCCAGGTACCTTAGCAAAATGAACCAGCTACAAATGGGGAGCGTTTTAGGCATTTCATTGTGCTTCTTTATGGCCTTCTTATCTTCAAAAAATGAACGATTTTGTACAATAACTTTTTGTATTGAATTGTGAAAGTGGACCTTTATTACAATAGATTTTCACCAAGACTCAAGTGAAGTTGAAAACTTAGGCACTTTGAGTATTTTATTATGAATGTCAGTCATCAGAACTGGATTTAATTATATAATTCGATTACATTCATAGAATTATCATTAAAATATAACATTGCTAGAGATTATTCTTTACTGATTCTGAATTCTGAAGAGGTTTAATTATAGTAAAATCAAACTTTCATTAACGTATTGGTCATCTCTCTCATTCTCTCAGCCACTAGTAGTATTAGCCTCACAATTAGTATAACATCAGTTTCTTTTTGCTTTACATCTTCTCATAGCATCATTTATAAGCTTATTTGTACATTCAACGAATAATTAGTTGTATAAATCCACTATTATAAAGATGGAAGGTAATGAGACATTGCAACTATACAGTTGCTGTTAAATCATAATAATTAATTGGACAAATTCCCTATCGCCATATAATATTCTAAAGACTTCTGCTACTGCAAATATTGACAACAGATTAATAGTTAGTAAGGAAATTCGATGAACGCTACTGCACAAAAAACTTTCTCCCCGGGCGGGAATCGAACCCAGCACCTCTGGTATTCCGTTCCAGCGCCTTATAGGCGCCTTAAGACGCTGGTCCGGAATACCAGAGGTGCTGGGTTCGATTCCCGCCCGGGGAGAAAGTTTTTTTGTGCAGTAGCGTTCATCGAATTTCCTTACTAGCTATTAATCTGTTGTCAATAATGCAGTAGCAGAAGTCTTCAGAATATTATATGGCATTAATTAGGAATTTCGTTCAATTAATTACCACTATTATAATCTAGAATTTAAGCCGTCATATTTGTTATCTACATGAATAAAGTAATAAATCTACATCAAAATCTATATCCACTTCATAAAAAGATCAAATTGAATGGATCATTGA
Organism: Laodelphax striatellus; assembly: GCA_017141395.1. Classification (NCBI taxonomy): domain Eukaryota; kingdom Metazoa; phylum Arthropoda; class Insecta; order Hemiptera; family Delphacidae; genus Laodelphax; species Laodelphax striatellus. Next base: position 5,935,034 of record CM029530.1, read on the forward strand.
TTCCTCTTTCTAATCACTATTGAAGTCATCTAGAACGCCATAACCTTGCTTCAATATTATTCTCCTGAAATGGGTTTTCCCAAAAATAAGATTCTTCAAAAGACAAGGTTCTTCGTATTCGAATAAAAAATTTCAGCAGATTATGTTGCTTTTTTCTCACGTAAGCACTATAATCCCAAGTCTCAATTTTGTACTTTTTATTAATATTCGGAAAAGAAACAGTTGGGAGTGAGCTTGCCGTTTCTCTCCCACTCAATCCCTATGTACACACTTGGTCAATTTTGCGTTACACAGCATGCTACCAATGCTTAAGCATATGCAGTCCCTGTGTCCACAATTGGTCGATTTTTGTGTGCTGCACAGCATGCTACATAATACATAATATGCTTTGGCATTGGTAGCATGCAGTATAGCAGGGGGCTGTCATAGACGGAGTGGAAGTATTGTATCTTCCCTATGTTAAAAAGGGGTGTAGGCTGAATCTCGATCACGCTAGTTTCCGGACGGAGTTTTGGCGCTGTATTTGAATTTAGAGCCTTTAGGTTAAGTTTCATTTTCATGAAGACTTTTAAAAGTTTATGGTATCTTTTGCGGTATAAATCAAAACTGTTGAGAGAATATGGTTAATATTCACGGAAAAATATAACATTTTTGTTAGATTCTTTGTTTTTAGGATGGTTTGAGTAGAAGTAGGTGTGATTCTCTACTACAGGTTAGAATGGTTATTCACTAATTCACTAATAATGGTTAACTTCTAATATCGTTACGCGTGTATCAAACTTTTTGATTATTCTTAAATATCATTGATCTTATATCGTTATGCGTGTATAGCAGGATCCTTTTAACTTGTCAGAAAACATATGATTCGAAAGGCAATATCACAATACTTAACCTACAAATGCTGAATCTCGCAGATTATTGAAAAGGTCTTTTAAAGAGTTATTCTTTGAAAGGTCTTCTTCAAAAAGGTCTTTTAAAGGTCTTTAAGACTTTTAAGCCTTTTGATTATTGTGTCAAAATCACCGTTTAATTATTACCGAAACAGCTGATTTCTGACAAGTTAGAAGGATCCTGCTATATCAAGCTTTTGAACCACGCTATTCAATCAGAATCAGCTGTAATTATTATCAATTTACGATGTTTTCAAATACACCGCTAAAAGTCCGTCCGGAAACTAGCGTCATCCTACTCCCCTTATTTCTCTTACTTCCAGTCCCTAAGATGTCAGGTCCCTGCAGTATAGCACACAAAAATCGACCAAGTGTAACCATAGGGAAGTGCATGTATGAATTGAATTGAAGGAGTTTACCGATGCCTGTGGAAGATGATGACGCCGTAGGTGACGGTGGTGGAGAGCATGATGAGCACCTCGGAGGCGTCGAGCGCCCACTCGACGACGGGCACGTTGTCGAGGAAGGTGTCCGGCAGCGGCCCGTAGCTGGCCCGGTCCGGCACTTTCTCGTGCACCAGCGCCAGCGACAGCGTTGTGATGATAAAGTTCACTACGCAGATCAGAAATGCTGCAAACAAACACAATCAATAGATTAGCATAGCTTAAATATAGTGACAATTTGGCATATGAATCAGCTGTTTACAAATGGGGAAATAAGAATTTAGAGCTTCTCTACAATCATTCGCTATCCGCCAAGTTTACTTTCTAAGGCTTATTTAAGATGCAACCAACATAGAATAAGATGTATTCAAGTAAGGGCTGTACTTTAATCATAAGACAAATATCGATTAGTCTGGCATCGGTGTTTACTACTGTCAGAAAGTCAACTATTTGAATTACTGTTCATAAACGTGTTACTAACTTTCTCAAACTTTAACTCTTTTATTAAAAATAGGTTTAACTGTCGTTAAATAAATGCAACCAAACACAAAACTTTAATAGCTACAGATGTATTCCAAAAGTAAGGGCTGTTTGGAAGAAAAACTTCAATCATAAGAGAAATATTTCTTTGTCATATTTATGCCCGGTTTCCCAGTCGTTCAGTAAACAGTTTATGGATCAAATAGTAGTATTGAATCAATAAACATGTGATTTCAAATGCAAAAAAATGTATTGATTTAATAGTTTATTGAACAACTGAGAAACCGGTCATTAGATTGCTATAAACCATCATCACTCACAGTTTTACAGTTTAAGATTTCCAACTTTCTACAATTTAATTGAACATAAAACTTATTAGTATATTTTTGTATATCTGAGTGGTAAGGGGGTTCGATTCCCCTTCCGGGCACAACTTTTTGTAAAGTGGCATTCATCAAAATTTGATGAATTTAATATCCTGTTGCTATTTAGTTCTGTTGTCAATATTTGCAATATAGTTATTCAATGATAGAGCTCAGCATCGTACAGTATATAGCTTTCTTAAAATTTTCGTTTCTCTAATTATTAGTCTATGTATTCTAATAATTTCTTCCATCTTTGGTGTGGCCTTACCGACAAGAGTCTTGAACTGTTCCTTGGGAAAGCGGGGCTCGTCGCGCAGCGGAGTGGGCAGGTCGATGCGCACCACTCCGTTCACATTGAGAGCGCGCTGTCGCTTCAGTCCATCGCCGCCACTGCTCTTCTCGTCGTCCTCGTCCTCCGAGTAGCCGCCCCCGCCGCCCCCACCCGCCTCCTGACCGCCCCCACCAGTGCTGCCGCCTCCGCCCCCGCCCCCGCCGTTCTTCGACGCCCACGAGTCCACCGGCAAAAGCGGCTGCCTGCAACAATCAAATTAGTGAAGTTGAAGTTTTTTCAGTTCATCAGATAGATATTCTAACAGCTTGTGGGACCCCAGAATCACATAAAGGGGAGTAACCTGTTAAATGGGTTTCTAACCAGATCACAATATGCCACCACAAAGCTACTGCGGAGACTCTATGATCACCCTACATAAAATTCAAATTCAAATTTATTCTTAATCCATTACAAAGAAAATACATATGCATATTAACTAATCTAACACACGTAAGCATGATATTATTGAAAGGAGATAACACAAATTCAATAGAAAGAGACAATATACCCACAAGATAAAATCATGTTTATTTGTATAAAAAGTAACTTTATAAACTGCTCGTTATGCTGATCTTCAATATCAGCCCAATTTACATAAAACCTGACCTTTTTATACTCAAGTCACCTAAATAATACGTTTCAATTATCGTAAATTAGTGGATAAATCTGCAATCTCCTGCTATCATTACTCCAGTAACAAAACATTTCCGGTTCTAAATTTGAGAAGTTTTTCATTTATTTCATGAGTAGAAACAGAAAATGTCAGTTACAGTTTAAAAATAAAATCAACTACAATCGTGTAGGAAAATATAGCCTATAAATAGGTGCTGGAATTTTATATTTTATTCAATAATTTTGTCAAATAGTACAAAAACGAGTTTCTGAACAATATTCCAGCTCACATCAACAATTTGCACTACAAATCGAAAAATGTATTTCCAATTTATAAAGTTAAATTAGAAAAGTAATAATAATAATAACTCTTTGTGAAACACTCTGAATATAAACATACACTAATCAAATTAAATGTCATATCTGTGATGTAACTATTTCAGAGCTCATTTTTTCATTATAACTTACTGTTTAATTCACAAGTGTAGCATCCCACATTGTTCTAAAGCCACGGTATGTTATTATTTTTATTACACGTGAGACCTCTTCATATTATGCAAGCCACAACTTCTAATTATCACTTATAATTGAATTTAAATAATTCCTAATTCTAATAAGTATTCTCATTTTTGATCAACTAGTGATCAAAAAAAGTATTAGATAATTTCGTTTGAATTATAATAATTAATTAGTATGAGATAAGTGGCGGCGATAGTTACCTCTGGTAGAGGTCGTTCTGGGTCATGCCGGTTTGGGCTGCCGCTGCCGCCCCCGATGGTCCGCCGCCCTCGGCTGCCGCCCCCGCCTCAACCACCCCCGCCGCCGCCCCTCCGCCCCCCTCGCAACAGCTGATGCTACCGTAATCGTTATGGCTTGCGCTGGCCGTCTTCGGGTCCAACACCATCCTACAAACACACAATTCAAAGTCAAATTCATCCGAAAAAATCATAATACAATACAATGTTTTCAGCTAGTTCTATAATCAATTTAAAAAAATATATTTTTTCAATGAAAATTATTTAATAAAATAATAATACAATACAATGATTTATAAAATTATAATTTATAATGTAAATGCTTACAACATTTTACAATGTTGATAATTAAAAAAAAATACTTTCAAATAAATAATAATAAGACAGTTGCATATTTTATTGCATAGTATGCAAGTTATGATCCAACAGAAGTGATAAGTTCAATTCCTCGAACTTCAATTCCATGTAACTATAATTTTTAATCTCACAATGAAAATAGCCATTTGACAACAAAGCCGATTTCATTCATTAGAAAAGTAATAGGCCTACCACAACATTGTTTAAAACCCAACATAAAATCAATTCATATTTCAAACGATGGACGAATGAATGAATAACCATAACATGAAAAAACATTATATTATTAATCAACGCAATAATTTGTAATTTTACAATGTTAAATAAATAGCCGTTTGACAACACAAGTCTTCATCATTCATTATAAAGTAATACCACAACATGTCGATTCAATATAACAGAAATTCAATTATTGTTATCAACCGATGATCAACGAATGAATAAATAACCGATTCATCATAAACATCATTTCAACAAATAAAAAAATCAATCAATGCATTATTCAACAGCTGCTGGGCTTTCCCAACATTATAAAGGTTCAACTAATATCGCGCGGTTGCAGCATATATTTTATAAGAACTATTAATAAAATAATAAAAGTACTACTATTAATAAAAGTAATTTGCAATCGAATTCTGCAATTGATCAGCTTGGAAATAAGATCCAACCGCAGTAAATTGGAAAGCATTGAGAATTTAACATAATAAGGGAGATAAATCTTTTACATTTATACTTGTACATTTTAACAAATGTTAACAATAGGAGAATATAAAATCAAGACACGAGAGAATCCAAAAGTTATTGATAAAGTATCACTGCTGAGATACCTGGACTGACTGCCTCATTACAGCTTTTTAGAGCTGTAATGAGGTTTGTCTATGCTTTGTCTATGTTTAGACAAAGTTCTAACTAAGTGTATTGGAATCAACCCACAATAATGTAGTCTTGTTAATATTGTATTTATAGTCATAGTAGATGAGTTCTTATACACTTTTAAAAATTGTAAATTAAAAATTACACTTGCAAGAGTTCATTTTAATCCAGATTCCTTAGCAAAATGAACCAGCTGCAGTGAATTTTTTGAATGAATTCCTGCTTGCAAACAAATTCTAATTGAATTTAGCAAGCAGTATCTTATTTTGGATAATATTAGTTATTTTATAAAAGAGAGTACATTATTTCGCGTTATTACTCTGTATATTCATGATATTTTATAAAATACTTGTATGCCTATAATGTATATTTCATGTAACTTGTAATATTGTTTTAGTAGTGAATTATGAATACTCTCCTTGTCTAATGCAAGGTTAAACCTTGCATTATGGTATTGATGAAATTAAACTAAACGTTTTCTAAATGCAATACATAATATAATTGAATTAAATTTTTAGTAGTAATTTTTTATATTAGGCTACTATATCGTCCTGCGGCAACTGTTTTCTACTTCACATGTAGTTAAATATAGAGTTTTCCAGTGACCTAATTTGTAGGATTTTCAAAATACTGTACGACGCATACGACAAGAACTAATAACAATATGGACCTACAGTATACACTAGGAAGCGCTTTTGCTAAGCTGCTGCAACCACAAGTGCATAATATTTATATGTGACACACTGGCACTGGCATGACTGTGCAGAAGCCATGAATAATTCATAGAAGGCACTGGCCGCCCGGCACCAGCTCTGCAGAATTAATTAATAGATAAGCGACGAAGCTAACAGCACTACCAATCGTGGAGGTGGAGTCACACACCCACACACAACTATCACCTCATAGCACTGATAGCAGACACTCCGTGCTGCGATTTTAATATCTGCATCACAGGAAGTACAGAGAAATCGAGTAGCAAATACTGTACAAAAAAAGGAAGAAATTTTCTTCAAACGTAAAAGAAGGAAGCAATGGGTGTCGGTAACTCATGGCAGCCACTCACATGATCTAAGAGCAAAGACAAAAATACTTCATAAATAAAATGTTATTATAATAAAATCTTTGCTTGGAGGTAGAACCACAAATGAAGTGAGTATTTGTAATCAATGAATTCGCTATCTTCCACAAGCCTCACTAATAATATTGTTGAGCTCATCAGCATACTTATTCTTATTCTCCAGGTAAAAACGAAGAGATTGACACAACTCTCATACTTCAATACGTAATAGGAACCCTTATTTGTAGCACTTGCCACCGGACTACAATAATTTACTTCATTTTACAATTAAAACTAATTCGAGATAAAAGAATAGACCAACACCAACCCTGAAAATTCGTCGACAAATCTGTTGATGACTACCAAGATATCAAGTTTATAAATCTACAAAAAAACTATCTTGGAAAACAATATGTTGCGTGTAATAAATTGTAATAAAAAAGTGTATAAATTGCAGTAGAAAGATAGTACTTGATTTCATTCAGTTCACGTTACACTGTACAAGTGTACATAGTTTATTGTTTTTTCCATCAACTTCAACTAGAGCGCAAATAACAATACAAGTAGGAGTATCAGCAGCAGTTATCATGAAAAGCAATCGTGACCATGCATGAAATGAATTCAATTTACCTGAGTAATGGTAAGTCAATTATTGAAAGGTATGTGGAGACAAGTGGTGACCTATTTGGGTTATTCATGCCAAGCATGTGACATCAATGCATCACAAACAAGAGCCTATCAAGGTAAACGTAATAAACGAAAGCCATTACAATCAACTTAAAAAAATGCAAGAAATTTTATCACGCACATATCCCTAGATGTCCTAGAATCAGGATTTTGAGTTAAGAACGAGATAGAAAATGAATTATTTTTGTAGATTAGACGAAGTTCGTGTTTAGATGTTCAGTTTAGTCATGTAGGAACTCCTCAAATCTAAAGAAAAATATGATTCTACCATTATGCCTATTTGAGATAATATTTGTTGTTACTCATATGAGAAAAACACTGGAAATCATCATTAGTTGATTAGCAATGACATTATAGAATATTTTGTATCCAATGATCTTAATATCATTGAATGCACCAATTAGCACCAAACGATTAATTTTATTGACCCTATCAAAAGTCAGTCTATTACCACAGAGAACAGATCAGAACTAGAGAGTATCGCTCCTCTATGCTATTACTCTATTATTGAAAAACAAGTTTGTAAATACTGCACTGGATTATATCACATGGATCGTTCGACACTACTGAGTAAACTATTACAAACTTTTACTATTACAAATTTCGTTTTTAATAGGATATAATAATAGTGAAAATAAAGCCATTCTCACTATATGGTCATACGATAAATAAATAATGTATATTATTGTTCAAGCAATGTAATAGTTTTACACAGTTTTGCGCAATCACAACATAAGCCTAATAATATGTGGCCGCTGTTGGCTAGTTGTAGTGCTTCAATAATATTGACTATTTAATGGTAAAAGCTCGTTATTCATGCCACCTGTTACACACTCCCCCTCCTCCTTCACCATCTAGGCTGCCCACTCATGAGAAAATATTGTTTATTATCTAAAAACACGTCTAAAAGAACTGACAATAAGCGATTATAAGCTATTTCTGGCCTGGCGTCACACACATAAGAAGTGAAAATAAAATTGAATTTAACCGCTATAAAATGATGTCATATAATGGAACCAATGCAACAAGAACCAGTGAACGAAACTGACGTCAATGCTATGACGTCATTTTACGGTGGTTGAATTCAATTGGATTCTCGTGCAACTGGCAGATTTTGATGTTATGGATGTCCAAATGCGTCAATACTGTTATTGTGTGCTTCCTCCTTCTATAGTTTCTTCTATATAGACGTTTATAATCAAGTTACAGAAAACTGTATTGCAGTAAGATGATCTAGAGGTCAAAGCAGAGATCAAAGTAAGACTCGATGAGAAAAACAAGTATGGCAGGAATCGGTCCAGCGAACTCGAATGACACATGAGAAGAAGGGCAAGGACGAGAGAAAACGAAGGAGGGAAGGATAGAGAACGTAGAAGATAGGAAGGAAGAATGATGAGGAGAATGGAAAAAAGAAGAAGAAGGAAGAAAAAAAAGAAGAAAAAGAATAAGAAGGAAGAAAAAGTAGAAGAAGGAAGAAAAGAAGATGATGAAGATGATGAAGAAGGAAGAAGAAGAAGAAGAAGAAGAAGAAGAGATGAAGAAGAAGAATAAGAAGGAAGAAGAAGAAGAAGAAGAAGATGAAGAAGAAGAAGAAGAAGAAGAAGAAGAGAGATGATGATGAAGAAGAAAAAAAGAAGATGATGAAGAAGAAGAATAAGAGAAGAAGAAGAAGAAAAGATGATGATGATGATGAGAAGAAGAAGATGATGAAGATGAAGAAAAGAAGAAGAAGAAGAAGAAGAAGAATAAGAAGAAGAAGAAGAAGAAGAAGAAGAAGAAGAAGAAGAAGAAGAAGAAGAAGAAGAAGAAGAAGAAGAAGAAGAAGAAGAAGAAGAAGAAGAAGAGGAAGAAGAGAGAGGAGTAGGAGGAGGAGACGAATGAAGGAGGATGGAGAAAGAAGAAGTCCTTCAGGATCAGGTGAAGCAGCGGAGACCCTGACCCGGAGTCGCCTGTGCTGAGAAGACAATGACGTCATCCACCCACGTCTGGCAAAGGCAAATCAGCTTGCATTATTAGGACTGTTTATTGAGACACAACACGCCAACAACTGCTCTCAGCTCAACCTATTCAATGATCGACCTCATTTGAAACCCACAAAACACAATCGTTGCACATCTTCCACGAGTCAGGTGGGAATCATCAAAATACGATTGTTTCACAGCTTCGAGAGTCAGATGGGAATCATCAAAACACAATCGTTTTACATCTTCAAGTGTCAAATGAGAGTCATCAAAATAAAATTGTTCCACATTTTAGAGAGGTATCCTCAAAACACAATCTTTGTACAGGGTGGCCCATATAAAACCGGCCCGGGTGATATAAGGAAGAATACCTCACGAGCCGGTTTTATATGGGCCACCCTGTATATTTCGGGAATCATCTTATGTGAATGTACTCACGGAAATTCATTTCTCTAATCGTATTGATTAGATGATTCACACTTGTGAGTTGAGCTTGGCAATATTGAATCAGAAATAAACTATAACACTGGGTATTAGAGGAAACAACAATTCACACAGGCAACCTTAGGACACATAGTTCTGCTATATTCACGTCCAACGTAAATTCATTGGAAAGCGTAGCTTGCGAAGCAGACCAATGAAATCTTACATGAAGATGTGAATAATGAGCAAACATGTACTCTTGTAGGTGATTCTTGTAATGTGGAGAAAACTAAAAAAATCTTGTATCCAAAATAATTATGTTTATTCATTCATCTAATAAGCCGCTATTTTCAGTATGATTTTCTACATAATTTTCATCTTTTACAATGTGGAGTTTTTCGAGAAGAGACAATAATAAGCTCCTATAATCGGTACAATATAATCTGGCAAACCAATTCCAACAAACTTGACAAAAATATCTACAATATAAAAGCATTTTGCGCACGTTTATCAACAAATAAATAATAGAATTGACAAAATCCTTGTGTTTTCATTTTAATAATTCAATGATTAGAAAACCCCGAAAAATTCTTGTTTCAGAAAATCAATTTTAAATAAATATATTTTTCAAAATTTCAACAGGTTCAGTTTATTAGTGATACATTTAGTTTAGTTATAATAGTTTAGATACTATAGTACTCACATATAGTTTAGAAAGATTCGTTAATATGTATCCTATTATTAATTTTTCTTTAGCCGGGCACTTGCCGGCTTACCCTATTATTAAATCACTATTATAATTTTTATTAACAGACCTTGCAGGTTCAGTTCCAAAGCTAATCATCGTCTTGGTATAAGTATACAATGGATTAAGGCCATAACTTTGATTTGTTCATAGTGTCTGATAACAAAGAAATTCAGTGGACCAACAACATACACTTGCCTACTCTCAGCCTCTAGAGAGGTGGATTAACAAGGTCGGCATTTGGCCTTGAAAAGGCTAGATTCCATCATTTCGATACACCACTAATGCTCTTTTATTAAACTGGAAGGCGTCTCAAGTCTTTAAGGGATAAAAACTCTTTTAATTTTAACAGACACCAGTTTATTAAAATATGTGACAAAAAAATTATATTGCCTTTAAAAAAATAACGTCATCTTATGACAAACGAGTGAATTTTTCGACAGAAAATAAAGGGTCTATTATGGTGATTTAGGACCTCTATTGTGGTTTTTCAAGATCTCTTGTATGGTATTCTTGTAGACCTGTATTACGGTGTTTCAATACCTTTATGTTCTCAGCGCTACTACTTGTTTTTTGACACATAATTATACAGAAATGGGTTTCTATGGAAAATAACCATTAAGGGACAAAGTATTGTAATTCCATCAGCGTAGATTACAAATATCTCTGCTAGCAGGATATGGTATGTTTAACCTTCACCTCTCACTTTTGGATCATGAAGAATAAGTTGATATAATAAAATGAACACAATAATTATGTAATTCAATATTTAGCTCTAATAAAGAGCATTAGCAAGAGTCCTATAGAGCTTGATTTGTTGTACGCGTAGAGGAGTAAATAATATTTGAAAATTTGTGTTATTTTCACCTGGTTGAAAGAGATAGAATAATAGAATATTGTAACAATATCAACTCCAATTGTAACTCTAGTAAAAGTGTGACAATATTCTGTATGTACTCAAGTGTAGGCTAATCAATATTTTACTTGAAGGCAATAATTGTACATGGTTCAATACTTGAATTCATGACGAAGAAGCTCTACTAATACTTCTACCAGTGGTGATCAGTATTGCATTGAAATGTTATTTTCACGTATAAATAATCAATTGTGCTTAAATTAATTCTTTCCATGTGAATCATTTGTACAGTTGGGTCTACTGAAATGGAAAAATCTTCATTTCATTGCTTGAAAATAACTGAAAGTTCTACAGATCAAGAAACTACTAGCCTAATATGAGACCAATCAACTTGTCAACATGTTCACTAGCGTGGAAACCAGATTCTATATACAGTCAACTGTCACAATACAGGGCTTCTGCTTCAACATAGCGTAATTTACTATAGAGTAGAGCTAATCACTCATTAGATAAGACTTCACTTGACCCAGTGAAAGCTACGGTCTTACAAAATGGAAGCCGATCAATGTCAAATGCGACGGAAATGATTTAAAAACGTCTTTCAGCAAGTCACATGCAAGGCTATTGTAGTAGATTTGCTGCGTGATTTTCTCACAGCTTTAAATAATTCATACATGAGTTAATAGCTGAATGACGTGAATTCAAGTTTCTCTGAATCAAAGAACTGAAGAACGCCAGTCTTTAACGATGATAGATTGATATTTATTATTTTTCATTTATTATTACATTAACTATACTTCCAAAAAATACTATACTTCTGTATAAGTATGGTTATAAATCATTATAACGATACAGGAGACGAGGCGTTTTCACCGTTATAGAGAAAAATTATAAACATCGTTATACATGTCGCACGGCAGACCTAACATGGGTACCATCATTTTAAAAAATTGGTTAGTTAAGCAAAGATAGGACCCAGTTAGTCTAAAATAATAATGATACTCAACCGTACTGTGTATGGGAATGATATGCTGTCAACTATAAACATCACGATGTGGTTCTCAAAAATTAAAAATATTAGGCCGGAATTTAATTACCCAAAAATGTACAAATGTTAACTTTCTGTGTAGTAGTGATGTTGCAGTTATCCATACTGAATAAAAAGACTAGAAGTTGTCAAAACCACAAATTTAATAAAACAACGAGATACCGGATTCGGTTGTTACACCATTATCAATCTCTGGTGAACTGAGATTGTTAATGGTGACCAGTTTACCTGAGATTAATAATGGTGTAACAACCGAAACCGGTATCTCGTTGTTTTATTAAATTTGTGGTTTTGACAATTTCAAGTCTTTTTATTCAGTGTACAAATGTTAGTTAGACTAGAAAGCCTTCATTTCCCTATTCTCACATTTAAAATCATATTTCAGATGAACCATTTCGATGAGGTTGATAACCACATAAGCTCTAAGCTTGTGCCCGAATAATAGCTTTTCTATCATAATTATTCTTTTTGATATCTTATTCAGTAGGTATGACAGAGCACACAAACAAGCAACAATAAAACAACAAGAATCTCCTTTTAGAAAAGTTCTTTTTCGTAACAGGTGAGTAGTAGACTACTGAAATAGAATTACTTTCCTATTCATGGAAACTGCAATCGATCGAATTGAAAGCGAAAAATTGGACGACGGAAGAAAGCCCGAAATTATCCAAACATGAACGAAAGTCGAGCTGTCAATCAAAGGAAGTAGTCACGTGCTCCCTAGACCGTGCTTCCAATCAGTTAAGTAGTAGTGAAAAGTAAAATATTTACGTAAACCTGCCAAATATTTAAAATGTTTCCGCCTACTACCAGCCTTCAAAAAATCAGAACATGAACAATTTACGTTGAATTATGTTATTGGGGTAAACATTCAACTTCAATCGATAATAATATTCGTTATTTGTTATAGGATGTGTCAAGCAGAGGTAGCTGTCAAGCAAGAGATTACCAAGTGATTAGATGATGGTTTGAAGAGAGCTTGACAATAAATCAAAATAATACTACAGCAAATAAGTTAGAGAAACGAGAACGGTAATTAGGGCAACATCAAAGCGTCTACGAAGTAATGTAGTTAATAATAGTTGAGACGAGTGTCATAAAAACGTATTGTTCAAAAACAGAGTAGGTAATAACGACGTACGTAGATCGTAGATGATTTGAAAAATATTATTCAACACAGAATGAGTGTTTGTAAATGCTTAACCAGTATGTTTGCATTACATCGAACTCATTCCTAGCTATAAATTAGTATTTTATCTACAAGCTCAACCAATTTTGGGTAGATAAAACACGCAATAAGAAATGAAATAATTATTGTTCTCTTTAAGAACCTTTCCCACACACTATATTAGTTGACAGAATCAAATTGGTCACCTTTACAAAGAACCCTGAGATCGCTGCTGCTTTTATTTTAAAGCTCAAGTGAAAAAAGTAGTCAAAAATGTTAGTAATACTCGTATTGTGATATTGAGTTGAAATTGCCTTTTATTCTATCCAATTCGAGCTACTTCTTCAAATGACACAGCTTCTCAAGCATTATTGGCTCAATAGAGAAGCAATTGAAGTCTCAGGAACTGAAGCTCCGAGCGGTATTCAATTGATCTTAATCGATATTTGTTTAAAATCTGCATATCACAGACAACTGAACTGATCAATCACATTAAGAAAATTGAACATTGCAACTAACAAAAGCAAGAAAAAACTCAAGAAAAATGCACTAACCTGATAAGATGTTTATAATCGTCCGAATCTGAATGTTTCAACTGTGATAACATGAAGTGTATACGCCACAGTACACCATCACACTTGACTCAAACAACAGAAAATTCTGAACTTTTCAATGTTAAGAATGACGACCAAAAACTAAATAAACTAGCAGATACACTGACTTGTGGTCTACTGGATTTGCACTGACTCTTGGTAAAAACTAACAAACACACTGATAAACAACTAGCACAAGAGATTCGGCAAGGACAATCATGACTAGCTGCTTTGTAATCCACGTAATTGACTTTTTAATGAGAATTAATTATCGGTGATCTTTGTTTGAGTATTCAAATATCGGTCGATGACTATTCATAGTGCAGGCAATTACACATGGGTTATTCCAACACAGATTACCTAATTCTAAACACAGCACCAATTCAACACATTCAGACACTCATTTCTCAGCACTAATTCTTAGATCAGATCACTGGTAGCCTACAGATTCCTCATGATTTTGTGTACAGGATCACACATTTCAACACCAATATTATTTAACGCATTTCAAACTTATTCCCTAGCACTAATTCTTTGGTCAAAATTTATTTCACAGCATTAATTCTATAATCAGATCACTGGAAGCCTACTGATTCCTAATGATTTTGTGTACAGGATCACACATTTAAACACTAATATTATTTAACGCATTTCAAAATTTATTCCACAGCATTAATTCTATAATCAGATCACTGGAAGCCTACTGATTCCTAATGATTTTGTGTACAGGATCACACATTCAAACACTAATACTGTATTATTTAACGTATTTCAAAATTTATTCCACAGCATTAATTCTATAATCAGATCACTGGAAGCCTACTGATTCCTCATGATTTTGTGTACAGGATCACACATTTAAACACTAATACTGTATTATTTAACGTATTTCAAAATTTATTCCACAGCATTAATTCTATAATCAGATCACTGGAAGCCTACATATTCCTCATGAGTTTGTATACAGGATCACACATTTCAACACTAATATTATTTAACGCATTTCAAAATTTATTCCACAGCACTAATTCTCATTTGATCAGACCACTGGAAGCCTCAAGAACCGATTGATTTTGTGTTCCGAAGCACTTTAGTTACGTAATGTACGAAACCGTATACACTGGGTGCCGTACCACATGATAGCATGAACCGGGTACGCACTCAGAACTGTGAACAGACACCGAATGCTTCAAGGCTCACAAGCCGACTGATGAGCGTACAGTGCACTGAGTTGTGATCGGTGCTGCACCACATCAACTACCACCTCCACAGCTGGTGATATCATCAGTGACGTCACCGACTAGACATTCAAAGGTCTCGTCATGTGTTCGACGACTAGAAGTTGGCAGTGATACTCTCATCAGGGGTCACAAGGAGTGGAGGATCTCTGGTGCAGATAGTAATCTCTATTCCTAGTAGAATGGTTGAGTCACTTTCACTAATATTGTTCTGATTACAAAAATGTTCTTTGACGCATTCTAATTTATTGTAGCAAGTTTTGTTTGCGCCATTACAATATTATTATGACTAATAGTATAGCACGATCCATTTAACTTGTCAGAAATCAGCTGTTTTGATAACAATTAAACAGTCTAACCTTTGTCTCTAGACCTTTTTAAAGAAGACCTTTCAAAGAATAACTTTAAAGACCTTTTCAATAATCTGCAATTCAGCACTAGGTTAAGTATTGTACTGGTGGCCGAGTAATATGTTTTATGACAAGTTAAAGGATCCTGCTATAGAATTTTTGTTTGCGCCATTACAATATTATTATGACTATAATAGTATTTTGTTAAGTATTATTACAAATTTAATAGGGATTATTGGATTTATTTCAACGGAATGATATTAGTCATATCAATTTCTGACCAAAAAAATCGTATTGATTTTGCTCAGTACAGTGAGCCACTGCGCCCACTAAGCAACTGGTATCTGATTTCAGTCAGCAACCCCGCGTTGCCAGATGACTTTGGCTGATAGGTTAGATTACCCGATTACCTGAAAAACCAATGTCATCTGGCAACATTGGGTTGTTCGATCTTGGAATCAGATGCAGTTATATAGACAGGCGCTTAGCTACAATAAGAAAACTGCGACATGACAGTTATTGATTAAAGGTAAAATCAGGAAATACTGACTATTATACTGTTCCATTTTACCTGTTTTTGAGAATAACAGAACTCTTATTGGACTCTTGAATCTTATTCAAATAAAAGTGAACAAAACCCTTATTTTTCAAATAAAAAATGGGGAAAATGATTATACAACAGTAAATTTACATGGAGTTTTATTTCAATAGACATTTCGTCCAAAGACAATTTCTTGTTGACAAAAGGAGAATACAGGATAAGTTAATTGAATAGTGTATTATAAGGGCGAAAACTGGTAAAATAATTCCTTTTTATTACGAAAGTTGGATTTAGAGTTGGAATGAAGTTTCAAGGGGGGAGGGGGAGAGTTTCATAAAGTTCCTTGTCAATTTGGATAAAAGCCAAACGCTATAAAAGTTTGATACATTACGAGTCAAGAAAAAGTTAGTGAAAAGGAAGTCCTAGATCACCGTCCCTCGTCACTCAAATGGCGTTGATTCAAACTTGAGAAATTATAAGGCTTCACACAGAAAAAGAACGGATCACATGCAGCCTCCGTAATCTATCGGATGGATGTTCTACGATATTTAATAGAATTTAAATTTATACAATAAGATGTGGAAATTTTTTATTTTTAAAAATGTTGCTTATTGATAACAATAAAAAACAATCCTTGTAGAGTATGTTTTCAACGGTGATTAGATACCCAGTATAAACATAACTCATGTCCTGGGAGAGTGAATCACAGTAGATATCATAACTTGCTGGTCCAGTTTACCAGTCTAGTTGTCATTACAAAATTCCGAAAAAGCTGTTGGTCTTGAATATTTCATTGAACCAGTGTTCATGAATGGGCTGCCAAGAATAGTTCGAATGGTATAAAAAATTACGATGTCAACAACCTACAATGTAGCCGGTGTATGAGCAATAGAAAATGTATTTGTCGACGGCTAGACCAGTTCAACAGGTAGAGCGAGCTGCTCATTGATGGTTGGGGGAGGGGAGAGGCCAAATAAATGCAACTTGGAGCATCATCCATCGCCATCGACTGACTAAAAGTCGATATATAGTCGATATACAGTTATAGTGATGGGAGATGGCATCGCAGTCACGCGAAATTGGCATGCTTTGAGTCATGGCACAGCCAGAATAGACATCACTATCAATCCCACAAAATTCGGTGAGAATTTATTTTGCACTAAAAGCACTCAAACTACATGAAATTCTCCTCCAAAACAAGCATAAAACCCTTCACACTCATCGTGGAGTTTTACAAATCCATCATGAATGGATATGGAAGCAAACTCTTCTGGTTTGAATACGTGGCTGTGAATAACAACTCAGCACTCAGTATGGCAACCCATAATTGCTGAATTCCCACAGTTCCTGAGAGTGGGAGAGAGCACAGAGTTTTTACATTAAACTTCATTAAGCTTCTTGTCCAGTTAATGCGATGACAAGATCATCAGAAGATGAATACATCATCAAAAGATATCAGGTTGGTTGTGATGGTTCTTCAACAACTATTTAAAAATTAGAATCGCAAAATAAGGGTAACATTGAAAATTGCCAAATTATCCATTGATAGATAACAACTTAATCAAATTCATTTAATTTGGCGCTTGGCATTACATAGATATTATTTCTTGACGTTGCTGATGACCGTAGAGTACGATGACAAAGAAATAATATCTCTCTATTTATCTATCTAATGCTAAGGGCCAAATTAAATGAATTTCTTCATACATACAGTATAATAAATGTATACTAAACTAGAAATCCGAACCTTTTTAATGGTTGAATCTAGAATTTATTTCGCTTAATTTTATGTTATAGTGTTATAATTTTCCAAACATTTTACATTATGAAAAGAAATGACAAACAGTTGCCGAATAACAAGAACATGAAAGCGGGTGACACTCGAGTCGTGAGTTATTAAAAATACTGTAGTATAAAAATAGAATAAAGTTACAAGTAAATTGGTTTTGCAGCGCGATAGCATAGGAAAGCGTAGAGTTGATTACTTTTTCGGCTAATGCTAATCAATGAAAGCTATTAATCCAATTGGTGAGTGAGAGAATTATGGTAAAGTGTGCCAATTAAGACGAAATGTGACAATGAGATGTATTTTGATGTGTAGATGGTTGTGAGGTGATGTCTGCTCACCTGAGCAAAGCTCGCCTCCAATTATCGCCGGTCTCGACCACAATCAGTTGCAACTTCATGGTGGTGGGGGGCGGCACCGCCTCCTCCTCCTCCTCCTCACATCCTACCGCCTCCACTTCCTCCTCGCGGGCGGCGGAGAGCCTCCTGAGCAACGCCAAACAACATCAACTCACGTCGCGCAAACCACCGCTCTCCTATTATATTCTCCTAATCCTATTCTCATTCACTGAAGTTTGCACATTTGTGGAAGAGCATTGAATTCAACTTAGTATGAAAATATAATACAATTGTGGGATCAATCTCTTCTAATCTCATTCACTCAAATTTTTCACAATTTTGGGATTGCATAGAATTTAATAGAGTATCAAATGTTTGAAAGATAAATTGAAGAGTTGATGTATTAACAAGCAATTAAGCCTCTCATATAATACACGAGCATTGCACGCCATGCCATTATTTGTATTGGCTTCAACATATGCAATATAAAAAATGGCAATGGCAATATATAAATGGCGTGCGATGTTCGTGTAGTCGTAGTGTATGAGTTGCTTCAGTAATGCATTGGTAAAGTGCTATTGTGGTCGATATAAAAAATGTTTGATTGTCTGATTGTCCGATATACTTGAAAGTGAGTAACAAAATAATTAAAACTAGTCAATTTGAGAGTTGAATTTTCAATTGTCACCATTATAAACCTCAATAGTTGATTGCTGTTTTGGTAGCTCATAGTAAATGTGAGAATTTTAGGCGTTTACTCAATACCTTTCAATTATGCAAACATTAATCCAATATGATTGGATACATTGAATTATTAACTGGTTCATTTTCGTATAAACATTTTCAGATTTTGAACTAATAATTTCTATTTTGCTTCAGGTTCTCTGTATCTATTGAAAATTGTTGATGTAAATGTAGACTTGGACATAATCTCCATTTGGTCCACAGTCTACATTTATTCCACTAATTTCTGTAAAAGAAGACGTTTTCGGTCAAAAACTATTTTATCTTTTCTTAAATATGTATATCTGTTTGCATAATTGAATCTAAATGGATAGCAAAAAATATAGTACTTTTTTAGGATACACAACGATATATCATTTTGTTAGTAGCAGGCGCCATTTGATCAATACAGTTAATGGTCTGTCATTGGTCAAGCCACTCCCACTTTTTGCTGCTTATTGGAGTGGGAGGGGATTGTCTCCGCCAATCACAGGCAGTCAACTGTATCGGGCGATAGGCTACTTCTACTGGCTTGTCATTGGCCAAAACAATTCTCTCCCCACTCCCCACCGGGTGAGGCGTGTCTCGACCAATGACAAGACCCAACTCTATCGACAATGAGCCCCTCCTACCGGTCAAATGTAACATAGTACATGAATACAGCTAGGCTGCTACAGTTTTGTTTCACTATCACAGATACAAGATCGAGATCAAATTTGAGATTGATAATGGTATTACCTGAAACAAGCTGTTCTATTAAATGAAGCCATATTAAGACTACAACAGTATTAGTATAAGTTATTGTAATTTGGAAAATTCCAAGATTGCATTGAAATATTTGTAATTTTTATACAATAATAATTCTCGATTGATTGAAGTAAAATTCAACAATAAATCATATATGAAATAATGTTCTGAAAATAATGATGAATTATGCACAAGTATGGATAGTGATTGATTCAAGTATGTTGTAGAGTGAAAATATAGGTGGAATATAATATGACATCAGCAATGATGGATTTCATATTATGAATAAATATTGAATAAAGTATTAATTAATAAAATTTTAGCAGAACGTCTCACGTTATGGCTTGAAATAATGATGGGGAAGGTATAATTCATATTATTTAAACCAATTCGCCTATATTTGTATAGATTTTAAAATATGTTCGACTGTACCATATAGTAAATTTGTGAGGACCAATTCGAGTCTCAAGAGTTATAATCAGGTTCATCTAATATGACGCTTGGCATTAGATGGATGGATAGATAAGAGAGATATTATTTCTTGACGTTGCTGATGACCGTAGAGTACTTTGACAAAGGAATAATATTTCTCTATTTAACTATCTAATGCCAAGCGTCAAATTAATAAATGAGGTAAACTTTATTCAAAATATTCATGCATCTATATACAGAGTGTTTCAGAACGCCCTACCAATAGTCTAGGGCATTTTTTCTGGTCAAAAACCATATCTGAATATCATATTTAAATTGTCCAAAAGTCCGTAGTCACTCACACAGCTGCCATTTTGTTTTTCCATTTATTATTTTTTATCTCAATAATGGTGAAACATATGGAATTGAAACTTTGCACCAACATTTTTGACAACTAGACAGAGCTATAAAAAATTATGACAATTTTTCAAATCCATAAAACAAAATGGCGGCCATTTAAAATTTTGTTTCTTGAATAACTCAAAAACCGTTGATATTACAAAAATTTTAGAAGAATAACTTTTTTTAGTAAATTTAATTACAAATCGATTAAAACCTTATTTGTTAAGATTGGACCAATATTGACTGAGATATGGCAGCTTTAGTGACATAATGGCGGCCATTTAAAATTTTGTTTCTTGAATAACTCGAAAACCGTTGATAATACGAAAAGTTTACAAGAATAACTTTTTTTGGTAAATTTAATTACAAATCGATTAAAACCTTATTTGTTAAGATTGGACCAATATTGACTGAGATATGGCAGCTTTAGTGATAGGTGAGCGCTGGAGGCTGGTTGCAGTGCATCCTGGGCTTGCGGCTAAAGTCTGTTACAAAAATGCAACAGTCTCCGTCTGCTTTGCCTGTTATTTTAAAGCGATTTTAGATCATATTGTGTGAATTTTAAAGACAGTAAAAATGGGTGCAAGTAACCTCCAGCGCTCACCTATCACTAAAGCTGCCATATCTCAGTCAATATTGGTCCAATCTTAACAAATAAGGTTTTAATCGATTTGTAATTAAATTTACTAAAAAAAGTTATTCTTCTAAACTTTTCGTAGTATCGACGGTTTACGAGTTATTCAAGAAACAAAATTTTAAATGGCCGCCATTTTGTCACTAAAGCTGCCATATCTCAGTCAATATTGGTCCAATCTTAACAAATAAGGTTCTAATCTTTTTGTAATTAAATTTACTTAAAAAAGTTATTCTTCTAAACTTTTCGTAATATCGAAGGTTTTCGAGTTATTCAACAAACAAAATTTTAAATGGCCGCCATTTTGTTTTATAAATTTGAAAAATTGTCATAATTTTTTTGTAGCTTTGTCTAGTTGTCATAAATGTTGGTGCAAAGTTTCAATTCCATATGTTCCACCATTATTGAGATAAAAAATAATAAGTGAAAAAAACAAAATGGCAGCTGTGTGAGTGACTAAGGACTTTTGGACAATTTAAATATGATATTTAGATATGGTTTTTGACCAGGAGCAATGCCCTAGAGTATTGGTAGGGAGTTCTGAGATACCCTGTGGTGCAGAGTTCGGGAAAGTCTCATCAATCTTGCCGAATGTGAAATATCGAAATAGTATTCAATAAAAAAAAAAACAATTCAAAATTTTTACAATATGATCTGTGATGGATGTAGGTGTGATAAGCACACTCTGTATAGCTGGAGAGCTACCACACCAATTCTCCTTTTGATGTAGGTCGCATACATCAACTGAGAATGGTGGATAGTACATGAATAACCAAATTACAATGTAAAGGCAGGGAAAATCATCGAAAACAATCCGGAAAACAAGAAGACGTCGAGTAATTTGGGTGAAACACGCCAACGTCAGTGAGTGAGCAAGGGTTGGCATGACCTAACCCAGGGAGCAATGACTCGTTCTGGTCAACAAAGTTTCTATTCACTCCCATCGATTTTTAGACAGCTAAATGCCCATAAAAAATTGAAGGAAGCTCTATGTAAGTGGTTTTTGTTATTAATTCAAACTTGTATGAGAAACGTTTTGGAAAATTATTTTTCTTCGAATCACCGCTTCAGACTGGATTATTTTTCCATGGATGCTTCCTTCCGTTTCCTCTAATATTCCTCATCCATTTTCCTAACATTACTGTACTCCAATATTTACGTTATTCTCTCCGATGCCCGTCTCTGTTCACAGTATTATCTATTCATTTATTTGATAGGAATAGAAAAAGCTATTGAGGGAGAGGCTCATTATAAAATGGACTACACCATTCACATAATAATTATGCACTTTACTTTGAAATAGTAAATAGTGAATTTTGAATAGTAAATAGTGAATAGTATTTTGAAATAACAGTATAGTGAAATTCAGCTCCGTTAATGTTAATACCATGGGGGAGAATGAAATAAAATGTTTCAACTTCTAAGCCAATCTTTAATGGAAGTCAATATTTTTGTGGTGGAAGAGAATGAGTTTGAGGACTGCGGATTTATTGAGGAAGTATTTTATAATTTGGTACCTTGTTAGGTAATAGAGTACCTACCTAATTACTAATAAAAAGAATAATTACAAGGAAATACCTGACTAAGATGGGGGTGTAACTAAAAACTACGTATAACGAAATTACTATTGTAGGTTTCATATGGGAACCCATGGGATACTACTGTATAATGAGAAAAGGCTTTCTTTTCTCAGAGCCTTTTTGAGCCTTTCTCAGAGAAAAGGCTCTAAACTCTAAACTAGGACAGAGTCCATAAGAGTCTTATAGTTATTTACTTGAATTCATTGCATGATTTGAGTTTAAAAGACGGTTTTATGTGTAATCAACTCTGGTTTCAAAAGGCCTGTCCTATTTCTTGATGCACTTGGTTTTTTCATGAGAATTTATAAACAAATATTCAGAATAGGGGATTCAATAGATAAGAATCACCAATTTCGTTAGAAGGCTTCATATTGAAAATATTCACAGCAAGGTTCCTATTGAGGATACTCAAGGCATGAGATTCAATCAATAGAAATCACCAATTTCAATAGAAGTTTCTATATTAAATGGGATACTGTCCCATTTAAAATGCTCTACTTTCTTGAAATAATGGAAATTTTACACAATAATATTCACCATCAGAATTTTTTCACATTAAAATGTAGATGGGGAATAGCAAGTAAGTACTGCAATGCTGCTTTTACAATCATGCTGTATAAAGTGTATTCAATTCTGAGTAGTTTTGTCTTTTTAGAGTTCATCTAATTCTGTCAAGTTTTGTACTTAATTTTTATGACTAGTGACAAAATTATTCAGGCTAATAAGATTAGTAGGGGAGACAAGACTAGAGCTAGTTATGAACAACTCAATTTTCTCAATTAATTTTATAGTAACCATTTTATTACAAATAGTACTTCTTTATGCTTTGGTCTAATTAAAGTCTATACGAAACTGTTCAATTTTGCACTTGAATTTTATAACCACTAGAAAATTTATTCAAGCTGAAACTTGTACAGGGAAGATAAGACTAAAGATAGTTAAGGACAACTCAATTTTCTCAATTAATTTTATGGCAACCAGCTCGAAGGCACCGTTCTCCTCCCTATTCTCCTCACAGACGGCTTTCTACAGAAATAGGTTATCACGAGTGAACTTTTGAACATGAGTGTACACAGATCGAGAACTGGCTGGATTCGATCCAGCATCCGACCGCCTCTTAAAATTTGCCTCACTTTATTATTATATCGTCCGTGACGTGAGGTCTACTGCTGTTTTTGATCATATTATACAGATACAATACTCCCTGAGAGACAGGTCTCATAATCTCACATTCCTTCAGATATACTGTACCATGAGTATGAGAAATACCAAACCTGTGCTCAAACTAGCTAATTATTTATCAAAACGTCATCAATTACTAGATAAACGGACATTGAATTGATTAATACTTCAGACCTAAAGATTTTAGGCCTTTTAAGTACCGAACCGACAAAACTAGCTTCTTGTTTTTTCTTTTGCTCTGGTAATGCTCACATACGCTCTTGGCATGTCCATTATTAAATGGAAGGATGATGATGTTAATGATGGGAGATGAATGGACCTACAGCTTTAGGTGGGTTCCAAACCACCTGGAAGCGATTTTGGTTCTGTGAATGAATGACATTCATCGGAAAAAGGCCTCAAACTGAAAGTGGTCACCCTTGAAAATGGGAGTAGCAGATGCACGTCTCTTATCTAATCTTGCCATTGGATATCGGCACTACCACGAAGCCTACATCTCTAATAATCATATAAAACCGTTTTGATTTTTCTTATCAATTCAAGCAGTTCAATCTACTATATATCAAGTATTATAGTTTGATCCCTATGACAGCGAAGGGCACACCAGTTGGATCCCCTCCACCAATAGGAACAATTGGAACATTATTCATTATCATCAAGTCGCTTGATTTCTAAAGAGGAACACTAAGTTTGGTCGTCCACTAGAACCGTTTCTGTCAGAAAAGGACTGAAAGTCCGAAATGCTAACATTGTATCAAATGGCCAGCTGTTCGGTCATCGGACGCTTTCTGACAAAAATGGTTCCAGTGGACGAATAGGTTTCAATTTTTATGCACATGTATGAGAAACGTAAAAGGTATACCACCAATGAGAGGATCCTCATTTATGGTGGATATTTGGCTCAATTCAGTCAGCCACAATGAATTACAGTACTAGATAATTTAAGAGGAGCAAATATTTTTTAAGAAAACGTTTTTTGTAACAAATATATTATTTAAATTTTTTTTAGCAAGTTTTGCAACTTTAGAGTCGCTTCTCGCATCCCTTCTTTCATCACTCTTTATCTCTCCAGTCCTCCTCTTGCAATCCTCTACTTTCCATTTCCTGCCGAACATTGGCCATTGTTTAAATTCTGACATAAATTACATTGAAAAACTCTGTAATGTGAATTAGTTCGAGTAATTTACAACAAGATAATAAAGATTAAAGAATACATAGTGTGTTGTACTCGATAGTTAATTGGTTGTGGCAAAATAAAACATTAGAAGGAAATTGACACAAGTATCCGATTCCAAAACAACATGCGTTGTTCAGGAGGCTATAAATGATGTGTGTACAATGTGAGTCATTTGATAGCAGATGTAGCCGCCGAGCACTGCCAAAATCCTAACCAGAGTTTGCCAATTCCTTTCATTGAGAGCAGAGCAGAAATAAAGGAGGCAGAAAATGAGAAAAGGGGAGAATGTAAAGCGGGGGTCGGGGGGTGTAGGCAACAGCTGTCACCAACTCACAACTTGGATCGGCTGTAGTGCAAAGTTCAATCGCCACATTTCACGATCATTGGCAAGCCTGTGAGAGAAAGCTATCACAAAAGAAAAATTACACATTAGTGGGGCCTTCTATTCGCAAAGGTCAAAGCTTTCAAATATGATTGTTGTACACTAATGTTTGAAGAAGTGTTGAAGAATTATAAGGTTGTGGAGTGTTGTAGACTAATAGTCAAATATAAGGTCATAATACAATTTTTATACAGATACAGTACTATAGCAGGATTATTTTAACTTGTCAGAAAACAGATGATTTAACGTCAGTAAACGAGCGTACATCAATCAGCTGTTTTCTGACAATTTAAAATAATCCTGCTATATTAAACTTATAACTTCATCCATCTTTCAAATATGATTGTTATGGCATAAAATTTAACGGTTACAACGAGGACCTAGATCAGTTTTTATCTAATAGATCCTAGTTCATTCTATCATCCATCAGTCAGAATGTGAATTGAAGTGAAAGACTAGTTCATTATTATGATGAATTTATGATATTGCTTCATCTCTGTACAGAAATGTGAGACAATTGGGAAAATTGATATTACAATAATTCACTAATCTACTATCACGCTTTCTATCAATCTACTACTTTTTAATAATTACTATCAAATTCCAACTCCGATAGTTCTCATTTCTGAAATGGTAATTTTTATCGTGTGACAGGTGCCTTCAATCTAAATTTCCATATCAGACCCATACAAAAAAAGAGAGAACTGAGGCATGTTTCTCAAAAAAATTAGAAGTATTGTAAAACAGGAACTGGGAACTGGATCTTAAAATTTCGCCTACACACTAGATGGACAAAGATGGCGTTCTAGTGATGAGAAACACAAGATAGCGTTCTATTTAATAAGTAGTGCACGTCTAGTGTACAGGAACAGCTGTTCCTATTTTATATCATTTGAGTCTTTTTCATAAACAGAGCATAGATTTAATTTATTGTTGGGATTCATTCAAATTTTTGGACTTCATTATATGACTATCTATCATCCTGTCAAATATTCTAATTTTGGGACTGTCAAACCTATCAGCATTGTGAGTACATTCAGTATTCAAATACATGATGCTGATGATTATGATGGTGATAGTGATTATGATAATGCAAGTGTTTCATAATGAATGAAGAATGAATATAATTTTCAAGCCTATACGAGTACAAAATGAATCTTACTCATTGCTATCATTTTCTGAGAGTAAAATTTCAAAAACAGTTCCTATTTAGTATTAGAAAACAGTATTTTATAGTAAAACAGTTTCAAGGATAGGAATTTATGCAAGTTAACAAGGATGTCACTCATTTATAACTTAAACTAGCTCCATTCAAAATTATTTTCAAATTTCATTCAGATGAAAAACCACCATCAATGAAAATTAATCAAACTTGATGCAACATGTGTTGCAACTCAAAAGCTTTTCACAAACTGGATTTCAAACCAATTTGTAACTGCATTTCAATCAGCTCTCAATAAATTAGTTCAAAAATGAAAGAACACACCCTGGAATGAGCTTAAAACAATGTAAATAATTTGTCAAAGGTAGAGCAGTTGAAATTCTCGGGGCGTTTACTACTCGCCTACTAGAGAGGTTCTATTGATTTTGCAGCAGTTGCACCAAGTATTTGTTGTACAATACTAGAAGGGAATCGGGACTAAATTGCGAATAATATTTACCGATCATTACTACTGTGTTGAAGGGCGGACGTCTCAGAATGAAACACTTGACAACACTGGCAATCAACTTTTGTCGTCGTTTTATAAGCGACGGGTTCAATCCAGACGACAACTCGGGAATCAGGGAGACGGCAGACTCGGCAGGACGTGCCAGACACGGAGCCGGCCACTGTTGCCAACTCAACGGCCCCAAATTTACCGCCTCTCACATTGCCCAACAGCTGATTGTCGACAACAATCGTACTCATTCATGGATTGTAGATGAAACAAGTGCCGAATGCCACTCTTTCAATTCGGTGCTTTTATGAATGAATAATTTTGAATAGTTTTTACAAGAAAAAAAAGAATAAAATTTAGAGAATGATTTCACTGTACTTGAGCTTTCAATAGAATCGAGAACAAATCTGGCTCGTGGTTCAGAAATGAATTTCTTTCATAAATAATACTATGATTTCATTTATCAATTTTGATTGGAACATTCGAACGGGTCTCTCCGTTAAAAAAGCCATAAGCTTAATAATAATAATTTTGATTTTTAAATATAAAGATATTCAATTTTGTGATTTGTATTAAAACAAAATTTTGCATTTTCTAGATTCATTGGTAAGAAAAGTTATTTTCAATTTTCCATACTTCATTTCACCAATCTGAAATTGCTTCAGATAACATCCAGTCAAATCAAATGTTCATTTGAATGAAAAATTTACATTCATGCTGGTAAACAATTATTTCGAACTAGATTGGAGCAACGAATAGATTGCGTCAGAAACATTGACTGATGACAGACCTATTAATATGATGACACACCTGTCTCCGTACATATTTTTTGACTGGCTCAATTTTCTTCTAAATTTATTTCTAATTATCTTCAACAACTATGAAAAATCGAATAATATGCTCATTTTCACATCATCATTGTCGAGACAGTATTGTATAAGTCGTGACAGAAAGAAGAAAACTGACAGGATATGTATTCTCTATTGTATTCCCCTATTTCTTCCGTGATTCCAGAGACTCAACACAAACAAATGATGAAAAAATGCACCAATTTCAAGCAGCAAAAACAAGATACTGCAATCTCGAAATTTTCAAAAACTATAGTATCACAAGTAAGACAAGAAAACAATGAAAAGAAGACTTGGAGGGGATGAGAATTACCAGAATATCAAGCCATCTAGACCAGTTGAAAACAAGTGTAGGCAGAAATAATATTGTCATGATGCGTTCGAAGTCTGGACAGAAAAACTTAATATTCCTGTGGGATGATGATGACGGAGTAATTCCTAGTATGTTCTGGTCATAGTCGGTTCTACCAGTTACAAATTATGATTATAAACGAACCCGAATTAACACTTGCTAATCCCCTATTACTTTCATCATCGTTTAGCTTCAAGAGTAGGTCATAGTGATAGCTGCAGGTCCAACCTTGGAAAATTATAAGTGGTATAAGAAATCACAGGATGTAAATTAAAGCAAGAAATCAACAATCAGACTGATATTGTAAGTAAAGTAAAAACCGTCATCAAAGACAATTAGAATACTTATAATAGTCTTTGCCGTCATTTTGAAACAGATACTGAAAGCAGTTTCACGAGAATCCCACTGAATTTTAATCACTGTAAAATGGAGTCATTGCATTAAAACGACAGAGATTCGTTAATTGCTTCTCGTTGCATTGATTCCGTTAGATTACATTTAAATCATTTTACTGCGGTTAAATTCAATTGGATTTCAGCGCAAATTTCCGAGTAATTGTTAGAAATGAGGAAAACAGCTCAACATAATTTAAAAATACATTTATCTTTAGATGGAACTGTGAATTAAATGAAATAGTAGTACGGTTTTATTTCCATTCAAATAAGAGAAATGTGGAAACTCACCATTCTAGTAGGTTTTAAGTTTCAAGCTAACTTTTCAAATTACATGATTCTTGACTCTTTTGGGAAGACAGCATGGAAACTTACCTGTAACAAAAGAGAAGAAACATGATCAAAAAAGACAATACATGATAAGTTAGATATGTAAGTATATAAATTAGCAATAAAAATATGTAAGATTCTACAAATTCATGAAATTTATTACGTGGAATGTGCCATCAAACAATACAACGATTTTTACTCAATCTCAACATAGAATTCATTATTTTCACGGTAAGTTACAATGTTGTGAATACATAGAAAAAAATTGTTTCAAAATGTTGTAGAAAAATGAATTGCTGGTCCTTCAAGTGTCAAGTGATATTTCAATAGTTCATGACTAGCTTCAAAATAAAGATACACTATTAGTACAGGGTTAAGGCCGGAGAAATATTAGTAAACGATTTCAGGACCATTACAGCTGTGATAATATTATGAGTGTAATCCCGTAATTCGGAAGTCACGTAAAGCCGTCGGTCCCGGCTACCCTAGGAGTTGTCAAATTCATTTCTCTTCATCACCATTACCATTACCCTAGCCTAGAGACATGTGAGCATCTCACTCAGAATAAAATCTACATACAAAAGGGGCAACAAAAATAAACTTTTAGGAAAACGAAGGTTCTAAAATCATCAGAAGAAAAATAAAAACTGATTAATAAAAATTTATTCAACCACAATCTCTCCCTTTTTGAAAAACGTTTGGATTAAAATGAAGAAACATAGAATTCTATTACAATGATTAAGCGGCTATTGAGGTTACGTTTCAAATGAATATGACTATTATCAGAGACAATTGGAACTAGAATCCACTTGTATCTACTTGTATCCACAACTTAGTATCCACTTGTCTCTGCTATTATGGAACCAAAGCTATTAAATTACATTGCTGATCAAGAAGAAGTTCAAGTACTTATGTTGGAGCACAACCATTTCTCAATGGGCGAAGACGCTTAGCTCTCGCCCAGCCGAACAAGCATGGCATGTTTTTTGGAACGATTTCAAAGTTCCAAGCTGCTGTACAGAAATTAAGATACAGTAAATACAGTGCACACCATATATCAGACAACAAGACCAAACGCCGTCCAAGGCGGACGACGAAAAAGATAAATTCACAAATGGACGACACCGTTGGTTGGCTGGCCTTGTCTTGCGACAACCCAGCACAACATTATTTCCAACTGAGTTTCTTTCTTTCTTGCAATAAGCAAGGAAAGTTTTGGCTCAAGAATAATGCTCTGCTTACACAGGGTTTTGTGATAAAATATAGCCTAATGACATTTAGATAAATATTTCTTCGGAAACATGCTCTCATAGATTCTTTCAGTTACATCTTGAAAGTAGAAATTTACTTTAACATTTTTTAATATTGTTAATATAATCTAACACACACTTCCCAAGTAAACACTTCAATTAATTAAACACACACTTCTAATTAAAAACACTTCCAAAGTAGATTCTTTCCAGAATTGAATAGATTCCTTCAAGATTAGATACAAGTCAATAGCAGAAATAGATCATCTCTAATTTCTCTCAAAGATTTGTCAACATTCTCTAGAGAATATATAATTCGATATTCAAGAATAAAAAAAGGTACGACACGAAAAAACAAGGGCTACAATAGCTCTTTAACACCAAATCAAGAAAATTTGCATTCAAGATGGAAATTGTTCTCTTCAAGAACTCTAACATGTACTCAGTAACAGGTATTGGCGGGGTTTATTCTATTAGTTTCACCAGTAAAGTAGCTAGATTTATATTATCAACATGCTGGACAATACCGTATGGAAGAATTGAAAGTAGAGAAGCAACCGAATAAGAATTCACTAGAAGAGGCGAATGGAGTAGTAAATTTGATTTGTAATTGTTTTAAAAATGTAGAGGGAATATTGGGAAATACGATCGTAGTAGCATCAAAGATCGCATTTCAACTGCAAATCAATAATAATTGTTCAACTGTAAACACTGTCATGCCGTTGCAATAAAAATAGGAATGGAAACTAACAAAAACAGTGATGACAGATAATGTTGCTAGGTTGCATACTCTGCTCCTGCATGTTCAAAGACACAAACTACAGTGACCTTGACATTGGCTGCACTTCAAGTTTACAGAGCAGTTTGTTTTTAGCGGTGGGAGAGAAATCAGCTGATCTCGTTGGTGATTATGATTACGTTGCGCCTGCGCCGGTCGCGAATTGCATCAAAACTGCAATACCTGGCCAAACTGGTTACGTAGTGCCACGTAATTGACGGAAATAACTAACAATATTGAATTGAAACTGTCAGTAACTTCGATTAGAAAATATATTTGAATTCAGTTTCAACTTATGAACAACACTTTGAATACAATTCCCGCTAAGCATCTAGGTTTAGTTTTACAAACTGATTCTATACAAAAAATAAGTTATTTCATTAACCATAAAAGGTATGAATTAACAATAGTTATATAGGTTTTGCCCCATAGAGGATGATGCCCACATGAGCTCTAGACTTGTGCGTGGGTAATGGGAGGGGTAATTAAAATTTATGTATGAAATTAATTCATACATGTGGAAAATTACACTGTAAACTAGGAATAGGTTGTTTTGTTTTATACAATATCAAAATGAAATACTCTAATATGACAAGCAATGAAAAAGAAAAGAATGATAGAAAAGATTGAAAAAAATGAAACCAGTTCAAAATTAATTGCTCAATTTCGTAACATAACGAAACATGTAACTGACAATAATTGGAAGGTTACAATATCATGGAACTTCAAATAACAAACTGTTCAACACCAACTGAAAAGAACTGATAATAATTTATTTTGATGTTTTGTGATGTTTTTTGACAGTTTTAATGATCTTAAAGGATATCAACAAATGACTGGAAGTAGTACTTGCTATATTAGAAAATTTGTACTTCAATGTGATTTAATTAACTTATAAACATGATTATTAAAAGTGAGTAAAACGGATCTAGTGTTCTGTTTAGCACGTCCCGTGTCAAAAAGCTATTAATCTGGGGTGCATTCGGCCCATGCAATCTGACCTGCGTGAGAGCTGGATTCTATTCTATTGGCTGTACAGTCCTAGTCCAACATCCTGTGCAACTGTTGGTGCTATTGCACTACAGACTATAAACTCTCTCTCCTCCCTGTCATCGTTCAAGATTAATGCCCGAAAATGGGTCACATGCAACCTGACATTTCACCAAGAATTTACAACGGAGGAGGGTGAGAACGGAGAGGACCAAGAGTATTTGGTAGCTGGTGGAACAAGAGAAAACTTGAAAGGGTTGTAAAAAGAAGTAAGAGTCATCTTTATTTTGCTGGTGGAACAATGGAAAGAAGTAAAGTCATCTTAATTTTGCTATTAGAACAAGTGAGAACTTAGAAGAGTTGTAAAGAGTAGTAAAGTCATCTTTTTTACAGGAGGGGACTTGGAGTGAGAGATTATAGATTCAATTTTTAATCATGTAGATTACAGTTTTAGCAGCTAAAAACAAACCAAGTATAGATTGTTATATTAAAAAAATATTCGATGAGTAATTGTTGGAGAGACAGAGAGATTGATTGATTGATTGCCTTTATTAAGGGCGGAGTTAGGACTCCTGGTCCTCTCTACCACACAACCTTTACAATGTATACAATTCATTTTACAAAATACAAATGAATAGAATAAAAAAACAGGATATAGTTGATAGATTAGAAAAACTCCAAAATAGACTTTTGTAAGAGAGAGAGAAAAGAGAGAGTGAGGGAGAACTGAATTGAATGACTGCCTTCATTTTCATAGAAGGCTTAGCCGACCCTCTCTTCCACTCAACCCTCTATTACAATATTAACAATTCAATATAATACAATTGAGAAAAAAGTTATTTTGGAATATATATTAATAAGAATTCAAAATAAATCAAAATAACCGAAAAGAATAAAAAATGAAAATAATAAATGAAATACAGTATTACATTAGTGGCGAAGCGTGGTATATATTTCCTATAGGAAATATATTTCTCTGAGTAAACAGCTACCCAATTTTTGTAGGGAATGTGAAAAGACAATCTTGTGCTCCATATCCCCACAGTTTCAGATCAGAAACGCAGCCCCAAGGTACAGAATATGTGAGAAAAACATTCTCAATGTGCGGAGGCGATTTTCGGATTGTGAGATAGGTCTGCAAATATGTGCGATGATGCTATGAGAACGAGGGATCTGTGGAAGAGTGGGTGAGATTCCGTTCAGTTTTCATATTCCTCTACTTTTTATTTTCCCCTCAGCAATATATGCTGCACTGACACATGGAATGAATAAAGCTCGAAGGTTAAAAAATAAGTCCAATGAAAAGATGTTTGAAATACAGTACCTTCTAAATATTTCAATAATAGGACTCCCAATGAAAAACTAATATGAAAAAGTGGTTTACTAGAAAACCACATCAGAAGAAATCTTATGTTGTTATGGGTTGATTTTCTTTAGTTTATTCAACAGAACAGTAAGTCTGCTGTTCCATTCAAGGAAATTCTATTAGTGGGAGTTTCATGAAAGATTTGATCGTCAACAAATGCCTTTAAACTTACACATTATAATTCAAACTTCAATGTATTTTCATATTTTCGTTGTAAGTTGATTTTATTTTCTATATAAACTGATAAAAAATTAATTTCGATAGAACAATTTTTCTATCTACAGTATCATGAGAATCAAAATTCAACGTACGAAAACAGTCAAACACCATATTGTTTGTGCTATCATTCTATATTTATTATTATTGTTATGTATTTATATGTGTTATCTCATATGTAAAATGATGTACCGTTGGAAGTTGAATAAATAAATAAATAAACACCTCGTGTTGCAAAGATAAAACGCATAAAATTTCATTCGTGTGAAAATTATAATTTTCGTCGCAATTTTATTCTGACGGCTTGATCATACTGTAATGAGGGTAAAAGAAAATTTACATTCATACAATAAAGATAACATGCAGAAGTCATTTATATCGCACTACGTATATTAAAAAGCCTAATTAGATAACTTGCTGTTTACAATGAACACTTGCATAATTACCATAAATGAATTAGATTTCATTAGTTGTAAGAATAGGGGAACATTGAAAATGTAATTAGGACTCAATGACGGTTCTGGCTTAGAAAACTATCTATTCAAACACAGCCTACGACAATAAGCTGCTTGGTGATAGGTTATTATCATTTGATAACAATGGGATTCTACGATGGAACAATACTGGTGTTACACAATGCTCATTTCATGGAAAGAATAAAATAGCACAAGCTTAAAAGCTTCTAAGTAGGTAGCCTACTATTTTATTACTTTAAACACCGAATGCCCAACCTTCAGACTAAATGCGTTCAAAAATAATTTTTATCGCCAAATCAAATAAATAACGATGATAGGCAATTAATGACCTGAGAGACATGAAATTGGTTTTAAAATTTGTTATCTTTTACTACTATTTTTATTGAAAGCTTCAATAAGGATATGTGTATGAGTTGGAATACTGTTCAACTACATTCAGAATCTATATCTGTTGGAGTGAATTTTACAAGAAAAATTAAAGTGAGATTAAACAGGGAAAATCCCGTAGAAATTAAAATAACTGTTACAGTATACTTATAATATTACTTATTAATTTGATCAGACTGCTTTGTTAGTTATAAAGCGTACAATAGCACATGCAATCAAAAAGAACCATTCTGTATGGATATGGAGAGGGGTAGAGGGAAATTACTATTGAAAAGTAATATTATTTAATCGAATATTATTAAAGTAATATATAATCGATCAATTTTTTTCATCTCATATTTTATTAATTTCTGTAGAAGCATTAATGATCAATCTAAACACACCATAAAATTGAATGCTATCAACAGCTTACAATACAAAGCAAGGTACAAAATTTTAAATTACACGAGATCTAAAAATTAATGTTTGTAATAAATTTGAGGCTACTCAAGGTGGTTTGTACGCAATATAATTTCAAATCAAATTTCATCCAATGAAATAACCTTGAATTGAACAGCTGAAAGGTACACCACACATGCCTATCATGTTTTGCGGCGTTATAAAAGTAGCCTACATGGCTGGTGTTTAAATACCTTATAAGTCAGCAGTTCAATTCAAGATTATTTTTAGACCAATAGTCAGAAATGTAGAAGAACCTCTTCATAATGGAACAAACTCCGTGTGTATCAGATAAGTATTGTCAGATACCACTGGTGCCACGAATAAGGCTAGGCGTACACCGGTTAGTCAAGACAAGACAAGATTAGTCACATTCAATCACAATAATTCACATAGTTGCTTATGAAGCAGCACACACCGATGCAATGACTAATCAGTTGCTTCATAAGCAACTATGTGAAGTACTGTGACTAAACGTGACTAATCTTGTCTTGTCTTGACTGACCGGTTTACGCCTATCCTAACCGTCAATGGAATTTGATAAAAGCTTTTAGCATGTCTAGTATTTGGTTACCTTAAACCTTAAAAGTCAACTGTATAATTTAAGATTACAGTATTTCATCGGTGAGAGCGGTTGCTAAGTAATCATGTGGTTAAGTAACAAACATTCAAGACTGCTCTCGGATGGGTGACCGATACAAAAACTAAGGCGAGGTGGAACCTACCCGTAAGGGTCTCCCCACCGATAAAAAGCCATACGATAAAAAAATGGATATAATTTAATCGTCTACAAACGACCTCCTCAAATTACATACAACCAATTTTCTTGGGTTTTATTTTTGGATATACCTGCACAGTCAACATCCACTATTATCGAACAATTTTATCGTGTAAAAAAGCACAAACAAAATATTTGAAAATTTTCTTTTCAAAAACGCTTTGTCCAAGCTGACACAGAAAAGAACAAAGAATGAAAACTGCTGAGAAGCACTTCACTACGCTTTTCAAAAGCTTTCTTGAAGTTCGGAAAAGAGCGATACGTTGTGGCGAGGGCCGCCGCACACATCTTGGGGGTGTGGATGCACAATACAATAGAGATTTACGTTATACAGGGTGGAAAGGGGTGGCTTTTCAAAATCGACGTGTATAAGCCTACGTGAGGCTTTCCATTCATGTTGAGGAGTTGAATGAGTGAGTTCATGCACTCTCGGCTCTTACTCACTCACTCACTCACTCTCTGCAAGACCTGCATCAACAGAATGTGGGTTCGGTGCCGGCTGATCTGTATCACTCTCTCTCTCTCTCTCTGCCTCTCTGAGGTTGCTGCTGGAAGCTGGATTGTGGATTGTTACTGATAGGTGGTGGAAAAGCATTTCTACACCCGACAGCAAGGAAAAAGTAGGGTGGAAACCGGAGGGGGATGAGAGTAGAAGGTGGAGGAGGAGGAGGAGAAGGCGATTGGAGGAGGAATCAATGGAGGCCAACTACAATGTAACCGGCCACCGTTCTGCGCATGCGCGCTACTAGCTCGGAGTCCCGGTCACGGGGAATTTCGTTTTCCCGGTACACTTTGGATAATGCATGTGCTCCGTGCCCTACTAGTACTCAATCCAAATAGAACGCTGCTTGCCAAATTTACTTGTTTGAATGAATATTCAAACGATTTTCAAAAAAATGACTGCTGATAATTATAATTTTACACTGCTGATATTATAAAAAAATAATTTATAATTATTATTCATTCATGGCATTAAAGCCTGGTTTTCATTAGTATAGTTAGTGGTAGAGTTCCCTGGGCGAGTACTAACTATCTTGTGAACTCTCCCAATGAAAACGTTCATAGTAGAGTAGAGTGATGGTAGAGTACTTGTTTTTGGTAGAGTAGAGTGGGATAGCACCGTGGGATAGTACTCTACCACTTGCCTTCCCCCACCAC
This sequence comes from Laodelphax striatellus, assembly GCA_017141395.1. Taxonomy (NCBI): domain Eukaryota; kingdom Metazoa; phylum Arthropoda; class Insecta; order Hemiptera; family Delphacidae; genus Laodelphax; species Laodelphax striatellus. The sequence goes on from CM029530.1 coordinate 5,971,586, forward strand.
CGCTTCTTACTCTACTCTACCACCACTATCCTAATGAAAACAGTCTCGAGCTAGTAGAGTAGTCTGCTAGTAGAGTAGAGTCATTTTAAGGTCAGATCTGTTCACTAGACAACACACTTTACCTACTATTCTCAATTGTAGTGAAAACAGCTACTAGACCAAGTAGAGTAGAGTAGAGTTAGTACGGTAGAGTTAGTATGCTAGTTACTCTACCACTAACTCTACTAATGAAAACCAGGATTTAGGCCTCTTAAAATTGTTGAGTCATCTATTGGAATTAGGAAGCAGACTTGATACAAACATAAATAAACAAAACACTTTGGCCTAAACGGAACAACAAGGAAACCTCGAATCAAATATTCAAAGTGAGCTGAACAGACGTACCGCACACAAGCGTTCTCCTTGTTCTGACATTGAAAATAACTGCGCATCATAATAAGGTAGTGGTAGTCGCCCGGCCACTGGTCATTGTTATACTTTTTGCTAATTAGACTCAAAGATGTAAACAATATGGTAGTTAGTATCCGACGATTACCTTTGTTTGCTATTGTTACAAACTTTTTGCAGAATAAAATTTTTGGCAGCCGTTAGCCAACTTATTTAGCATTTGGCAATAGTCACCGCCAAAGAGTGTAGCCGCCACTCTAACGTAATCAAACTCCCCTCCTCTCCCCACCTCACAAAACAGTTACGGCAATCATAAAAACTACCGTTACTAATAGAATTATTCGTGAATAACGAGTCCGTATTCTAAATCAATGCTACCGTTGATTAGTGACGTCTAATTGATTATAACCGTAACATTAGATGCATACAAAAATTGAATTCAACTATACACCAAAAAAGAATCTAAATGTAGTCAGTATTAGCAGTCGAATACATTCATTTTTAATAAATTAAATCAACAAAATACGTCGATAAAGGCTGTGCACAAAAGGTTTGGTGATGTTTTTAGATTTTTTCCACTTTGATAGGCCTACTATTAAATTATCAAAATTTCATCAATTTCTGTGATTTTTATGAGATAGTTGAAATTGAAATTGCTTGAAGTTGAAATTATAAAAATTCAAGCAATTATCTCAATTTGTGCAATTAATTGAATTAATTGCAATTCAAGCAATTAATTGTAGCTTGATTTGTGATATTAAAATGATCAAGATTTAAAAAAAATTAAGATAGAATAAAGATAAAATCGAATAAGACAGAAAAAGGTAGAATAATATGATGATAGAATTGATGAAGGGATAAAAACCTCCAAACAGAAAGAGATATTCATAGCAAGAAGCATTGTTACATGAACAACGTGTTTTCCCTTCTATTCAAATTTAAAGCGAGTTTCAACAATTATTAAGATAATAGGTAAATTTAACCACCATAAAATGACGTCACTTTACGGATCTCAAGAGATTCTGTAGCATTGGTTTAAGCCAGTCAAATTTATTGGCTTTCGTGCAATCAGCCTTGAATCTAGAGAAAAATCAACTAAAGTAACTAAATCAAACTATTCTTACCATCCTCATTTTGCCGATTGTGATCTGAACTTAGGTCACTGCACTAGAACACACCTAAAAGTAGTTTTTTAGTGAGTAGAGTAGTGTAAGCAGAGTATAGAAGTAGTAGTACTTCTAAACTGTTCTACTTCTATACTCGCTGAGTGTAACATATGAGTAACTATTCAGTGGCAATCCCCGCCAAGACTATTGATAAATCATCAGTTATCGGGCTGGCACAAGCACACGCCTGGTGGGGAAAATCGCTTCATCCATGAAAAATGAGCGGCGGCTTACACACGAGGCGACGGGGCGTTTTGAAAAATGCATTCACCGACAACACCAGCCACTTGAAATCAATTTAGACTATTAATAAAGAGGAAGGGCCTCCTTTGTCGAATTGGTTACAACACAGGAGCAGCCGCTTACTTACACGCCCTTCTCTGAAAAATCACTCTTTATTGTACAAAACCGGTAACAATTGGTGGAAGAGTGTTTATTATCAGGAAGTAATAATATTGGAGTTCATTGTACTGGAGGAGCGGTGGAGCCTAGTGCACATTCATATAACAATATTGGCTAATATAACAGAGCATGAGACAGAATACACCACTTGTGTTATTTATTTATTGTTTTGTTCATTCTAATAACTACGGAGGGGGGTTATAAATGAAATTGTGATTGCGATTATAATTGAAGTTTCAAATATGAAACATAGAGCCTCCTTCTTGAATATCAATATTGCTCAATGTTTCATGTTTGAAACATTAATTATCAATATCACCTTCAACAATACAAAAATTATAGTTCATTATTTTCAAAAGTTTACGAATTTGACTAAATTTGTTGCAGGAAGTGATCAAAGTTATACCCTCGACATCATTTAGAGCGGGTTCACACGAACAATTTTTGGGCAGTTGCGGTTACCAGCGGTTCCATGTGTGGGAGAGAGACAAAAAAACAGCTTTGCTCTCTCCCACACATGGTACCGCTGGTAGCCACAACTACCCAAAAACCGTTCGTGTGAACCCGCTCTAAGGGCAGATTGCACGAAAATCTAATTGAATTTAACAATAGCGAGATGACACCATTCTACATTTCATCTCGTAGGCTTCATTTAATAGGCTAACAGGCCTAACAGACTAACACATTGACTAAGTTAGATTACGTCATTTTACGGCGATTAAATCCTATTGGCTTTTCGTACAACTGCACGCAAAAGTTTTCAATCTATTTTAGAATATTCAGCACTCGTACTACTGTCCGAAAAATCATACATCCTCTCTCTAACAATACTACACCAGACAACACCACCAATTTTCAATTACCCTCAAAAACTGCATCGATAACGATTTACAAATTTTGGAGAACAGCTCTCACCGGCCATCAACGGCAAATTAATCATTTATAGGCGGCTGTTGGGTAACTGTAGAGTAGTTTGCGGTCGAATGGATACGGCAAATCAGCACACAACTATAGAGGTGTTTTGGGGCTAACGGCGATTTATCAGTTGCATGCTGCACCATTCAGCCTTTTGTGTAATGACTATATCACATACAACAGTGCGACCAGTGCAACATATATGATACCAGCATGTAACATATAGTTCTATGATACCAGCACATACCAGCTTTAGTAACACAAATATATATATTTATATGGTACCAGCCACACGGTTTAATTGGCCGCGAAATTCTGGCTATTATAGTAAAGCTAGATGCTTGGAAACAGGTGCATTGTGTAAGCGCTTATCGTGTGCTGGCAGCAGTCATGTGTAGAACCATACTATGGATATATTACTAAGGTTGTAGCCTGCCTACCTCAATGGCCCCAATTATTGATTGTTTGCACCCATGCACCATAAGCAGTGAAAAGCTTAACCATAGATTAATTACACACTTCGGTAAAATAGATGCAACGGAGAGAAGTTAGCAATCAATTAGCCACACCCAGCAGTGCTTACACTATAGCTGCTTCAAAGTTAGTACCTATATACTTACAAAATGTAGCCGCTATCGGTTATGGTTATACCACAAGGTGGTTTGTCAACCGTTAACAGATTAGTTCGCCTATGCGTGAAAATACCACGTTAATCAGCTAGCTATTAGTGTAACACCACAGACAATTGGTTCCATAATTATAGTATTGTATCTGATACGTAATACATAAAGGTGGTACAACAAATACCAGAGCTGCGAAATTGGTGTACTGGAATGCGCGAGTATTCAAGCACCATGGCATGTTCAACAAGAACGAGCCACAACTATTCAACAAGAGAATTTATGCCTTGTAATGTAACCATAAATTCTGCAAGTGATTAGTGAATGCAAGTTTCAAGTACTAGTTTCAAGCACATTGAAACGAAATGGGAAGCATCAAAAGGGTGATGACATGGAAAGATGCCTAATGGGAAACAACACGACAGAGATGTGAGAGATGACATGAACATTTGACAAGTTGCAGGAAAACGATGAAGATTGACAGGTTATATAAGTCGAGATTTGTCAGTATTGTAAGTGATAGCAAGATAGTTTGTAATAGATAGTAATAGATTGTAAGTGATAGCAAGTACATTCTACAAGTTTCACGCAAATTATGAAGATTGACAGGTTATAAGTCGAGATTTGTAAAGTAAGTGATAGCAAGATAGATTGAAATAGATAGTGATAGATTAATAGCAAGTAGGAACGATAAAGGTAGTTAAATTAGGACGATAAAAATAGAACTATTTTGAAACAATTTTGGTTGTGATACACTTATCTGATTTTTAAAAAAAAATCCTTTTAAATCTTTAGAAAATCATGATTTCCAAATATAATCCTTAGGCCGGTCTACGGTATTACCTGTGCAAGCGAACCACAGCGTGACTACAGCACGAATATGATTTGATCAAGGAAAATCGAAATGGAACCTAAACATTCATTGTTTACAATATAAAATTCTTTTATTTACAATAAAGTCATATATCCAGAAATATAAGTGGTGAAAAATCAGATGCAGATTGTGGTCTCATTCGCAGCATCAAAAGTGTGGGCTACATAGAGGTGATTCAAATACTTCATGGTATGAATTAGTGAGTAAACTAAAATAGACCCACATTGAGCTTTACGATCCATGGTAAATACGATTTGAAAAAGCAAAGCATAAAGGAGTCCGTGTAATGTAAACGAAGCTCAAAAAATGAAAATAGAAACAGAGAACAAGAATAACCAATCAACACGTTGTGGGAATTCGGTGTGTGTCATTTCTTTACAAATAAAATTAACCCCAACTATTATTATACTGCGATAAAATAGAAAAAAAGTAATTATGGCTGTCGCCCAACTGGCAACCAGCTATATCCTGTTTCCAATGGATAGTTGCTAGCTCTAGTCGAATATTTCCAACTAGACTAACCAGTAGGAGCCAGAACTAGAGAATAGGAAACATGCAGACAGAAACAAACTATTCTGTCTACAAAATATAGTCTAAAAACTTACAGACAAAAACAAAATAGAGAAAACAATCCTCCCTTCCAACGAGAACTGAGCAACTGAGTAGCTGAGCAACTTCTTTCATTACCCAAATAATACAATCCAAAAGGTAAAAATCAATTCTGTTATAAGAATTCATAGATAGACAATAGAAATTTTATTTTTGAAGTGAGACGATAATGAGGTGCAGATGTTCAAAGTATCCAAGTATAGAAGGATTCTTTTAACTTGTCAGAAAACAGCTGATTTAACGTTAGTAAACGAGCGTACATCAATCAGCTGTTTTCTGACAATTTAAAAGAATCCTGCTATATAGCTGGTTCATTTTCCTAAGGCACCTGGACTGCCAATGAACTACCTCATTACAGCTTTCTACAATATTCAAAGAGCTCTACAATGAAGCTATGTTGATGAATTATTGTAAACTTTGAACCCCATAAAAAGGTACAATGAATTATAATGACAATAATTCATTTTTAACCCAGATACTTTAGCAAAATGAAAAAGCTACAGTAGGTTCAGTAAGATATTTCTTCCTGATGAGAATTTCAATGAGAATCACTGCAATTGGATCGTAGATACCATTTCATTACAAGTTGGATGATTGGAGGATAAGAATCAGCGTTGAATTTGAAAACGAAGGATGAAGAGGGAAGAGCAGAGCTAGAGCTTCGAATGTCAAGGACAGTGGGAAGGAAAACAATAAATCGAGTAGAATTATCGACAAGTCAATAACGGTTTCGGCACCGGCTGGGAACTTTTCCAATTGGACCGCATTCCAGAAAAACGCCAGTCGTCGCACGAAAAAATTGCTCAACTCGACGCACCAGCATGCACCTACAACTTGAACTAATTGAACTTGGACACACTTTCGCTAAGTCAAGTCTCGTCGAGCTACCTCGGTCAATGTCACCGGCCTTTATCAAACTCAATTTTTTATATGTGCTTCACAAAATGAACATTACAAATGTATCATAAACGATGAAGTTGGAGTTACTTGTTACTGCTTTGACTTTGTTGACAAAAGTGACTTAAATTTTCACTTATTTTACAACACCAAAAGACAGGAAAAACTCACGTACCAGAACGTGTACATAACAAGCATTCAAAAATAGAGGAGAATGAGAGACTCAAGAAGAGAATGGGAGAAGACAACCCATCTCTGTTAATAAATTCTAAAAATTAGACCCTGCATTCACTTGCGATTTTTGGTCGCAAAAGTCGAGCCCATTGCTTCTAGTTGGGATAAACCCACATGCGTATGAAAAATCGTTGATTTCTCTTCTACTAGAAGCTGTGAATGGACTTTCTATGATAAAAATCGTGCGACTGAAAATTGCAGCAGGAGGGGCTTGGCTTCAGTTTAAAATATGATAACTGATTAGTATCTGCTACCGAAAAGTCGAAGAGTTAAAGCAATTGCTGGTTTCTGATTCAATTGTAAGGTTGACTGATGTCATATATAGAAGACCAGATTATTTGATGTAAATCGAATCACAAACTCATCAATCATTCCAGAAATTATTCAACAAATGATTGACTAATTTGTGGTTCGATTCAGACCCGCGGAGTGGTTCTGTATCAAATCCATCTGGTTTTTCAAACCGAATATTTCTCAGAGGGGGTCAAGTTTCGGTAATAAAATTCCTATCGCAACAATTATTTCAACCCCAATAGTTTTTTATGTAGAGAACTGAGGTCGAACGTGCAGACCCACAATTTGATACAGTGTAGACGACTGGTTTCGTTTTCCATTAGGAAAAACAATTGGGCACACAGCCAGTTGATAACAAAACAACAAACGCACACTCATTGTGTGAAATGTGAGCAGCTAAAAGTTGGGAACAGTCTGGTTGTGAGCGGCCGACGAATACAGTATTTACGTGGGAGTCGAATCAAAACTCTTGACGTGAAATCGTAGCAGCAGCAGCATTTTCCGTATTCTAATGCAAGCAGAATTGGCAATAAGCGAGTACTGGGTGAAGGGGGAGTGGATGAAGCCCGCCAAAACAAACACAGGACCGCCCTGTCATTCAGCTGTGCTTTGCTTTTCTATTAATAAAATAGAGTTGGCAGTGGCAGCCGATTGTTGTGAGTCGTCCGCTAGGAGCGCTCCAGTCGCGATCACTCGCCTGTCAGGTGACTGAACCTAAACACCTTTCGTGACGTAATCAATCGGCAAACTCATTCCTACGCTAATACAATAATTATTTTCAATTCCATTCATCGATCAAATCAGAACACGAAATTACAAAAACACAATAGAGCGTGCACGCAAACCATTTTTACTACGATAACATTAATAAGTAATAAAGTTGAATACAGACACAGATAAGCACCGAAATAGGACCACATTACTCTTCTTTTTTAGAACCCAGTGATTACTATTTCACTAGGAAGCTTTTTCACGAGATTTGTTACTACGATAGCATTAATAGATGATAAAGTTGAATAACAAAACAGTTCGGCGCCCAAATAGAATCATTTTACTTTTTCTTCGATCATCAACCACATAGAATTTCAAATTTTTTTGAAGTTCAAGTGATACTATTTTGGTTAATGATTTTGTGTTTAACATCTATCGTAATCTTTCAAAGCTCAAAATTGTAAGTTTGGTAATTAATGTGTTGCAAAAAATTAATCGATGAAATCATTTATCAGTAGAGGTTATTGCAACAAGCACAAAGAGGATGCTGTAAAGCTGAGGCATCAGATTCGGATTGAGTTTATTTACATTATGTAAATTAGAGACACATATCGGCAAATTGCAAGTAACTCCAATTAAATTCAACCGCCGTAGAATTATGTCATTTTACGTTGGTTAAAATTAATTGGATTTTCGTGCATCTGGCCTTGCAATCAAATTTTTTTACTTGCAAAAATCAATTCTGATTTTTTCTAGGACTTGCAATCTCATCATGACTATTTTTATCTTCCGTCTACTACTGTACTGTTGTACAGTCTACAGTACATTTTGTAAGTGATTAAACAGTGTATCCTGCACTAAATTAAATATTTAAATGTAATTTCTAAATGACTGTATCAATCAATTAATTATTCAGTATCATCAAACAATGTCCATCTAATCGAACACACAATCCAATCAAGACGAGCATGTATTGAATAACTAATCAGCAGACTATTTTGGGACAATCTGATCGTATCATCATTGGATGACAGTGTGCACAATTCGATAAACCACTACAATGACAAATGATCGTGTTACGGCAAATATATGTGTGTGAGTGTGAGATACCTTTGGCGCAGGAGGTACAACCTACTACAACAATGAACTCGTCTTCTGAAATTACCTGGAGAGGGAGCACCGGGGGTTAAAGGGACGCATATATACGTCACAAGCGCGCACCGATTAAACTTGCAAGCAGTATGTCAGTTTGGAGGAATGGTGTGTGTGGGGGGGGGAGGTCTGCTTAGTACTTAGCGACTAATTAACAGTCCCTAGTGCACCCCCCCTTCACACTCTCTTTTCCAGTCTCCTGTTTTTGTATCATCCCTACGGTATTCTGTACCCCACGCAGCTATAGATCACTACAATAATTTATTAATATATCGCCGAGCTTACGCTTGACGATCCCCGCACTTTATATTCAACCTGTGCTAATAAAAGGCACATGAGAAGAGAGAGACCCCGAGCCCTGAGCCGAGCATTCAATGCACACTTTCATCAATAATTAGCATGTCAGGCAAACAGCTGGTTGTATGCTCAGCCACACAAAAGCGCATCTCCATAGGTGATGGATTATTAAAGTATAGAAAACTTCAAAATGGAACAATTGATTGTAATCTGAAATGCAGGTACCTATGAAATATAGGGACATGAGAAGCTATATACTGTATATAATATTTTAAAGCTTCGTTAATTTAGCACAGAAAGGGAAACGAATTGAAGTGAGATGACGGAAAATACAGGATTAGTGGTTTCTTACCAGGTGTAGTAGACCACCACAAAAATGACTACCAGTATTGGAGGATAAAAAATTCTAATCTGAGATCAATAAATATAATAATATACCAAGTTCAAACTATATTATGGATTAATCAAATAAATTGGTAATTTGTGATCAAAAGTGTATAATTATGATTAATCCAACATTCTATTTCCAATCATCAAATCTACACAAGAGATGGAACGAAATAGTTAGCGCATTCCAAGAATACTAGCCAATGCTGAATAGTATGCTAAACCTGATTGGTGAGTTTTAGAAGCTTAAGGTAGATTTTATCAAGGAATAACAGCAATTTGTCGAGATTATTGTCAATTTCCGATATTATGGAAGGAAATCTGCAGATACATTCACTATTTTTCTATTGATAATTAAATAAAGAGTAGGCCTAATTCTTTATAATTCTTATTAATAAATGTGTAGTTCTTGCTGAATAGTGGAGGTTGTGGCAACTTTCTAGAATACGAAACAAATTCCGCAGATATTATTTTTTTCTTACCAGAATGGGTAACAGAACAGAATATAGTACAGATCTTTGAAATTTATTAAAAAGTACTGCAGGTACATTTTTTTGTCGAAGAAAATTCATTGAAATTGAGAGGCAGACACTGCAATATTGTAGCTGGATATTGGAATAGTTTCATTACAATCTGCACTGCAATACGGCTGTGCTAGAGAACGAATTGGCGCTTGCTAGTTTAATTGAAGGACCTGACAGACTGGCTGCGAATTAGCGTACCGTTTCGGACATTGACCAGGTCAAGGACAGTTCTACCTCGGTAAACTGCTTTCAACCACTGCAATCAGACAACTAAACGTCGAGACACCACTCAAATGGAAACCGTTTAATCACAATCAAACTGTGGGATTTCACTGAAATAAGAGAAAAATCGGACGATTTTTGTTAGATTTATCATTAACTTGAAATAATTGTCTTGTTTCGCAGATTAATTCATGGTGGTTCAATTTATAGATAAAGCTGATTCATTTTGCTGAGGCATCTGGGTTAAAAATGTATTGTTGTCATTGAAACTTATTACAAAGAAAAGAATTTGAAATTAAAACATATTAACATACATCGATACGAGTCGAGGGTTGAAACAGAGGGTTGAAAGAGCAATAATGTAAACGTATTCCTCTCCTTGTTTTATTTTAGAAAATAAATATTTCTTGAATAGCTATTAGAACAATTTCACTAAATAGTGAGTAGACTCACACAAATAAGTAAAATTCAATGCTACTAAGAAGTACAAATAGGCTATATAGAAAGATTGTACAACTAAATTTCGTTTGAGTGAAGAATAGATTACTTTTGAATTGAAAGACTTTCTCAGATAATGACCGCTCCCATTACTGATGGCAGAGCCCGTTCCGTGACTCTTTCATATATCAAAAACATGAAGTTCACCTCTCATTATTACAGTTTTGAAAAAATACAATTACTGTAGAATCATTTTTGTCATGATATTCCAAATAACAAAGAAATTCTTAGTAGAAATGTTTACAACCTGTAGAATTGACGGTTATGTTGCAATAAGATCAATAACCTAATCTTGAAAGTGACCCGAATACAATAGATTTGTATTTGCTAAACGAAAAATACAACGTCCCATACTCCCAAAAGAATCAGACTATTTTCGACTGGACGGACGTTGTTTACAAAGCATTTTCTACGAGCAGAGGAAATTGAACATAAACTATTCACCATGTTCGAAGAAAACCGAGTTACTTTCTTGATTACGTTCGCTGCATTGATTGGTTCTCTTGACAGGAACAGTTCATTTCATCTTTTCTTTCAGCCGGCTCCACGAAAACCATTCAATCACGAAATGAGTCTAGATGTTCAAGAAAGAGTGCGTGAGCATTACAACTTGTTGCGTTTTCAACCATGAAACAGAATTTTCCACGAATAGCATGGAATGAAACTGGTAAGGAGGAGGTTGTATTCTCAGCAGTAGAGGATGCGGACAATTTTTTAAGAATGAGTATCAAAATAAAGCATTTCAAGATTTTTTCAGTACTCAACAATAGACCCAATAGAATAAAAGCACTACTGTTAACTATGATCCAGCTCTGGCAAACATACAGCAAATACAAGTGAAGGCTACATAGAATAAATTCAAGATTTAAGTTACACTTAAGACAGTGCATAATTTCTAAAAAAAGTTGATGGTTGATACGAGTAGATGGTTGAAACGTTGAACAGAGGGGTTGAAAGAGCAATATTTTAAATGCATTCCATTCCTTATTTTTTTTAAATAAATATTTTTCAATAGTTCGTCAATTACTTGACACAAACATGATTAGGAACCGGTATTTGATGAATAATTGGAGTTCAATTTACTCAATCAATCATCCACAGCAAATTCACCTATTGAATTCTTTTTTTATTCAGACCTTTTATTGGTTTCATATCGTGTTTCTAGAACATTCCGTAGTTATTGACGTTAAAAAGAACCAGTTCATTATAATTATTATATCGATATGGATATTGATTTTCAGAACTATTATATCAATTTCTTAGCAGCAATTTTATATGACGCCAGAATGGATTTGATTTACGTGGATAGTTGTTCCAATTTCATCAATTTGAATAATATCCGATTACTGTATAATGATTACATGCATTGTGTACTAAGAAAACCTGATTTGACAAGTCTTAAATTATTGATTTAACAAGGTAACGCTGGAATCGTCTCGTCTGAGCGTCATCATTTAAAAACACATGTTTGTTCTCCGAGATGCTGAGTACCCGCGATTTGAGCATACACGTGTGAGTAGTGCCCTAATTTCTAATGAAACTGCATAGAAACTAGAACTGAGTAGTTACTTAATTTTTAATAGGTGGTTGCACTAGGACTAGATAGACCAGTCTGAGCAGCTTTTGAGTTGAGTTTTCCTGAAAGACCAACTTGACAGGCCATTTCATTTAGCAAGAGAGTATTATCAAGAAAACGTAACTTTTTGAACCGTTGAATAAAGGCCTATGTCTCACTTAAAAGTGTAAATACAGTACCGTACAGTACAGGACTTATTTCATAACCTCACATGCTTTTCATTTGACCACCCTGTCTAAGCCGGAAACCTGCTAATACGGAAAAAATTTTAGTCCCATCGAGTTCCGTCTTAGACAGGTTTTACTGTACTTATTTATTGACTTCAATACAAGGCGCAGTAAGAACTCGCAGGTCCTCTCTTATACTCAACCCTCTTAACACTATTGTTAACAGTAAGGCAGGATGCACCATCGGAGAAACCGATTTCAAGAAACCGGTTTCATGAACGAAACTTGAGTTGCATGCAACAGATAGATTAGTTTAACACAGGACTGTGCACACTGCGTTGCATGAAACTGTAATTTCATCAGTTTCCTGCAACTGGTTTACAGGAACCAAAAACAGATTTCATATAGGCTTCAGTTTCACGTTTCTCGTGGTTTTAACTACTAAAATAAAGTTTTGGTGCTTACCCACTACCACCTAGAGTTACAGGAACTCTAGGTGGTAGTGGCTTACCACGACACACATGTGCAGTAGTATGGCAGACATATGTTTCCAAGGGAATTTAGCAGAAGCACATTCCAAAATAATCCTTAAATTTGACAGGATCACTGCACAATAAACGAGCTACAACGTAAGCACTGTGTTGACCATCCTGATCAACGGGTGAACCCAATACTTCCTTCTTTCTTTGCTTTAGCCACCACCACAAAATAAACACATCATCACCCATCCGAATCCATCACGAGAGACAAATTGATGGAAACGTGTTTCTCCTGTAAGTGCATTTTGTACAGAAATGGTTTCCTTGAAAGTCATGAAATCAGTTCCTGAAACCGATTTCTCCAGTGTACATCCTGCGTTTAAAGCCAGGCGTACACCGGTTAGTCAAGACAAGACAAGACGAGATTAGTCACGTTCAGTCACAGTAATTTACATAGATGCTTATGAAGCAGCACACACTGATGCAATGACTAATCGGGGGTGTTGCTTCATAAGCAACTATGTGAAGTACTGTGACTAAACGTGACTAATCTAACTAACGTGACTAACCGGTGTACGCCTAGCCTTAACAATCTTTTCATGTACATTTTCAAAAATTTAACAAAAATTAGAGCATATATGAGAACGATCAGTTCTCACTATATTACCACTTTGCTACATTGCATTTTGAGCGAAAAATGTAATGTGGAAAGTAAAGCTGACGGCCGACGATCAATGAGTTGGTTATTAGAGTTCAAGGGTCAGTCAAGTGTACGATAAAGCGATATTGGCAGAGACCGAGGGAGATTGGCGAGGGATGGTCACTCGGTCAACCACTGTCTCCGTCCTGTTTATCAGCACTCTGCAATGATTGTCCTGGTTCACTGATCAACGCTAATTGCATTGGAATTCAGAGGTAGACAACCTCTTGACATACCCAATGTCAAAATACGTAATACTGGTCTATCACTCTGAATAATTGATCAATTTACTTGATAAAAATTCAACTGGAAATTTAAGAATTTCACTGGATTATGTTACATTATTAAAAGCCGAGCTACTTCATTTTATACTGTACTATAAAGCTGGGCACTCACCTATAGTTAGTTTATTGTTATTTACAAGTCATCACCTGACTACATATTTTACGAGTAAATTTTGGAAGAGAAGAAGTTTTGGGCTAATGTTTGTTTTGATTCTTGATATTTTATTTTTTATCAAATAAATAAGTATGAATATGTACAATAAGTACTATTACTATGATAATTTGAGTGAACTAATTGACCTCTGTGCTCTCTCTATATTATTTATCTATATTTGTATGAACTTACTTCATTTCTCATCATTAGTTACTAGTTTTCTCAGAAGTATTTTTTCACTATTATTTGACAAAGTTTTCACCATCCTTATAGAACATTTTATTAATGTTTTTGAACCTAAATTAAAACTCAAACTCCACTTTCTCATTCACTTGATTCAATTCAATTAATCTATAATCCTCATTAGTTGAAATTTTACTCAATTTAACCAATCTGAAATAAAAACCTCGTCAATTTGAAGCTTGCTCTCTAGGTCTACAGCACGGTTTTCAGCATGTTCAACCACTGTAACAGCAAATAATCTCCACTTCAAGAAACACTCCATACAGCCTTAGGTCTCATAAATAATGAATTTGTTTCATACTTGAATGTTTCCTATCTTTGACATCAGTGATGACACTTTCCAAGACATTTAACCACCAACAACAAAAACTGATTCCTAGCAAATACAAATTAGGTTGGAAACAAGATGTGGATAGTGTTACAAAGACTCTCCTGGATGTAATCTCCTTTGTAAACGATTGAATACGATTAAATGATAGATTATGAATTGCATATAGTTGACTTTTAGCGAATACAATATGAAACTAGAGATATACTGTAGTTATTGAGGATGGGTTTCTACCAAAACAATTTGTATGAAGATCGAATACATTGTGTGGAAATAGTTCTACAGCAAATAAGATCCAATACATTGTGTAGAAATATGTTCTACAGCAAATATTTTCTTACAACAAATATGTTTTGGATGAGTTTCCTCCATACACAAAAATTATGTATGAAGATAAAAGAATAGAAGGTTCCGGAAAGTGATAGGGGGTGAGTGAATGATAAGGGGCGGGGGAGGGAAGTGAGGAATAGGGGAAGTCTCTTAACGGTGTTCGTCCAAGCGTTTCCGTCGAGGATTCCAAGTGGAAGTAAAAGGAAGTATGCGGTGTGCTAGAAGAAAGAGAGCGCATTACATACAAGGAGAGTAAGCGGTGTCCAGAGAGAGAGAGAATACATTACATCGAAGGAGAGTAAGCGATGTCAAAAGAGAGAGCACATTACATCCATGAAGAGTGAGCTGTGTCCAGAGAAAGAAAGAGATAATACATTACATCTAATGAGAGTAAGCTATGTCCAATGTGAGAGAGAGCGCGTACATCACATCTAGAAGAAGTGTGAGAAAGAAAGAAAGAGGAGCAAGTCTCAACGAAGGGGTTGAATGGGAAAATGAGGCACGAGAGCGTTCTACATGAAGGGATCAGGGACGAGTCACCATCACTAGATAGAAGGAAGCAGAAGGGTTGACAATGTGCCCCGGCTCAGAGCTGAGAGCTGGTAGGAGTAGTCCACTATAACCTGGCCAGGTACCCTACAGCGCTGTTTGCATCCTATATCTACTAATCAAAATCTCAGCCTGTCATTTGGCAGGTAATCAATTGATCGATTGCCCCATTCACCGAAGATACATACCCTCGTGTATACTAATCGATTGACCGATTGCACCTCCCACCAACAAGCTTACACCTTAGCTGTAGAACTTGGTCAAATATCTATAACATGTACACACAAAATTGGGCGAGCAGACGAGCAAAACGACTAAATCCCTACTACTTGCATATTAATATTATAAGGCCTTCAAATACACGAATCACATACGACGAAACTGAATAATTAAATCATTAGCTCTAGGATTTGGTCAAATATTTAAAACATGTACACACATTAGGCTATTAGTCAAGCAAACGACTAAATCCCAACTACCAGAATATTAATATAATCAAGCCTTTAAATACACGAATTGCATACGGCGAAACTGAATCAAATCTAATCTACACCTACACAGCCTGCAAACATGCAATACTAATTTTTCAAATTAAATGAATGGTCTTATCGTTCTATCCTACACCTACTCACCTACAATAAAGTTTTCATCACGGATATAACTATCTTATTCATTCACACAGACCAATCCAGAAATAGTAATTTCAACAAACCAAGTTTGTGATGCATTACAAAATACTAGATAATAAGGAAATTTCTATTATTTCAATAGAAATATTGTACTGTATTGGAAATCAATAAAGTATACTTACAGCTCTATTCCCCTCCATTGTTTCTCCTTTTTAGGACTTTTACAACCTACTGAATTCAATCTTAATTACGGCAATCCTTTTCGTGTTAGTAAAGGAGCTCGATTATGGTGAGACTGCCTCGGTAGATTCATCAGATTATTGAGTTTTGATTACGAACACGTGTAAATTATATGCATGAATAATACATAATAGTCTAAAAATAAAGTGAGTGTAGTTGTTTTGCTACTAGATAACAATAAAGTTCGGTGAGGCTTAGAAGGGTCATAAAGAACGAAGAAGCACTTGGAAATCAGAGACACAACTGCTTAGCTCTTTCGTAACTGAGCCGAAAATCCTCTTATCACAGCAACATACAGCAGGCTGCATGCAAAACAAGCTGAGTGCTGAACTTTCGGCAGCCTCGCTGAACTATATCTATTTGGGTCGGAGATTACAGCCGAGGAAGTTCTTCGAATAACTGTGCTTTTATCAAGGCGGATAGTTGAACAAAATTATTACTAGATTGGATTTGAAATCCAAACAAATATGAAGCAGACATGAGTATTGGAAGATGTGTGTCAATAAATAAGATGAACAGTCCCAAATTTTCAAGTGGATTCTAAACTAGTGGTTATTTGGCAAATAAGGCAAGTTACATGTACTTTTCCATTCGCAAGATTCGAGCACATATGGAATTCAAGGCTGAATGGGTGAGAGTGAGAGGACTCTCGCCCCAACTCCACTTAGAAAATAGTAGTATAAAAATATATATACACATAATTCAGTTATACATCATGAATAAAAACGAACTCTAGAGTTCTACTCATACACAACATTGTATAAAGTACCCAAAATTAGTTTGAATTTAGTAGCCTATACTGTACAAAATATGAATTTTTATGTGCACCAGTTACTCAGCTTTGATGTCATTTATTGACGTAGTGACATTCTGTAGTTCCATTTCATTCAATTTAAAATTTATTAGTTATAGGATAAAGACATTTTCTAAATCCATCTGATCTATTTAGCGTATGGCTTATAATAGTGAACAGACCCAAGTAGGAATGTTCCACTTCACCAACATAACCAATTATCCCTTGATAGAGAACATGGTGTTAGTTTGTTAGTTAGTTTTCACTTAGAAAACAGACACTAGCATTATGGAAATAAATCGACAAGAAGACAAAAATTACGATTAAAAATTTTGAAAATACAATGCTATTACCCTGATTCATCTTATCTGATAATGGAATTCTACTGTTCGTAGTTTAAAAACACTTTTCCTGCACAAGTGTCCACAATATTTATTAAAGCATGTAAGATCTGAACGATATATACAGTATAATGCTAATGTAATAAACCTCAAATGTTTTTCCAGTGTATCAATTCTTACACGTGCCACAATCCTCGTGTTACACAACCAGCAGACAAGGAGAAAAACTTGTGAAACTTTCAAGCGCCCCAGACCTTTTAACCCAGATCCTGAGGGAATAAGGATCGCTGCTCTCCAAAAGTGTGGACCAACATAGCCTCCACGAGGCGGGCGTTATATGCAATAAGAAACGATTTCTATGCCAGGAGCTGTAAGTGAGATAGAATACAGATTAGGTTCGGAGAGCGCTGTCGCCAATTGGACTAGTTTGCATCCTATTGTGGGCTTTGTGCCAATCAAATGGAATTATTCACCTCTGTGCATTGTCAGTGCATCACATTGGACCGGCCACTTATCTTCATCAACGTTCCATGCAGAGTGTGAATTCACACACATTCAGTATGTGTGAATCTACACATATGTAGGTCCGATAAATTGAGAAATGATAAGATAATCTTGAAAAATAGCAATTAAATGTAGTTGTAGGTCTAGACTAGACAGTGACTGATTATTCGATTATAATTCTGATTGATCAAAAAAGTCAATATCATTTTTAGTTTGTAATTTAGATCCTAAAATAAAGTACAGTAAACAAGAGTTTTTATCCGAAATACACCATTATGTTCACCATTATGATGGCACCACAAAGTTCCATAGGAATCTTGCAGCATGGGTTCTTTCAGATATCATTATACGGCGGTTGAATTCAATTGGATTTTCGTGCAACTGTTCATACTCTTTTAAGAAATGTTTACCAAAAAATTAAAATTTAATTTTAAACTTCAACCCAAAAGATTGAAGATTTTATTTATCATGACTCATAAATCAGGAAGACATTGAAAAGAAAATATTGTTTGGAATAACTTATGACTCACTATTTATCATCTTCTCATGAATATTAATCATCACATAAGAGTAGCCTACATAATTTTTTTTTATAATTGACAAAGAGAATTCGTTAAGAAAGAGTTATCAGAAAAGCGATTTAAAAAGCTCCATAAAATAATTATTGGGGTCGAGGATTCGACTATATCAGGTCATACTAATGTTTAACAACTGTTTGATAGCCACCAATACAATGAAAGAAGCTTACATATTAATAACTTGAATAATAATAAATTAATATCACTCCTCAGCACTAAAACCAAAGATACTTGATTGAAATACAATTTATTGCTTTTTCTTGCTAAAACTCATTGAGGGCTTGGTCTCCAGCAATCAAAGAAGCTTAGGAAAGAATAATTACAAAAATATAAATTGGAGACTGTATGAAGCAAATGTAAAGGAGAGCAAATGAAATGTAAGTGAACAAAATGTAATTGGATGACCCAGTTGTTCGTTCAATCATGAAATGCATGGTTGAAATCAGGAAAAGAGATGGGCAGATGTGATAGACAAAGTGATAAGACAAAGTTGTCTCAAGTCACAGAGAAGTAAAGAAGTAACGTTCTTTACTTATCTGTGCTCGAATGCAACGGAACTGAGAAGCTGAAAATGAATATTTATCGTCGAGACCGACTGAGGAGAACCGGAAAACCTTTCGTCATCAAGGTTAACTACGAATTAACATTGCTCAAAATAAATATTATGATGATGACAGCATTCTAAAAAAACTCGAAAATAGTATGTCATCCAACCACCTTCCAAACACGGAATCTAATAACAGAATTTCAAATGACAGTTTTCTAACAATAGACTATAAGTCAAAACAATTCTGTAATGAAAAATCGTAACAATAAATCAATTACAAATGGAGATTCAGATTGAGTCATTGATAACACTACCGTTTCCAAGATAAATAAATCATTACGAAACAGCTGAGACAACATTAATTTACAACGTGGAAAGACACTGTCAAATTTGTTTCACTAGTGAAGTTGCTTGTATGTCTATGAAGAAGTATCCCTGCTAACTTTACAATGGAAAATAATTGAATGAGCTCAGTGTATAGAACTTAGCTACGAAAACAGAATCTACAACAAAAATTTATTATAGGAAAGTATGAAAGTATTAAATTTATTATTTAATATTGGAAAGTATGACTTAATCAGAATATGATTCACTATCATACTTGCATACCTACTAAAAATATTCACTCAGTTCTCACTTTTGAAGAATGATTTCGAAATTGATAAGAGTTTGGAAATAGAATTTTTCAACCATCTTAATTGAAAAGACGTGTCAAAAACCCAATTCAAGGTTCTTATAAAGCCATAAATATTTTTTCTTCAATTGCTGAGAAATCTTAAAAAACAATATTGACAGTCGATAATGAACAAATAAGTTGAAATGGTAGGTCTAGTACGTCACAACTTCATTACTTTACAATTGATGAATTACTCATTCATTACTTCATTTACTTTACGTTAGTACTTTAAAACTTCATTAAGACTAAATGAAGTCTATTTTTTATGTAAAAATGTTTTATGTAATTTGAACAGAAAATGTGGTGCCTCTCCATAATTGAGATCAATATTACATTTGGAGTTGCATGACTATGGACACTATGGTATAGTTCAGCCAAAGATTTTTTTGTTTTCAGTAGTAAGAAACAATTTTCCTTCAACTCAAATTGTAAGTTGAGAAGGAATTTCTCAAAACATTTGAATTTCTACAACTTATTTTATTAATTTACTCAATCGTCTTTATTGAGACTAAGTTAGGAATCTAAGATTTTTAAATTTTTTATCAGAATAGTCCTTCCAATAGAAAAGTATTCACGTTAGCTAAAATATAAGATGCCATTTCCAATTTTCTGACCATCATTACTTAAAAGTCAACGACTATTGTAACGCTGTCGATGGTCTAAAAGAATTTCTACAAAATTAGAAAGAATTTCTGCAATGTAGAAAGAATTTCTAAAAACCTCAAAGGTTTCTACAAAGAATTGAAATTAGGTAAGTAAGAAAAATAACGAAATGTGAAGCAAAAAGCACTCAAGCCAACAGTGAAAAGTTTCACCCGAGTAACAATAGGAGGAAAACAAGTACAGTATGTTCTGATAAAAAATAATTGGATTTTGTTGCCGTATGGAAAATCAGTTCCCGAATCAGCTTTATCCCGGTGCTATGAGAGAGAGACAGGGACAGAGTGAGTGGAAGAGAGGCTGATGATGCCTTGGGGACGCTACTATAGGCATGGACCGGACAGAACACGAGGGGAGTCCGCACAACATATTCCACTGAGACTGTTCCTACACCACTCAACCTCTCACTAGCTCCACCTGAACAGACACTGCAATTCTCCTCTCCGCAGTCACTAGGCACTCATACTGCAGCTATGCCTTACAAACAACCTATTCAATAACGTGGTTCTAAAACTTTTTTAATAAAAGCGTTCAATAATGTGAATCTGAGAAGAGTCCCATGGCAAAAATTCCATAGAAAACTCACATTTCCTTCAATACTCTTTTGGAACCGGAGGATAATATATGATTTTAAATTACAATACAGTTTATATAATTACACACATACAATGTAGTTTATAAATGAGTGTTTCAAATCAAATGACACAATAGGGAAAAATATGGTTCAGTTGTAATCTCAAATGACAAAATAGGGTTCATTATTGTAAACTTGAATGCGTTTTGTTTCTCTGGCAACAAATTTCATTTTTTGGATAAAGAATATAGCCTATTATTTCAAACTGTATATTTTATATTCCGGAGCCATCGTATGTCCACGTTGTTGCCATCCTAATAATTATTCTCCTATTCTATCTATTAGATCATCAACCAATGTCTCTGCACTTGCAATTCAATTGCGATTTGTTGCAGTGTGAGCCATAACAATGTGACATAACACAACTGTCCAACACCTTTCTCACAAGTGAAACATACTTTACCATTGATAAACCATGAAACATACACCATGTATTACAAGGAACATACAACATACATTAAATTAAATTTCCAAATCCAAACATTTATGAATGACGAAGATAGCAAAAATTAACAATTGATCCATCACATTAGAGTAAACTACACAAATACACAAAACTCTGATAGGTGAAATCCGAAAATTAGTAGGTGAAAAAGATAAAAATACATATGTAGGGTTGGATATTTTATTAAGCCTCACTATGATGATTCTATTTATGATGTTCTATTATGAGTAGGTCAGAAAACGGCTACGGTAATAAGAAATGTGAAATGTTTACGATTTGATTTGAAGTTTACGATTTGTGGTAATGTGAAGAATAAACGAAATTCATCATGGATGTTATTTGCGTTTAAATAATATTCTACACATATAAATGAGGGCAGCGAAGTTAACAATAACTTTTATTTTTCAACAATGGATCAGATTAGTGTGGGAATCTGTTACGTGAAATCCGAAAAATCAAAGATAACAATAGATATCAGCTGTAGGTACTGTACTAGCTTAGTTTAAATCCGAACTGTTAGGTGAAATCCGAAGAATCAAAGATAATAGATACCAGGTGTAGCTGTACTACCTTAGTTTTTATTTAGCTTTAAACTTTCAAAGATAATTCGAAATTTTCCGTAACTTATGGATTTTTATTTGGTGATTTTGTTTGCTTTAATGTGAACTTGTTTGAAAATTCTAAAATCGTTCTGCTTTTATTTTCGAAGAGGAAATTTGTGATTAAGTAAGATGGTATGACATAACCTGAATTTTGACTGAATTGGAAGAGGAACAGTTTTGGGCATAAGCCTGTTGTAATCTCCTTTGTAAATGATTGGATAAATGATTGATTGAAATGTATGAGTTTGAACAATAATTTGATTATTATTTAGCGTATGGCTTTTGTCGGTGGGGAGACCCGAAGGTTGTTCCACCTCGCCGTGTTTAACCTAATTCCACTTAGGTTGTAGTTTTATCCACTTTTCAGAATGATTTCGAATTTTGAAAGCAATAATTTGAAATTAATTTTAATATAATAAATAAATTAAAATTAATATAAATTACTAAGTTAATGAGATTAGTGTGGCCAAAACTACTCACCCTGAAGAAATGACAAAGCATGTTGGCTCCGTAGTCGAGACAGTCCTTGAGCCAGAGTCGGGGACCAGATCGGTCCGCAGAAAAGGTCATCGACAAACTACCTGCTGCGCGGGTTGCGACTGCTGTCCACCTTTGTCACTTTCCACCACAAACTGGGACATCACTCGGCGACAACACCGGACGGCGACAAATCACACAAACCTCGCACCCGACACCGTCATGATTGTCCACGACTCGAATCTACCAACGATGTTAAACTACACGACAAGTCTGTACGAAAAGGTGTTAGTGACTAGGTTGTTGTTCAACACACACACACACACACACCAACTAAAACCCGAATGATTGTTATTGTCGTTCGATCTGAATAGAGTCCGTCAAAGTGTGACAGACAGACAGTAGCAGCCAACTCACCGAGCCTTTCCTAGTTCGATCAACTGAACGAGCTCACCAACCACAGGCATTTGCTTCACTCGTACCAGTCCATTCTCAAACTGTAACAAAATTAAATGGAATTAATTATAATGATATTTGCCTACAGAAAAAGCAAATTTAGAGAAAGTTTCAAGGGATCGATAGAAAATTAAGGCAATAATAATTTAAATAGGGCCTATAATAAGGGTGGAAAAACGGTAGTATTAGTTCAATTTTTAATTTCAATTCATTAAAATTTTGTAATAATCAAATCAAAAACTTTTATTTAGATCTTCACAGAATAATTACAGAATAAATGTTCAAAATATTACAAAATCTATTTACCTGCAAGGAAATATCCTGTGCGCAGGTAAGAGTTGCTAATATAATACATAAATAAAAATCTTAATGAACTGTCAAGGAAAAAGCAATAAAGCGATTAATAATAATTTGATAACACATAAAAACATTCAAAATCAATTAAAACAATAAATTTTATTCAATTTCTAGTGTTTATACACTAGCCAAAAGAAGAATTTCCACCCAAGACATTCATTCTAGCGAGAAAATTATTGAATAAGGTGAAAAATTGATTATGTATGGACCAAGGTCTAATAGACTGGTATTGGATAACGTACGTTTTATTAATAGCTTTTCTTAAGTGTACCATTTTACACAGGCTCCATAGCCTTGGGATATTATTATTTTTGTTAGTCATAGATCTTTGTTTGTAAGCAATCAATTGTAATTATCATTTGCTTATTATTTTGTCAAATGGAAAATTATTCAATCATTTTGATAGAGTGATAGATATGAGTGCAAATTATGTTCTATATATTATTGTACATAAAATTTACAGTAAATAATATAAATTTGTTAATTAATTTTCTAACACAAAATTAACCAATTTAATCAGTTGATTAAGATTTCAGAAATTAGAAAACAAATGACAAACTTATAAAAAATAGGCTATTAACTCAATAGTCATAAAAGGCACGAGCTTGGCAAATTGACAAGAGTATTTGACCGAATAAATTAATTTTTTATCACTCTTAAACAAAGAAAATGAACTGGCGATTAGAAGATTGCATGAAATTATGACATTTCTTTTGAATAATAGGCTACCGACTAATGAAGAAGAATTAGGTCTATAATTCCAGAGGAATGTAGTTTTGAATTGAATTTTATGTTGCCTAACTTTGATTGATCAAGAATGAGTCAGTATTTGCATTTAGATATAATAATTTTTTTCAAGCCTTTGGAATACAATAAAATACATACTTGATGATTTAATACTTGTTCAAGAATCCAAACACTACACTTTCTAGGAGTCAATATTGGGATTTGAAAAAATCTTACTTTATTTCAAACCAATTTCTCAAGTTGTCATTATGAGGTGAAAGTATAAAAATGCTGAAAAATTGAGCTATCACAAAAATGTCGATTTTGTCAATCTGCAAGGACAAAAAACAATTTTTTCTTTATTCGACAGTAATTGGTGATGTCATGAAAACCAATATTATGTCACAGTATTAATTGCCTGCGTTAGCAAGGTCATACATTATTATTAAGTGTAAATGTAATCTTGATTGGCATGCATTATCTCAATAATGCATGTGATTTCAATAGTTTGTCAGTGAATTACAATTTTCTAAAACTTTCAAGTCATGAAAAACTTTATTTGAAAATTTAAAATGAAATAATTTTTTTATCCACAGTCTACTTCCCCCCTTCCCCCCTGGGCTTGGTTTCGAATCAAACTGCCATTCTAATTTATCATCTCCTACTTACCTAGGCGTATATATTTTTCGATGATAGAAAATTTTCAAGATTTCAGATCACATTCAGATTTAGTGATCACAAAACTGACCATATTAAGTGTATATAAGTATAATTTTTTGCAAGTCATCCACTCCCCAGGAAAAAACTAATGAAATTGCTGTATATTGTTTTAAAAAATGAAGTAGAAGTCATCTATAGATAGATAGCTTGAGCTATAATTAAATTATATAGTAGACCTATTTACTATTTAGGTATTAATTACTATACTATAGGTATAGCTACCTAATTACTAATTTAAACAAAAATCAAATGTCTTCACTGGTACATTCCATCAATCGGTTCCCGATTAATGGAAAATCTCATAATTATGATATTCAGTGAGGAGTGAGTTATGTTCTCAAATTTTAATCAAATTTTTGAGGCCATCTTCTATGACAAACATATAAATGAATAATAACATACTAATCAAACTCGGATAATAAAAGAATGTCTCAAATAAAATATGACCTGTGTGAGAATGATTCCACCATAAACATAAGGGGGCAACAAGATGAATAAAGTTTATAACCTAAAATAAGAAGTAGTTTTCCAAGTTTCAATAACATAAGCCAAACATTATTTTTATTTAAATTTCTTATCCTGAACTGAAAACAAATCAGATATTAAAAATCAAACTAAATATATAAACGATTTGGGAATGAATAGCCTAAAGCTGGTTGTTTTGACATAATAATTATCAAACAAGTAGTCAGAAGTGTGGTCATCTTATGAACTCTGTTTACATACTTTCAATCTAGGATAAAGTTACTAGATTCATAGATAATTAATCTTTTAGCGTGATACAATATGCTGTCCAAGAAACCGGTGGATTATTTCAAAGAAGAATTTGAAAAACTATCCAATCTGCTCAAGTAATAGAATAACCTGGTTTGAAGTAGTTGACACACATCAGTCCAAATTGGCTAATAACAAAAACAAAACAAGTACCTTTATGCGTAAAATTTCAGTGACAGCCTAATTACACAAATTCCAATAGCTGCACAATACACTTGAACTTACAGAACGATTGCAATTTAATTTCGTACCGACAAAAATGAGATTGAACTTGACAATAAATTCACGATGCACGAGCTCACACCAAGTGTGTTCATCCACTGTGCACTGTTTATCTATTCTGTTCTGCTTTGCTCCGCGAACTGATGTTGACCAGGTTGGTTGACAAGATGGCCGCTGAGCGGAAACCAGCGCTTGGCGCCAGATTTAAACTTTCTTCAAATACTGCGCAGAAAGCGGTGAGCGATCACTGACTTGAAACTTTTTCATGCAGTAACAATTTGAAATTCGACATGAGCTTGTATATAGAAATAATGTATAGCTTAGAAAATGAAAACGCAGTAGCTTGAAATGTAGAACATGTATAAAAAACAAGAAATACACCATTACCGGTATTCATAGTTGAAGCGTCAAACCTCTCATCCAATTCATTTCAGCAAAGACGATAGGAACTATTAAGTATTCCAATTGTCTCTGATTTCAGTCAATGGTTGAACCTTTAAAGTACATATTTATATTATTTATGACCAAGCACTTCAAAAATACTTGATTCAATTACTCTTATTTGAATCAGAATACTATTTTTCTCCATACCTGCCAAAACAATTTTTTACATAATCAACTACATTGTTTCTTCACGACAATATAAATCAAAAGTGCTAGGAATATTACAAGAAATAACATGCAGTAAATAAACAATATTATATACTAGAGTAATTTATGACTTCATAAACATGAATACAAGCATCATACATGCAACATTTAAAAACAAGTACTGTACAAGAACGTCCAATGGTTGTTTTTAATGTATATTATTACCTACTTGTTGCTCTACCATCAAATGCTACGCAACATAAACTTACAGTGTTCCCCCTTGGGAACTGGTGGACGCCCCCTTAACTTAATTGAAACTATAAAATTTCGGATGATAACTTATGAACATAATAGAGAATCTTAAACATTAAACTTTTCGTTACAAAATTACCTACTATTACAATGCCCCTATCATTACAAATGATGATTCCTAAAGATTTATTTTTATATAGAAAGGAATTTCAAGAAACAATTTCTTACTTAAGTATACTAGGCCTATATACCTATATAGTACGGTACTTCAACTTGAGTATGATTTTTGCTTCAAAAATGTAAGAAGATTAACATTATTAATATTTTATATATTTCTCAGGTTGATACCCACATAAGTCGTGGGTACACTTGTGCGTGGGTAATGAGGGGACAGTGAAGAGAGAGATGAACATGATCTACGGTACATTAAATAATTAAGTGAAACACTTAATTATTTTGTGTGATAAACAACAGCAAGTGTGAGTATTTGGCAAAATATCTTTTCAAATTCATGTTATAAATTGTAAAAACGTTAGGCAGAAAACTTCCAAGCTGCGAGGGCAAACAGGCCAACCAAATTGTTGTTAGGGAAGCTACATTATTTTATTAAAGTAGATTTTTAATTAACAAAAAATACCAACCTCACTTATCAACATGAAAACTACTGTAATTTTAGATTAATGTACGAACACCGAATACATCTAAACATCATTAAGTTTTTAACAGAGGATTAACTTCATATCAGAGAATACAGAGATCAAGTTAATAAACCGTAAGAAACATTCAGCACTTTTATCTCAATTCAGTTGAGATAAAGATGTTCTCATGTAAATAATGCCGTATGTGGTTCTTATTTTTTATAACTCAAAGAATAATGAGAGTTTAGAGGAGTTCAAAGAAGAAAAATAATCGAATAATTCTTATTGTTATACGAACACTGTTTTCATGGATAATCATGAATGGGAAGTGAAATATCAAATTAGAATAAAATAAAATTATTGTAGAGTTTGACCACCTTTATTGTTTTTCATATAAATTTTTCTTCCAATTACCCATTCTCTTCCATGTTTTGGTGACTTTAATTATTATTAATAACTTTTAGGCACTTATAAATCTGAATTCAATTGAAGGTTTGGTTGATAATTTTTTCAGTTAGATATCTAAGAGCCAAAACAACAGTTTAGTAGTCAATATTATTCTAAAAATGTCATTTTTGAGTAAAGATAAGATACTCTTTTAAGAGGCAGTACTTGAATAGTAAGTGGTGTATTCTCAATCTAGACATTTTGAGATAAGTGATCATGTTAGTTTTCTGCTAGTGTATCTTAGACTACGGTACCAGGTAAGACAAAACATTTCTTGTGAAAATATTTTCATTCTTCTCAAGTAGTTGAGTACCTATTTACGGTTACCATGAAAAGATTAAATCAAATTTTTTAGTGAAATATTATGCCCAAAAATACTTAAAAAATAATATTTGAGCATAAAATTGATTATGTACTTTTAGTGTGATAAAAATTACCATTAACAAGGAGCTCTATAAGACTCTATAAGTAGATAAAATCAAGAAATTGATAATTTATCATAGTTTATCATTTAGGCTATTCACGATTTTCAAAGTGTACAATCAACTCAATAAGGAAAGTTTGCATTCTCCGTTTCATGGAAAAAATCTATAAAAAGTGCCTTTCAGAGGTGACGTTTTCAATAGGTACCGGTAGTCTACTTAGTTGAAATTTCTAATACAGTACTCGCTCATTGTAATCGAATTAATTTGGATATTAGAAGCTATAATATTGGTGGTGATACTACTAATAATAATTACATCATGTAATATACTTTTTCAGGATGAAGATGCTTCTTATTTTGGCACTTGCTACCATTCCCCTTACTCATTGTAATGTGGTTGATGACCAAAGGTCCACTAAATGGAATAAGTTAATTGAAGAGGTCAACTCAGCACAGAGCACATGGAAGGTAGGTATTACATAATATTCCCACTGTATAGGAGTAGTAGATATTATACAGGTTTTTGATACCTCATCATTATATTGTATTAAAGAAAGGGGATTTTGTAATAGATAACAGAACAAAAATACTGGAGAAAATTGAGATTGTTCTTATTCTTCGTATTTATAGTGGAACAGCAAAAATATATAAAAGTTTGAAGACATGGGCAAATGCCTGCGATGGCTTAGGAGCGAACGATCTGTAGACAATTCAGTCAATTCTATGGTCTAACAGTTCTATAATATATCAATAATATTACTATATTCTAATTATTATATGAATTGATCTATTTCAGGCAGGGAAGAATTTCGGTCCCGATATTTCTGATGAAGCAATCCAGAAACTATTAGGGGCCACAATGGACGGGTTTTCCAACGTACCAATCAAGAATTTCGAGACTAAAGCAAATATTCCGAGCAGTTTCGATGCAAGAAAAGTGTGGTCAAACTGCCCTTCAATAGGACATGTTCGGGATCAAGGCTATTGTGGTTCATGTTGGGTATGTATGATTACAAATTTATAAGTATTCTATAATTCTTTTTATTCTTGAAAAATATTTTTCATGATTCAAGTTCGGCTCTATCTACGAATACGATTCTTTGTTCTCTTGATCTTCTCATCAATATTAAATACAGTTATGATAACTAATATATCGGTAATAATAATAGTAAGGTAACTTATCGTATTTAGAAATTGTGTGGATTTATTTTTCAAGAATAAGTGGGAGAAGCGACGCAAACTATATATGATGAATATATAATAATACAAAAATGAATAAAGCTTTGTGCTTAATGTAGCGTATACTGTTGAATACAACAGGAAAGGAGTTATAGAATATAAAAGAGAAGTTTTCAAATGCCGACAAGATTACAATTTCAAGGAAAAATTGACAATTTTCTCATCACAAGAGCTCTATGAAGTAAAATGAAGACAAGCTTCCTTTATTATGATCTTATATCTCAGATGATTCCTATTACCGTACAAAAAAAAAAAAAAATAGCTTACATACATCGATAGCCTACTTACAAAAATTACAACTATTGATTTATTAAAATTATTGAGAGATTTCACAAAATCAATATCAGGGCACGGGCATGTTTCATAAAATATAAGTAAGTTTTGTCCTTTAAAAAAAGAGAAAGGCACATAAGTTGGACATGAATTCAGTATTTACCAGAGCCTCAGTATTATTAGGCCTTCTCGACTTTTAAATTTTTAAAAAACAAGCCACAGTTCGACGAATTTAAAAACAAAAATGAACTTATATTCTCAAGTATTTTTTGAATAAAAATTTCAGGCGGTCGCCGCAGCTGAGGCAGTAACTGATAGGTACTGCATAGCTACCGGGGGCCAATTCAACAAGCACCTCTCCATGGAAGACCTGCTTAGTTGCTGTATGGAGTGCGGCCAGGGATGCAATGGTGGCAGTACCGTCTATGCCTGGTATCACATCTGGAGACATGGAATCACAACTGGTGGAGACTACGGCTCTAATGAGGTAACGTTTATTTATTCTGTTACAACTTCCAACTTCAATAATATTATCCTCACACGTTTTGACAACCTTTCATTGCTTCAACCTCAGCAAAAAAAAATAGGGTCGCTCATTGCCCTTTACTGACTACAAGTGGTCAGTCAATTTCCAAGTTATTGTACACTTTTTTGTAAAGAGGAATAAATTCATTTATTCATCATTTCCAAACGATTTAGTAGAGATGGGCAAGAAAACGCAGACCTGCTACTTTGTCACTGCTTCGGCTTTGGAACAGTTGCGCTATGAAGCAGTTCCAATAAAAATGCTGCTCCACTGTCACTGTTTACCGCCGTAACCGAAATTGTCATGCTCTCTGGGTGCTCCTGCTCCAGTCAACGAGCTAGAATATAGTAAACCACTAGCAATAGATTTACTATTAGCAATAGAATCTTCCTCATTTCAAGTGAAGCAAACCACAATCGTATGTCACCAGGCCCTTCATAGTAAGTTGGCAAAAATATGGTGGATTTGACCGACCTGACCAATCAAAAGCAAGACATTCAATGGCCACACTGTGATTATACAGTATCTGTAGACAATAGCAATATCGCTGCGCAGATCAAAATGCGCGTAAAAATCAAAACCAGCTCTTCATGAATTTCCTCGTCACTGAGCTGTAATGGCTGGATCTCACGATACCAGTAGACGATCAGTTTGCTGAAGGCAGGTAAACTGAACCGTGAGACTACTTACTTGAACAGGTTACTGGTGGTGTTCGAATTGGGTTTGCTTACATTGTCGTTTTGTGCTTAGTAGGCCTATCTATAACTTTGTAATACCATAGACCAACTCTAGACCTCCAGCCTTACGGGATATTCGTAACGGTTAGATTAGTTCCGAAATCCTGCAATAGATGGCTGTCATATGCTTTCACACTACAGAGTGTATAGTCACAGTGTGGACATTACATGTCATACTTTTGATTGGTTAGCTCCGACAAATACGCCATACTTTTGCCAATTCCCATAAAATTTGCATTGGAATGAAAAGCAGATCATATGTTATGATATAAAATTCACTTCTAACCTACATTTTGCCTGTATTAGTTTTCATCATTTCAAGTTTTTAAAGCAATACAAAGAGTAGAGAGACTATTTTTAATGGTAGAAAAGTTAGTCTAGATGTTGTTTCTCTCAAAATAAGTTTGACAAATGAGTGAATAAGTTCATAATTTGCCTGTCAAACCATATCAAAATTCAAAAATTTTGCAAAAGAATGGCGGCGGCGGGAAAAAATATGATCATTCATTTTCATGGAGTGCTTCACACAAATGGCCACACTGTGACTATACACTCTCTGCATTCAACACTCAATGTTCAATTGACAACTATGGTGGGGGAATGTAGGCAGGACTATTGGAAGATAGAGCGTTCAGATTGTCTTTGTCTAAAGCCCGGTCTAGACGCAACGATAAGTTTGTCAAACTTATCAGGATTATTTTAAATTGTCATAAAACAGCTGATTTAACGTCAGTAAACAAGCTCACATCAATCAGCTGGTTTCTGACAATTTAAAATAATCCTGCTATTTAGCAGGATCCATTTAACTTGTACTTGTGGCACTACTCACACCTGGAAACTTCACATCGAAAAGCAACTCATCGCTCGGCGGCTCAGCAAGTGTTTTCAAATGACGACGCTCAGACTAGGCGGTATATGTATAAGGGAATAACTACTAGAGAATAGAATCGGCCAACGGTCTAGACATGCAATATCAATTATTTCGTACGGTAATAAGGTTTTCAAATTTGAGTCGCCCAGGACCGATTCAACTGTTAAACAGTTCAACAAGACATTAACAATTAAGTTAGTGAGAAGATAATGGTGACTCGAATATACTGATATATGAACTCGAAGATATTATGTATGAATTAAAAATAAACAACTATAAAAAAAGTGATTGACAATACTTTTTGGAACTGGAGGCTCTCTTTTTATCAACTGAAAGAAAAGAATGTCAATTCAATTAAAAGAAAATAATTTTCAATTTACAATTAATTGAAATTTTCACAGGTTACATCGAAAGATGCCGCTTGATTGATTTTAGGATTATTAATAGAAGTTGAAGAATTTAAGGTACAAATATCAAGATGAAAATTTGGAAAAATCTTGTATGAACAGTGTTGAAATCGGCCCAGAGCTAATTTACCTTTTTGAAGTTCTGCGAAGGCCTCTCTCCAAGTCTGCAACGATGCCTGAAAAGTCCCACACCCACCCCGTTTGTATTTATTGTCATAAAAAAATAAAACATATACAATACACCACACAAAACATAACATACACAATACAATAGACCATACAAAACAGAACATACACAATTCAATAGCAATCAATTCATAGTTTCTTTTCAAACTCAATTGCTAGTATTCAAAAATGATAACTTAGTTCATTGTGAGTGAAACCACATTCGAGTCCATTCAATCTCTTAGTACACTTTTCACTTGTTTCATATTTTTATCATAAATTTTATCAATTTTCCTTCAGTTCTAATCTTTGTCATAAAATCGAGTGCGACCCATCCTCCTCCTTTTGTTTGTGTGTGGTGTGTGTCTCTCTCCACAATTCCTAAAGAAAAAGAAAAACAAATTTAATATACATAGTTACAAGTAGACTCACATAAAACAATAAAAAATGAAATAAAAACTGACAGCCAACAGGTAGGCCTAGGCCCACTTGCAATCAAGTTCATTGACCTTAGCTCTGACACTATACTCGACCTACATTTCAGTAAATTGACAAAGGTACCATTTGGTAGACCGAGGTTCAAGTTTAGTATGCAATGGAATCGCAAATTAATGCTTCAATATCCGTAGTACAAATAACGCATGAGATAGGCTATCATTGGTAACCAGCAGGTAAGCCTCAGCCTACAAAGAGTTTTCAAACAGGACGAAATGTAGTGATACCTGATCAAATAAGTTGCGAGTTATTGCTACTTTAAAAAAAGCATTTAGCTTCATCATTGAAAAATAATCAAAGACTTATGCCTGGTTGTTCGTACGTCTATTAAATTTGACCGGGCGATAAATCGAGGACAGCAACATAGTGGGATCGACGACAAACTGAATCAAATTGAAATTAAAAAGTCAAGTGAAATAGTGTTACCAGAACAATCTATTTTAGCTAAATAATTAGTAAAATCAACTGCATTATCATTCTCTAATAATTTTTTTTAAGGGTGATGCCAACATGAGCTCTAGGCTTGTGCGTGGGTAATGAGAGGGGTGATGATGAGAGATGACGACTGTTTTTAGACAGTCGGGACCGACGGCTTTTCGTCTCCATGTTCATCTCCGTTTCGTCTCCAATAATTACATGTTCATTCGAAATCAACTAGCTCCGAAAATAGCATCAAGCCACAATATTACAGACTTTTGGTTGGTAAAACTGAAACTTGTATAGCAGTATTATTTTAAATTGTCAGAAAACAGCTGATTGATGTACGCTCGTTTACTGACGTTGAATCAGCTGTTTTCTGACAAGTTAAAATAGTCCTGCTATACTTTCCCATATGATAAAATTTTAAACACATGTTAAAATATTTATCTGATGACTATGTAAAAAAAATTTAACCGCTTTCAATTGCTTCAACATAGGTATTTATGAAAATTTTCAAATTTCAACTTATGATTTGATGATCAGTTGTTTTGAAACAAAAATGTTATTTTTCATTGTTCATTGCACCATTAAGGGCATTTGTGCAAATAGAGAAAAAGAGAAAGATTGAGGAAGCGTGAGAGAGAAGGGAAGAATTGAATTGAATGAGAGAAGAGAAAATGGGAGGATAGGATAAAGAAGAAGAAAGAGGAAGGAAAGGGAGAGATCAGGAGAAGAAGAAGAAATAGAAGAAGCAGAAGAACGGGAAGAAGAAGGAGAAGAAGATGGAAGAGAGAATGAAGAAAGAGAGAAGATAAAGAAGAAGAAGAAGGGGAAGATGAGGAAGACGGAGAAGAAAAAGCAGGAGAAGAAGAAAAAGAAAAAAAATGAAGAAGGAGAAATAGAAATGAGTAGAAGAAGAAGAACGAGAAGAACAAGAAGAAGATGGAAGAAGAAGAAGAAGAAGAGTGAGAAAAAGAATAAGAAAGATGAAGAAGAAGAATAAGAAGAAGAAGAAGAAGAAGAAGAAGAAGAAGAAGAAGAAGAAGAAGAAGAAGAAGAAGAAGAAGAAGAAGAAGAAGAGAAGAAGAAGAAGAAGAAGAAGAAGAAGCATAAGAAGAATGAGAAGAATGAGAAAAAGAAGAGGGAGAAGAAGATGGTGGTGAAGAGGGAGGAGGGGAGGAGGAGAATTAGAAACTATTTCAAGCAGTTCAATAGTCGCAGTTTTGTGCGACCTGGGAAGTCCTAGTTTGTCAAGAAGTACCTAGTAGAAGAAGAGATGAGATGAGACCAAAAAGCAGCCTTCCACTGTTTACATTAGAGCAAATTTATGCAACCGAAGAGCATTAAAAAATAAATCTACCGCAACATTTTGTGAAAACGTTCATTCATCACCAATGAAATGCCCTTGACTTGAAGAGCTGACTTTTGCCTGCTGACATTTACTAGCAAGCTGTTGCTTGGATCTAGCAAGCTTTCATTTTATTGGATCGGATGGAAAATTTGATCATGTATATTAACACTACAGAGACTGTATAATAACAGTGTGGCCGTTTGATGTCACAATTTTGATTGGTTAGCTCGGACAAATCCTCCACACTTTTGCCAATTCCCGTAATACTAATTGCATTGTATAATATTTGTATTGAATTGAACCTCAACATTGAAATCATATTATGTTATGTTGAGTGTTTCACTTCTTACCTACAATTAGACTTTGCCAGTGTTAGTTTTTATTATTTTAAGCTTCTAACACAATACCAAGAGTAAGAGACAATTTCAAATGTCAGGGAAGCTATTTTTGATGTTGTTTCTCTCGAAATAAGTTTGAAAAATTAGTGAATGAGTTACATGTTTGCCTGTAATCTCATGCAATTAAAAAATTTGGCAGAAGTTTGGCGGGAATAAAAAATATTCCAATACAATATTATGTACCCATTCACACCAATGACCACACTGTTATTATACAGTCTCTGTAGTCAACAGCATAATGAAATTGCTAGCAATTGAAAACACAAACAGATTACTTACCAAAGCCGTAAAGACCTTTGATGAGAACTCACTTCGCTCGCTTTAAAATATTATTCAGTGTGTTGCGGTGGTCTCAATCTTAAAAAAACCACTGCTTCATTCCCTTTCACCTCACTGCAAAAGGAAAATTGCATAGATTCATTTCAAAATAAAAACAACCAATAATAATAATATTCAAAACATTTCACACCACACGTACAATCTTTCACTACTCTTGTCTAAATCTATCCCTAGAATTCAACACATTTCATGGCAAAAAACCATTTTCAAAACTCACTTCGCTCGCTTCACAGCATCATTCGTGCGTTGCGGTGATTTCAATCTTCAAAAAACCACTGCTTCATTTTCTTTCATCTCTCTGCAAAAGGAAAATTGCATGGATTTATTTTAAAATAAAAACAAATAATAATAATATTCAAAACATTTTACACCACACGTACAATCTTTCACTATTCTTTTTTAAATCCATCCCAAAAATCCAACAAACTCCTTGGCAAAATGGACATACAAGCCAAAAATATGGAACCACTAATTTTTATCCAATTTGGCATCAATTTTCAAAACTTGAAACAATCGAGTTGTTTGTATCAATGCATGTTTGTTGAAAACAAATACTGTAACAACAAATATTGTTTTGTTGATTTATAATAATTAATTTAAAAGAATTTAATTAAATAATTGAATTAAAAAATGAAATATCTTAAGCGACTTATCAACTAACTTACATGAGCATACAAAAATATAGATACATACGAACATATATGAGCATATGAAAAATGTAATGACATGCAAAGCAAGTGAAGTACAAGAGCCGCTTCCCTTGAATCATTGATTTGAGGAAATCAACCGATTGAATCAACAATTTCCAAAAATCTGTGATATAGACTTTAAAAAAGGTGATTATCATATGTAAAACTTTGAATTCAACATGCAAAAAATTTCTGTAGTTTCAATAATACGTTTGAAATAATAGAATACGATTAATAGTGCACTGTAGGCCTACCTGTTGAGAACTAGTCAAATAAGGTCAGTGGAGTGGTCCGTAGCCGAGGGCAATAAGCGCCTGTCTGATAACCCACAGGTTCCAAGATCGAATACAGTCTTCGTCCTAGAAATGATGTCAATTTTGTCGGGTTGTGTAAGATTCATTGGAAGGCAGGAAACCCTGTGACCTTGAAAAGTAATATAATAAATTATTTACAAATCACATAACTTAGCTGAAATACTGGCTTAGATTGATTACAATTTATACATTGAAAAATTAAGGAGTGTTTGTCAAGTTCGTTTGAGATTGATAATGACGTGACAACCAAAAATCAGTTCTCCCATAAATCAAAGATAATGGTAACAGCTTCGAATGGATATCTACTACATTAAAGAGTATTGATCACTTTCGCTACTACAGAAAAACCTGAAACTAAGTAATCAATCATGGACGAGACATTTATTTTTTGCAGTTTAGTTTCAAGATAAATTCCTAGTTATCCTCAAACTCATAATAGAACATCAACAACACTACCAGCAATCAAAGTTTAGTAATTTCGGGACTATAGTTTTGGGACTATATCCCATGACACCTCATGAGACGTGTCATCTCTTAGAATTATATAGCTTTGGGTAAATACCTCTATATATATAATGTGGGAATCATATATGTCTGAATTTATACAAAAGAAGTGATTTTTGCAATGCGCGGATGAAGGGGATCAAAACGCTATTTAACAACCAACCGTTAAATAGCGTTTATCATGAAAATGTTACCAAATTGTTCAGAAAGATCTGTAGAATTGCTGAATAAGTCAACCTTAGAAATTTGATCATTCAACTTGAAAATGACAATATTGAGGAGTAGCTCACAAACATCGGCGCGCTCAAGTGAGAGACAGAGAACAACCTGGGGGGATTGAAGCTTGGTTATCATTGAATCAAATGTAAAAATGCCTGTTTTCAAACCCAACGTATTTGATAAATATTCAGCCAGAATATTCCAGTAACTTATAAAATCAAAGTTACGATGTTTAATAACACTTCAGTTGTCTCTTCAAGAGAAAAGAAACACAGATAATATTTTAATTTGATCCTCTTTCCAAAAGCATTCCTTTCCAAAAGAGAGTGAGATATGTAGTGATATAAAATATAATATTGAGCGTAAATAGATGAAAT
The DNA here is from genome assembly GCA_017141395.1 of Laodelphax striatellus. Taxonomy (NCBI): domain Eukaryota; kingdom Metazoa; phylum Arthropoda; class Insecta; order Hemiptera; family Delphacidae; genus Laodelphax; species Laodelphax striatellus. Next base: position 6,008,642 of record CM029530.1, read on the forward strand.
ATGGAAAATATAAGATGTAAATATAATGTTGTGATTGAATTGAATATTATTTGTGTGAAATAGTTGATGTCTCTGAAATAATAATGTCTTTTTTACTCGCGACATTGATTGTTGCACGAAGCGGAAAGTTCAAACTTCAAACATCATAGCCTTCAAGAAGAGTCTAGCAACAAGATGACGAAAATTCTGATAAAAATACTTTAATCCAATTAATACATTCAATAAAACACCTTGAAACCACTAAATAATAGATAGCAATAAAGTATTGATGATACCATAATGATTTAATTGAATTCTATCTCAAAATCTTGTTTTGTTCCTATCTCACAATGGTTAAAATCCCCCCAGGTTGTTCACTCTCTCTCACTAGAGCGCGCTGATCAGGTCTATGAGCTACTCCTCAATAAGTCAATGAATATGGAGCGAACTTCATTCATTTTCCTTCAATTGGCAAAAATTGATTAGTGATATTGGAAATTTAAGGTACAACAAGAATTCTAGCAATGTTTATCTTTAATTTGAGACAATCCACAAATTTCTAGCTTTGAAAATAGCGACGGAAGGAGTAAACTGCAGAGGGCCTGTTTTCATGTTTTTTTTCCAAAGGTATATAGCATAGGCCTAAATCATGTTTTTTTGCAAGGGCTCTAAAGGTATCAAGGGCTTTTTCCAAGAGTGAATTTTTTGATAATTTTAATCATGTGTAGGCCTACAAACGTTCTGAAGAACTTACCAAAAAATACTAAAAAATAAAGATAGAGACAAAACTCACCTCTAAGTTGAAGGCTTATGTGGCTCATGACAGATGAAGAACTGCAACTCGGATAGTTGTATCAGTATTCCCAGTTTCATAATTGCTCATGAAGTGTCCCCTCCGCAGAATAGCAGGCAATGAAACATAGGAAAAAATTTGAATTCAGTTTACGAAAAATATCAAGCACTAATACAAAAAGTTATAAATCAATATTTGTAAACAATCAAATTTCTAATCATGCTCCATCCAATGAAGGAGTCGCCTTGGATTGAATTATTGTTTTGTTATTTTATGGCAAATAAGTTTGATTTTTGTATGGTATAATGAACATGACTGTATATCAATGTTCAATGCGTTTTAATAGTTCATTTCTAGTGTAACTTACAAGTCAACTTTTCTATAAGAAAGTTTTTTCTGATATTTTTGGCTGTTCTAAACTATGTATTTGAGTAGGCATCAAGCGGAGACCATTACAAAGGGAGTATGATACCCGAAATGCTTCATAAAAATTGAATTTGATCCAAGTAAATTTAATTTGATCTACGAGTAAGTTTGCTTCTTGATGGATTATCATTGAGGATGGAGAAAATGTGGATATATTTTTTATTATATTGTCAATAGTGATGTCATTTTATGTTCTTTTACATATGGCAGCATGTTCGAAAAGCTATATAATAGAATAGGATGAGGGAATAGAAGAGTATAGTTGAGGCAATCAAGGAAAATAATCAGCATAAAAGCTACATTAAAAGGAGCAACATAATAAAATAGAAGGGAAAGAGAAGAAATTAGAGTTTTAGAGGCGATAAATCCAAATCACCAGCAAAATTACAACATTTATAGAAGCATAAACATTCAATGCACATTGCAGATCCTTGCACATGTAGCACCATGTGAGAGGATCAACATAATACAGTAGAAAGAGAAGTAAGTAAAGAAGCAGAGGAAATGCAGCAAACTAACTACAATAATATCAACAATAATTGTGGAGAGAAAGCTTTTTAGACTGTGTTTGGACTGTTTTTCTTTTATCCTAGAAGTGGATTTTACATTTACGAAAAAATAAGTCATTAGATTTCCATTGCAAACAATGAGGAGTAAAAGGTTTTTCAGTTTTTGTGTTTAACTAACTTGTGGTATTGTAATCCTTGATAAATTCTCTTATCTAACCATATACAGAATTAAATGAATGAGATTATTGTTCAATATCTTGCAAGGCATTGGAATTAAATACAATAGCATGAGATCATTTGATGGAAAATACAATTGTTTAAAATACACGAATATTTTCCAGGAGAATATCATTCCAGGTGAGATGGAATTTAGAAACAAGTCTGAAATACATTGCTTCATAATATCAGAGAAACGTAACAAAACAGAAAAAATGTCTTGACATTTAAAAGGTGAATTCTACCAAAACATGAATTTTTTCCGGGTTACCACTCATGCTCCAAAAACTAATTCAAGGGAGTATCCAGTTTTCAAGGCCATATATTTTGTACATGGAATATTTTCATGGTCATATCACTGCCGAAATTAATAAAAAGGACATGAATGGAAGGGTGTTACATGCATTTGAATGTTGAAAGAGAATTTCGATTGAGTAGATTGATTTTTGTACCTTAAGTATACCAGTTCCACTCATTGCAACTTGAAATACATTAATAAATATACACACAACGCATAAAATACACAACAAATTCAAAAAATGGCACAATAAATCATGCAAATTGAACAAGTCACATGCACTTGAAGGTTAAAAGAGAATTTCAATTGAGTAAATTTATTTTTGTACCTCATATACACCAGCCCAGCTCCACGTTCTGCAACTTGAAATAAATTAATGAATATACACACAACGTACAAAATACATAAGAAATTCAAAAAATGGCATAATAAATCATGCAAAGTAAACAAGTTACATTGATGGGGTTGATTTACTTGGTTCAATTGATATGACCATTTTGAGTTGATTGAAATATTGAGTTAATTGATATTAGTTGAGTCTTCACCTATTTGTAATGAAATAATATTTTATCATTAAAAGCTGGCTATTATCAATAGCCTCAAAAAGCGGGAAGGCCTACATACCGTATTTCATCATTTTGTCAAATTTTATCTGTTTTGACAGATTTAGATGTGTTTTAGACTATTGAATCACAAGACATTTTAACTTCAAAATTGACTCCTGTAGAAGTTCTTTCAATAAAAAATTCCGGTTTATCAATCAAACAATCAAGTTTTAACTTTTGTAATTGAAAAACAAAATCGCGAATTCTATAATATCTCAATTACCACTGCAGTTTCAAACTTATAAGTGATCTCATTTTTCAGCAAAGTTTACATAAAAATTTAATATTTTGATACAGAATCAAGACACCAACAATTTATAAACTCGTGAATAAGTAGAAAAATCTACTTTTTTTTAACTTGGTAACAAAACATTTTCGAAAACTTTTCCAAGGACTCTCCTCACAATTTTGATGAGCACAACACATTGGTGGTATTCTCAGAGAGTTACGCAAAACTCTGTAGAAGAAAGTTATTTAGAATTATGTAGCATGTATTGTAAATGCAAAGTATCATTGCTCTAAATATATAATATACTCTCATACATTACTCGTACACACTACAATATTTATTTCAAAATAATTGTGAACAAATAATGAAGGGGAAATTATTTGAGTTTTTTAGTTTGACTAGCTTGTGCAACTATACCCCTAGATACTTTTTTTGGAAATCTTGTCAAACCTTATAAGAAGAAAGATTGGATGAGATAAATTTTTAGAATCTTGTACAATATTATTGTCAAGTGATTGAATCCCTATGACATGGTATGCAACTATTTGATGGAAAATTCAATTGGGTACAAATGCTTTTACAGAAGGGTATTCCAGGTGTGACAGGATTTAAGATGTATGTCAAAAATACAGGGCTTCATTTACAAACAGAAATAAGTCACACCAAGGGTGACAGCATTTAGGATGCTAGCCAGAGATACAGGGCTTTCTTTGTCATCTTATACAACAGAAAAATACAGTTTTATCTTGGCCTACAGATAAAAGTTACACAAGAGGCATATAAAATAAAACCTCAGAAGACCTGGAATTGCTAATTATAAGATGCCAACATTTTTTTTCAGCACCATTTTTTCTTTTAACGTCTGGTGTGTTGGCATCAAATACTTAGCGATTCCTATTTCTCAGAACAAATTTATGAAACAGGAAACAGGTCTGACAGCACAATAGAAATATACAGAGCTTCATTCACAAACAGAAATAAGTCACTCCAGAAGTGACAGCATTTAAGATGCTAGCCATAAATAGACAGCTCCATTTACAGACATTACATAATTTTTTCATTTTCTCTTTTTTAATTTTTTTATTTTTATTTTTATTTTTTATTTTTCTCTTTCCTCTTTTTGTTTTTTTTCTTTTTTAATTTTTTATTTTTTAAATTATTTTCTTTTTCCTTTTTTTTTTTCATTTTTTTCTTTTTCCTTTAATCTTTTTATTCTTTTACAATGGACATAGAAAAACTAAAATGGAAGCTGATCTTGATATACACAAGCCTCAGTTTAAGGTGATTATTGATTTGATGAGAAGTTTGATTGTGTACAAAATCCTATACAGTGGAGAATCACTCCAGGAGTGACAGCATTTAGGATGCAAGCCAGAGATACAGGGCTTTCTTTGTCATCTTATAAAATAGAAAAATACAGTTTTATCTTGGCCTACAGATAAAAATGAACACAAGGGCCTGTTTCATAATATCTCACAAGATTTGGAAAAGCTGACTACAAGATGCCAACCTTTTTTTTTCAGCACCATTTTTTCTTTTAACGTCTGGTGTGTTGCCATCAAATAGTTAGCAATTCCTATTTCTCAGAACAAGTTTTATGAAACAGGAAAAAGGTCTGACAGCACAATAGAAATATACAGAGCTTCATTCAAAAACAGAATTGAGTCACACCAAAGGTGACAGCATTTAGGATGCAAGCCAGAGATACAGGGCTTTCTTTGTGATCTTATACAACAGAAAAGTACAATTATTTATCATGGCCTAAAGATAAAAGTTAACAAGAGGGCCTGTTTCATAAAATCTCACAAGATTTGGAATAGCTGACTATAAGATGCCAACATTTTTTTTTTCAGCACCATTTTTCTTTTAACGTCTGGTGTGTTGCCATCAAATAGTTAGCAATTCCTATTTCTCAGAACTAGCTTTATGAAACAGGAAAAAGGTCTGACAGCACAATAGAAATATACAGAGCTTCATTCAAAAGCAGAAATAAGTCACTCCAGAAGTGACAGCATTTAAGATGCTAGCCATAAATAGACAGCTCCATTTACAAACAGAAATAACATAATTTTTTTCATTTTTTTCTTTTTTAATTTTCTCTTTTTTCTTTTTCTATTTTTTCTTTTTTCATTTTTTATTTTGTTTCTTTTTTTTTCAATTTTTCTCTTTTTCTTTTTTTTTTCATTTTTTTTAATTTTTCACTTTTTAATTTTTTTTCTTTTTTTTTTTTTTTTTTTCTTTTTCAATTTTTTCTTTTTTTTTTCTTTTTTCTTTTTTCTTTTTTTTTTTTCTTTTTTTTTTTTTTTTTTTCTTTTTTTTTTCTTTTTTTCTTTTTTTTTTTTTACACAAGCCTCATCTTGAGGAGTTTGTACTCAATCGAATTTTTCATCCAATCCAATAAAATAAAAAATCTAATAGTGAGCAGTTCCTATTTCTTAGGACAAGAGTTTTATGAACAGTAACGCACATAGCCTGTTCATAAAATATCACAAGTCAAAAGAATAGTTTTATGAAACAGTAACACACTGTGCCTGTTGCATAAAATCTCACAAGTCAAAAAAAAAAAATTAAATCTAGTGAAAATTTAACAAATTCTCAAGTTCGAGCCAAACAGTGAAAATGTAGTTTAAGGTGATTATTGATTTGATGAGAAGTTTGATTGTGTACAAAATCCTATACAGTAGAGAATCACTCCAGGAGTGACAGCATTTAGGATGCAAGCCAGAGATACAGGGCTTTCTTTGTCATCTTATACAATAGAAAAATACAGTTTTATCTTGGCCTACAGATAAAAATTAACACAAGGGCCTGTTTCATAATATCTCACAAGATTTGGAAAAGCTGACTATAAGATGCCAACATTTTTTTTTCAGCACCATTTTTTCTTTTAACGTCTGGTGTGTTGCCATCAAATAGTTAGCAATTCCTATTTCTCAGAACAAGTTTTATGAAACAGGAAAAAGGTCTGACAGCACAATAAAAATATACAGAGCTTCATTCAAAAACAGAATTGAGTCACACCAAAGGTGACAGCATTTAGGATGCAAGCCAGAGATACAGGGCTTTCTTTGTGATCTTATACAACAGAAAAGTACAATTATTTATCATGGCCTACAGATAAAAGTTAACAAGAGGGCCTGTTTCATAAAATCTCACAAGATTTGGAATAGCTGACTATAAGATGCCAACATTTTTTTTTTCAGCACCATTTTTTCTTTTAACGTCTGGTGTGTTGCCATCAAATAGTTAGCAATTCCTATTTCTCAGAACAAGCTTTATGATACATGAAAAAGGTCTGACAGTACAATAGAAATATACAAAGCTTCATTCAAAAGCAGAAATAAGTCACTCCAGAAGTGACAGCATTTAAGATGCTAGCTATAAATAGACAGCTCCATTTACAAACAGAAATAACATAATTTATATCATTTTTTTCTTTTTAATTTTCTTTTTTTTTTCTATTTCTATTCTTTTTCATTTTTTCATTTTTCATTTTTTTCTTTTTTCATTTTTTCTTTTTTTTCAATTTTTCTTTTTTTTCTTTTATTCTTTTTTTATTTTTTTCAATTTTTTTCTTTTTTTCAATTTTTTTCTTTTTCATTTTTTTTTTTTTTCTTTTTTCATTTTTTAATTTTTTTTTCTTTTTATCTTTTTTTCATTTTTTTCCTTTTTCAATTTTTTTCTTTTTTTCTTTAATCTTTATGTTCTTTTACAATGGACATAGAAAAACTAAAATGGAAGCTGATCTTGATATACACAAGCCTCATCTTGTGGAGTTTGTACTCAATCAAATTTTTCATCCAATCCAATAAAATAAATGATCTAATAGTGAGCAGTTCCTATTTCTTAGGACAAGAGTTTTATGAACAGTAACGCACATAGCCTGTTCATAAAATATCACAAGTCAAAAAAATAGTTTTATGAAACAGTAACACACTGTGCCTGTTGCATAAAATCTCACAAGTCAAAAAAAAAAAAATTAAATCTAGTGAAAATTTAACAAACTCTCAAGTTCAAGCCAAACAGTGAAAATGTAGTTTAAGGTGATTATTGATTTGATGAGAAGTTTGATTGTGTACAAAATCCTATACAGTAGAGAATCACTCCAGGAGTGACAGCATTTAGGATGCAAGCCAGAGATACAGGGCTTTCTTTGTCATCTTATACAATAGAAAAATACAGTTTTATCTTGGCCTACAGATAAAAATTAACACAAGGGCCTGTTTCATAATATCTCACAAGATTTGGAAAAGCTGACTATAAGATGCCAACATTTTTTTTTCAGCACCATTTTTTCTTTTAACGTCTGGTGTGTTGCCATCAAATAGTTAGCAATTCCTATTTCTCAGAACAAGTTTTATGAAACAGGAAAAAGGTCTGACAGCACAATAGAAATATACAGAGCTTCATTCAAAAACAGAATTGAGTCACACCAAAGGTGACAGCATTTAGGATGCAAGCCAGAGATACAGGGCTTTCTTTGTGATCTTATACAACAGAAAAGTACAATTATTTATCATGGCCTACAGATAAAAGTTAACAAGAGGGCCTGTTTCATAAAATCTCACAAGATTTGGAATAGCTGACTATAAGATGCCAACATTTTTTTTTCAGCACCATTTTTTCTTTTAACGTCTGGTGTGTTGCCATCAAATAGTTAGCAATTCCTATTTCTCAGAACAAGCTTTATGAAACAGGAAAAAGGTCTGACAGCACAATAGAAATATACAGAGCTTCATTCAAAAGCAGAAATAAGTCACTCCAGAAGTGACAGCATTTAAGATGCTAGCCATAAATAGACAGCTCCATTTACAAACAGAAATAACATAATTTTTTTCATTTTTTTCTTTTTTAATTTTCTCTTCCTTCTTTTTTTCTTTTTCTATTTTTATTTTTTCATTCTATTCTTTTTTTTTTAATTTTTTCTTTTTTTTTCAATTTTTTATTTTTTTTCAATTTTTCTTTTTTTCTTTTTCATTTTTTTTTTTCTTTTTTTCAATTTTTTTCTTTTTTTTCAATTTTTTCTTTTTTCATTTTTTTTCTTTTCCTCTTTTTTTCATTTTTTTTCTTTTTTCAATTTTTTCTTTTTTTCTTCAATCTTTATGTTCTTTTACAATGGACATAGAAAAACTAAAATGGAAGCTGATCTTGATATACACAAGCCTCATCTTGTGGAGTTTGTACTCAATCAAATTTTTCATCCAATCCAATAAAATAAATGATCTAATAGTGAGCAGTTCCTATTTCTTAGGACAAGAGTTTTATGAACAGTAACGCACATAGCCTGTTCATAAAATATCACAAGTCAAAAGAATAGTTTTATGAAACAGTAACACACTGTGCCTGTTGCATAAAATCTCACAAGTCAAAAAAAAAAAATTAAATCTAGTGAAAATTTAACAAATTCTCAAGTTCGAGCCAAACAGTGAAAATGTAGTTTAAGGTGATTATTGATGAGAAGTTTGATTGTGTACAAAATCCTATACAGTAGAGAATCACTCCAGGAGTGACAGCATTTAGGATGCAAGCCAGAGATACAGGGCTTTCTTTGTCATCTTATACAATAGAAAAATACAGTTTTATCTTGGCCTACAGATAAAAATTAACACAAGGGCCTGTTTCATAATATCTCACAAGATTTGGAAAAGCTGACTATAAGATGCCAACATTTTTTTTTCAGCACCATTTTTTCTTTTAACGTCTGGTGTGTTGCCATCAAATAGTTAGCAATTCCTATTTCTCAGAACAAGTTATATGAAACAGGAAACAGGTCTGACAGCACAATAGAAATATACAGAGCTTCATTAAAAAAAAGTCACTGCAGAAGTGACAGCATCTAAGATGCTAGCCATAAATACACAGCTCCATTTACAAACAGAAATTATATACATATTTTTCATTTTTTCTTTTTTCACAATTAACATTGAAAAATTAAAATGGAACTCTCAAGTTCCAGCCAAACAGTGAAAATGTAGTTGAAGGTGATTATTGATTTGATGGAAAGTTGGATTGTGTACAAAATCCTTTACAGTAGAAAATCACTCCAGGGGTGACAGCATTTAAGATGCAATCAAAAGATACAGAGCTGTATTTTCAAACAGAAATAAGTCACACCAGGAGTTACAGCATTTAGGGTGCATGCCAAAAATACAGATATTCATTTACAAACAGAAGAAGTTAAGTCTCTCCAGAAGTGACATCATTTAGGGTGTAATTAATAAATAAAAATAACAACATAATACATAGTTTTTGATAACATGAATCATTTCCAAAGTCGACTTTTCCATCAAATAAAATAAAATTAAATGAGCTTGAATGGCTAGAAAATAAATTTCAAGTTTGCTTATTATTTGACAAGACTTCAAAAATGTTGTCAGACCATGAAAATAATTATTTATGTTGTTTATAGATTGATCACACCATCAATAAGGGTCTCCCCACCGATAAAAAACCATACGATAAAAAAAACACCAATAGATTTGTGATTATTTTGAAATAATCAATTACCTTATTTTTTCTAAATTCCCCTTGAGCCCTAGGCTGTTTTTCAACAACAAATCTTTAAATTGTTATTGACAAGCAATAAATTTAAAAAAAATATAGAATCATTGCCAAAATCAATCAAAAGAAAACGGAGGCAGGATGGATAACTGATCTTAGTCAAATTAATATATTTAATCTTCACCCAATTCTATTGGAAATAAAATAGCTGTAATGACTAGAAATTTAATTTCAAGTTTTTTCTGTTCCTATTCAACAAGAGTTCAAAAATCAACTTTGATTGAAAAACATTTTTAAAAAGGAGTGGAAAACTATTATTGATCAGAAACTTCCTATTATTTAAAAAATTATTCCAATGGATACTTTGCATTTACAATACACTACAATATATATTACTATATTTTTCATATGTGGCGTCCTGTAACTCTTAAATATACTCTTATGAGTATAATCAATCTATCCTCAAAATGAAGATAGGAATCTTTATAAAAAGCTTCCAAAAAATATTTGTTGGTGACCGGTAGATTCAAGATTTTTCTACTAATTTACAATTTTATGAACTGTTGCTGTCTTAATTCGGTATGGAAATGATAAATTCTTGAGTTAACTTTGCTGGAAAAATTGGACAATCTAGAAATTTTCAACTGCAGTGATAATCAATCATTTAACCAATTATTTATATAATTATTATTATTAATACCAATTGTTTAAAAGTTTTACAACCCATAAAAATGTGACATCAGGACCAAATTCATGCATAATTAGTTGGATAAATGAAAAGAAAATAATATTTTTGAACGCATTAAAATCAACTTCGAATTCATGCATGATTAGTTGGATGAATAAAAAGAAATATTATTGTTAATATTATTAACATATTACACTGACTTTAAAAAACTTTCAAGTAAAAACCAACTTGACTTACATAGTGACCGGCACTATGTAAGTCAAGTTATTTTCTACTGTACTTGAAAGTTTTCCAAAGTCAGTGTAATATCATCAGTAGAAAAAAGAATGGATTTAAACAATACACAATGTCGACCCAGGCGTTTCTGCAAGAGGCAGCTGTCAAGAAGAAGTTCTGTCACAACCGTCTGGTGGCGCTGTATGCAGTCTTCTCAAAAGAGGAACCGGTCTTCATAGTGCAGGAGTACATGAAGCACGGCAGCTTGCTCGAATTCCTGCACAACGGAGAAGGCAAACATTTACAATTTTAAAAAACATTTTACATTTGCAATACACAGTTAATGCTGTCTAATCAGCTATTAGTTCAAGGCTATTTCAGTTACAGTTAGTTAAGGCTCGATTACATGGGGCGAGTTTACTAGCTACTAGCTGGCTTTTTGGCTAGTAGCTAGTAAACTAGCTCCGTGTAATCCTATACTAGCCAACTAGCATACTACTAGCCGGCTTGTTGAAGGTATGATGAAGGATGATAAAAACATAGATATACCCCAATCCTTAAAAAATGTATCCCAAATTATTCTCTATCAGTAACCTCATTTAAATTTACATATAGGCCTATATCAAATAGGCCTAATCATTTACAATGTTTTGGTTCTATGTCAAAGTTAACATGCAAAATAGCGGGTTTAATATGTTAATAGCGGGGTTTGAGTTTTAGATACCTTTAAAATTTCCTCTAACAACGTGCACGCAGGGATTAGATATTTCACACAAATATCCTTAACCTCAAAAGGATTTTGAAACCCCGTAGAGAAGCACGGGTAAACTTCTAAATTTCTCAATTGAAATCAGAACGTGAAATAAGTTTTTTTTTGTGAATAGGGTTGGAACTATATGTTGTCAACTATTATTACAATAGGTGCTTCTGTGATATAAGCTACGGTTTTTCATGTGACAGAAATAAACTATCATCTACATTAATTATATTAAATATATATTTTTACTTCATATTTTGTGATGAGTTTGTATTTATACTCTATTGTTTTTTTGGGCAGAATAAGAGATGATTTGATTTAGATTTTTTGCTTTGACAATGTCAACCATTAATAAACATGTCCCTCCCCACCCGGCACCAATGATGACAATATAGGTATAAGGTAGGCCTAATGCTGCGGAGCAGCACAGGTCCACTAGTAATTTATAAATTGATTATAATTACATATTATGATTCTTATTATAGCCTACTGAGGCTCTACTCACACTTGGAAACTCATCATTTGAAAGCACAAGTTTTTTATCCGAGTCGCTAAGTTTCCAAGTGTGAGGAGCCTAAGGATAGATTTATTGAAATTAGAAATTTTTCTTTGTTAAGCGACAGCCATTTTGAGGGCTTTGACAATGGTCAAAGTCAGCTTATTTTCAATTTAGAAGTCAATGTGTGTTTCAATTCTAATCATGGACAATAACCTGTGTCAAATCTCAATAATTATCATGCAAATAGTTGTTTTACAACGTATTCCTACCTTCAAAACCGAAGAAACTTCAAAATCAAAAGCCTGGATGCAGAGACACGAACACCATACCAATTTCCACACTTCTCGTTTCTTCAACATGCACAGTATGAATTTCACGACTAAATAAAGTTCACTACACTTTTTTGATGAATTTCAACATTTTCCCGAACCGATTAACCGACAATTAAACTTGAACGGGATTGAAAACCACAACTCATAAACGCAGCAAACACCTTCACGTTCGCCATTATAGCAGGATTATTTTAAATTGTCAGAAAATAAACAGCTGATTGCCAAGGCTACTGACGTTAAATCAGCTGTTTTATGACAAGTTAAAATAATCCTGCAATACGAAATACTGAAGTTTGAAGAATCTGAAAGACGCTTGTGGGCGTGGCAAGGATTGGTGAATAAGGAAAGAAAATTAATTCTCATTTCGACCTGTCAATATTTTTAATTTGTTAGATATAATTATGAATTTCATGGTAAAAATATTAATTTCACTTATAGGTGTCAAAAAATCAATTAACATCTACCAGAACTACGACAAGGCCTACCTGTTGAATTACGGCCATTTTGTGACCCGCGATATATTCAAAATTTGAATGGAATGGAATAGTTTGAAGACAGAACACGGTTTCCAGATCAAAGTAATTAAAAAAGTTGCAGAATTTTGGAGGTTCAACTAGGATAAAACAGTTTATCATCAGAATCACTGTATTGGAATTGAAGCACAATAATATTAATATTATTTTTGGTCGAATTCGGAATACGCTGTGATTTGTATTGAAATATCAACATTAATGGCTGGATTTCACGATTCCAGTAGACGTTCAGGTTACTGGGGGCAGTTTGCCTGAAGCAGGTAAAGTGAACCGTGGGACCACTTACTTGAACAGGTTACTGGCTTATTCAGGTTAGAGCAGAGGCAGGCTGCCAGGCACTCAGGCAGGTAACCTGCCTCCAGTAACCTGAACGTCTACTGGAATCGTGAAATCTAGCCATAATGTTCTGGAAAGAAGGAGATAAAAATCTGGGGGTAATTTGAACTGAAATACAGAGAAGGTGTTCTGGCCAATCAAACGCCTAATATTCATTTGAAAATGTTGGATATAAAAATCGACCACACTGAATGACTCGTACTGTAGGTGGAATTTGTTATCAATCAATAAATTCAAGATTAAAGTACAAGAATTCTTTCAGGGATCAAGCGAAATGAGATTTATATTCACCATCTACGATTATATTAATCTATAAAATATAGTTCCGAACTTGACTGTATTTTAACATTCAAATTAGATCTCATATACCGCTTAAAAAACTATTGAACATATTCTATGTGAAAGAGAACCGAATTATAAAAGGACTAACTTCAGAATTATAAGGAGATTGGTGGGGGATTGACAAAAATCTCTAAAAAGACCTTACAAAATTTGTTTATCATATACAAATCTCTAGGAGATCTATAATTTCTCTAAGAGGAGTTTTCTCTATCACAACACTGTATTTCACAGATTTAACACAATTTCGTACGCGTATATAGTGCGAAAGCTTTGTACACAGATACACCAACAAACACTTTACACACGACTCGAATGAAAAACGAGAATAATAAGGAATTAATCAAGAAGATAATTATATAGAAGCGAAAATCCCCAGCGACGCATGTATAGCAGGATCGATGATCCTTTCAACTTGTCAGAAAACATATGTTTTACTCGGCCACCAGTACAATACTTAACCTACAAAATATGCTGAATCTCGCAGATTATTGAAAAGGTCTTTTAAAAAGTTATTCTTTGAACTGCTGAGGAGCTGATTGCTTCATTGGAACAGTTGCTCCAGCGAAGCAGGAGCTTCGTTGGTTGTGAATCACTGCTTCACAACCGTCACACTGCTTCAAGCGTCACTGCTCCACTGAAATAGCAGTTTGGCACACCTATACGATTTAGTCTAGTATAATTTATCATATTGGAACTGATGAGAAAGAATAAAAAATTGTAAAGTTAGTTAATGAATTGATCCTATATACCGCAGTCACTATGTAGAACACCAGTAATAACAATGCAAAATAGTTAAAAACACAGAATTTGACTACTATTTTCATTTTATGAGTTGTTTAATGTGTCTATAATATTTCATCAAGTTAGAAAAGAAGATAGATCCACAACAAGCAATGCGATATTATGTTTAATATAGATGTTAAAAGGATGAAGTAGAATGAAAATGTTAAACATATCTAACCGAGATCTGGTATCTTATATTTATTTTATACAGTATAAACATGGCAAATATTCTGGCAACAATTTTTTATTCTAAAGTTTTGCTTCTATAAAACTAATATTCTATTTTGTTATTTTTATTTTTCCTTCTACCATACAGTTTTTGATTCTATAGTTTTGATTTCCAGTGCAAGTACCTTTCTTTCATGATGCAATTGATTTCAGGGATGTAAACCGTACTCTTTCCAACCTTGCGAACATCACATGGAAGGATCAAGACCCCAGTGTGAATCACTTGGGGATCTGCCCACACCTAGCTGCACCTTCAAATGCCATAATCCAAGCTACTCTCGTGGATACTGGAGCGACCACCATCGAGGTATCTACTTGATCTGATTCACAAAATTTTACAAGAACTATAATACAGGAAAACGGTTGACTTACAGATTACAGGTTAATTTGTATAGTGTGCCGTTGCTATGAATGAAATGAATGCGCCTCATTCCTGTTTTACAGGACTTCTAAAATTTTATGAAACAAATCCCAGATTTTATTTTTAAATTATTTTAATGAAATCTCTGATTCATTTCAGAAAGATAATGTGTTTTCGACTCTAATCATTATGGTTTCTTTTCATTTATTTCATAAAAAAAGAGATACAATACAGAATAGACTATATATTTTCACAGAGCAAATATATCCCTCTAGCTGATAGCTATTTTAGAGGGGGCTATTTGTTGAATGCAACTAGAAAATATTAATAAAACCCCTGGTTTAGAAACATATTATAGTATCCTGAAACATAGAATGGAATAGTATTTTGTCTAAACTTTCCGAGTCTCTGTTCATTTCTTTTTATGAATACCGTACATAATAATTGATTCGATAGAAAATTGAAAAGATTTTGATGATATTTCACGTGTTTTAAAAATAACTTGGTTTATTCAATTTGATTTTTTTGCAGTGAGAGACTTCTATGTTTTGAATAACACAGAAAAAATTCAACAAGAAATCATGGAGAATGGACCAGTTGAAGCAGCATTCGTTGTGTATGAAGATTTTCTATTATACAAATCTGGTAAGTCAATCCCTTTGTCCAAACTTGGTCGATTTCTGCACAGCATGCTATTAATACTTAGGTATGTGCAGTATGATAGGTATGTCTGTTGATAATCTGTCGGCTTTAACAGATCATGCATAGCCTACAATAAACATGCGAGAGAAAAAATAAAGTGAATTTCTCTATTTCCATCAAAGTAGGCCTATCTGTTATGTTCACATTAATTGAAAACATTCTAAAATTGGCTATGTTTTCAAATACACTCTAGAATTGAATAAGAATAATTAATTTCTTTTGTAGGTCATATTTGATCGAAAAGTTTCCGATTCCGATTCGATCGCCTAAATTCCAGGTAATTGAAGGTGGTGTTGACATCAATATACTCACCAATTCACAGGCATCTAATTATCTTAATAAAAAAGATCTTTGGGTGTGTCCACAATTGGTAGTTTTTTTGTGCTACACAGCATGCGGCCAATGCTAAAGCATACTAATTATGCAGTAGCCGCAAGCTTGAGTCGCACACAAAATCGATCACGTGTGGAAGTATAGGGAAAGTACATGTGTACTTTCCCTACACATGTGTACATGTGTAAGTACGTGTGGAAATATACGTGTGGACGTATATTATATACGTCAATATAATAACATCGATTCGGTAAAATAGCAATGTAAATATAGCAGTAGCCTACTTCGATATGGATGTAAATAAAGTGAACATTTCAATTCCATTATTCAAGCTCTCTATGTAGGCTATAAATATAAACAATAATCACATACCGGTATTTGAATTAAGATTTATTAATAGAAGTAGAATCAGTAGTTTATTTCTCACATAGGCCTACTGTGAGTTGGTTTTGTTGATGTTTTCAAAAACTAATCACAGTAGGCTAATATTTCATTATTATAAATTGTTGTGTGCGATAAAGTACCTAACTCATTTCTCAGGAGTTTACCAGCATGTGAAAGGCGAGAGAAAAGGTGGCCACGCAGTGAAACTGATTGGATGGGGCGAGGAGAGAGGCACTCCTTATTGGATAGCTGTCAACTCGTGGAACTCAGACTGGGGCGAACAAGGCACTTTCAGGATACTCAGAGGCACAAACGAGTGTTACATTGAAGAGTACATTCTAGCTGGCACACCGGATATTACTTACCTATAATCATTATTCCATGATGATTTCTCGAAAGCAATTACTTTATTACCTTTAATATCAATTTTGCTGGAGTTATGATGAATCATTCTATATTTACCATGCATTTACTAGATTGAATTGTCACTAGTGTGTGATATCTTATTCAAGCACTGTTGTTGTAGATCATTAAACTATTAAAAATATGTAGAAAACTATTTTGTTGTTTTAGTCACCAACTATAAAATCGTGAAAAAGCATTAATTAAGTTTGCTTTCTCTATGTTAAAATTGAATTTAAATTATTTAAGATGAATGCAGAGTATGGGAATGCACTGTATGGGAATAACATACAGTATGAAACAAATAGGAGTACGGTACCGTAGTACTAGGTATAGGTATTACCAAAGACGATAGGAAACTATTAAATATTAATATAAGTATTCTAATTGTCTTTGGTATTACTGTAGGAGAATTATGGAGTCCATTATTAGAAAAAGACAATATAGGTATAGGTATTACCGTAGGAGAATTATGGAGTCCATTATTAGAAAACGTCAATGAAGAAATATTTGTACAATAATATTGTTATTTTGGTTCCATTTCGAACTTAGAACATCACCTTTTTCTAATAAGGATTAGACTCTAGTCTAGATGCATTCACAAAGGAAGCATTGCACGCGCTTACTAAAGTGCACCAAACGATAATAAGACGCTCAAGGTCAAAAATAGTTTAAAAATTTCAATATTAACAATAATTAATAAATAAATGGATATTATTACGAAATCTATTACATTAAAAAACTTTTGGCGCATTTCTTTCTATTATGCTTCCACCACTGCGAGATTTGATGTGAAATCTAGAAAAATCCCACACTGATACAAGTCTGTTGCAATGATAGGTACTGTATTCCCAAACGATACAGTACTGAGCAAGCAAGCGCGCTTTGCGCTGCACGGGGTAAACTCGTAAATATCATTTTTTAATATTAACAATAGCTTACATTGAATCAGCTGTGTATAGATTGCACTGTATCAAGTGCTTGCATTCGCAGGCACCTTTAGTAAGTGCTTGAAACCAGCTATCTTTGTGTTTGAACCCTATTGGCCTTTGACAGCTTAAATTTTTCTTGGTTTTCGTATGCCTAGTTACCTTCAGGTTTGTACTGTCGTGCTTTCACTGTATTGGAATAACATTCCCTACGTCCATACTTGGTCGATTTTTGTGTGCTGCACAGCATGCTACCAATGCTTAAGCTCCATTATGCAGCTTGGTGTGTAGCACACAAAAATCGACCAAGTCTGAACATAGGGACTAGCCGACATATCTATCTGGCCAATTATCTATTTATATGATCTATTATTATTCATCTATTATATTATTTTTCTTCAAGATTGATTTAGAGGTTTCAAATTCAAAGGTTTCACTATGGATTCAGCTCTTACTATGAATAATAATGTCATTCATCATTATGAGATCCAGAGTTGTGCAGCCTTTGATTATTCGTGAAACCCTCACTTCATTTACGGTACTTGAATATTATATCATAGGTCTGAATCATACAATTTAGACGTTGTGTAATACAGGAGAAAGGCGGATACACACTAGACATATGCATTCATTACACAGAAAGCCGTGCTAGCCATGACTACTAGTGTGTGACAGCCTTAGTTCTGTATTGTAGGGCTCCTAAATTTTATAAAAGAGGCCCTAAAACCAATCTCACTATTCTGAATATGAATATGACTCAGATGAATAAAAGGTAATATTTTGATAAATAAAAACGACTGTTGATAAATTTTTCACCACAAAAGTTTATTGAGATTTGCAATACTGTATTGTAATTAAAAAAATACAATACTTGTGTCGACCTACAGATAGGCTACAAACTGGGAATTTCACATTCTAAGGAATGTCTTAAATTAAGTTCTGATTTATCAATAGAATTTATCAGAAAATTATAATAAATACTGCAAATTAATAAGTACGAGACAAATTTGGCTCGTAAGTACTTGACTAGATCATTTATCACAACACATTATATCACTAGGAAGGACGGATATATTCTATCAACTATTTTATGATTTATTTTCTGGTATATAGTACATAAGCTTAGAGAAAGCGTAATTCTTGTAGTCTGGTCTACTTCCAATATATTCCATTCATCTTTGAGCGCCAACCACCATTCATGTTCTCGTTTACTGACACATGAGTTTTACCTGAAATTAGAAAGGAATTTGATAATTAACAGTGAATCTCCTAGGTCTAATGATAAATGATGAAATGTCTATGTTATGCACGCTAACTACTTGGAATTATTTAATCTACCAAAGATATATTCAGCTCTCAAGAAATATTCTTTTCGGATAATATGATTGTACTGAATTCTAGATTCAGAATTCTAAATCGGGAACCCAAATTCTAAAATATCGAGTCCTAGATTTAATTATCTTTAGATTAGAAGATAAAGCATCTCTAGCATCTTGATATCATCTCAAATAGTTTCCTTAAAGATGACTTCGTTTTAAAGAATCTCGTCTGGTCTAAATTATATCGAGATATCTCTGGCAGAGCTTACTCTATAAGTAAGTGACCAAAATCATTTCTATAGATTGGAATCGCAATTCACTATTTCGAATTTGGAAGAAACTAAGATTGGAACTGAATGGAAGTTAAACATAGAAAGGAAGAATAATGCTGGGTTTCACCAATCTTGGTTAAATAGAATTTGACGATATTCAAAAAAGCACGGTTAAAAAGTTGTTGCAAAGGAACGGAAACTCCAGTTTATCTTCATCTTTTATAATGAATTTCAAGTGATTGGAATTCTCATACATAAACAGCAGGATAAAATGCTAACATAGCAATGCACCAATGCACACAGATCAATTTTCTGCGGGAAATGAAAAATTGACAGTCAAATTTTCGCATAGTGTGATAATAACCTTTTCACTTGTTAATGCTTTTGAACATCGTTAAATATTTGACCAATCTTGGTGCGCTGAAACCCGGCATTAGAATTATTATTATATTTATTATATTAGAGTAATATATTACTCTAATATAATAAACGGGATCAGACTATGCGAATTGGATTGCGGAATTTTGATTTTTCAACCATTTTACATCACCAATAGATCAAAATTACAGCAACCAAATTGATGTTTGATGCAAGCATAATTAAAAATCAGTCTAGACAGATAAGCTAGAAGAGTAGTAAACTGTAGATTTAGGTGAAATTTTCTCTAATAAAATTTCAATCATGAATACGGTCCTAATAGAACTTCTCTCACTTAATTAAAACTGAATCAATCGCGACTGTGGCTTACCATAATTATTACTGTTAGGAGAGATTTGATTCTGAAGCCACTGGTGGGCTAATTCCATGCGAACTGCTAAATTCTCCTTGGCTTCTAATTTATCCAGTGGTTGCAGGCAGTGCATGTTCTGTAACTGATGAGTGAAAAGAAACATTTTATTCCAATCCTCAACATAAACAAATAATAGAAAGACTATACTAGATTAGAAACTAATACAATATATATCGCATTGATTGTGAGACGAAATTTTAAACATTTTGTGTGTCACACAATACCATAGTAATTGAAATTGAAATTCTAATCAATCATTAAACAAATCAATTAGCTAAAGGCTCTGGCTATCTAATGGAGGCGCACACCAGCGCTACAATGCGGTTGGAGGCGAACTACATCAAATCGCATATCCTGTTTACTATATATATTCAGTAAGCCTTCTGTCTCTCCTATTCTGTGACCTAACTAATGTGCAATAAATATTCAATAAAATTGGTTCAGTATGTTCAATACAAACTCACATTCAATATTAAATAAATGAGTTATTTTAACGAGTTATCTATTTATAGGAGTTTAATAAGCCATCAATTTGGCTAAAACCACAGAAAAGGAGAGGATTAATTAATTATTATTAATGAATTAATTTATTCAGAATCTTTTTATTCATTTATTTATTAATACACAAATCATGACAGTATTATGACTACTCAATTATCTCAGCTCCAACTCAATTGGGTTCGTCCCTAGAGGCCCAAAAAAGGATCCCACTTCTATCTTATGGAGAGATTATGTTATTTAAATGAAAGCAAATGACACGATTAAGTCATCTTAAGTTACTTAAGTTACTGGTTATAGGCCGGGAACAAATTAATTTCCATCCTGTTATGAAAACAGGTTTCAGCTATTATACTCAGATACCTACAAGTAAATATTCTAATGAATGAATGAAGCGAACTATTTTGAATTTAAAAAAATCTTCTTTGCTAGAGATGTCCAGATGACTACGTTGATAAGGAGATAAGGAATGATACGAGTAATCTAAGACAACATTTGGAATCGAATCCATGACTTCAGCGATTGAAGTTGCGACACTCCAAACCACTACGCTAAGGTGACTCGCACATTCTCATCACAACATAGTTGATCAGCAAGACACTTGAATCACAATCGGAAATGACATAATAAAGTCAAAAGAATAATTATTTATTGTGATAGAAAATCACCTTATTCGGTAATGATGTATTTGGCCTGGCATCTAGGTCGCTGGGTTCATTCTGTTGCAATGCAGATGCTGAACGTTTCGCAAAGGCACTAGAAATCTGTAATGAATCAGAAGAAAAGCAATTAGATCCTTCAAAACAACTGACAAAATCCACGGTTAGGTTTAAAATTTTAGAAAGTTGTCAAAAAATGTGAATATTCATTATTGTACTGTATCAATAAAAGATAAGATGTGACTTTTGTTTGATTATGTTATGTAGGCTAGTAATCAATAATCTGAGCATATTATTGAGTAGACTAATATATATGAAAGTACCGATTTGTAGTATGCTTGACGGCTCATATTACCCTAATTTTGATTTGTGCCCCCTTAATTCATGACTCACGCTACGCCTATGTTCATGATTATTATAAGGTGAATGTAAATTTTGTATATTATGTGATGTTAGGTTGGAAATAAATAACTGTAATACAGTATAAATTCTTGAATTAGCCTAACAGAAGTTGTGATCATAGAATAAATAGATTTACCTTCATACTATTTTCTTTCAAAGCGATAGGAGGAAGAACTCCATGGCGAGTCCAATTGCTCAACGGAGACGTTTTTCTTGCCATGGCGTCTGATCTGGAATGGTAACAGTGTCGCTCATAAATTACAAACTCTTTAAAAATTCAAAATGATCGTCCTAATCATGTGAATCCATTTTACATTGATTAGTGAAACAATTGTTTAAGATTTGCTACCTTCAAACCCAGAGATTTTTTCAAGTAAGTTGCAAAATTTCAATTCTCAAATTCTTTACAAGATTCAAGATTTCATTACATGATAAACTTCTTTTTTCAAGCTTACAGATGATACCAAATCCAGGCATCCAGCTCAATAATGCGAGTCAACATTTTTGATTTATTGATTGGCTGCCTTTATTTCCTAGGAGGGCGAAGTTAGGGCCCAGCCCTTACATTCAACCCTTCTTCAATGATGGTGTTAAATACAAGTATCGTATGAAGTGAGTCAATTAAATTGAATACAATGCATTGGTTAGGTTTCATCATTATTCCATATTGTTTCAGTATACGGTAGGCCTACATATGTAAAGTATTTTTATAAATTATTTTGATTGTATTTATTTTCTTTCGATTCTATAAATGAAGACACAAATGAAAACAAAATTTATTGCCAAAGAAATCATCACAAATCACTCGCCAATATTACAACGTAAAAATAACACAAATAACTTCAGAACACTTTATTTGACAGCTCAATGATCAAGTCATAATATTGAGAACTATAAAAATATAAACAAGTTATCGAGGATATCAACGCATGATTAGATAGTAATCTATTTGAAATGTATGTATGATGTAATTAGGATTTTCGTTCAATTAATTATTATGAAATGTATGTAATACAAACATTACAAAATCTATAAAAGTACTATAAAGTTGTAAAAAGCTCATTCATTTGTATTCAATTATAAAGTTCTACATCTTTGGCAATAAATTGCTTTTAAGAACAACACAAAGTCAATAAAAGCAGTATAAAGTTGATACAAGTTCATTCATTTGTATTCAATTATCAAAATATTTATCTTTGGCAATAAGTGGATTTTGGTTTGATTGAAAGAAATGATGTTGTAACTAAATGTGAATTGGCCATACACGGGTGTTTCAGGAAAGTGGTGCGAAATTTTTTTCAAGTTTCTTACCTAGTCTCAGCAGGCCGACTGCAAAATCTGGCCCTGTTCGACGACTGGTGTTCGTCGTCATGATAGTTCTGCTGAAACGGCAGCCGCATGCGGCCCGACATCCGTCTCGTTTTGTCCGTTTGCGGGCCGATTGGCGACAACAGTTTCTCAGCCGCCGCCGGAAAGATGAGTTTGACAGCCGATTGTCTGCCTCCAACCGCCGATGCATTCCTTGAACGACTGCTGTTATGATGATGGAAATCGTTGGAGTAATCCAGAAGGTTGGCAGTTATGTGCGATATGGTGCTCATTCTCGATTTCCTGCCCGATGTTTCTCGCACCGATAACGGCATAGGTTTCGGAGACACTTGCAGAAAGTTATCGCTGCTCGACTCGAATCCAACATCAGAACTCGAACAGCTATCGGCCTGCGTTGAAATAGTCAGCGCCGGTATTTGCGTCTTCATGGTCAACTGATTTCGTTCCAACAGTTTCTTGAAAACCGGCTCTATTTTCTTCACAACGTCGGGCCAAATTATCGAGAATATCTTGTCGGAAACGGCTTTCTTCACCTGCTGCTTGAAATCGGGCAAATCGTCAACTGGAACCAGCTTACTATCCGAAACAACGGGACTAGTGACCGCTGGTACCACTTCCTCTATGGAACCATGTGCTGCAAACACTTCCTCTCCATCGTCATCACAGTGCTCTTCCTCACCAGCACCAACTGTTGAGTTTTCACATACTAAAACTATTTCTCCAAGATCTTCTTCCTTTGAAGATGTTCTAGCGGTGTTGTTGAGTTTTAGGTTGGAACCAATGATCCTGTAAAACGAAAAATAACACATAACTTGAGTAGTGGCATACTTGAGACAAACCATTTTCTTATCATTATCATTGGGTATAATTATACAGAGTGTTTCTAAAATAGACCGAAAAACTTC
Organism: Laodelphax striatellus; assembly: GCA_017141395.1. NCBI lineage: Eukaryota > Metazoa > Arthropoda > Insecta > Hemiptera > Delphacidae > Laodelphax > Laodelphax striatellus. The sequence continues at coordinate 6,032,197 of CM029530.1, forward strand.
ATAAGCTGTTCTCTGACATTGAAATTAAGGAAAAAGTTCCAGTAAACATGGGTCCTAAAATGCTTTGTTTCCCCTCTAGTGGCCATTTTGTTTTTTCACTTTTTATTTTTTTCTCCAGAATGGTTAGACTAATTTTGTTAAAATTTGGCATAGTCAACGCCAAGATGAAGGACTGCTGTAGAAAAAATGAAGCAACCTTATCTGACGAAATATTTCAAAATGTCGGGCGACAAGCTTTCAAGTTACAGTATTTCAATTTAAACATTTCAAATGACCGCCATTTTGTATATGTCATCTCTGTATAATTACATTATATAGTAACATAACTAATTTCTCTCTCCTCACCCACAGGCATTCGCCCATGTGAGAGGCCTTCTTTACACTATTATCTATTTTCTCTGTACACTATATACGAAGAAGAAATACAATTTCATACAATTGTCAATATCATTTCAGTGTTTTTACATATTTTCTCAATAGTTTTTCAACACAAATATATGAATGAGCTAATTATTGAACTCACCTGAGATGAGGAAAGCTTTCCTTCCATTGCTGGCACTCGGTGGCTAGACTGCTATTGGTCAGACTGAGCTCGTTACTGTCACCGAACAGAGAGCACTCCAACTGATCGAACTGCTCACTCAACTTGCGCGTCGATTCTGATTCAAGTTCCTAAATGCACAGAAAATAACAATTTTCAAACCAAAATTGTTTAATTCAAAACTATAACAAAAGAAAGTATAACCATAGAGAAAGCATTACGCAAGTGGATATCTCATGGGATGGGGAACAATGTTACGATTTTCGCTGCTGCTCTAGTCCACGTAGTTACTGTACGGTCAAGCTAGGGGCCTTCACTGTTTAACATGGACATGAAAAGATGAAATATCTACTTATGTAATGCTTTCTCCATGGTATAACTGAATTACAGGCTAAGTCAAACTATGTGTCTTGATGATGTTTGTTCTTTCCATTAAATTATGATTTTTTGCTTTTGAATAACAGTGCTTGCTTTTGTTTCAGTTATTATACCTCTATTATATTGTACCTTATTAATATCTTCTTTACATTAGCTTTCCTCCATTTTCCTCATAAGTTATACTTCTAATCTTGTAAATTGTTTTAAACTCCCTGATTTAGTGAAGTGCAAGAATATTTTTGGTTTTCTCATTTTTTATACTAAAAACGTTAGCAAGCTTTTCTATTATTTGCTTAAGGCTTTTTTTGGCGGAGAGACCCACTCGGGTGTTTTTATATTGTAGTGTAGTATTATTTTATAGTTTTTATATTCATAATTGTAGTGTAATTACTTCACTAAATTTCCCAAGTTTCCTAATAATTTTTAATGTGCCAAAATAAGCTTTTCTATGTGCCTATGAAATAAATAAAAATAAATATGCTATTCTTTTTATAAGTTTGTAAATAATGGGTTGAAAATACATTTGTATTTGATTGTGGAACATAGTATAGAAAAATAGATTACCATAGATGAGGATTCAACACTTCATAAGTTTTGCTTGTTTTGTGCCTTATCTACTCATCTACGCAAGATGTACACAGTGCATTAATTAATTTCTTATTTCGATGAAAACTAGTTCCGTATTTGAAATATTGTGGAGTATGGACATTTTTCATTTTAGAAATCTATTCATTATCAGAATGATAATAATTGGAAATAGAAATATTTCTATAGACAGGAATTGGAAATATTTTACTTACATCCGACCACGATGTAGAGCTAGCAACACTTTGGCTTGGCCAGTCTGACGAATTTGTGTCCGCAAATAATTTCCATTCTTCCGACCACAGACTGCCACTTCTGAAAAAAGGTCAAATTGAAAATCTTTCTCTAGCCGAGCATGATAACAGATAGTACAGTAAAACAATCTTCGTTTTCTGTGGCATGTTATAATTTAAGTACTGTATATAAGTAATTGCACGCTAGGTGATCGAAACAATTTTTTGAGTATATTTTATGTCGACACACTTAATTTTGATTATTCACAACGCGTTATAAGGATAGGACTGTCTCAATTCAGGGATAAATTAAAGATTAATAAATGTACAAAATATCTATGTAGGGGAATACATTAGGAAAGTATTCTTGTTTCCATGTCACAATATCAAATGTTTATTTGATTTGATCCATCTTAAGACAGGTGCTTTGAAAAAAAATTACTTTATACATCAGAAGTAATCTCATATAATAGAATATCTCTATAAAGGATCTCATATTATAATAGTGAGTAACTAATTTAGACTCTCATTGAAAGCAGTGACAGCATAGCATGGTCATGGTTTACATTTTAAAAATAATGAGTTTTACTTGTAGGAAAACAAGTAAAAATGTTGTCGCCGTTCTTGTAGAAGAGCGCTTGTGCCCTACATAGGCCTGAAATTATTAATTAATAACTAAGAAAAATCTATTAACTGTTGAAGTAATCCAAATTTATTTTCAGTCTAAGTAACTTCTTCAGATTGCGGATCTAATTGAAAACTTACAAGGGTTCTGTAGTATTGTAAACCAATGGAGAAGTGGATAATTTTGATGCGGGTAGAGATGTGTCAACAAGCACTGGGGTGGAAACATGTTGCCACGTGTGCCCTGCTGGTGGCGACGTCCTTATCCTACAGCTTCCTCTTCTACTGCTAGCCATAAGATTGCCTTACATCCTGCAAAAAACAACACAGTACGGTACATATAAATATGAACCAACGTCTAAGATGTATTTAAAAAACAAATTGTGAGCCTACCTATTGGTTCAACATGGAAGACACCTTTATCTAACTACAAAAGAAGTGTTCTTCTATGATTGTATTGACGATGAACGGTGAATTATGAAACCATTTCCATGTCAAATACACCAGCCAGTTAGCAGTGAACAAGAACACAACCTAACCACAGCATGGTGAGCTCCATACAATATCGGTAGTATAATATTCACAAGTGAGTTGGACAAATAAGTTTAGAATCTAGGAGTAGGAACACTGAAGGAAAGTAAATAAACTTCATTTAGCCTATAATAATGAAAATAAGTGTCCAAAATAAGATTTTTTAAATGTCAGAATTATATAATTTCCATTTCTTGATCTATCTATGCCCAGATGTCCTGGAGGTATCGAGGGACATGCTAAATTGATCGCAACCAGAAATTTTTGAGTCGCCAGTGAAGTACAGGCTACTTTAGCCCAAGAGAGTCACTACTGTACTTTATTTCAAGTAAACCAATTATTGAAATACTTTCATAAATCGGTGTTCAAGAATAATATTATTTGTCGCCGCTAATAAATATAAAATTCAAATTACTGTGGTACCATTCTGTAATTTTGGTTATAGACTTATAGTAGTGTTATAAAATTGAAATACATACCTAAATAATAATATTTGCTGAGAAATAGATTTTCTTATGTGTTCGTGAGTGTTATTTTATCCAACACAAGAGAATAATTAAGAAAAATTCATAAAATCCTCAAATATTTTGACTCAAGTTGGTTGTTGATAAATTATAAAAAATGTCAATTATTTTGTCTTTTGTCAATGAAGTGTCACTTGAGATCGTAGATGAGCAAGACAACTAGAAGGACGCAAATGTCAAATCGATCTGTGTTAATAAACTTTTTATTATTTGATGCTTGGAATCGATGATATTCCTTGAGAAACTATTAATTTTTCAAATAATTCAAAAATAGATCCAAAATTCAAGTTTAGAGCCTACTTGTTTTGTCATTTCATTTACGCAGCACAAGACTGAATTTTTCGGCACTGCTGCACGAGCGAATTTAACTCTCCACTCTAGCCCCGACCACGCACGCCATCGAAGATCGAACATCGACGAACTCGGCTTTTGTTGGGTGATGCCGATGGTTAGAAAATTTAGAAATCATCAGAAATATCAACAATCAGTGATATAATCAAAGATTCGTAGTGAAATTCCATTCATTTTCAATAAGTTCTTATGCTTTATTTCAACTTTGCTTAATCAATTACATTATTTTTTCATAATGCTTACATTTCAGTTTATCTTCAGTTTAGGTTAACATTTCTAATTTTTGGATTTTCAGTGACATTTTGTAATATTCTACGGGTTGTTGTGCACTTACATTTATATTATTATAAATCTGTTGAATTTGTGCCAATACTTCTACCGGCATCATCAATAATATAACATTGAAAAGGTCAGTACGTTGCCTTGCATTCAGAATTTTTGAACGCAATAATTCGGTAATTGTTGAGTGTCAGCACTTTTGGTATTTCACGATGAATCTTATTTTGTTACATGTAAAACCTCTAAGTTTGTAGAGCACGAAGAGACCAATGTTGAACTTTTTAGGCTAATCTTGATGGTTTTGTGATCAGAATAACATGCTGAATCGATTGCAACCGGGAATTTGACTCCAGCAAGGTGGGCCAATAAACTAGGCTTTAGCCGAAATTTTTGTGTGGTCAGTGGTGAGATATTATTTGGTTCTGAGAAATTTAATTTTTTCGATAGTTTTCTCGTCCCGCTCACCTCTTTTCTAGGCCTAAGCACACTTTTTGTTTTTCACAGTAAATCTTATATTGTTAATACATGTAAAAGCACAAGTTAAACCTAGAGAAGAACACTCTAAACGTTTCAATACTACTAGATGATGTTTTTTGAAAATCGAATTAAAATCTCCAAGTTTGATAGGCCTGATGTCATTTTTTCAGAGGTGGGAGGATCATAGAAGAATGTCGCAATTCGGATCTAGTGGAGTCAAAAATCCACCTTGGGCTAGGCAAGGTAAGTTATTTGATACATTCTCTATTTTTGCATGTGTAACGTTCAGTGCACCGCTATCCAATTTCTATGTTCATAGAAAGTATTAATTTTCCTTATAAAAATAATGACATTTTAAGTTTTAGTTGATATTTATTCATTTTTCATAAGTTAATGGAAAAATGCTAAACGTATTACGCCTAAATTACTCCTAATCTGAAAATGTACTCATGATTGGTAGAAAGTATAGCTTTCACAATATAGACACTAAAAATATGGTAATTGTCTATGGACAATATTGAATAAGAACTCAAGTTCCAATGTAATATTAGGGGAAACGTTGGTCCTTTCAGTTTTCCAGCAGGCGTGTACCGGTAGCCTATCACATACCGGTACACATACCGGTAGCCTATCTATTGTGTGTATAATTTCGTTTCATTTGTATTAGTTATTGAGACATCAATTAGAAACTAGCTGGAATACAACTTGGAGGATTGTGTCCAATTTTTTATATAGGTAGCATGATAATAAATGATATCACAAAGGTTTTTTAGATGTCTATAACTTTGAAATGGAATAAAACAAGGACGGTTGTTTAAATTGGCATTATTCGGAAGATTACCTTTTGACATTATAATTTGAATATGATTCCCTGCATATGACCACCACGGCTGCCTCAGACGTAGTCAAATCTGGGGGTCAAATTTTCGATGAATTTTTCCAACATTAGTAGCCGTATATCAGCAGTAACGTGGCGAATGTTATCCTCCAAGTGGTGAATCGTTTCGGGCTTGGTGGCGTAGACTAGCGACTTGAAACATCCCCACAGAAAATAATCAAGTGGCGTTAAATCACTCGCCAATTTACGAGTCCGTAACGTGCAACTGTGCAGTCACCAAACTTTGCCTTCAATTAATCAATTGTGGCGCAAGCTGTGCGAGATGTGAGCCGTCTTGGAACCAGAGTTTCTACTATCATGTCAAGAAGTCAGCGAAAATTGCACCTCCAGATTTGACTACTTACGAGGCAGCCGTGGTGGTCATATGTCGAAAATTGTATTCAAATCATAATGTCTCCGTTTCTAACTTCCAAAATGGGATCTGAAAAATTGCATTCAAAGTGCTGTTTTTCTATAGACTACTATTTTCAAAGATATATATTATTTTCAACTTTGAGTCATTTACTTGAAACTCTTCACAGGTCAGCAACTGGGCCAAAACACAAATCCCAATATGCAACAGCAGGCTGGGCAAATGCAGCAACCAGCAATGGCAGGTCAAGCCCCTTTGCTACAATACCCGCCACAGCAGATCTTTCAGCAGAATCAATTACAGCAGGTAACGCATGCAACCTTTCCTCTAATTGATGGTCTTTGAATTGAAAAAGTCGGTCTCTTGCACAATTTTTCATCAACTTTTGAAAACCAAACTTAGCCTACTGTATATAAAACCTACGTGTTTGATCAAATTAGCGAAGCGGTTGGCTTCTTGGTTGTGCCGGTCTCCAATCGCAAGATTTGATAAGAGACTCGCAACTGTTACTCCCATTGTATGGGTGACCACTTTCAGTTAGGGCCTTTTTCCGCTGAATATCATTCATTTATGAGAATCAAAATCGCTTCCCGGTGGTTCGGAACCCACCTGAAGGTGTAGGTCCACTCATCTCTCATCACCATCCTTCCCTTTTTCCAATCACAAGCTAAGCTTATGTGGGCATCACTACAGCAAAAAGAAAAAATCTATTTTATCAACGATTGTACAACTTTCTGTTCAATGTTCTTTAAAGAATTGACCAGTCGCATGAATAGATAATGATAATAAAATATATTAACTTTGATGTTAATGGAAGTTTAATTGTTGCTCACTTCTAGAACATCAATTTTGAATTGCATAATTTTTTGTGTCTGTCACCCATCCAAGAGCGGTCTTGAATGCTTGTTACTTAACCACATGATTACTTAGCAACCGCTCTCACCGAGTGACCAGACCACTGATATATGAGATGAATGTTGGGTATTGAATGGGAATTAAATGTGTAGATCTCTGTGCTTCAATGTATTTTTAATTATTGTGCTTGAATTACTGTCTATGTGCATCGATGTATGTATCTTTATGTTTGTATGAGTGAAAGTTTATGTTGAATCATCGTAAAGTGCCAGCAGTTGACATACTAATAAAGCATACTGAAACATAAGAAATAAGAATTAAAGCTTATTCTCAGGCTGAGTCCCAGAATTTGGCAAAATTATCAAAAATTGAACTGTTTGGTAGCAGTTAGACGTAACTGTCAATCGTCAAACTGTTCGATGGTAGTTTGATGTCATCAATAAATTGATGTATTGATGCAGGCTATGACGATGGGCGTGATGACGTCACCAGCTACATCAATGACAACTAATCCTGTACAATTGCAGCCACACATGCAACAAACTCAGCCGGTACTTTTAATTTCAAGTTTTTGCAGCCTGGTTCATTTCTTTCGAACTCGTTTGAAAAACTCGTAGCATCCTTTCTAGAGTCCTAATACCTTTAGCCGTGCGCGGGTGAAGAGATGGAGAAAGAACGTTTGTAGTTCGCTGTTTCGGACGTTGTTTATGAACCTCAAACATGATAATTGTACCTAATTGTTCGAAAAGATAAGAGATTTTTTCACCTCTAAATGTTGATCATTCAAGGCTTTCGATGGCTGAGAGACCGATGATCATGGAACGAATAAATTATACAAATTTCGACTTAGAAAAGTGGTAGTCGAAAATTAATTATCTTCAAATTTATTTTTGTATGAATTAATAATTCAATAAATGTTCAATTGCATTGAATTTTATTTCACTTGATTCTTGTGAAGTTATATGTTGGAAATATTCATCTTTAATTTGAAACATTTATAACTTCTGAATATCGTCTGAAACAGTAAGCTGCGAAGTGAAATTTGTCTTTTTCTTCCAAAGGTATACAGGATTCTCAAGTAACTTGATAACTATTATGAAAAGATTAGTACAGGAACCAGATGTCTAGTACAGAATGATTTTCTTGTAGTTTTTCAAAAATGTCTTTTATCCTTCCTAATAGAATGCTTTTAGAATAATTTTGAAAAAAGTTTTCCAAACACAGACAATCGAAGAAAGATTTTCCATTGTGTGTGGGTGTTTGTTTTTTGATACTAGTTTGTTTTATAGTACAGCATTTCGATTTACAGAATAATCAGGACATAGTTTTTCGTAGGCCATCCTTCTCGAAATCTGTCTTCTCTTTTATTCAGTAATATTCGAGGTGCATGAACGGTTCATCCATAATTCGCTGTCTAATTATACTTTGATTGAATTTATCTGGTAGATACTGTAATTTGAGGAATTAGTCACAGTATGTTGTCTGAAAATTCCGCGTTTTGAGACGTATGTGATGTGATGTCTAAACCATCTAATTATAGTCCTCATTTCATTAAAGATTGTTTATTTTTAGTGTTTTGAATTGTGTTGATTAGTCTCCTCATTTATTAATAATCAAAATAAATGCATGTGACTGTCAAGAAAGTTCAGTAATTTGATATAAAAGCTTATTGTCTGTTTAGCTCTAATTTCAAATTTCATATGTGCATCATCTTGAATGAAAATGCACGTAATGAATATAATTTGTGTGTAATAACTAATATCAGAAGTATTTTATAAGCCAATGACTTTTTGTCATTATTGAATTGACGTCTCAATGGTTCTCGATGCATTAGTTTTGTTAGATGACACCATTTTACAGCAGTTACATTCAATTGTATTTTGTGCAACTAGTCGTTTGATTTGTAATCTTGTGTAAGATTTAAGGAACACGTAAAATCAATTCAATGTGCATGGGAAAATTAAATTAAATTGTATCACAAGTTATTTTCAGCTTTATTACGAGTATTCGTTATTACTAGAAAATATTGATTTGGCTACCATGTACAGCATAGCAGACTATAGTTAACTAACTGTATCATCATTGAAGACCCCTGAGCGCAGAGACAGTCTCCCTGTCTCCCACCAATTTCCGAGCTAGCAAATCACACGCCTGCAGCATTGCCAATACTAACGCACACTATCAAATAATTGTGATAAACAGATGTGCACGACAAATTTCTATCATCTCTCCTACTTGTAAATCATCCAAGGTAAGGCTAGGCGTACACCGGGTAGTCAAGACAAGACGAGATTAGTCACGTTTAGTCACAGTACTTCACATAGTTGCTTATGAAGCAACACACACCGATTAGTCATTGCATCAGTGTGTGCTGCTTCATAAGCAACTATGTGAATTACTGTGACTAATCTTGTCTTGTCTTGTCAAACTAACCGGTGTACGCCTAGCCTAACACACCGAGTCGTGATAGCAAACTGATATTTCGGTCTAATACGCATGCTTGCGTATAGCAGGATCCAATTAACTTGTCTTAAATAAGCTGTTCCAGTAATAATTAAACAGTGATTTCGACACAATAATCAAAAGGCTTGAAAGTCTTAAAGACCTTTAAAGTCTTTAAAAGACCTTTTTAAAGAAGACCTTTCAAAGAATAACTTTTTAAAAGACCTTTTCAATAATCTGCGAGATTCAGCATTTGTAGGTTAAGTATTGTGATCATATGCTCGTCGATCATATGTTTTATGACAAGTTAAATGGATCCTGCTATAGATGATAAAACAGCACACAATATGACAACATATTCATAGTCATTTATTTTATCAAAAATACAACATTAAGGACATTTCAATTGGATTACACACACCATACTGGCCAGGTATCTTCAAGTATGAAAAGCTCTATATTAGTAAGTTTGAATGGTAGATTCTCCTGATTGATTGTGTCGATTTATTGCTGTGCAGAACGTGTTCAACCAGATGGGAGCAATCAGCTACCCGACCAGACAACAGCTGAACACAGCCGCCTTCTCGCCAGCTGCCACCATAGCAGCCGCCGCGTCCCGCCAACAACAGCTGATTCCACCCTCCCACCCCCACCACCAGCCGCCTCCGCCCCACCCCCAGTCGGCAGCACTGGCCGCCTCCAATCAGCAGCAGCAGCAGCAGCAGATGACATCGGCCTCCAATGCACAGAAGCAGCGTGTCTTCACGGGCGTCATCACCAAACTGATGCCTGAGTTTGGCTTTGTCGACGATGATGTGTTCTTCTTGTTGAAGTGAGTTGATCAGTCAATGAATTTATTTAAATTTATTAAGAGGTCTCAATGCCATTGTCAAAAGCATGAAACCGGCACTACTTAGTTTACTCCTTCGGTCGCTATAAATGAAGCTAAAAATGTGTCGATGGTCTTCAATTGAAGATGAACATTGCTAGAACTGTTGCTGTACCTTGAAATTTTATTATCTCATCGAATTTTTTTAATTGAAGGTTATTAAATGAGTGAAATTTTCTCCATGTTCATCTACTGTCTATTCACACATAACCGACGTGACTCCGATCCGGCATAAGCATTTTCGTTCTGCGCATGCGTCACGAGCTCAATGCTCTGATTAAGTCCATGTCCATCATTGTAGACTGTAGTAACAAACTGTAGTAAAGTTAGTGCCATGGCGTTTGTTGAAAATCAAATAATTTATTATTTACCTTGATAACAAAGATAGAAAACTTGAAAAGTCCATCTGAATAATGAAATTAATATAGACACTAAAAGTAACTTAATAAGTAAGAATGTACTCACAGATTACTGTGTTTATGATCATTTCCCAGTGCATCATCAGAACACATTTTCACATGAACCAACTGTTCTGATGATGCAGCACATCTCTGCGAAATGATCATAAACACAGTAATTTGTGAGTACAGTCTTACTTTATTAAGTCATTTTTATTTATCTATATTTATCTATATTTTTATTTATTTCTATATTTGATCAAGTGAGAAAAGAAGATGGATTGAAAATAATATAGTATAAAATGAAATAGCACGCAAACAAAATATATAACAAAAAGATTTATTCTTAGTCAAGAAGAAATTCCATTACATTCACATAATCAAAATAAATTACTGAAAATAATACAGATATGAAAAAGAGCTGTCTGCATAAATATAAATAACTAACAGATGTTGTGGTTGTAAGGGTGTACATGGCAATCTAAGTCTCTTTATGTTATCGTTTGCAATTATTGCAGTTATTTTGAATTGCTTACTGTGTGTCGCTGAACAGTGTGGTGAAGGGCCCCGAAGTGGCGGTGGGCGATCGAGTGCTGGTGACGGCCGTGTTCAACGCCTACATGCAGCACAAGTGGAACGCTGTCTGCATTGAACTGCTCGACAGGAACCGACAGTTTGGCAACTACAATGCTGTACCGCCACCCAGTAAGTATGCCAACACTCTAAAGCTGAGGCCGGCTTGTTTCCTGGATCTATAGAGCCTGGTTTTCATTAGTAGAGTTAGTGGTCGAGTAACTGGCATACTAACTCTACCAAGCTAACTCTACTCTACTTACTTGGTCGAGTAAAGTAGTTTTCACTACATTCATTAATAGTTTACTAGAGGGAATAGTTTCATTTAGAGCCTGGTTTTCATTAGTAGAGTGGTCGAGTAACTGGCATACTCTACTCTCCTTGGTCGAGTGACTGTTTTCACTACAATTGAGAACAAATAGTTGTCTAGTGAACATCTAACCTTAAAATGTCTCTACTCTACCTGACTAGCTCGAGACTGTTTTCATTTGGTGGTAGTGGTGAGAATCGATTGGAAAATTCTACACTCTACCTACTAAAACAAGTACTATGAACGTTTTCATTGGGATAGTTCACAAGATAGTTAGTACTTGCCCAGGGAACTCTACTAATGAAAACCAGGCTTAACTCATGAAATATCCATAATAATAGAACATGTTGAAAATTATCACGGCCTTCTTGATAAACCGTGTCAACCATCCATCATCCACCCACCTGTAGTGTGACCCACAGTTAAAAGCATCTTCACCTTGATCTTCATCTTCTCCTTCTTCTCTCCCCTTTTTCTTCTCCTTCTTCTCTCAACTTTTTCTTCTTCTTTTCTTCTTCTTCTTCTTCTTCTTCTTCTTCTTCTTCACTCTCTATTTTTCTCTTTTTATACCAAATTATCAGTTGGTTTTGGAAATTGTTTTCTTTTTTTCTAGTTGACAATTCGAGCAACAGTAGCAGTGACTTTGGCAGACGCCAGCGGCGCCGCGAGGAAGCCAGAAGCAGGAGGGATGATGACAATGAAATTGATCGCAAGAAGCGCAGAGAAGAACGCAGGTAATATTTAAATTCAGTCAAATATTTAATCTTGATCAAATTCAAATGATCATTTTTATTCTTTTCAAATAGTTTACAAAATGTACGTATGGTACATAATACAGAATGAATGAATGGAAGAGACAAAATGGTGTGAATGGTACATAACAAACAATAAATCAATGAATGAAAGAATGATAAGAAATACAGTATACTAAACAAAACTAAACTTAACAGTTTTGTGTATTATGAGAATACCTCTTACAATAGGAATAGGCTATTGCATGTGAGTAAGGAAATCAATGATTTACTAAATCTTTATCAATCTTTGAAAATATTTGATGGATACAATCTAAATGCTTATCAATTTTTACAATCTTCAATAAATAATTTTTAGTTACTTATTTTTACTCGAATCATTCTTTCATTTACTCGTCTTCTTCGCTGCACAGTTTGCAGATTTGGAAGTAGTATAGTATTTACAGATTTGGAAGTAGTTATTGTATTGAATTTCGAATTGAATGAAATGCAATATAGTATTTTAGACAAAAACAAATGAAAAAATTGGACAATTGTTGGCCAAAAATTAGTATGCAGTATTCAGACGTATCAGAGAGGTACTTTAATATTTGGAGGTTTGGCCATGGGTTTTGATGTGATGTGTACAATTTAGCAGGAAAGGGTCTGGATACAACCAAGAATTGGTCTGTCTAATCGAAAGCGTTTTAACCTTAATTGAACATCATGTTTGTAATATCTCCCCAGAGACATTCAACAGAGTATAGGAATTGTCAAAAAATGCATATTCACATAACATACAGGAAAAGAACATTAACAGAAAATTCATACAGAACATTTAACACACAAGAGATCTCTCCGTAAACACAGACTCCTGTGTGGTACACGACCGGGTTACGGTTCTCATTTCACAATGATCTTCTGTTTCAGGGAGAGAGAGGAAAAAGAGAAGGAAAAGGAGAAGGAGCGTGCTCGCAGTCCAACTACGTCGATAAGGAAGCGCAGCAAGAGTCCGCGCAGAAGGCCGCGGTTGCGCGTGCCTCCACGCTACATGGTCTACATTCCGCAAATCTCTCTTGACATGTGAGTCCATGCTTTGCCATTATAACTAGCTTCCCAAAAATATTAGTATTATACTATTAAGAAGAGCTGAAATCCAAAAACCATGAAATTCTGTTATCCGAAAGTGTTGTGCTTGACGATTTGCTTAACAGATTCAAAACTAGTTTTAACATAATTCTGTACATTTTTCTATGCTATTGTACATGTATGTTAAATTCCTGTCTCTGGAGAGAGTAGGATGAGGCTTTGCATTCATTTATTTGTGATAGTGGACTCACTGGTGGATCAATTCATGACTAGGACAATGATTAAATTCCTTACAATCACAAGTCGTACTGTAATGTATACATTTTTGTTCAACTGTATTGAACGTTTTGCTAGAATTTTAAAGCTGTCGAAATAACCCTGATAATTTATTTTAGTTGAGGATTAAAGATATGAGTTATATAAAATCTACTTCTAATTAAATCGAGTAGTTCTTATATTCAATTCATTTTTTGTACAGCATTCAACAACCTCCTTTGAATTTGTCAAAATTCAAGTTTGCATACTATAAAACACGCATTGTTGACTTATTTGATTCAATAATAGTTGTTTTCAGCTCATTTGTAATTTATTTGTTCATCTATCACTACAGTGGAAGTTCGGTTGTACGAACCCCGATTTAACGTATTTTTATAAAATCCTCTTGAAACGTACAAAACACTCAGTGTACTTTTCATTGCAACCCCGTTTTTACGAATAGGCCTACTTCGATACAATGAATTTTTTGTTGGCCCCTTGAGCTACTTAAAACCGGGGTTCCACTGTATAGTTGTTACTACTTGAAAAATGTCGATTCAGAAAATTTCCATGATTACTTTGAGTTACAGCTGATGTGTCTTTTTAGCTTGAGAACGCCATTTTTTAAAAATTATTTAGGAGTCGAAAGTGATGATTGATAATGTGTTTTGTTCAGTCGAGAAGCGAACGTGATGGAGCTGAAGAAGCGCTATTCAAGTATGTACGTGCCGTCCGACTTTTTCACGAGTCTGATTCCGCGCGTGGACGTGTTTCCGGCGCAGCGCAGCCTCACACTGGACCGCCCCTGCTCGTTTCATCTGATGCACAAGGACGTGGAGCCTGTCTCGCCGCAACTGCCCGCTAGCCAGCAGGACCCGCCCGATGCCGACTACCTCTTCTCGGCAAAGGTAAAGTCTGCTACACAATGATTTGTTTTTCGAGGGCGATGCCCCCCCACATGAACTCTAGGCTCTTGTGCGTACGTAATGGGAGGGAAGATGATGATGAGAGATGAAACCGGCCTCTTTTAGGCAGACGACTCAACGTCTCCTCCAAGATTTGCAACAATCACATTCGTCTTTATTATACGTTCAAAATTTCGAAGCTAATTTAATATTTCTCCAATTTTCAGTCAATTATCGAGGGCATTGGTTCATTTGATTTCGTATTCAATCTCTATAAATTCAAAATTTTCAAGTACAAATTTTTGGGCTGGAAATTTTTGGGTTCAACCGAAGTGGAAACTAAACCTCATTTTCGAATAAGGCCGTGAGCCCACGGAGCAACTGCTATCTGATTTCAGTCAGCAACCCAGCGTTGCCAGAATGATGACATTGGCTGATAGGTTAGATTACCCGAAAAACAGCCAAATGTCATCTGGCAACGCTGGGTTGCTGACTGAAATCAGATAGCAGTTGCTCCGTGGGCTCACGGCCCAAGTCATTTATCAAAATTTCGAAGAGAAACAGTTTTAGGCTGAGCCTGAATGCTAACATAATATTAGCATTCTCGTAAATTGTCCTTAAGGTGGGTTTTCGTTACTGCGACAAAGTGCCGCAGTGGAGCCCGAACCAGCGTTGCCAGATGCAATTGATGAGAAATCCCCACTATTAATTGTTGGGATTTCTCATCAATTGCATCTGGCAACGCTGGTTCAGGGCCCGCTGCGGCACTGTCAGTAACAAAACCCTTAAACTTCTATGAATAAATCGACTTGCATGTTCTAGTTGACTGGAAACCAGCCTGTCGATTCATTGGTAACGTTTAAACAAGGTATTTTCCCCAGTCGACTGGGTAACTAATAAACAAGGGTACATGAGTACTCGTTATAAAATTTAAATTTAGTAGTGGATTAAACGTGAAAAGTACATTAAAAAATCAAATTAACTAGTAGATTGAAGATGAAATGTGTTTCTGTTTTGTTAAGGTGATGCTACTAAGCATGCCGCCACTGGCAGAGATCTTCAAGCGGTCGTGTTCGTTGGCTGAGGACAGTGACGAGGCAGGTGGCAGCAGTGGCAGCAGCAGTAGCAGCAGCGAGTTTGTGCACGTGACCCGTCTGATTCAGCTGCTGGTCGGCGTGCGGGGCAAGAACGAGAACATGGCCATCGGCGGCCCGTGGAGTCCGTCGTTGGACGGAGCCGATCCCGCACGGGACCCGTCCGTGCTCATCAAGACAGCCATTCGCAATTGTCGTGCGCTCACCGGCATCGATCTGTCCAACTGTACTCAGTGGTAAGTGATTCATATATTATCGTTTTATTGAGTATCAAGTGCTAAATATATCGAAAATCGTTCAAGGAGGGAAAAATGAAATTTATTGAAGTTTGCATCTATCTATCTAGCGTATGGCTTTCGTTGGTGGGGAGACCCGAAGGTAGTTCCACCTCGCCGTTCATAACCTAATTCCATTAGGTTGAAGTTCTATTTCACTTTGCTAAATAGTGAAATTTATAATAGTTTGCAATTTATCAGATGAATAATTTGCACCTTGTGAGATCGGACTTTGGTCGGCTTCCCATGTTCGTATGACTTTTCAGGTCGTTCTAAGGACCTGAAGTGTTTGCACCTGGTTTTGCATCTATAGCCAAATATTGTGTAGGCCTATACGTAAATGATCTCATATTAAAAAATCAAATTCCATTCAATAAGATAAGCTTTAATTGATCAGTGGATTTGGTAAGTTACCCCCCACACACTAAGGGCCGGTTCATGAGCTCGGCATTTAGCCAAGTCCAAGACTAAAACGGGTGGCTACCGTAGCATCGACAAACGTTTGTCTCGACAGGTTAGTGGGTTAGCAGCATAGAGAGGCCTTAGTACATAGTGTCGAGGCTAACGTTTGTCGATGCTACGGTGGCCACCCGTTTCAGTCTGGGACTTTGCTGAATCCCGAGCTCATGAACCGGCCCTAAATGTGCAACTGGTGTGCATACTGGTTGATGTGCAACTCACTCCATAAATAATCTGCATCAAGGTTTCCAGAGGGCCGCAAGTGATGGTTATTTGTAGAGGATTCGACAGAGATTGAAGAGAATTCATCACAAAAGCCAGTGATGTTTCACATGGATAAGAAAAGTTATTTCAGAAGACCTAATGAAGTCACGGTATTTGACATTGCTATGACAGTATATCGTGATATGACATGGTAAGGAATCTGACACAAGCTCAAATGAGACGTGAGGTGGGAAGTAATACTGTAGATCATTTTCAGAAAAAAGTTGAGTTTGTATAACTGTGTGAATAAAACATGACAAACCCAATCAATAGACTGTTTTAGATTTAATAAGGTATAGGAATGTCTTCTGCCAAACTCAATGGATACCCAAATCTCTCTGATCCTTCAAATAGAATGAATAAACTTTCAGAATTCATCTTTGTTAGGGGATTGAGAAAAAATATAAATTTTTAATACTTCGTTCTCTTTAAATTGGATTTTACATGCTTTTATAAGTTTTTTTGAAATGTAGATTTACTGACAGTTAGGCTGACAGTTATACATCATAAATCGTTCCGAGGTCCGCGTAGTGAGTAAGTATTCGTGGTCTATGAAAACCTTGGATGGCATTACTACGTTGAAAAGGCGGCCGGAGTCAGCTCTGACAATTAGGAAACAGTTCTGTGCTTATACATAGCGTTTTAGTTCTATAAAACATTTGATGATTTAAACCAGCCAGCTTGTACATGTTGACAATAATCTAGAGGCCGGTCAGGCGCGCAGGGATTGACATGTCGCGACGAGACGCGACAAAACCGTCTTGCAGAATTTTCCAATAATTTATTGCGCAGAGAGGACAGTTGAAAACTACATATAAGCTGTGAGCACTTCCACTTGTTGCCGACATCAACAAAAAACTTTTAATGAGCTAATTGTTATTCTCAATTTATGAAAAATGCTTATCTTGTTCCAGGCTTGTTTCGACTGAAAGTCGTTATTCAACTAGTTTTTTCTTCATTTTAATAATTCTGTGTTTTAAAGGTTGAATTTCTTTACTTATTTGTTCGATGTAGTGAACTTTTGAATTTTTGCTGTTGAGTGAATGTTGGGAACATTGATATTTTTCTGTTTGTCTCTTGTTCTGTTTCTGTGGCTTCTTTCCTTGTCTAATCTTGTCTTTCTTCCTCTATTACATACCATATCATTGTTATTCATTAGTTGAAGCTTATCAGACTACAACTTATTATCTCATCTTGTAATTGTTGTGTTCATTTTCACCTTCTATTATCCACGAAGGTCTCTTTTGCATCAAACCTTCAGCTTTGAGTTTAATCACGAATGATCATGTTGTTCTTTTGTTCAGCTGCTTTTTGTTCCTATCTTACCTTTCTGTGAAAACTTTTGCTTCCGCCTATAGAATATGCTTCATTAGGCTGTAAAATTATGTTGTCTTAGTGGATCTTTTAGATGAAGTTTATCAGATGAAATTGAGTTTCAATTTTATTGATGGACCTGGATCCTTTTCAAAGTCTGCTAGGAGAGAATCATTCAATTGAATCCTTTTTTCGTTTTGAAGTTAATCAAGAATAATTTGAATTGTTACTTACTTACTCCCAGGGCCATCTATATCTTAGTTGATATCTGGCCGCACCAACAAATTGCCTCCATGTAATTCGATCTTCATCATCTTCTTCCGTCGCTCCGAGCCTTTCCATGTCTGTCTTAACCTGTTGCCAACATTTTGAATTGTTGGATTCTATTATTATAAAAAACTTAATATTCCTTTCAGGTGAACTAATCAAGTCAGACGTTTTTCAATCTACTGCATAATCTAAAAATCTTTGTGCTATTATTTATAATTTTATTCTGTTTCCCTTCTTTCAATATTCATTAACCTTCCATTCTTACTTTCTCCATTTTTCTCACGTAATGCTATACTATATTTTCAGAACTCTCCTTACTCAATATTCTATAAAATATGTGATTCGTTTCGGCATTTAAGCTTTCTTTCGAATGTAAAATCATTGATTTCCATCATTTTGGAAATTTGGAGCCAGAACACATTTAAAGATCTCTGAAACCATGAGAATATGTATTGAATTTCAGTAATCAATTTTCTATAAGCCCAGCTATTGCTGAATAGTCGTCTATTTAAAATTATTAGTATTGATAAATAAACATGTCACTGACTTGTAGCTAGATCATACTCAACAACCCTCTTGTAGCATCCCATGAAAATATGTTCTGTCAGCCACAGTTGATCAATTTTACATGTGTCTAGCTCTGGCATAATCCCCTCAAACTTGTTCATTCATCGATAATATTTTTGGTTCATATTACCTTTTAAAATCTTCGAAATTTGTTTATTGTTCGGTTTCGATTTTTGTTTTGTTTTGTTGAAAATGTTATAAAATCTAGATTTGGACTGTTTTCATAGATTAGAAAAGGGAAATTTTTGGGTGTAAGCCTGTTGGATCTTCCATTGAGTATCAATTTTTGTACATTACTAAATAAAATATGTTACTGGCCTGGAGCTGAAACATATTCAGCAGCCCTTGCAATGAAAACAATGGAAATATGTGTATTTCAATAGATCTACCAATCAATTTTTCCTCCTTTAACCAGTAGTGCTGAATTTATATTTCGAACGAATTTTTCCTCCAGTGTTTGAATAATTTACTTTTGCATTTCAGCGTTGCCTTGATGTACGGTAGTAATTAGCAGCACAAGTGAGTGATGTTTGAGCGGGCAGCTTTAACACGGGGTTTGCAACGGGGGAGACAGGGGCGGGGCAGGGGAATGATTGGTCACTGATGTTGTTGGTGTGTTGTCTTCTCAGGTTCCGCTTTCTGGAGATTTACTATCGGCGCGCCGAGTCGGTGCACAAGGGCAAGACGGTGGCGGCGCGCGTCGAGACGGTCGTCATATTTGTGCCCGACATCTGGAGCTGTCAGCCGACGCAGCTCGAGTGGGACGCGCTGTCCGCAGCCTACCGGCAGGCGCTTGCTCGCAAACTGCATGCAGACGCTGCAGCCGATGCAGCTGCTGACATCTCCGATGACGACGATGAACAACTTGTAGCTGAAGCTGATTCTGAAGATGTCGTCATCGCCGCTGCTGCACCAGCTGACGAAAAGGCAACGCCTTCACTTTGACTCTCTCTCACTCTCTCATCTTTACTGTACTATCCTAGACTACTATTCCTAGTTAACACTCTTGCATGCTCAGGCTCTGAATCATCTGTGATGATGACGCAGTGATCAACCAGTCTCTTCTAGCTGCAACAGCCGAGCGATTTTACATTAATAATGCTTTCCTACATAGTTTTACATTACCTGAGTATTCTATCAAGTATGTAGTTGGCTGGATTGGTAGTGTGCGTGCACTTATCTTGTTGTGTGTGTGTGCTTTCAGGAAGCAACGGAGACTGATGGTGAAGCAAAAAAGGAGCCGACTCATCATTCGCTGTTGGACGTGAAGACGATGAAGGTGAGATGATCAGATGATTTTTCAAACTAGTTCACGCACTTGTTCTACTCTGTTCTGGACTAGTTCACGCGTGAACGACTCATCAAAAAGACTGAGCCATCCTCAGACTAAGAAGACTGTTTATTTAAAGATTGATCGAATCAATCTTTTAATTATTATCAATCAATTATTTAATTATTGATGGAAGTCAGTCTGAGGATACAAAGCAGAATGGCCGTCACTTGTTTATATAGTTGAAATATTTCTACTTTGAATGAATTGAAAATTTATTGAAGTTATAGATACAATTGTACACATACTTCAAGGTTTAATATTTGTTTAGAAAAAAAGAAAGTTGTGCTATAAATGTCACAAATCTCTCTAGTTTATTAGGCAATCTTGACAACTGTAAACACTGAATCCCGAGATCACCAAAACGAAAACCAGGTTTCAGCGACAATGGATTCTATAACCAACAAAAAGTCATATTACCACACCCATTTAAAATCATCTGACTAGAACTAACTATCGCTCAAACCTGGTCTTCGTTTTTGCTTAGATCGGGCCTAGAATATTGTTTTCTATGTGTGTGTGTCTCAATTTCGTATTGAATTGTTACTATGTTATCGATTGTAATTAATCTTTGTATTAATTTATTTACATTCAGGTGACAGAGATGCGAGATGAGCTAGAAGCCAGAGGGCTTTCTCCAAAGGGAATCAAGTCGTTGTTGAGCGCTAGGCTGAACAAGGCACTGAAATCGGAGCAGGAAAAGGCGGAGGCCGATAGTAAGTCCGAGTCCAAACCGGAAACGCCCACTCCCAAGACACCTCCTCACAGCACCGACAAAGAAGAAAAGTCCGAGAAGAAGAAAAAGAAAGAGGTATGATGCTTTCACTATTCTACTTTATTTGATAAGCTTATTATAAAGTGGATAGTATCTTGGGAACAGCTATGGCTGTTATAGCCGAGAGTCTGCACCGTTGATAAGCTCATTATAAAGTGGATCTTATAAGAGTGTCTTGTGATGATATGGCAGTGAGTCCTAAACTTAATCTTATGGCAGTTATACTTAATTGCATTTCAGTTTCAGATATATTTAAGATATTGCACTTTCTTGCAATTGGCCGTTATTTTCACAAATTAGCAATTTTAAACTGTAAATTCAAAAATTTTTCCATTTCAAAAATTAGTAAACTGTATTTTTAATACCTACAGTTTATTATGATGTGGGTAAGTGTCGAGACCATGTTTGGGATGGAACTTTGCATCAATAAGTGTAAATCCTGGAATAACCAGCCTACTCTGATGAACGAAATTCACTTGTGTTCAATGGGAAGCAACAATATTTATTGTTTTTCTAAAAGCTTCATAAGAATTTCTATTTTGGCTTTGATAATACCTGCAACGTTCAAGTGTTAATTCCTACCTACACTGTGACTCAATTTTAAATAATTTATGATTATTGAATAATTGTGAATATTGAATAGAATATTTGTATCTGAGCAAACTAACCAAGTGGAGGACTTTACTATGAAAATTGTGAATTCTTGCTCTTAATAACTGTCTTGTTAATTCATTTATTGTATTCTTGTATACTTTCTCTCTTTTTACGGCATATACCGGGTTACAAATAATAAATAATTATCTTTTCTCCATACAACTTAGGATGTTCTGAAATTGAAAATAATTTTATTCTTCTTCGTATACAGTGTAAAGCAAAAGTACATTGAAAAAGGCTCCTCACATGGGAAAATGCCTGTGGGTGAGGAGGTAGCCTACTACTGTACCACAGTCTTATAAATACATGTATTAATAATAAATGTATTTATTAGACTGGTACTACTGTGTTGAATTCAAATTCAAGTTTATTTTTTCCATTCAGCATAGAAATTAATTTGCTTTCTCTGTAATAATTCACTTCACTTTCCCTACAGATGTGAGCTTCTGTATAAATTGTGGAACCAATCCTTAATTTGGAACATCATAATAAATTTTGTAGCTCTAAATTATTTGTAAAACTGAGAATAATTTCGATTTACAGGAAGGCGGCGACAAGAAAAAGATAGACGACAAAGAGCGAGCGATGTTGGAGAAGCGCTACACACTGCCGGATTCGCCGCGCGTCATTGTGCACCCCTCCAAGACCGCCAAGAGTGGCAAGTTTGACTGTTCCGTCATGTCGCTCTCTGTCCTACTCGACTACCGAGAAGCCGATACTAAGGTGTGCTATCATCAGACAATCAATCCATTCTGTAATTTAGTATAATATTTATAGGCTAATCTTGAAGCTCTGGAAAATTTTCAACAGCCGTCCTCTGTTCTACTAGACTACCGAGAAGCTGATACGAAGGTTTGTTATCGTCAGCCAATTGATTCATTCTTTAATATAGGATGATATTTGAAGGTTAATCTGGAAAAGATTCATAAACGGTCCATTAAAGTTGCTGTAATTATTTTGATGTTACATAGTCTTTCTTATAGAAGTCCCTCGAGTATCGAGACTTACGCGCGGTTGTTCAGTTGCTATTAATTTAAGGAAAATCAAATTAATGTTTCTCTCTGTGAACAGATCAATATGGATTTGCCAATGTCAGCTGTTCCAGAAAATGGTCCTTAATTTTTTTACTTATTACTTGAGCATTACTATGATTTTTCTCAATTAGCAACTGAGCAACTGATGGTTTGGACAAGTTTATTTATAATCTTGTCGCAACATTAATTATTTTTTGGTTTCTTCTTGTACTCATGAACGGTTGGCTATTGTCCATGGGTATCCTTCATGCTAAGAAACATCAGAGCTATAAACTCATTTTATTCGAATATTTGCTGAAATCTTTTGTGATTAATTTATTTTCAGGAACACTTCTTTGAAGTTTCACTGTTTGCGGAACTGTTCAATGAGATGCTGATGCGTGACTTTGCGTTTCGCATTTATCGTGCGCTTGTGGATGCACCCGAAAAGCCCAAGGAGGAAAAGGAAGAAAAGGTGAGTCTCTTATTATTCTCTTATTATCAGTAATACTATTGATACTTGAGGGAATGTACAACATTATTTCGCCCGAACCTGTTCCTATCCCAATTACGTTCATTTTATTAGCCACTATTCAGTTATTGTTTGATTCAAAGAAATCGCCAAAAATTATTTTTGAATCAAACAATTTTCTTTTTGTATTTTTTGTTTATTTGGCAATAAAACATTTTTAATAATTACTATTGAATTTCTAATAATAGAATACTGACTGAGTAATTGCTTGTTTATTATTTTTCTAAATTTGTTTCAAATAAATTACTATTGAATGATGAAATACTCAGTTAGGCTTGTTTATCAAGTTAATTTTTTGTGATGAGGTTTCAGTGTAATTGGGAATCATGCACTCGTATAACATACCTATTATGATAGGGTATTTGTAAAGTATATGAACACCATGCTCTCTGTTGGAAATTTTCACATTAATTTCGTTTCTTCAATGAACATTCTTGAAAATTATATCGTGCTAGTTGGTCCTTCTTATTACTGTTCTGAAAGTTTTTGAGAGCATTTCACAGCTTTGAAAATATGCTTGCTCATTATTGAAGATTTGTTATTCTACTTGTATTTGAAAAACTTTGATTTCATTTTCAGGATAAGAAAGATCGAGATAAGAAAGATAAGAAGGATGATAAGGATAGGAAAGACAAAGATAAAGACAAGGACAAGGAAAAGGATAAACGTGACAGGGATGACAAGAAAGACTCGAGGAAAAATGACGATGATGATGATGACGACGATGAAGAAGATGATGATGTAAGAATAAAATTTTATTGTTTTATTTTACTTAAACGAAATCACACTATAATGGTGTCTGAAGACTTCAAAAGCCGGTAATATTGAGAATAGAATTGAATAGATGATATTCAAGTTGAATGCTGATGAATTGTCTACATTTCATTTATACTGTTCAAGGAGAATTAATTGAGGTTTTTTGGGCGACAAATTGTTAATGGCTAAGTTTTAATTGGCATCTTTCAAGAAAAATAATTTACTAAATGTTTTCATTCATCTTTTTTATTGATTAATTGTTGATTTGTTTAAACAGGATGATGATAGAAAGGACAGGAAGGAAAAGAAGGACAAGAAGAAAAAGGATAAAGTGAAAATGGTAACTGAGGATCCCCATCTTCTTCTGGCGTTTGTTTATTTTGATCAAACCCAATGTGGTTACATCCTTGATAAGGATTTGGAAGCGATGCTGCTCACTTTGGATCTCAACCTATCTCGGTCTCAGGTTAGATTCTTATTATTTTTATAAATTCCTGTATTCATTCTGTCTCACCATAAATGTTATTGAAATTAATGATTATAATCTTTATGTCTTAGTATGAATACAATTAGTACTAATTATGATGATCATATACGTGAAATCCCCACTAAAGCGAAGTTTTAGTAAGGGATGTCTCGTATTAGTGAAATGATTTGAACAATTAATAATTCTTGTTAGATGAGATTTATACTTGATACTGCTCAAGTATTACCTTTCATATATATCTATCTATCTTTATCCTGTTGAAAATCAATTTGTATCATTACTTCATTCTATTAATTTATTCAATTATGTGTGGATGTAATTTAAGTGTATTACAATTTATAATATTATTGTAAGTTCATAAAATGATAATGTAGATTGTTGAACTCATTACTTTTATCTGTAAATGTGATGAATTATTTCAAGCGATTAGTCACAGTTGCAGGTAGCTTGGATTGTGAATATGGATCATATTTCACGAATGTGTTCTTTCAAAATTCATGATGTATTATAATACAATATATTCGTTTTCAGATTAAGAAATTAATTCAAAAGGTGGTCACCGGAACTGCTTTGAATTATCGCACTCTCACCGACAAGCCCAAAGTTGAAGAGAAAGATGGAGACAGTGAGAAGGATTCTAAAACGAATGGAGAAAAGAAGAATATCGACGTTGAAAGTGCAGCTGCAGGTATTTGAGTCATGTCATATTGTAATTATACATTCCATTATTAATAATTTGATAAATAACCAACTCTTTTATTCGTCATGGTTTCAATTTCTATCTTTATTCATTCATTTCACACATAGAATTAAGCTCACAGACATGAAGTCCATTACAAGCCTTATATGATAGTTCTAGCTCAATGATGCAGCTATTTTTGGGATGAATCAAGAAAATCAACTCAAGACTTACCATTTTTCTTCTTCATTCGAAAGTACAATTGATAGTTTAGCTCATTTTTAATTAAGGTAATAGTGATTCGTGATTTAGTAACATTCATAGTGATAGCCATATCATAGTAATTCATGAATTTATACTAATCTAGTATTACAGTATCTACATTTAACACATCTATTCTTCTTCTATCATATCTATCTATTACTCTTTCATTTTTATAATCATTCTTCTTCTTTAGCACTTGGATTACTTACCTCTCTCGATTTATTATTTTATTTTCTGTTATTTGGTAGGTAACAAGAGTTTGCTGCCTGTGTTCCGTTTTGACGCTGACTCGTCTGACTCTGCGGGTAAAACAACCAGCAATGACGACACAAATAGTTCTGATACACAGTCGTCAACCGGTAAGTTCTGCCTTGTGTAGACAATTTAATAAAAAATAAATTGTATATTCAGTTTGATTAAAAAATGAAATCCATGATCCAGGCACTTACCTTATAAATTGAACACATTTCCTACAATCAAGTCTTGTTAGCTCAACTATACTTTGTAATTTCAACACAGATAACATAATGAATCTGAGGTTAACATTGATCCTTCATAATACAAATATTTATTATATATTATATAATAAGAAATGGAAATGTAATTGATGTATAAAAACTTGTTGAATGTTTACTCAAAAAACTCAAATGATTGTATTCATTCATCACTAGTATTTACTACATGCAGTAAATTCTAGTAATTAATCAATAGTGTTAATTTCGCAGTTCGTTCTCAACTATTATACATGTGTTTGAAGTAGGCTATTTGTTGGCCAACTATAGATATTTTTCTCTTACTTAGCAGATGGATTGTTATTATCACATTAAATCTATAGATTTCTGTATATATTTTTCTAAACTTTATTTTCACAAAAATAAATAAGTTACGACGAATTCTTTTTTCTGGTCTGAAGTGATTAATAAATTCAGTTGCTGAAAATGTGAATACTTTTACTGTGTCTTGATTTAATTTTTCATGATTTTTTCAGGAAAAATTTTGTACAAAGGAGCTTTTCTGGATATAGAACAGCTAATGAGTCAATTGAGTAGAAGTGAGACAGCTAGAACAGAAACTGAAAAGCATCTTTCAAAACTGAGGAGTGACTATTGTAAGTTTCAACTGTATCTTTACTAATTTATAAAGTAAATTGTATTAGTTTTTTGTGTGTACTTTTACCTATGGACCTCTAAAGGGTTCTTAATCAGTATATCCAACTATTTAAAACTTTCTGTCTTCTTTCAACTAATAGAACTAAGCGTTCTTATGATCATTCTTGCGCCTTAAGATATCTGAACTGCACTATAACATAAGATATCTGAAGGGTATTTGAACTGCACTCATAACATTGAGTCTGTATTTGATTTCATTATCGAATGAATCTTCATTCAATATAATTGTCTTGAACAATGTTATAGCTTTTTCATAGACAATATTTTTTCGTGAACTGTTGAATACAAATCTTGGATAATTTAATGATTCTTAAAGTTATTCATCTGTAAGTTGAATTTCTTTTTACTATTGTTAGAAATGTAATCTTTTATGGATTTTATAATTTTGTGATGGTTAAAAATCGTTCCAGCCTCCTTGAAAGAATACTCAAATAAGTGCGAAGTGAACTTGAAGGACATCAAAGCTGAACTGAAGGGAGTGAGAGAGAAATTATCGAATAATGAAACAGGATTCTCTAAAATTGAGGTACATTTTCTTTAAAAATTCATATTATATTATTAAAGTTTGTCAGCTATTTTCCTAAATATCATCCTACTCAAATTTTAATTAATACTACAAATTGTCGCAATAATGTATAATAGTCACATTACATGCAACAAGTGTAGGACTGTATTATGAAAACATAAACTAAACTTTTGTTAAGACTAAGCTCTTTAGTTGAATAAAGTTACAGTAAATAATACGACATTCTTCTCATGTATTGGAGAAATCAAATTGTATTATTATGAAGACAATTTAAATCAATATTTAGTATGGTCGATTACAAATTTCTCAAAGTCGTTTTCTCTGTCTTTACACGATTTCATTCACTACCAATCACAATTTCTATTTTGTTGCATGAAAAATCTATAATGAACTGACTTAATTTTACTATGTGTGGAAAATATATTATGTGAATAATGAATATAGATATAGGACTCTTTTCGATGGATACTAAATGACGCAATAGATGGATGCTCTAGACTCTAGATGACATGATGGATACTGTAGGAGCAATAGCATAACCTTTGATTTTGATAGCATAAATTTGATTTAGATTTGTATATGACTATTCCATACATCTTACACTATTTATATACAATTCTCATCGATATTTCAACCTTATTACTCTTCCTATTTTATATTTTTATGTAGTTTTTAGTTTATTATTAATTTAATTATTAGTTTTAACTGATACTGTAGGAGCAGTAGCATAACCTTTCAAGAAGAAAATTTGATTTAGATTTGTATATCACTATTCCAAATATCTTACCCTATTTATATACCATTCTCATCGACATTTTACCCTTATTACTCTTCCTATTTTATATTTTTGTATAGTTTGTAGTTTATTATTAATTTAATTATTAGTGTTAACTGAAACTTCTCCAACTGTTCCAGGCGAGAGCTAATCAGTATCTTGAAACACTGGTGGAAATCAATAAGAAGATATTGCCGTTCATTCAGAAAGACGAAGTGACAGACAAGTCATCCAAGTCCAGTACAAAAGAATCCTCAGAAATTTGCAAAAAAGCTATAAAGACCGAGGAAACATAAAAGGAACATCATCAAGACTGAACTTCACCAAAGCAAAGTGTTCAGCCATTCCATTGGATTTTCGAAAGATTCTACTCAGGTCTTGCGCTTGTTTATTTATTTTTGCGATTTGTGAGAGACTAGCTGCAGGGCAATACTCAGTTGATCGATAGAATTATGAATCCATTGTTTGTGATTCTTCACATTAGTAAACCTTATAAGAATCTTAGAATTGATTTAGGTTAGGCCACTTCAAAGCAATAATAGTAGACATGTAATCCAATCGAAGTCTTTCTTAGCCACTAATGAGTTTGCTTCATTACAAGTACATTCATTTCCAAAATTATAGTAGAACTGTGGCTTACATTCTACTTTTTGCTAATGATTCTGGTTGTTCCAGTTTCTTGTCCAATGTCAACTATTGCTAGAAACGATAGAAAACTTTATACTGTATCAATTTTGTGTTCAGTGGACGAATTATCTATCCTATTACAAATACTTGGAATATTTCATGTATATTTCAAATGGCTTCATGACTCTTGAAACCAGTTATCGTTAAATAATATTGATAGTTTTTTAGAAATGGACTAGAATGTGGCAAAACACTGATTTAATTTTTATTTTACGATATTAATAACTTATTATAACTTTTTCCTTATTAATATTTGTTTTTGTTTAACAATTTGTTGTCAGTTGCATTATTTTTTCAGTCCAAGACTGTTTAGGCTACTTATCCAACTAGCCATAGTCTGTTCATAAAAATCTTAACTTTATTTCCATTTTTCCAAGAGACTAGTCACTTGTGAGAAATATTTCCGACCAAAAATGATTTTCGAGTTGAAAATCTTTGTTGTTTCTATCTTGAACATTTTAAATAAATTTTCAAATGCAGCCTAATTGTATCATTAAAATAATCAACTTTTACTCGACTTTGGCTGCCAGATAAAATGTTATAGATGTAATAGAGTTGATAACATTATATTTTTTCTACTTTATTACTAATGTTCAGGGAAGACTACTCCATTCTCTAAGTTACTCTGTACCGTACTCTGCAAGTTTGCAATAAAGTTGTTTAAAGAACGTGATGAATACAGTTCTTTTATTCCGTATACCTACCCAATAAACCTTTCTGTGATTTTTGGAAAGTAATATACAATAGTGTAATCATGATAAATAAATATTTATTTCAACGTTTCATATTAATCACATAGTATAAAAATGCAAAATATCGTTAACGAGTTGGAACTATTAATATAATTTGAGATAAAATTTCCACTAATTTAAATAAAAACTAGGCAACCACAATGGGCTGTTATCTATTCACTACAACATAGCAAATCATAGGAAAGCTTCGATTGATTAAATCAAATAATATTTACCGACAAGAAGGCACTGGTTTGTAAAAATTAAACTAAATAACATTAGACAATAATATTATGCATCACTAATAAATGCGACTATGATGTATTATTCTAGTAAATAGTGATTCGTTGTGGGAAACTCAATTCTTTAATAAAGTAATTTTTCGAAATAAAAATAATAAATAACAATATTAATATAAATCATAAATTCAATTTTAAGACAAGTAAAGCTTTTTTTCAGTTCATTTGTAAGATTAAGTGCAGCTGAATAGGTTTTACAATAATTGAGTATACCTACAATATTATTAAACTAACAATAGACAAATAGACAGTAAATTTAGGAATCGTGTTGACTTTTGGGTGAAAGTGTACGGCTACGGCAGTTGAAGATTGTAAAAATTCTAAATTATGAATTTGGTTAAAATATTCGAAGAATGCATTTCACAATAGAATATTCAAGCAGCAATTGTTTCAACTCGACAGAAACAGGATAAATTAATTAATATCAGGGGTTTGTGCTCTGATAATGGAATAGATATCTTCATCTTGAGATGAAATCGCTTAACTTCATAGATGAACTTGATATTCGTGTAACTTGAGTGTGTTGGAAATTGGAAAATTTTATCATGATACATCCAACACAACAATAATGTGTTTGGAAAATTTGAATCTATAAAACAATATATTAACGATTTTGAAGATTATTATGTTCAATACAATTCGTTATCAAACGACTTTTGAAAATTATTCTTTGGTACATTAGCTAAGGTATGTGCATACAGTACCTTTAAAATAAAGATTTTACAATATAGTATTACTTTCAAAAATACTTTGACCCAAAATTGAAGTGGAAAATGACACAACCTTCTATATCTACAGTACAATCCACATCCTGCTTAATATGAAGATTTCTTATTCATAAAAATGAATTGTTTTAAAGTTTTGTAACATTTAAACAATTTTTTAAGGCGATCTTGATTGTGAATCCAATCATCACGTAGTATAAAATATTTTGGAAAATATCCCAAGAAAATTTAAACAGAAAATGAAATATTTATATAGGCACCATGGGATTTATTTAAATAGGTACTATTTTATAACCTTGAGCTGAAGAATAGTCATTCAAATCTGTAAACATTAATAGTGTCTTTTATCATTCTATATTGAATAATTATAAATTTCTTTGAGAAGAATTTATCAAATAACTGTATTATAACGTTTGTAGGAAATGCAGACATCAGGCAGTACATAGTTTCTCATATTAAAAAAAGTATTTTACTGTATTTCGATGTTTAGTGGTGGTGTTAACTAGGTATTCCATAGTGTGAGTGGAGTGAAGTTTATCAATATTAAAAGTAGGCAATCAAGTATATGTTAATATTTAAGTTGATTTCTTATCTGGACGATTTATTAAGTATTGGCAGAATGTAGTTGTTTCAATATTGTTCTTATTTCGTTGTTCAGAAATGTTTTGTTTCGTTGTTTAGTGACAGTGTTCCGTTTTTCTCTTCACAGTGAAACGATATAATTGAGTATCACATTGATTTATTGGTATAATTGTTATTTCAATAGGGGAACATTTAACAGTGAAATTTGTGACCCTTTTCAAGTGAATTAACTCCCGTTTTTACAAGAAAATGTAAGTCAAAAAATAAGTTTTTACAAAAATTAGATGCAGTCAATAGTGTTGATAATTTTTACATTAAATTCATAGTCCCAATTACAAAAAGTCTGTTAAGCCTCCTTATCTCGGATTAACAATGTTAATTCTTGTGAGTGATTGAAGATCAAAGACCTAATTTAAACCACTTCTTTGCAACGACCCTGTCATAAATGAAAGTTTTAAAGATTATTGTAATGGTATAATTTATTCAGCTTAATTTTGTACTATAATTCAAAAGATAAAAGAAACTGGTTGATTGTTTTATCATCAAGTACAATCAATGTCACTTGCTTCAAAACAATCACCCAGTCTCTTACACCTTTTGAATTGAATAGGAAATTAAGCTGAATAAATTTTTTCATGAATTAATCTTCAAAACTAGGCCTGTATAATTCATGACAACCCTAGTGTTCTATTCAGTTTTATTTAGTGAAATAGTGTTCAATTACTTTTACATAGTGAAGTGTGTTACTGTTGTAGGTGTAGGGCATGTATCCATCCGATAATTTAGTAGACTTGCTATTATTTTCGACAATTATTTAGTACTCGTCTCCATCCTCGACCTCGCCATCGACCGAGTCGACTCCGACCTCCTCGTAATCCTTTTCCAGGGCGGCGAGATCCTCGCGCGCCTCGCTGAACTCGCCCTCCTCCATGCCCTCACCGACGTACCAGTGCACGAAGGCGCGTTTCGCGTACATCAGGTCGAACTTGTGGTCCAGACGCGCCCACGCCTCGGCTATCGCTGTTGTGTTGGACAACATGCACACGGCTCTCTGCACCTATTTGCAAATGAAAATGAAATTTATTCTTCTAATACAATGATAAACATAAGGAGAACATTTGGATGTTGTCAAAAATATCACTGTATTCACAGTACATATTTACAATACAGTGATATTTTTTGAACATCCAAGTGTTTTCATTATGTATTATAAATATCACAACATTTCACCAGACACTGTGTCAGAAGTCATTAATAAACAATTGAAATTGAAATTAGTTGTAGGCCTATTCTTCTTCTAAAACAATGTTCTGCAAAACTGGAATAAATAATTTGAAAAAGGATCCTCACATGGGTAAATGCCTGTGGCTGAGCAGCCACTTTTTTCTCAGCTTAATTAGATTTGAGTTTTATACAGTTGAGTATTATAAAGTAAATATTTTATTATACAACACCTGAAACAGTGTGGAGTCGGTCATGTTCCACTACGCATATAATTTTAATTACTCGATACAGTGTGAGGATACAGTTTTATTAAACAATAATAACTGTTTTAACTCATTCTCATTATTGTTAGTTGCTTTATTAGATTAGATTGCACATTGAACATTGCTTTATAGAGTAATAATTTTGTTTGCGATGGTAATGACCACATAAGCTCTTGGCTCATTGTAAGAGGGTAATAATGTGACTCTATTTATAATTTAAGTATCTTTATTAGATTAGATTATTATTGCTTTATTTTTGTTTTTAATTTTTGTTGTTGTGGTGATGCACAATGGTGGTAAGGATGATGATTAAATATGAATGGAATGGACCTACATTTCGAGTTGGGTTCCGAGCCACCGAGAATCGATTTTGATTTTATGAATGAATTATATTCAGCGGAAAAAAGGCCTTAAACTGAAAGTGGTCACCCTAACAATTATTGCTGTATAAGTTTATTGTTGTTGGATTGATATTTTACTGAGTATGCATTTTTACTCAAGTCAGAATGCTTTCTGCACCCATTGAAAAAAATCAGATGCAATGAACAAATACTCTAATGAGAGAAAAACAAAAATATTTTTGGAACTGAGAGAAAATTGACATTTTTTGTTTGTTATGGAACATGTTGAAAACCATGGTAATAATGGCAGTGTCTCGTCTATTAGGGACAAGCTTTATATCATATTTTTCTGCTGTAAAAATTGATTTTGAAGATTAGGCGCACCTTGGCGAGGTCACCCCCTGGCACGACGGTTGGCGGCTGGTAGTTGATTCCCACCTTGAACCCAGTCGGACACCAATCCACAAACTGGATGGTGCGCTTTGTCTTGATTGTGGCAATCGCCGCATTCACGTCTTTCGGTACCACGTCGCCTCTGCAATCACAACATCAAGTTATTCATTTCTCATTTAATATAACATTAATTCAAATAATATGCGAGCTTCTTTACATAATATATTTGCACTCCCATTCAAGTATTAAACACCCAATCTAGTACTTGATTACTATAGTTCAATGCGTCAATTTCCGGTTATTATTTTTTTCTAAATGAATATGTAGTGTTTTCTAGTTTAGTAGATAGTTGATATGCTCTACTCATGTATTTCTCGGTTCTTGTATCGGTTTGAGGAAATAAATAATATAATATAGACACTAAATTCACTTGAATTTAGTGTCTATATTTTGATCAAGTGAGAAAAGGATGGATCCACAACAACCGAAATAATATAAATACGGTACCCATATATCTTTTTGTTCTACAAAATTGAAATTTATTGATAAAACAGAGAACATTACATATAAATAAAAATATAATATTTGAACATAATATAGAAACTTTGAGTAATGTCAATGATTTGAAACGTTATAATACAAGAATAGAAACAAAGAAAAAATAAATGGTTATAATAAAGAACCCCGAGAATACATTTTTGAGGCATGAAAAAATTAATTAAAACCTTTAACATAACTGATATAAAATCACATAATAAAATGATGATAAATAACTACAACTATATAATTATGTTTTTGCGCTGTAGCCGAGCAGATTATATTGTATAAAAATCTTCTAAACTTTATTAATTCAACATTTTTTTGATTTGTCGTCATCCAAAAGTCGAGGTCTGCTCGTTTTAAAAACTGCCCCAGTCACGTGTTACTCACTTTTTATAATAATTTGAATCCGATCACAATATAATTAATTTTCATCTATCAGGGGAATTTCCATAGTTGGGGAATATGGCCCTGTTTAATCAAAATAATAACAGTGATGTCAGAGTGATTTTGTGTATTGACAGGTAGGCCTACTCTTACACTCAGATAATGCTGAGGACTTGGGTAAGATTCTTGTTTAGAATGACCTCATACAAGGAAAATGTACTAACACAATTTTGTTCAATAAAAATGTAAAAAGGAATATTGTTGACGAAGCTCAGACAGATTGTTTGAGAGCATTATTTTCTGAAACATTTTCTTTTATTTCTCATTAAACATTTTTCATATTTTCTCAGAATCATTGTTTTCTGGGAAAGTTAATCAAACATGTATTTTACACAAGTATAGTACCGTTACAGTATTTATCATGTATTCGAGTTTGAAGGTAGCTTTAGATGTCCTTACCTATACAAAATAAAGAATATCCTTGAAATTATTTCAATAATTATAGACAGGGTACTGTGACGTTCTACTGACCTGTACAGCATACAGCAGGCCATGTACTTTCCAAGACGAGGATCGCACTTGACCATCTGGTTAGCCGGCTCAAAGCATGCATTCGTGATCTCAGAAACTGTCATTTGTTCATGGTAAGCTTTTTCGGCGGATATGACTGGCGCGTAAGTCGCCAATGGAAAATGAATTCTTGGGTAAGGCACCAAATTTGTCTGCAAATAAGAAGTAACAAACATTCATTCACAAATTTATTTGGACTACTATATGAAACTTTCTTGATATAACAGCTTACACTCACAGTGTCTTGAGCTATATGTGGTTTTAGTTTATTGATTTAGAAAATGGGAATACAATAAATGTATTATTAACAATTATTTTACAGAGAAGAATTATTAAAAATATTTTTATTGGAATTTTCCCAGCCAAGTATACCAGTTCCTTCCCATACAGCACAGAACCTCCCAGGGACATTTTCCATCTTTTTAAATTTTTGAAAAACAGGATCCTCAAAAACTTATTTTGCACTATCTCAAAACGTCTACGATTATCTAAATGTAAACTTGTAAAGACTTGTAAGAGTAACAATTGTTATTAAGTCTATATAGTAATAATTCTCATCACAAAGCATAGCAGCTTGTTAGCTTTGGCAATACAATAGTCAACATGCAATGAAAATTTCAGACCCCTATCAAAACCAATACCAAGATCCTTGCATGAATCAATCTTTTATCTCATCATTCCTACACACATGCCAATGAAATAGAGGTACTTTGTCCTAAGAGGTTCAAATCTGATTAAATTTCAAAACTTCTCAATACTTCAATGTTATGGATAACTTGAATCAATTATCTTGAAATTTCCTAGAAAACTTTTCTGGAAAATTTTATTGAGTCACTGAATAAGTGGAATGACGATAGTTGATCTTATTAGGCCTACCTGGAACTCAGTCAAGTCGACATTGAGAGCGCCGTCGAATCGGAGAGAGGCAGTGATAGACGAGACAATCTGACCAATGAGACGGTTGAGATTGGTGTAGGTGGGCCGCTCTATGTCCAGATTCCGCCGACAGATGTCGTAGATGGCTTCGTTGTCAACCATGAAGGCGCAGTCGGAGTGCTCCAGTGTGGTGTGCGTGGTCAATATGGAATTGTACGGCTCAACTACAGCCGTCGACACCTGTATTAATATGTGCAATAATCAATAAGTGAATGGATTTATCTAAAAAAACCTTAATCACCATTCAAAATAACTTTAGAAAGTGTGACAAACTTTATTTCAACATTTGTTTTTAGAAGAAAAGCTCTAATTAAACCCAATCTGAAACAAGGATGACTGGACTGGATTATAGCTCCTGCTTGCAAACAAATTCTAATTGAATTTATAGCAAGCAGTATCTTATTTTGGATAATATTAGTTATTTTATGAAAGACAGTACATTATTTCGTTTTATAACTCTGTATATTTATAATATTTTATAAAATACTTGTATGCCTATAATGTATTTTATTTATTTTTTCATTTTATTTATTTCTCATAAAATTATAATTTCAACTTTACAAACAAACAGCAAAAATGAATCAATCACAATACAGTATTATACAAATAAGAACATAAGAAACTACTTCCCCAATAGAGCAAGCTCGAGCTTGGGGAAGGAGTATATTTCATGTACTTGTAATATTGTTTTCCCAAAATAAGAATTATGATTTAGTCTCTACTTTCAAACATTAAAATTTTTACCCTATTGAAATATACCTAAGAGACGAGTAATTGATTATATTGCCGAATATTAAGAAAGAGAATATTCTTGACCATCACCTCTTATCACCTATCTTATCACTGACCGGCCTACCGGTACATATTAGTATGCCCATACAAATTGACCCTCACACATGATTAAATGGTGTTTATGATGTGTCTTTAGATATTATAGAGTGAAAATGTTATTTTAAACAATGTATGAGAATAGAAGGTACATATAATGATGTTATCGTTCTAAAATCATGATTATATATAATTTCTATCAACCTTCTCATATTAGGCGATAGCAAGATTTTTTGAAAGAAAATGCAATACCGTTATAAAAGTTGAAGAGTTCTAATGCAATAAAATTTTTAATAAAAAAATCTTAATCCTGATAATACTTGTTGGATGTCAGGTCTCGTATAATATTAGTAGAAATGTTTTAGATGATAATAAAAATTTTATATTCAACTTGAATCATAAAAATAATAACTTCAATAGCTTATTGGGTAAATTAAAAAAAAAATTATGCTTTTGAATTGTATTAAGTTTTCTTACATTAACGAAGCAATGAGAAAAAATTAAAAAAGTCAACTAAGCAATAAAAGAATAGATGAGAGCAAATGGCAAAGGAAGAAAAAACGTCGCGGTGGTCCCGATACCGATTCCCTGTTCTAGTCACATCAATTTACTCTTGTGCTGTCTTTTTGCACTAATTGTAATTAGTGTCGATTGCATCTGCAGCCGACCGAATCACAACCAAGCCCCGGGGGCAATTACTGACAGCACACCGCTCAAAACAAGACCGGTACACACTATTTCAGGTATACTGCTTCGTTTTTAATTATTATATAGCACTGTACCAAGCACGCAAAGCCTTTACGTCTCCAAAGCGGGCCAATTAGTCTTGACCACACCGTACAGTAACAATAATTTTAACAGTAAAAATAACTCAACTGTAACAATAATTTAACAGTAACTATAATTTAACAGTAACAATAATTCAATAGTAACAATAATTTAACAGTAGAAATAATTTACTGATCTGCTGCAGGCAACTTCAAACTCTGCTGGACACAAAGTATGTTTAAAAAATGGAAATTTGTCCAATTAAGTTCCTCAGCGAATGTGTGGAATGTCATATTGAAATTTCGGGTATAGGCTATAATTGTGTTTTGTAGGAAATATTTTTGATTTGATAGGCCTAAAGTCACGAAGAGTAATACTTGCACATGTTTCTTATTCAATCATGAAATTATTGAGCATACATGCTTGAAGGTATTGTATTGTCTATCACATGACATAATTAGTTTCTCAAAAGTATCAACTTTTGAGGAAAATAACGAATTCTCCATTTGAATTGAAAATTGAGTTATTTTTTGAAGAAATTATTTTTTCCAAATTTGATATTCTGGGAAACTGATTACCGGTAAGTCATGTCGTCATGTGATAGACAATACATGTATGCTCAAAATTTCATGATTGAATAAATGCTACCAATTTTGAGATGGCCTGTTCCAAAAATTTCAACTTTAGGCGCCCATATCTCACTGACTAATGAACAAAACAAATTTTTCTCTGAAATGTATTTCATTTTGATAGCTTGATAGTATCCAAATCAAAAACTTTAAAAAATATCACCATAAAAAGCTATTTTATTCTGATATAGCCTTGATATTTTTTTTTATTTTATGTTTTTATTTTAAATGATTTTTTTTAATTTTAGCCTTAATAGTACCTAGATGAACTTGAACTTGACTGCGACATTCAGCTGCTAATAAGAATGAGTAATGACAACGAATCTTGCCTGAGGTGCCGGGTAGATGGAGAACTCCAGTTTGCTCTTCTTGCCATAGTCGACCGACAGGCGCTCCATAAGCAACGAGGTAAACCCTGACCCAGTGCCGCCTCCAAAGCTGTGGAACACAAGGAAGCCCTGCAGCCCGGTGCACTGGTCGCTCAGCTTCCGGATGCGGTCCAGCACAATGTCCACAATCTCCTTGCCAATTGTGTAGTGGCCTCTCGCATAGTTGTTTGCTGCATCTTCCTTCCCGGTGATCAGCTGTTCGGGGTGGAACAGTTGACGGTAAGTACCAGTGCGCACCTCATCTGCAAATGAAAATAAATATCAAGGTGCCGTATGCTGAAGATGGGAGTCGGTGTTTAGGAACGCGTGCGGTAACAAAAATAATAGTAATAAAAATTAAAAAAATGTAATTAGGCCTACTTTTTTGAATGTGCAAGCCTTAGGCTATGCATACTATTAAAAATAAGTAGATTTTAAAGAAAATAAAAGAAAATACGTTTTTTTAAAATTAACTTTGCATTACCTATTTTAAAACATGACTCCGGTAACAATCGAGTGATTTCTACTTTATTTTTTGTTGAAAGTCGATATCTTTATACAAATGAATTGGAAGCTCTATATATAGTTAGATATACAAGCCTGTAATTTACAATTGAAGTGTTCCCACTCATAGCAGTTTGCCCTTTAGGGAAACACACTCATTTGAGAATAATTTGATTTTGTTTTGCAATTAATTCAATTTCAATTATTTCATTTTTTGGTGTTACAAATTCATTTTGGTATTATAATAAATTTTAATTTGACTACTATGAAAAATAAATGAATTTCTTCATTCCTTTTTGTTGTTTCAATAAATTTGAACTTGAATACTACTTAAGTTACCAAAAATAAAAAATAAAAATGAACTTCAATACATTCAAAATAAATTATTGAAAAGAAGCTGCTGTATTCTTTTCTTTCTTTCTAGTTGAACTTTCAAATTATTCCGTCGGAAACGAGTTGAAAAATATAGCCTAATATTGAGTCTAGGAGTTTATTTAATTAACTTGGAAGAAGCTATTACAAACATTGCTTGGATTATTTTCAATAATATTATTATAAATATTTCTTCATCACAAGTTGTACAATCTAGCTCTTACTAAGCCGTAAAATAATATATTGAATCTCACACTTGAAAAAGTATTCAAGAGTGAGATTGAAAAATATTCTACTCCCACTTGAAAATATTTTTCAAGTCATCTTGTATGAAGAGCATAGGACTCTTCAATATTTTTATCCATCAGGAACTACTATATAAGAAGCACTTACTACAATATCGATACCAATGGCACAGATAATAAAGGCTATCAAGATAAATGCAAGATTATAGTCCTTTGTCTGTGCCACTGGATTAGTATTTAGTAGAATAATGTGAAATGGATTTGAAATGTATAGGCTATTGCGCATACCGCATAGGCTATAGTCTATGTCTTTATGAACTTTTTGTTAATAATCTGATCATCAAACTGATTTTAATTCAATCTTTTTAAAAACATTGGGAACATTGAAACACTGAAATTTGGGAACATGAAGCAATAAAACATTTTTTCAGAACTAGGTTTCATGAATGAATGAAGACACATGTCGTCTACCCTTGAAACTGAAAGCATGGTCGGCTATTCATTGCACTAAACCTACAAACTATTAAGCCTCGTGGCAGACAGTATTCTAGTCGGAATCACAATACGTATTGTGGTCATATTGAAATTTGTATTGCGGTCTGAGGAACAAAATAATTGTTGTTTTTTCTTGAGTGAAG
This sequence comes from Laodelphax striatellus, assembly GCA_017141395.1. Taxonomy (NCBI): domain Eukaryota; kingdom Metazoa; phylum Arthropoda; class Insecta; order Hemiptera; family Delphacidae; genus Laodelphax; species Laodelphax striatellus. Next base: position 6,071,650 of record CM029530.1, read on the forward strand.
CTAGACGAGTCATTGAGCTGGAAAGAGAAGGGGACCGTGAAAAGCTTAGCTGCTGACCCCGATCTAGTCTTCTTTGTTACATTTTTAGACCTCTGAACAGAAAAGCATCTTTTTGCATTTGTTGCAGTATCATTGTCCGGTACAGACTCGTTTTAAAAGAACGTTCTCATTGAATTTTAACTAGGTGACTTTGTACTCTACTGAGATAGCAACGTAGTAAACGTATGTATGATTAAATAGGCTACATTGGAATAGATTTTTGAAGGACCTGTTATAGATAAAAGTTACTTAGGCTATAATATATTTGGTGCCGGTACATGAATTGAAAATTGAAAAATTTCTGGTTCAAATAGATACAACTCATACCCGTGTGAGTAGAGCCAATGATAAACCAACTATCGATTATTGTATACTAAACAAATTATTTTTCCGATGTGGGAAAAATATACAAATTTGGTGAAGTAATTTCATTCAATTAAAGCGATAAAAATGGATAAAAAACCCTCTCATTACCCATACATCACCCTCAGAAAAAAAGTCCAATATTTTAATCCTTAGCCACATCAGATTTTACTGCAACCTTTTGCAGATAGGTAGGCTAAATTTTTTTATCAGAATTAAAAAAGAAGAAGACCTGGTATAACTTGGATAGTATATTCAGAGACAGAACTGATTCATAGTACTTGGTTGCATGTACATGAGTGCTTCTTGTCAAGGTTGAATAGCTAAAGTGCCACAAAACATGGATTCTAATTATGATAACTGTTATTGTTTTTTCACTACTATTCCAATTTATTTTCTCACCGACAATAGAAGTAATAAGAGAAAATTAACAAGTTCTTTTTCAATAATCAAAATACACCTTTTTAAGTTCGTCGGGTGAGGCGAACGACCAATCAACCATGGATGGTCAAGTACCTTTAGTATCTTTAATGACAATGGTTACCTAACAAGGAAATAACTACATTATGCAGGTGTTCTAGTGAATCACCTTAAGTAAGTCATTACTATACCATTTCAATAGTACAATTTATGAAAATTCCACAATCTCTAGTCAGATTCGAGAAAACTCCACCCCATCTAATCAGACTCAGTCCAACTTACAGCTGCCATTGAAATTCTAGTCAGTGATTTTCAAGCTGCTGCTTTTCATGTGGCGTTTCATTCTACTAATGTAATATTTTTCATCTGGACACAAATTACTGTTACCAGACTCCGCCCTATACGTCAATCGTTGCGTGCTATTACACCTAAAAAAGCGAGCCCTGCCCGAGAACAATTTAGAAAATAGCCTAATAGGCTATTTGTGGTGAGCCAGAGAAAACAATGAAAACCACGATCCTGTTTCATGAAAATGACGTCTCCTGGAGAATCACCAATAAAACTAGCTGATATTAGCCTACGCATTATTTGCATTTTCTCTTTGGTGTTACTATATGACACCAACACCTACATGACATTATATTATTTAATGTTATAAATATAACATTAATAAATATTATTTATTATAAAAAATGTTTTTTATATTATTTAAATTAAAAGTCGCTACATACTAAATTAGTCCCTTGAACCTCTCATTTGAAATGAAAAAATCTATTATATTCATGAAATAAAATTTAGTACGTGAATACAGGAAGAGCTTATGCTACAGCATACACAAAATCAAACCAAATAAATCAATTTCCTTAAAAATAAAATACACAAGGCCTAAATCAACAAACAAAATAAATATTTATTGGATGCTCATCACATAATTTTCAATATAAATTCATATATTACATTAAATACCTAATATATTTTATTTATATTAACTTATATTACAAATTCTGTAATAATTATATGTATTATTTATTTATCTTGCATTTTTGAGAATTTTTTTTAATCAATTTGGTGTCTAATATATAAGATCAGCTCTCTCTGAATTGAAAGCTTTATTCCGGTTATAGAAATAAAAAGAATATACTATATGAATGATATATTTTTATTTCGAGTAAGAGAATCAAGGGACTGATAATAGTCTGTGGCAACTTTTAGTTAATACAATAAAATATGTATATTCGACATCACCGTATTTATTAATTTCATTGTATACTCGCTTTCGAATATGCTTGATATATGTTTGATATAATAGGTAGCTTCACATGAAATATATTGCTCCAAACAGTCTATCAAATTCGACATCACCTTATTTATTTGCTATGGAGCATCCTCATAGCACAAACAATAGAAGAATAAGGAGTAAATTGAAAATAGAGAAGTGTCGTATATATTTTATGGAGTTCATTTTTGTTATTGCCTGCTACAAGTTCAGAACAAATAAGAATTGAAACCGGTCAAATGCTTCACAGAAAACTTTTACAAATACTTCTTATTTGAATTGTATTATTACCAATACAAGGAAATTATTTTTATTGTGTTATTGATACTGCGTGGTATAGCGGTACCACCCACCCCAACAACAACGGCGGAATGTGATTAATCGTTATGCGCGTGGAGAGTGCTGTTAGCAGAATCGACAACAAATAGCTTCAGTCACTAACAAGTACTTATAGAATTTCACAGCGTAGAAAGAAAGCGAGGCAAATAGGGGCTTCTGTGCCCGGATCAATGGAGCGAAGAGGAGCGAACTGGATTCGTCCGCCTGTGAATCGGTCTTTGTTATTGGTGACCATTCTTTGGAGAGGTCGAAGACCCAAAGACATCCTGATACAGACCGATACTATTGTCGGCAGATCGCTCACTGTCAATCAATTCAAAGCTGAAGAGAGAGTGCCGTGAATCGAGGACTCTATCAAATTCGACATTACCGTATTTATTAATTCCATCATACAATTGTACCGGTACTCGCTTTCGGTTCGATTATGCTTTTAAGGCGCTTCACATGAAATATTGCTCTAAACAGTCTATCAAATTCGACATCACCGTATTTATTTGCTTTGGAGCATCATCCACATAGTCTTCTTGCTGGGGGATTCTACTCTGTCTAAACTGTAATACTGTAATAATCTATCGTTATTTAATGGATTATTGTATTAATCATAAAATGTATGTTCATGACTTGTCAATCAATGTAAAAATAAATTAATTTGATTTGATTTATTTCATTAGGCTTCAAGTTTCTTTAAATTTTGTTCACTTCCATTTTGATTAAGCTCAAGGAGCTTCATTTGAAATATTGGATGGCAGCTACTACTGTTCACCTTATTTTTTTATGTGTTGTAATAACATGGTCCCTGTAATAAGAGGGTGGTTTAATTATCCTTGAAAGTAAGTAAGAAATCCCTAATTTTCAAGGTACCTCACCTATAGACACCTCGAATTTGAAATTCAGCAGCTTCTCATAAATTTATTTTAAAAGAAATTTAAAATTTGACATTATTGATTTGAAATAAATTCAACGTTCTCATATATGCACTTATGAATTATTGATCCAAGCATTTTCAAATTTTCTAGCAGTCTCAGAAGTGGGATTTATTTATTAACATGAAATAAGATTCTGTTTCAACAGCTTCTTGACAGCAAGTCCAAAATATTTTTGTCTGATAGTCCAGTACAGACTGGATAATTAGGGTGAGGATTGATGTCAGTTTAATATTTCTATCATCAACATCAATTCGCTTTCAATTGGGCATTGCATGTTTAGTTTAGTTAAACATACTGTGTGGACTCAAGTTTCATTGAAACACTCAACAATTATAGTAACATATAACTCTCAAAAGCGTGGCGCTCTTCTCTTTAGAAAATATATCAAGTTCCATTCAACTGGAAATGCAATATATTGTGTACCATGGTATCTTCAAGAGATCAAAGCGCTCAAAGATAAGAAGCGTTTAATTTATAGTTTATTTAACTTTGATCAACTGACATTCATCAACTTGCAGAAGACCAGCATATAAAATCATTGATTTATAGCGATAGATCACGTTTGCAAAAAAACATTGTTGAGATAAATTTCAATATCTTTTATTTTGTTACAATATTTTGAAAAGTACTTACCGTACTGGACACTTTATATAGATTAATGTCTATATATTCAGCAAAATGCTTATTGTTCATTTTTGAGTGTAATTCACTATTTAATATTATTGAAGAATAAATTAGATAGATGGATATCATGATATGGCAGACCCATTTGTAATATATCACCCTCAGCAAAACAATACTCTGTTTTGCTTAATTTAGAATTTAATTTTCCATTTTCATATCAATAGAGAGACAATATCAAATCAAGTTAAAAATACTATAATAATTTATTTTAAAGATAAATATTGTAATATGACTAACTGATGTATCACCATTAGGATGGGCGTACACCAGTTAGTCAAGACAAGAATAAAATAATTTAGGCTGCTTTACATGCAATGATGCTCACAAGCATCTATGTGAATTACTGTGACTAAACGTGACTAATCTCGTCTTGTCTTGACTAACCGGTGTACGCCTAGCCTTAGCAAAACCATGCTGCTTCTTGTTTATTTTCAAAATTAGTTTATATTAAAAAAAATTATCTTAATTCTTTTCAAAAAATGAAGCTTTCTAGCTCTATTATTAAGTTTTATATTTCATATCAGTAGAGAAACAATTGGACGGTCTCCGGGTGAAAGGGAATAAGTCAAAAATAGACTTATGACCTTTTACACACACAAAGTTATCTACTAAATACTTATTACAATATTCACATGGGTAATTACCAAGGCTTGTAGAGACCTCTACATACCTTGGGTAATTACAGCTAATATAGTAGAGAATGGACTTACTGCCTTATACCCAAAGATAAAGCTGTCAAAGAAGTTGATTTTCAATGATAAAAAAATTTGAAATATTGACGTATTCCCTTTTACCCGGAGACCGTCCAATTGAATATAGGCTAATTCAAATTCAATGTAAGATTTTTTCTTAAATGTGCTACAAGAGACGATACTTCTCCTATAAACTTAATTCAAAATAAAAGAGGCTGATCTTGGCCCCTCTTGTTAAAAAACTGTATACACGTATAGCAGGATTCTTTTAAATTGTCATAAAACAGCTGATTTAACGTCAGTAAACGAGCGTACACCAATCAGCTGTTTTCTGACAAGTTAAATGGCGTTATATATAGTTTCTATTGTCAGAAAACAGCTGATTTAACGTTAGTAAACGAGCGTACATCAATCAGCTGTTTTCTGACAATTTAAAAGAATCCTGCTATACTTTCCTGAAATTTAATCTAGTAGTAAATTGATTTCCAGTACTGACCGACAACAGTAGGCTCGAGGTCGACAAACACAGCCCTGGGCACGTGCTTTCCGGAGCCGGTTTCGCTGAAGAAGGTGTTGAAGCTGTCATCTCCGCCGCCGATTGTCTTGTCGGACGGCATCTGTCCATCGGGCTGGATACAGTGCTCCAGACAGTACAGCTCCCAACAGGCATTGCCGATCTGCACGCCCGCCTGTCCGATGTGCACCGAAATGCATTCCCTCTGCGCACACAATACATCCACCACTGTATCAATATAATGTCTATGGTGGGTGACACAGGAGAGTGTATACGAGCAAATAATGGTAAAATATTAGCAGAATTTGTGAGATTATTGTTTGATGATACTGTAAAGTGCTGGGGAAGAGAGTGTAAGAGAAAGTGATAGGCAGAGAGAAAGTGAGAGAGAGAGAGAGAGAGAGAGAGAGAGAAAGTGATAGGTAGAGAGATAGAGAGAGATTAGATTAGATTATTTACTTTATTCATGTAGAATACAACATAATGTCAGCTTAAATTCTATATCAAGATACAGTAGTTATTTCATTTCAGTAGTTATTCAAAAGTGTGTGAGAGAGAGTTAGAGAGAGGGAGAGTGAATGAGAGAAATTTAAATAGAAAAGAGGTAAGAGGTGAGACTGAGCAAGTACAGAAAGGGAGAAGGGAAAAGGAAATGGATAAAGCTATTGAAATACAAAACAGGATAGGAGATGAGAGAGATGGAATTGAAGCAGGAAACAGGAGAAAGAGATGAGATAAGATAAAATTACTTTATTCATGTAGTTAACAATAATTATAACTGCTTAGATACCAGATTACAAAAGTTGTGAGTATAAGTAATATAATTCTAGTAATTTTAAAATAAAAGATAATTTTCAACAATGTAAAATGCAATCTAATAATGTGAACATAAGTGAGATTTATCTACATGAAACAGCGAAGTTTGGACATTTAAATGTCCATTCTAGGAAAAGGATGTCCAAGGACATCCTTTCCATTAACACTTGGCCGTGATAGGTAGGGAGAGAAAGAGAGAGAGTAAGAGAGAGGGAGAGTGAATGAGAGAAATTTAAATAGAAAAGAGGTAAGAGGTGAGAGTGAGCAAGTACAGAAAGGGAGAAGGGAAAAGGAAATGGAGAAAGCGATTGAAATAGAAAACAGGATAGGAGAAGAAAGACATAGAATTGAAGCAGGAAACAGGAGAAAGAGAAAGACAATGGGAGAGCGTGAGTGAGAGATTGTGTGAGGGAGATGAAATAGAAAACAAGAGAAGAGAGGAGAGAGGGAGAGTGAGTGAGTTCAGAAAGGAAAATGAAGAGAGTGATCAGAATAGAAAACGGTAGAAGAGAAGTGAGAGAGATAGAATTGAGAGAGGAAATAGGAGCGAGATAACAATTGAGTTAGAGAGTGAGTGAGAGAGATTAAAATAGAGAAGAAGGGAAGAGGAAAGAGAGAGAGAGTGAGTGAGTGAGTACAGAAAGGAAAAAGGGAAATGGAGAGAGTGATCAAAATAGAAAACGGGGATGAGAGAGAAGAGAAACAGAAGTTAAAGAGGAAAAGTAAGAGAGGAAAAATAAAATCAGAAAGAAAAGAAAGAGGAGATGGAAAGTAAGCAATGAGTGATTGTGAAGGGATGCAATAAACATAAAGGGTGATTTTACTTAGGCGAGAAGGGAAAGGAAGAGAAAAAACCATGGAAGTTGGAAGATGTGTGTGTGTGTGAGGTAGAGAGAGAGAGATAGATTGCTTGATTGAGAAGAAGAATGAGGAATAGAATAATTACCAAATTATTATTATGAGTGGATATGTTATTATTATGTGATGATAATTATGATGATCAGCATGCATCAGTAAACTGAATAAGGTGATAGGAATGGAGACAATAAAAGAAGGAAGGCAATAGTTAAAACTTGGAAAAAGATTGGGAAGATGCACCTGAAAATAAATAAATCTATATATTGCATAAGTTGATGCATAAATTCGATATTTCTTTAATTTATTATGTCACATGCATGCTATTACGGGGAATAGTCTCAACTCTATCTAATCATTGTATCATATAACTTTAGTAACTTAATTTTCACATCACGGCATATAATTTATCACCGGTATTATATGAGATGAACATTATTCTACTTTCTATGCAATAGCCGGAATTTCTAATTAATACCCAGGCGGAATTTGATCAAGCAGGAAAATATCTCAAGAATAGTATAAAAAGAATGCCTTGTAGATGGAATAATAAAAATAAAATTCACCTATTAATCTTGATCACATATTAAATCTGTACCAATTTTCTTTGAAATTCCTCTCGAAATAGCGACACAAAAGATTAGGCCATAGTGCGCACGCATTTTAGCTTACAACATAAATAGAGATGATAAAGGAGACATAAGAACGACATAAAGGTGATCAACTTAAAAATAGTGTGAACAATAAAAGTTAGAAATTGTTTCATTTACCAAATATTGCACCGACACCCTCACTAAACTCAAAATTCTAGTTGTTGAAATTCAAGATTCTAGAACTCAAGGTTCTAGTTGATAGTACACAACCACTTTATATTTCCCCTTAAGATAATAAAATTTTCCCTCAAAAGTAGGCTTCTCCTCAAGATTTCCCTCAAAGTATTCAACATAATGGGAAGGATTGATGGTGGGCGTGAAATTCGGTAGACAAAAATCTAGTCCATTGAAAATAATAAATTATGAAGGATAACGGTACCAGTCAACCAAATAATGAGAATTGTACTCGTACACCACTTATATCGACCAAATAATGGAGGAAATGAGCCAAAGAATGGTGGAAAGAATCACTTTCATTACCCATGTGAAGTGATCTAATAAAACATCCTTAAAACAGCAACCTATAAAAATCAGACTGCATTTTGTACTGACAGTTGTACAAACATCCAACAACCATAAAGATATAATGACCATATCGACATCTACAACGGAAATATAAAGCATCAACAACTTTTAACACCTGCTCATTGAAACCAAAGACATTGAAAGACCATTTGAAAGGTATACTTGAATATTGTATACTTAAAAGTATATTATCTTTATAAAAACTGATTTCATTGTTAGTGATTTCAATCCAATAAAATAAAAATAGCAAACTATTAAACTAATGGAGAGTTTGGAATACATTCCTTATTTGTTAGCCTATTTGTCGAAAGTTTCCTTACTATTATTATACTTACAAATCTAACTCTAAAAATAGTGTTACGGTATCTCATAAATGTTAAGTTTCGTGTATGTGACCTAATGCTAAACATATCTACTATGTTATACATCTGCTCTATTACTGTATCTATCTGCTCTGTTATACCTACAGTTCAAAGTCAATACGGTGTGTTATCTGTGTAATCATCTATGTTAGATTCCACTGAGTGGTTCAATTATTATCGTTCGTCAACTCACCCCTTGCTCTTTCTTCTGTGGTTTTTAAGCAAAATAGAAGCGGATTGTTGGTTTCCACGTCCAAGTTGAAACAAAAAGAATATTTCAATGAGAAGAAAATTTATCGACTTATTACAATAATTTTACTCGACAGGGCGATCGGGAATCGGTTATCCAATAAAAACACACAAAAACATCCGTGATTCATTAAAGTTTGATAAATCACTTTTTTCCATCTCTTAAAAACATAATTTCTTCACATCAAACATTTTTCGAATTTATTTTGTGATTCAGGAGATAGGCTGTTCATTATTGATCTATCAAATAAATTACCAAATTAAGATAGAAACTTGAAGTTTGTTCGATCAAGAGATGAGTTTCCATATTTGGAATGTGCTAAAATGTCATTGTTTTTTTATGAAATTGATTTCATCTCATTCTAAAATTATTGATGCAATCAGGTAGGTCTAAATCCAAAAAATTGTAAAAACTGAAATAAGAAATCGCCCTGCCGCTTCTTCTAGATATCTTTCATTTTACTTTCAATGCCTCATCATATAAAATTTAATTTTACTAATAATGAGTTATCATACTATTAATAATATGTATCTTACTCATCTACCAAGTATTTTACAATCGAAGGGGGATTTCTTATTTACAATTCATAATGTATAAATTGAAGCAGTTTTTAAAAATATGTATTTTTATTTGCCGTATTACCTCTATCATTTGAGATTCATTTCAAAAAATTAAGAGAATTCAGGGTGACTAAGAAATGTATTGAAATTGTAATGCTGGAGTAATAAAATCCCTCTTATTTTTCGATGATGAAATAACTTGATAACATTTCTCAGTACAGTATCTATTTAGGTTTTGAGTAGATAGAAAATTACTCCATTTAAGAGTTCATTTTTCGGCTTATTGTTTTCAAAATGGTGAATCTAGTATCTACTGGAGTGATGCTTGAAGGCTGAAGAGATTGGAACTACGTTCTTCAGATATATTTTTGACAATTTGTTTTTAAATACTTGGTAGATGATGGAAAATGCATAAAATGAGTTCCTCATATTAATAACTCTTCCTACAAAACATGTCATTCAAATCTATTCTAAGAGTAAGTTTTTCAAAATTATGATTAAATGTGCACTTTATTCGTGCAACTGACTAGTCGTGATATATTGTGAGATCTACAAAGATTTATTTTAATTATAACTTTTCAAATTCTGTGACTTTACAAAATCCAATCGCGATTTGAATACTTGTGCTGATTGGTCGAGTGTCGGATGCTGTTAAGACATTGCATAAGTTAGTTCAACGCATTGTTATTTTGCTGGATTAAATTCAAAGCATAATTCAGAACTTATCAGAAACGCGATGTGTTTTTATCCAGAATTGCTACAAATTTCATAGAATTTTGCCACAGTTTTCCAGCTCTAGAACATCTTGTTTGTTGAAATATTTTTCACATTATCGTGGATAATGTGGCACTTTGGCTACAAAATATTATAGTTTTAAAATACAAATTCATTGTATTCAATATAATTCATTCAGGTCTTGAATGTAATGGTTAAAATTAACCAGATTATCTTAAATGTTGGAGATTCTCACAATCCTAATGTGAAATTTTTCAATAAAATGTTATCATGTTACATTGATAATTTATTTCTAGTTAATCTTCCTTGAGAATAAAAATACCCAGTAACTTTGTACTTTGTAAAATGTATTTACATCTTTTTAAAGTACAGTAGCTTTCTACTACTGTAGGCTATCTACTTTACAAAGTTTCACATAATTTCCTATACACAACTAAATATGTGGGTCTCTTCAATAGTGCTTTTGACTTAGTTTTTTTGTATATTTTTGTTACAGTGATTTCACACCATTATATATTATATTTTGTGGTTTCACACCAAAGTGTAAAAGAAGTGGTTTTTACAGTGGAAGAGACATAGTGTGGCTGGAAATCGATCCTGGGAAGAACAAAAGGATATAAAAACTCGACCATTAGACCTTTATTCCGTACATTTAAACCTGAATTTTATTCTGAGCATTCCAAAACTCATGTGCTTGCTCAAATAGTTTCGGCTATATACAGCCTGTGCGTGGAACGCATTCTTTATTCTCAGCTTGCAGCACTCCTATTCTTTTGTATGCCTATTATCTCCAATGTCGCCCACGTTATCCAGTTGAGAAGATAATTCATTGTTGGAGCATCACTGCTCATTGTGTATTTTATAGAAAGATGTTTAATCGTTTTTGTACTCTACTAATAATGAAGAACATGTATTTCAGATTCAGTTAATGTTTATTTAATTACATACTGTTAAACTTGAAATCCACCTAGGTAACCCGCTGAAATAGATTGAACTATTGTCAAATTTTTCATCAACTGGAACAAAACTTCAACCAAACCTCTGACATCTTACGATATCAGAGTTCAAATAAAAAACAAATTCATTGTTATGATATTTTCTTATTCCAATCTTTTATTTCATACTATAACTTCTTAACTTTGTCAGTCGCACTAGAATTTATTATCACAGTGCGATAGCTCTAAATACTGAATAGGGTAAATACTTTAACAGGTATTCTGGCTTCACATTTTTCCCAAAATCAACTTTTAGATCAATGTGTAATAATATATCACATGTATTAGCTGGCATTATGGAAAACCGCCCCTGACCTTTTGATAATTAATAATGAAAATAAGTTTGAGAGTAGAGTTATCGTGCTCATTCCAATATCATCCAACAATTTTTAATGGAAGAAAAAAGACCCTTTTTATCATATCAACTTGAAATATATACAGGACAGATGTTCACCCTTTTTTGGCAATTAGCATGAAAGGCTTCCTCCTAATTGACATTTGAGAAAGGGTCTCAAATTTCATGATGCTCACATCTATTTCAAAAATACGATCTACACAATTGAAAATGGGGAGAGTTTTACTTGAATTCTTCTTTCGATTCTATTTCAAAGTTCTGAGACGAAAATAATACTACCGAAAAAACTATCTTCGAAAATGGACTTGAACTCATAATGTAAACTTATAGTCTGCAGATTACTGAAACTCTCTTGAGCAGGAACACTCTCACTCGTTCTTTTTTGCTCTTTATCTTTCTCACACACTTATGTAATAATAAGATGTCTGGCTTGTACAAGTTGATACACGTGTGAATATGATACACGATAACTCTGACACTTGTTTTACTGCTTATGAGCTTGTAGAATATTAGTACGAGACAGTGGCGGATCCAGGGGGGGGGCAAAGGGGCAATTGCCCCCCCGCCGAAATCACCTCCTGGATCCGCCACTGGTACGAGAGCTATCTGTAGCTATACCAATGCTATATAGGACAAATACTATAGGAAAAATATATATCACCTATTTTACAGGATAAATACTTCCCAGTAATCAGAGAAAGATAGGTGGAATGCGAATTAAGCATAAGAAATAAAAGTCATAGAGAATGTGAATTAAGTAACAAAATAAAAGTAATGAAGTAATATTGGAGTAATCAAGAGTCCAGAAGTAGGCCCAGTGATAATTTCAATCAATTTTTGGAACATCAACAACACTATCAAATTTGTGAATTGTATCATGAAGATTGATTGAGTTCAGCCTATCAGTGAAGTTCAGTGATTAGAGAAAGATGGTGGAATGCCAATTAAGTGAAATAAATAACAGTAAAAAAATGTGGATTAAGTAAAAAATAAAAGTAATTAACTAATCAAGATTCCAGAAGTAGGTGATACTTTCAATCAAGTTGTGTAACATCAACGACACTATCAATCTGAATAATATATTCATTCATTTGTGAATTGTCTTACGAAGATTGATTGAGAACAAACCTATCAGTAACCAGAAACTGTTCAGCCTCAGTACACCATCAAAACGGGGAAGAAAAGTGTTGTAGTCATATCCGGTCATCTCCTATCCTAGACGGTTGGGGAGGTCCAAGAACATAACGGGAAATCGGGCCTAATGTCACAGATGCTTTGTCGCGGCCACGCTACCTCCTCCCTATTCATGCTTGCCTGATAGGTTATAACCGCCGCCTGGTAGACTGGCTAGACTTCATCATGACGAAATTGTTTTGGCCTATTCGCTACGGCAAGCGACATCGATTGGACATGCCTTTCCCGGAACGACGAGGAACAAGCCAACCACGCAACCTCCGGAAAAGTATTTTCCACTTTACTGAGGTAAACTTCGAAGATGGAATACTGTTCAGGTGTAATCGGTAACCATTCGTGTAATCATGCACAGCTGTCCAGAAGAAATAAACGGCTAAGTTATCATTTGTTTGTCAAGTTTGTTGTTGAAGGTGCGAATACACGATGCATAGTATGCATGCAAATATGCATCGTGTGAACGATGCAATTCAATTGAATAGGAAATGTCGTTCACACGACAAACAATCATTTCAGAGTCAATGTGAGTAGATGAACGAATGTCATCCAAGTAGCCTACATAATATTGATAAAAATATAGTCTAGTTATAAAAGGCATGTGTTGAGAATGAAAATACAATTTTGAGTATTGGAATAGGGAAACGCGATTTTATGTATGCCTGGAACTCGCTGTGCCAGGCATCTCAAATGCAGGCTTCCAGGCTATATAATTAATTATCAGAATATTCTTCTTCTAAACTTTGATACAGTATCAAATTTGCAAATGATAGCTATAATAGTCAGGAAGAGTTTACTGATGATGTGGATTGAAAACGCCAGCAACCATAAAGCGGTTTAGCAGAAATCGAAACTGAAAATTTTGGGGTAGAAACGTGTTGCAGAGTTAGTTGCTTTAAAATTGATTGGTAATTACATAAATCTGTGTAATTGATGTGAAAATACTTGATGTAATTTCAAACATCTTCACTTCACAAATGGTTCACATAGTCATATCTTACTCTATACTTTGCTGAAACTTTAGTATTTTACTAGTACAGTAATTCCTTTTTACTACGATAAAAAAACTCTTATCACTTCTGTGACTGGAGGACTACTTAGGCTAGGCGTACACTGGTTAGTCAAGACAAGACAAGACGAGATTAGTCACGTTTAGTCACAGTAATTCACATAGTTGCTTATGAAGCAGCACACACCGATGCAATGACTAATCGGTGTGTACATGTTTCATAACGTCTGTATTCAAATTCACCTGACCTACTGATGGATATCGAGGAATGTTTTATGAGAAGCAGCAAATCATGTCACGACTTCTACAGAGGTGTTATTTCTATTCACTGAGGCTATTTTCCGTGCATTTTCGACTGGAAATGACCCAAATGCGTGCAGTCAGCTACTGGGAGGCAGGGCAGAGCTTTTGACAGTGTCTTCCTTGCAACTGCGCTGAATTGATCTGAATCTTGATAAAGGGATAATGAGTGTGGCCTCAAATCCTATTCACGATACTATAGCTATACTATATTATAGCTCGGGCTGGCTCATGGAAATCCTACGAGGTGGTACTGAAGTCATGAATAAGACCACTGGAATCCATCCAATAAATAAGCTAAGGGGGAAAAGAACTTGAAACGAAAGCTTTCGTGGTTTCCGTTCAAGTACAATATTTGTACCGTATTTTGCTTGTTTTTCCCAACTAGGCTATCACAATTTTTTCAAATCTATTATTACTGTTGATATAGAACTGTTTCAGTGGAAGCTAAATTTTACGAGCCCCGAAATTTTACGATTTTTATTTTAAATTCCCTTGAAATGGAATATGTAATATTGTATTATATTGTGTATATGCAAATCCTGTTTTTAAGATTACCCCGTTAAAACAAGTTTTTCTCTTGATCCCTTGAGTCAAGTAATATGGGGGTGTATTCCATGATTATGGACAAGATTCAAGAGAAATAATTATGATGTAGTAAGTGAATAAGTGATAATTCAAGAGAATTTGCACTTCTAGAGAGTGTAGACCACAACCGCATTCAAGAACAGTGTAGCATTATTGAATTGAGTATGAACTTGCATTTCTAAATTTTATAGCCTACCTATAGGCTACATCTTCTAACTGAAATAACTTATTTTTTAATATGTAGACTACCGTCAATAAGGTCGATATTTGTAGATTTAGCGAAGTATTTGAAAGCTTTTTATATTAATTTTAGACGCATCTTGTTGAAGAGATTGTGGACTATTTTTGGTGAGTGATCTTGAAAATGCTCTATTCGTTAAGCTAGTCTAGCCTTTAGAGTTTAGGACGATGAACCTTCAAGAATAAACAAGGATCAAGTGGAATTCTCTGCTTCATCTGTTATCATTTCTGTTCACCATCGCTGAGCTCTGTGTTTCATTAAGCAGTAGCGAGCGAAGCGAGTTATTTGTCTAATCTGGAGTCTCCAAAGTACAAGGCTACCTATATAAAAAGAACAGCAGACTCACTTCGCTGGCATTTAATAATTTAATTTGAATTTCTTATTCATGTAATAATGGAAACAGAAAGCCGCTGAGAAAATGTCGGATTTGAGTAGTGTAGTTTTGATGAAATCTTAAAACCCTTTCATCACAAAAGTCCTCAACCAAACTTATCTTCAAAGTTTAAAATCTGTGCTATTATAATTCTTCTCTAAAAGAATAAAATTGAAGATAGCTTTCAATCAAAACACAACTGTATAAGAAATCATATTTCCAATAAAAATATTTTTGAATGCATAAAAATTTGATAAAATCAAATAAACTGTTCTCATACATTGAAAAATAATAAGTGCAGAACCCAGAAAAAGGCAGCAGCTGTATATCACCCAGTAACTGCTGACATCTACCAGAAGAACTGAGAAATACATTGCTGAAATATATTGACCAATCAGAGAGAAGGCGGAGCTTGGAGGCGTGACTAGTGGGAAAGAAGAGGGAGTTGACCAATCAGAGAGAAGGCGGAGCTTGGAGGCGTGACTAGTGGGAAAGAAGAGGGAGTTGAAAAGCACCCAGCAACTGCTGACATCTACCGGCAGAGTTCAGAAATACATGTATGATACATTGTTATCCAATCTGGAGAGAGTAGGTGGAGCTTGATGTTGTGCCTATGGGAATGAATCTTATCTAGATTTTGTTCTTGATTGGTCAATCCTTTTCACTTCTCACTCCATACTCTATTTTGTTATTATTGAATCTTTTATGCATTTATTCTTTTGTAGCTTATTAATATTATGTTACATTTATATCGTGCTTTCTCAGAAACGTCTCATTCCATGAATACCAATCTCATTGATATCCTCAGATAATTATTTAGAATCAATCAATTATTGGAAAATGACAATATTGATCAAAACTGAATTAATTAATTTATAGGGACATTGCTCCTACAAACAAAATTTTCAAAAATGATAATTGTCTTCTAAAATTGTTGAAGTGTTACATAGTTTGAGACAATACAACAACATTATGTCCTGGTTCCATTCATTGATATTTCCATTACAAATTTTCAAATTATTCTTCTCAAATTATTATTAAATACAATATTTCTTTCCTAAATATTTGTATTCCTAAATCCTCTGTATTAATTAATTTTTTTCTTTGATATTTCAACACAAAAATATAGGCTACTAAGCCTGAAAATCATTGAACTATATCTGTAACAGTAATGAATCTTTGAAACAGCGAATTGGAAATCGAATTAATGGGGTATGTATTCGAAAAATTGGATACACTAAAGAATAAACAAGTTATGAAATTCAATCAACCCACATTTCAATCTGATTTCATGTGATATTTTTGAATTCCGTTTCTCCTATTATAGAAGGTTATATCTGATTATTATCAGAGGGTTAAGATAAGCTTTATAGCTTACTGACTGGACAAGCAACCGGATAAAGTACGGGTATGGCTTGGATAAAGTCAGGACGCGGGGACGCGGATTTTTTTATTGTGTCAAAGATCTCTTCACTCGTTGGCGTCAGAGCTTCATTGTGTAACATTACAGTACATCCTACTGGATGTCTGAACAGCAGTTAGAAAAACTTCCAAAACATGATACCTACTCAAAAACTCATCAGCCGAAAGTCAAGTCATAAATCAATTAACTGCTAATAAAAGTTATTGCTGGGTTCAAGATTATACCGATGAAGCTTAAAGATGTTTTATACTAGTCAAGGCAACGTTTTTTAAACTCAATTAGAAGCTTCATCCTCCAGTGTTTAAATGAAAGGAAGAATTATGTCAAAATTGAACAAATTTTAAACCGATATAAGAGCGGAAATGAAACTTGGTGGAGTTGGAATCATTCTCTTTTTGCTTGCTGTGATTAAAATAAGGCTTTAGTCACGTTTAGTCACAGTACTTCACATAGTTGCTTATGAAGCAACACACACAGATTAGTCATTGCATCAGTGTGTGCTGCTTCATAAGCAACTATGTGAATTATTGTTACTAAACGTGACTAATCTCGTCTTGTCTTGTCTTGACTAACGTACGCCTAGCCTTAATCTTTCACGTAGTTATGTACATGGTACTGTACATTGAAACTAATAAATTAAAGTACTAATCATAATTTATATAAGATTTATGAATATAACATTGGGAATATAACACAAATATGAAAACGAATAAGTAAACGAGTCAAAAATTTGATATATCTAATGATATATTATACATAATTATATTTTAGATGATTGATTTTATTCAAGATTTAGAATATTGATTATTATGTACTGTATATGATTTTGAAAATTAGTGTAGGGCCTACTGTACTTGATAGAACACACAGACCGTTTTGAAGAAAATTAGGTCAATGGTAGCGATTATTCAGTGATGATATTCACCCAGGTCACTTCCAGAAATTATTCACGAGGAAATGAACGATTTATTTATTGAATCTCCGAGTAATTTCTTTCTTGACCGAAATATGGACAGTGGGAGTTTTATTTAGCATACGCCTCTGACAATTTGTTTCTCTAATCCTTATCATACAGTTCTCTATTCTCAGTGATAATAGTCTTCCTGTATATGTAATTTATATGTTTGTTGCATGTTGAAATTGCTTTACATAAAGCATAAAATATGTAATAGTTGACACGTTCTAAAATAAAACTTTTCAAGTACAAAATTTAGTTCGGGTCTACTATTGTAATTTGCTATGCTAAATTCAACAATGCATGGTCCTACTGTAATGCCTCGTAACTTTTAAAAGTCAATCATAAAGCAAATGAATTGTTCAGTTACTTCATTGATGGTAAAGAAATACACGATAAAATAGTTTCTTCATACTGGAAGTAGGGGATGTATGTAATCATTCGACTTCTACATGAATTCTTGAATTCTTCTTTTCCCCCCTACTCCTCCTCCTCCTTCTCCTACTCCTCCTACTCCTCCAACTCTTCTTCTTTTCCTTTTTCTTCTTTCTTTCTTCTTCTTCTTCTTCTTCTTCTTCTTCTTCCTTCTCTTCTTCTTCTTTTCTCGTTAATGCTTTTGCCACCACATGTCTGATGCAATTACACTAATTTTACTAATCTATTCTTTCCATTAATAATGTTTGTTTTATTTGTGATTTTTGACATAATAAATGCTGTAACCATATAAGATATCCATCAAAATTCAACTTCTATTATTGTATTGAAATTGATCCCTCTTTGTATTCTCGTCACGTTGTAAGGTAAGGAGTGGTCACGAAAACGTTACCATCCCACCAAAAATAATGTCATGAAAGAATGAAGATTCAAAATACTGGCGCTCATTGTCTATTGTAATAGTTTAATGGCGCCAGTCTTCTAAAACGTAAACAATACCGAAATATAACTATATAATTACGATATTACTGTATTAGAAACAGTGCCTTTTTTGATATAGGTATCAAAATATGCTACACATATTACTACACATACGGTAACTCGGTTCAAACTTACAATCCCAGAGTTTTCTGCATTTTCATTTCTCAAGAAACATACAACTATTATACATAATGGCATACCCAAGCTGCATGTGCTTAAGCATTGGTAGGATGCTATGCAGCACACAAAATCAACCAAATATGGACATGGGGATTCACTCCGATTGCAACGTTTCCTTGTAAGTTATAGAGTACTAATTAACTGTCCTGTAAGCATTTCAAATGAATTTTCTCGTAAGTCATGTTGCAGTTGATGTCTTGTAAAATGCTGTCAATTCAACAATTCAGCGTGACATGGAAATAAGTTGAATGATAAGTTTCCATGAATCGAAGCGGCTCTAGATTCTTCAAGAAAATTAGTTTTCGAATAAGATCTCAACAAAATCATGCAGTAAATCTTTGAAAAAATGCATGTCCTGAGAATCTTGGGATTTGGTGCACCCTTCAGCATTCTTCTAAATTCGGCCATGATCTGTTGAATGTGCTTCGTGAGAGAAGGAGAGTTGTGCACATTTCAAAACAACAGTGAGAATCATTACTTAATTCCTGAATACAATTACGCTAAATAAGCCTACTGATTATTAAATAGTTGTACAGAATCATTTAATACTGTGTTACAATTCAATATTCGATATTGAAGAATTAGTTTGGGTATTCCATGTATAATTGTTGGATATGTTTTTTGAGAAATGAAAATTCAGAAAACTCTTGATTACTTTCTGAAAGAAAACCGCCTTCCATGTGTTCTTTTCAATAAACACTAATAATATATTCTATTTATAGAAGTTACCGAATAGAAGAGAAGTTACCAGAAGTATACTCATAGAAGAATATTTCGGTTCAAATACGGAGATCACCAAATTTATTCCATGTCATTTTGTGATGAAACTTTTTCATTTTTCGAGACAGTTGGGCTCTTGAAACGGCATGACTCATCATATTGGTTGAGGGTTATGTTGGCGTTGGCATCCCTTGGAATTACAGATGGCCTTTCTTATTAGCCTAAATTTGAATTGAAGAGTCTTGACAAGCCGTTCTTTGTCTCTGAGATTATTCGGGATTAATGCCTTGTTTGTTTTGGTTTTTACTATTGGAATACTTCTAGAGAAACAGAGTACATCGACCTCTCAACAATAATCAATTCATTGAGCAAAAGTTTATCCGAATTAAGAACATATTCCACTGCTAAACCTATGTGATAACGTTGATCTTATTATTGATCTATTAAAATATTCAACGTTGAGTTGTAGTATTGTCATGAGGAAATTTATCTATACTTTCCAATATTATTTTATTTGTCTAATCTGGAGTCTCCAAAGTACAAGGCTATATAAAAAGAACAGCAGACTCACTTCGCTGGCATTCAATAATTTAATTTGAATTTTCTTATTCACGTAATAATGGAAACAGAAAGCCGCTGAGAAAATGTCAGATTTAGTGTAGTTTTGATGAAATCTCAAAACCCTTTCATCACAAGTCCTCAACCAAACTTGTCTTCAAAGTTTAAAATCGGTGCTATTATAATTTTTCGCTAAAAGAATAAATTTGAAGATAGTTATTGGCTTTCAATCAAAACACACGTGTGTAGTAATCATATTTCCAATAAAAATCTTTTTCAATGCATAAAAATTTGATAAAATCAAATAAACTTCTCATCCATTGAAAAATAATAAGTGCATAACCCACTTACTAATGCCGATACCCATGAAAAAGGCAGCAGCTGTATATCACCCAGTAACTGCTGACATCTACCGGAAGAACTGAGAAATACATTGCTGAAATATATTGACCAATCAGAGAGAAGGCGGAGCTTGGAGGCGTGACTAGTGGGAAAGAAGAGGGAGTTGAAAAGCACCCAGCAACTGCTGACATCTACCGGCAGAGTTCAGAAATACATTGTTATCCAATCTGGAGAGAGTAGGTGGAGCTTGATGTTGTGCCTATGGGAATGAATCTTATCTAGATTTTGTTCTTGATTGGTCAATCCTTTTCACATCACAAATCCTCAACCAAACTTGTCTTCAAAGTTTAAAATCTTTGCTATGAGAAAATTTATCTATAGGCTACTTTCCAATATTATTTTACTACGTTTCTTCTTATGTATTTGACTCCAACTACAAAATTCGTACTAAAATTTGGAATTGAAAGTATCGTACTGGTTTGCTGAGAGCATAGCCCGATAGCCGGATATCCTTCCAATTAAAATTGCATCAATAAATTACCGGTCCTCTCTTAACTGAATCTCTTTCTTAAATCGCTCCAAGTGATTTTAGTTCCTGAGAGCAAGTGATCCATGAAATGATGAAATGAATAATTGCATTGGAATCAAGCATGTCTGATGTAGTTGAGAGTAAGTACAGTACAATACAACGGTATTTTAAATTAGTGATTGCTTTCGATTCTCTAAACTTCTATTCGAAATAAACTTATTAGTTTTCGGTATAATTTCCTCAGTAAGGAATGTTGGATTACCGATACGGTATTGCAGCCCATCTTTTTCTACAGCGGACAAAGGTCAATAGACTAGGGTTTTGGTTTTTACACATCGCTAAGCACCAGACGTAATAATCGCAAATAGCAGTACAGTATTACTATTACAGTATTCTTTCTTCTCTACTTTTTACCATTTTGCACGGTTAGACAACGCGAACATATTTCTTATTTTAGAGTCTCGAGTTGATTCTCGAACTTTTACTGAAAGTCGAATGATGGAGTGGCATATTTTACTTTTGATACTGACATTTCACATAAATCTTCAAGTTACTGGTAACATCATCACTCACATCACATCGTAAGATATACTGTTCTCATTATATTATTATTTTTCACTGGAAGGCAACTCTCTTTTGAAGTACTTAATGAATAAGTTGAACGAGTTTTTATAAAAAAATATGCATAAACATTGCATAGTAAGTAAATATAATTAGGCATACATGAACAAGATGTGAATCCAGTAGATTTAAAGATATAATGCTGTTTTATTTTGGCGAAGTATAAAAAGAATAGAGTACCCTATTAATTTATGTGAAATAGAATGAAATCTACTTGTTCGAAGATACCGTTTAGAACACAAAATTATTATTGGTTTTGAATGTAAGATCCTTTTTAGGAAAAGAGGAATTAGCAATTCCTACTATAGAAAGTACTTATTACGTGAGAGTAAAAAATGGAAAAGAAAAGTGTATGCAAGAGAGGCAACAACCTGCTATAAATTACAGAGAGAGAATCAAATTAATTGCACGTTCAACTGGATTATCAGTTGAAACTGACAGGCTACTATTTCAGAGTACGCTATTTATTTTGTTGAATGACTGATGTTCTTTTTCTTTCAGATTGAAAGGATAAGAGAGGAGTCTAGACTACTGTAATGCCAAGATTCAACTGCAAGCTGTATCTTTTCACAAGGAATGAGAATAATAAGCTGCTTTTACCGGTTGTTTAGTTCCTGGAAAAGCGTTTGATAACAATTATTTTCATAGTAGACCTTCCAAGCCAGGTGGTACGGTAGCATTTAGGTATTCAGATCCAGATATTCACCAGCAGCAACGCCTCTTTTGCAAGGGATTGACGTATTCAACAAATCAGTAGTATTACGATATTTCTGGTATTTTAGATGTACTGAGTAGTATCAAACCACACGTAATGCAGATATTCATATTCTGATTAAAAAAGTGTATTAGGGTACCTAATTAGAGCATCAAGCCACTTGGAACTCCAGTATTTGATTTTTAAAATGGGGGCCCGTCACAAATTAATCAAGGAATAGTATAGACAAAGAGTTGACTATTTTAGCTTACAAGCTGTGAGCATCACTATAGGACAGTATGTTCTCCTTTGAAAGGTTGAGAAGAATCAAGTAGGTACAGTCACGGAGAAAAGGAGAAAACTGAATTATCACTGGTGGGTACAATCTAAATATAGTATTATAGTCTAAATTTCCAAGTTATTCGAAGAGCTCAATAGGTTTTGATCTCAAGTGTTATGACTAAAATTAGAACAATCTTATCCATAAAAGAATAGCTTCAGGAAAATATATAGTGGTGGTAATGTATAGAAGTGTCTGGTCCGAACTCAAGCCACTACTTGGATTTAAAATTTAAAAAATTTCATTGAATTGTAATGAAAATAATTCATTCTCAATCCAGGTGTTTTGACCAGGTGCAAAATGGACCAGTTATAGTAGGAGCTTTGATGATAGTTTTGTGAAGAAAAAATGCTGGATCTTTAAGATGTAGTTCTGAACATTCTTAGCCAATTCTCAATTGATAACCCATCAGAATAATTCATCAATAGATTTTTATTGTAGATAAAAAAGGATTGTTTTCGCTTATGAAGCTTTTGTTTTTCCAACTAATTTTGTATGATAAAAGTTTACCCTATATGGCTGAGAATGATTAAACAAGAAACATGTAACTAACTTACTGATACTCTAGTAGCTCGTCAGCTAAATACAATTTCAGTTTCTAGATATGAAAGAAATTAGTTTTTCATCCAATTGGATTGATAATTAGCACAGAGTAGAGAGTATTCATATTTACATACTATAGTCTCTCAATCAGTGTTCATTTCACCATTTTTCAGCCATCAGCCCCTACAAGATGTTTTAAAATGAGGATATTTGTAACATAGTTACATGAACCATCACAGACGATTGAATATCCAATAATAATTATTCAGAAAAGTCGTTTCCTTGAAATGAAAGTCGAATGCGCATTCATAGGAAATGGCAAAATGTAGGACAAATCAATGGCTCAAGGGCTGTTTACGAGACTCTCCTTGCACAGTTTATTATGCGAGCCGTATGAATTATTCAATTTTTTTATTAATGCAATATTTTCCCTTCAAGTCCACCATCAACAAGCTAAGGCAAGGTCATTGAGGTCAATGATAACATACAATTCCATTCATTTGCTCCCTCGTCGGAATCCGATATCACTGATAAGATACATTTTATTTGGTTTACGAGACTGATATTGCAGATATGCAATGCCTCATGGAGAATTATCTAGTTTTTTTATAGTTCAACTGAGCGGAGCTTATTGACACATTTTTTCATCTTCACTTGTATGTTGTTTGTTGCGTTTACATAAACAATCGAGATAAAAAAAAATGAAAGATCACTTACATCGCTTTTTCATTTATAATTTCATCTCGAACTGAGTAAAAGCACCCGTATTGGATGAGAGTTGGTTAGAGTTGCAGGTAAAAGGTACCCACACAATACTCACAAAAACATGGTCCACAGAAGGCCTATCCTTTCACACTCAGTAGGTAGCACTCATAATTCTCATAAGCAAATAAAATTTATTCTGTTAGTCACCGTAGTTTATAATTTGAAAGTTGATAACTTTTCGACAGTTACAAAATTGCTACATTTTCTGAAAAAATTATTCGCTTTCATGTAATAATAAGTATGTTAATCACATACCTACCACTATTTGAAACGTTTATCATGATTCATTAGTAACAGTAGATTCTCAACAGCTTTCCATTGGTATCAGCTCTAACTCAGAATAATATAGTCTATGGTTAGTGCTTGATGAGTTTTTGAAAGCTTTGATCATTGCAAGTGATTTTTTTTGGCAAGAAATGGAATAAGGAGAAACGCTACGGTATACTACTAATGATTGGTTTGGTTGATGTTGCATGCACATGAAAAATGAATGGTGAGAGGGGGAGAGGAGGTTAAGAGGACCATAAAACAAGTTGAGTCGTTAGAGCTCTGTCTTTCCTGACTTGTTGGGGACTATCGATTTAGTATTTCCTGCAAATTCTGGTTTCCAGACGATAATAAGATAAGTGAGTAAATCCAGGATGATTTTTTCATTGTTCAGCTTTTGAAGGAAGACTTCGAAATGGACGATACTTCGGACTGGAACACTCGATTCAGGCGTAGGTACTAGGTAGCCTACTGTACTTCGCTTGTGCCCTGTTGATTTCTCTGAATTGATTTCTCAATTGTTCAGTAAAACGTTCACAATAAAAGTTTCTGAACAGTCAACAACTGAGTTTCTCAGTCATCAATGACAATTCTATCCATGGTAATAGGGCCTAGATAGATTCGATAGATTCTAAGTAGTAGAATTGTCTTTGTAGTCATCCTGGATATTTATATTTCCTATAGGACATATACCCGGCGATGACCGGTTAAGTATACCACGCTTCGCCACGGGTCATCCAGTAAACAGAACAGGTTCTCATAGCCTATTCCTATTTGAACACAATTTCATGATTTTATTAAAGTTGAATTGATAAACGCTATATTTCAATAATTATTGATGGTCTTAATAAATAGTAAGACAATAATATATTTAAATGCGGCATCCAATCACCATACCACACAATATTGCAATTGAGATCAGTTATAAGGTTTTAAGCAAGGTAATTCAGAACACATACTATTTTACCTTGGAATTCTATTTACCTTGGTTTTAAGAAGTAAGTTTTTAGGGATGAAGATATCTCTTTGAGGATTGGTAATAGTTCACCGAATTTGTGAATTAGGCCGAATAGTTCACCGAATAATATTATTACTCAAGTAGGCCTACTGATTGATAATGGGGTCATATTGAAATATTAATAGTCCAAGTTATAATTAGTTATAACTATATATATTCTTATATTTTAATATATAAGAATATATTATTCTAATATTTTAGAATATAATCTTATATATATTCTTTAGTTATAGCCCTTCTCTAATCATAAATAGTAACCAACCCACCGCAAGATTCATGATATTAGATGGAAAATAACGCGTTCAGTAAGTTACAGAGCAGATTGTTTCGATGTCATTAGACATTACGACTTCTAATTTTTCATAGCAAGGCAAATGATAGGGGGCGCGTCCCGTTTTCTCTTGTCTCTTTCCAATCCTTGCCACTTGTCCATCTTCCTTCTCAGTCCCACCCGCACTCTTCTGTCACACTCTGATGCTCCGATTGATAACTGATGCCTTCCTTTCCTGCTCCTCAACCGGCCCAACTAAAAATCTCAAGACATGATTCCTAGTACTGAACACTTCACTGCTTTATTGCTTCTCCAATGACTCATTTTCAAACACCTGGAAATACCAGGAAAACCTCGAAAACTCATTTGACATTGAGCTATTTTACAGTAGTCACTCTTTGCTCCCATCAACGTTCCATTATTACCGCAGGGAAATCTAGAAAACTCATTTGACAGAATTTTACAGTAATATAGTCACTTTTTGTAATAACCATGAAATCAATAATCCACTTTACAATCAGTTTTTGATATTTTCATGCCATAATAATAATTACGTATTAGTACTAACTCTGTAGGTAATAGTCCACAGAGATCCAATCATTACAATCATTATTAATATAGAATAAAATTGTATGAACAATAAAAATATCAATTTCATTGATTGGCCAATATTGATGTTGATTATATGTGAGCCAGAGGCTATCAAATCTGCACTGGACTGTGATTACAGTATGCTAGTTCAAAAAAGGTACCGGTATTGGAAGTCTGTTACAATAATTTATTATATGTTTTTAATTTATATTTATATAATTTATTATTTGTATTATATGTTATTGTATAATTCTTCTAAATTTTGTACTTGTAATATTTTCAAACTATAACATTCATAATACGTTTAAGATATGGAAATAAAATTATTCTGACTTCTGACTACAATAATATCAGCTTTCATGTGTATTATGATAAGGCTATTATAATAAAAAATGTATTCTTACTTTGATGTTACAAGCTAGCTCGTGTGCCTTTTGTGAGTCTACACTTTTACTATATTAAAGGACTTTGAAATATATAAAAGACGTCCCAGTGTCAAAAAATAACAGTCTAGGCTATGTTCTACTCATTTGTATTTGTAATTAAATTTTAATCTGGTATTGCATTTGTATTTCTTTGTTTCCCTTTCGAATAAAATCATAATGGTTTATGATACAATAAAAATATATACAAATAATAATATTTGCTTAATATTTATTAATATTTTCGAATAAAATCATAATTCGAAAATAATTAATCATCATGACTCAAATTAATCAACTCGACACCAACATGAGAATCAACTTAAGATTGATGTAACGTACTCTAATACTGTATATTTATGATGCTCAATTTGAAGTGGCATAAGTTCATCACTCCTTCAGAAGAGTGTCAGTTTTAGCACGCGTTGATAGCTGGAATGTGCGATTCTTCAATGGTTTAATTCAGTGTGATGGCCTGGCAGTATGACAAATTGAGCGATTATCTACGGCTGAACTGTCCATTTGAATCATGCCATTCACTTGATTATAATAAACGCCAAGTTCATACTCAGCTCACTCCAGTCTTGATTTACGGCTTTCACGGCGAACGCGGTCAACCTCTAGAAATGGAATTTAGAAACAAATGAAATCGAGTTTTGTCCAGAGAAAACAGTAGTGTTTAACAGGGGAGAAAATACGAATACAAATGTAAAACTTAGGAGGCAAGAAAAGACCTATTCTAAAATCTCTCATTGTAACTGAAATTGATTATTCATTAACAAGTTGGAATATCCAATCATGAGCCCACAATACATCAATCCATACTGATATTTTTTAGTTCTTTTTTGTATGATATTAATCTCAGTAATATTATTAGTTTCAGTTCCAGCATTTTTTAATAATGTTATGGAAACTTAAGGATAGATTTGAGTGTGATGTACAAAATAAATAAGAAGAATGCAGGAAATTAAATTTAAACTGTCATGAAATGACGTCATTTGACAGACCCAATTAAATAATATCCCCATGAGTTCCGTTAGATCACGTCATTCAACAGCGTTTGAATTTAATTGACTTTCGTGCTTCAATACATTTGGCTGTTGAAGTAATTACAATCAAATTTATTGAAAAAAGACAGAAACTAGTTTCGTTTGTAACACAGAGAAGAAAGATTATCAATAATTATCAATGTCATAAAAGTATTATCAATTTCAGATAAATCAAAATTAATGCTGCTGAACATTGACTAAATTTGAAATACGCACTAATGATTGGCCGGTAGGAGCAGTTCAATGAACGCAGTTGAAGGCCTGCAATTGGTTGTGGGTGTGGCTTGTCTCGACCAATCACACGCCTGCAACTGTATTGGTCTACAGGTCTCTCCTACTGGCCAATAGGAACACGCCTTGCTTCAAGATGCTCTGCTGCTTCGGTTCAAGAATCTTATTTGAGATTGACGATGATGTAGTAATTAGAACTATTGTCTTTCAATCATAACTATAGTTATTTCAATAAATGCAGTTGTGACAGCATCTGATCTTCCTATTTATGATTATTTAATCATACATAGATGGAATTAACTGGAAAACAAAAATTAAAATGTTGTGAGATAAACATCATTAATCAAACTTGTTCAGATGATCATAATTTTTTGTTAAATAATAGATTTAAAACTTCTGTATATCCTTTATTAATTTTCTATTTGGTCATTTTTTATCTCAAGCTTTTTCTCAATTTCTGAGTTGCGTAAGTTTCCAGCCAATCAGCCATCTTAAGACAGTAAACGAACATAAAATAACCTCTGTAGGCGACATAAAAATTAATGACAGCAATAAATACTTGCCATCAAAGAAAGTACTAGTCTCACGCGTTTAGAGAATACAGTGTGAACGCTACGTGTTACAATAATTAAGGCCTCTTAAAGGCAAGGCGTCAATAGGCGACTTGAATGTTGGTAGCCGTAGCCGACCATGAAGGAATTAAGGTTGAATGATTGTGACGAATGAGTAGAACCAGTCCAAGGTCCTGTTGGGGAAGACATGAAGAAGCAGAGGATTTTCAGGCTACTCTTGACGATCAGATCATTATTTGAACTAGGGTAAATATCTTTAAGAAAACATGTTTGATAATATTCTAATGATTCCTACCAAGATCCCACAGATCAACTCTTCAAAATCAATAGGAAAATGTGAAAAATATTCAATTTGAGAGTAAATTTGATTTGAAAGAGAATCCATAAAAACTAGTTTATAAAGAAAGTAGGCAGGGTAATCTAAATCTTATATATGACTTATTGATAGCTTGACTCAAAGTTCAATCCTTCACAGTCGATGAAAAATATTGACATAATATGTTAAATTGCGAGCAAATTTGATTTGAGAGAATCATTAAGAAGTAGTTTCCATAAAAAGTAGGCAGAATCTAGTAGTAGGTAATCTATGGTAATCTATGTGGAATAATTTATGTATTATGATAGCATTACTCTGGTTCAACCCTTCAAAGTCGATAAGAAAATATGGAAACTACTACAGCAAGTTTGATTTCAGAGAATCCACGAAAGTTTGTTTCTATAAAAAGTAGTAGATATCACATTAGTTAATCTATTAAAAGTTCTAGATAATTGTGTAGAAAAATATATGGTCTAATATCAATAATATTATAGACTGACTCAAAGTCAACCCTTCAAGTCAATATGAAATGATATATTGATGTTAAACTTGAAAGGCTCTAGAAAATACTTTTAATTGAAAGCAAATTTGATTTCAGATTGTACATAAGAAGAAGGTTTCCATGAAAAAGTAGGGGGTACCGTAGTTTGGTAATAATGTAGATTATGTGTAAAATACAATACTATGACTCAATCAAAGCAAACTAATATGAAATTTCCACTTGCGTAGTTTCATGTTCGATCCGCTACTGTTCTATCAACTCAGTTTACCATCAAAAAAGCAATCAACTGAATCGAACTACTGCGTAGTAAAATGTAGGTATGAACAACTACGTTTTTTACTACAAGAGCCCAAGTCGAAAACTCGTTAAGATTAATTTTCTTCTCATCCATCCGGTCACAATATGCACGAAGAACAAGGGAAACATCAGCAATGACAGGTAGTTAGTCAACAACAGTCTTTGTCACGTTTTGTCACGGTGTCTGCTTGAGCTTTAATAAGACTAGTTACTTTGGAAGTGGGAAACAAGAAGCGAGATTAGGCTATCTACCTTTTGCCCATCACCATAGATTCCAATTGCATGTGAATGTACAGGTCCGTTGAATGTACCCAGCTATGAAATGGATTTCTTCTCTTTTTTTCCACTCACTCAAAACTCAATCTCTCACTCCTTCACATAGTCCGCTCTTCTCGTTGCTGGCATGCCAGGCCTCTACTCTTCTTGATGTTCTGTGAGGTTATTACCGTTTTTGTGAGAAGCTCGACCGACTACCATCAGAGTGGTCAGAGTCTGAAAGAAGACGTACATGAAAACACGGTTTTCCTTTATGTGTCTGAGAAAATAGATTCACACAGTCTGTACGGTAGTACGGTCTCCAACAGAATACTTATTGATGTCTTGTTCTACTGCTACATAATATCCCACCGTAGCTTATACGAAATTTCTGTAAGACATCAACCCATACACAAAATTTTTGTATCATCAACAATGTTTTCGTTAATATGCGTTTTAATAAGAAATCATTATTATTTTTAATCATTTCTACCAGTTACATAAAGTGATTGTGGTCCCTTCTTCAGTCAACTCCTATTTCTGCAAATACGATTGTCTAATTCTCATCTAAATACAACAAAATCTTATGTATAATAATAATAATCAATATAAATCATTAATACCATGGGATAAAACCAATTGAAGATATAACATAAGATGATACGATCAAGTATTATGGACGAATTTTTGTTGATCCAGTTGATCGTACAAATTACCAAATAAAGTTCGGCAAAATTGCGGTATGCTACTCAACGGCTACAGTTCAAGCTATTCCTAACGCCATCATTTTTGACTCCTGTAGCTTTGAAGAGTATCTTCCTCCACTTGTTGAGGAGGCAAATATAAGCGATAACCAATTAGTTGAAAAGATAAAACAAATTATTATTACTCCATCTTGATTTTCTGGGTTTTAAGAACAATACTTATTGTTCTTTGGAGTTCACTTGGAGTTGAGGAGGCGGATAGGTGTCGGTGGAACTGTATAATTTGAACAGGTCATGCAATCGGTAGAGACAATAATTGTAGCCTAATAATTGACGCGGTTGAAGCTACCTGCCTGGATAGCAGTAGAACAAGGCCGGGGTGGAACAAGTAGCAATATTATAATAGAGCAGGGTGCTACTATGTTGTCTCATCACACTATACACATCACAGATCTTGCTTTCCTTCTCCTCCTCCTCTTTCTCCTTCTCCTCCTTCTCCTTCTCCCTCATCCTTCTTCTCTCCTCCTCCTCCTCCTTCCTCATCCCCTCCTCCTCCCTCCTTCTCTCCTCATCCTTTTCCTCCTCCTCCTCCTCCTTCCTCCTTCTTCTTCTTCTTCTTCTTCTTCTTCTATCTTCTCTTCCTCCTCGCTCCTTGTCCTGCTCCTGCTCCTCCTCCTCTTCCTGACATTCTTCTACTACTTCTTCTTTTCTTCATCTTGCCCTTTATCTCTTCTTCTTCTTCTTCTTCTTCTTCATCTTCCTTCCTTCTCCTTCTTCTTCTTCTTCTTCTTCTTCTTCTTCTTCATCCTTCTTCTTCTTCTTCTCCTCTTCTTCTTCTTCTTCTTCTTCTCTTCTTCTTCTTCTTCTTCTTCTTCTCCTTCTTCTTCTTCTCTTCTTCCTCCTTCTTCTTCTTCTTCTTCTTCTTCTTCTTCTTCTTCTTCTTCTTCTTCTTCTTCTTCTTCTTCTTCTTCATCATCATCATCATCATCATCTTCTTCTTCTTCTTCTTCTTCTTCTTCTTCTTCTTCTTCTTCTTCTTCTTCTCTTCTTCTTCTTCTTCTTCTTCTTCTTCTTCTTCTTCTTCTTCTTCTTCTTCTTCTTCTTCTTCTTAATCTTCATGGGCGTGTAGTGTTTCAAATAACACACATGATCCACCATCAACTGCCTGACAGAGCCATATGCATGCCAAGTCGGTAATTGAAGCTCCCTGTGCTCATGCTCTCTCCACCTACAATGTAAGTAACAAATATACTCAGTTGTACAGTGTTTCCATTTATGCAGAGGAATACAGCAGCAGCAGTCATGCGTGACACGCTTATACGGATTCAGATCGCATGTTGCTCTCTTGCTGATAATGATGATACGAACGGACAAGGACGAATGTTGCGATTAAGTTGATGTAAGTCTCCCAATCTCCCAAGTAAGTGCTTCGTTTCAAGTCTGGAAAGCATCAGACACGAGCCGGTAGCCAAATAAGGGAGTGCATGTGCATCGGATTTCCTTGCTAGACAAACGCCCCATATACAAGATGTGTGTGATCTTGAGCGTGGCCAAATAGACGTAGAGTAACCTTGAAATAGACAAGTAACTGACACTCATTCTGACACGATCAAGTCACTATGCAAGTTGACTTGATGTAGATCCAATCAGTATGTGAGTTGACATAATGCAGATCAATCCAGTCACTGTGTAAAATGACATAATGTCGACTGACGTTTTTAAAAAAGGGTAGATTGACTGAACAAACTGACAAAACTACCCTACAATCTAACAAACGAAGATATTTTATTTATCATTCTTCATCTGCTTTCAACTTGTTTTCATAATACATACAGTATGACTCATGATGATTGTGACATTAATTTGAACAAAAGGCTAGACAACTAGACTGTGTCTGAGTACTTATACGGCATTCAGAATGATTGTTCACTGTTGGCAATGATCAGATTAGGACGAAATGATAGCTATCTCTCACTCCATTCTAGAAGATGTCAAATGCGGGTGCTCTCCTTACTTGGGCTGTGAATTATATTGCTCTCCATATTGTAATACAATGCAGTTGATATAGGTGGTAATTGATCTCTTGCAACAAAGCTGGCTTTTGGTCGGACAATAATGTTTCAAAAACTAATAATTGTAACAAATCCTCCCTTCCTCAACTATGAACCACTTATAACTTTATTAAAACTATAAATATTGTACAAAAATTAATCAATTTTTAAAAAATTAATCAAACACATCTTCAATGAAATTTGTTGAAGTTCAAAAAGCTATATGTGAGAGATATAAGATTGATCACTGTTACAGACATTTTCGATTGTTAGGAACGACAATAAACCTGTTTGATTAGATTCTTTATTGTCACTCATGTGACATTCTATTTGTATTCTTAAATTTATATGAATATTTAATATTTCAAATAGCTGAATGAGAAATTAGGCGTTGAATTGACTGATATCAACTAAAAATCTGAAAGTAATATATTTCAAGTAGATGTTTTTCAAGTGTACACACTAAGTATTATCGATATTGAGGAAGTGGAGATTTAATTCTATTTTTCAGATAAGTCCTCATTGTATAGGTCGCGTAATCCAGTTTAGCGTTGCTCCGTTGCAGATTCAACGTCTGGCAAGACTGAACTCACTTCTTCATTTTTAATTATTAGCGAATCGAACTAAGGACTAATACACGAATGTGATCTCAATAATTATTATGATGACACATCAATTTCTATAGATTCGTATATATGCTGCTAAAACGTGGAGCTCCTGCTATACAAAAATATAATTTCAGTTTCACTGCTCAAATTAAAAGCTATTAAAAGGATATGATCATCGACGGTGTGAAGGTGAGACTAGAAATTAAAAATTGACGCCAGAAAAAGAGCTTAGTGTACTGTATAAGTGAAGGGCTAGCACTCAAAGAAGTAACTGAGAGTGTCATTAAATGCGCTCCATAATTTTTATGCTGCATCGGGTCATTAACCTTTCCTTTTTCAATTTTATCTGACCGTACTATTTCTTCTCCAACATGCACTCTTACAACAGCCATGCAATGGAAATGGTGAATCCTCCTCAGCCACTCTAACAGGGCTTTCGGAAGCTGTAGCACAGAAATGAAATTGGAAACTGCCTGCAAGACAGTAATAAGGGGCTTGGACTATTCTTCTGTTATGTTCGCAGGATCACTAGCCAAGTTGATCAGTTGTGGATTGGAGAAAAAGTAAAAAAGTGTAGTAATAACTCAAGTAATAATGGTACCATACGAAATAACTCGGGAAATTCGAAATCTACTCAGTACTCAGGTGGACGTTCCAACTACGGAAACTCATTTTGAGGTGAAATAAATTTTTGTACAGAGGCATTCATCGATTATCCTCTCGCTATTTAGTTTGTTGTCAATATTTGCTGTAGCAGAAGAGTTCAGAACTATTTATATAGCTTCATTTTGATTTTCGTTTCTTCACTATTACTATCATTTTGAGTTGGTGTTGAGGGGCTAACATACAGTTGATTGAATCTCATAGGCGGTCACAGGGCCTATCCCAAATTCATCCTGATATTTTAGGAAAAAGGTGAAACTTTAGGAAAACTTCCACGGGGAAAATTACATCTAACTAGAGGAGGAATTCAACACTATCTATCATAACTCACACACACAACCTATCCTCACCAGCTAACTGCAGTAATACAGGCTATCCGTTCAAATATTATCCGTTCAATATCATGAATTTAGTGTGAGAATTCAACGTATTCAGTGTAAGCACTTGATAAAATACAAGTATTTTCTTTAGTCGTTTGTAACACGATTAAATTTTCCATCAAATTCCATTTAATAGAATAACCTAGGATTGAACAGATGATTTACAAGGTAGGCTACTCATACACTGGACAAACACTGTCACAAAGCAACAAACCATTATATACATGTCCAATGTGTGCGTGCCTTACAAGTAAGCTGTTCAATTCAAGGTTATTGGATGTAATTTTGATTGAGAATTTGATTATGAATTTTTTAATTTGATTTCTGATTTGAAAGGTACTCATACACCAAACAAGAACCATCACAAAGCAACAAACCATTGTCCAGTGTGTGCGTGCCTTACAAAGATTAAGCTGCTTGATTCAAGGTTATCGGATGAGATTTGATGGAAAATTTGATCGTGTACAAACGCCTTACTCAAGAAACAGAAAAGAAACTGTAAAGGAAGGGCGTCAACTCATGTTCGAGCGGATGGGAGCGATCGTTTGATCCACCCTGACAATGCTTGATCGAGGATCGAGCCGTGTGATTGGCGGAGACCGTGGAGAAAGGTGCATTTGTGTCTTGTTGCCAGTCGAGCATTGTTGATGGTAAATTTAAAGGGACAAGGAGTCTCTGAGCGTGAAGAAACGGGAGGCTAGGAGAGAGAGAAAAGGTGAAGAAAGATGAAAAAGGATGTAGTAGACGATGTTGATGGAAAGAAGATGTGATGACGGAAGAGGAAAACGTGTAGGAGATGATGATAATGACGAAGTCATCGGAGCGTAGCGCGCGATCCACCCTTGGTATGGGGGGGGGGGGGTTGAACAGAGGGGGGGCGTTCTGGAGCCTGCACTGTAGCAACAGCTCTTCCCAGGCTGTCACGAAGTCTATGCCCCCCCTACACCTGTTATAATGTTCTCCCAATCTAATCCTGTAATGTTCCATCTACGGAATTATGACGAGACCGCGCGACATCGTTGTCATCATATAGCAAGGTCACCCAGTGTATATAATAGGTCAGTTTAGGAATATTGTCTAGCCGAACCTGAACCTGATGGGTTCATTGTTACGGGTGCCGGTACCTGATTGTGGTTGGGCTATCAGGAAGAAATTAATGGATGCTTTGTATAAAATTCGGATATGTTGATTGATTCTTATGTAAATGTTATATTGTCGTAAATTAGTATGTAAACTGTTCATTGTTTCTCATAAAAATGGTGTATTATCTTCAATAATTCTTTAAATTGGAAAAGGAACAGCTTTTGGCATAAGCTTGTAGTAGGCCTACGGTACTCTCCTTTGTTTATGATTGATCAAATTATCGTAAATATCAAATCCTAAGGGGAAGTTGAGTCAAATACTAAAATCTGCAAAATTAGCAGAATGAATTATCTTCTCATTTGAGTTTTCCTTTTTCGGAAGAAGGAACAAATAGTAGTTTACTGTTTTTAAATGTCATTTATCAAAATATGAGATTATTTTGGACTCCGAAAGAGATTATTTAGGAATGGTTTAAGAATATAGAACTTAGAATTGCCACAATTGTTCTCAGAGGTCTCAATCTTTTCAAATTTTCAATTCGATTATCTAGAATATAGAGTGCCTAGAACAAAAGTATAATTCAATGAAACATCGAGTCTAAACTGAAAAAACTACCCTTGATGCGAGTAAGAAATCCTCATCAACATTTGAAGAGTATTTTCCTTATTCTCAGAGTTCTCAATCTTCTCAGAAAAATTTCAATTCGATTATCTAGAACAGGGTGCCCAGAACACAGTATAATTCAATAAAACAACGAGTCTAAACTGAGAAAACTTGCGTTCAGTATCCATTAATCCATTCAATTTTTTCTATGTAATATCTACTTGAACGGAGATCAATTGTTACGAAACTATTGCCGATCAATTCTTCAGAAGACATGACATTTTCAAAAAGACGAGATTAGTCACAGTACTCACATAGTTGTTATGAAGCAACACACACCGATTGCATCGGTGTGTGCTGCTTCATAAGCAACTATGCGAAGTACTGTGACTAATCTCGTCTTGTCTTGTCTTGACTAACCGGTGTACGTCTAGCCTTACTCTACGGCCTTAGCAACGTTAAGGGTTGAATGAATCTGATTGTAGGCCTAATAGAGATTTTGGTTCCCCCATGCCTACACGGCGAAGTGGAACACTTATGAGGGTAGACCTTCGAGTATAGGTTCCACCTATAGTGGAACACCTAAAATCATTCTCCAATGAAGCCATAAATACATTATAGTGCACAATATACAATCTTGATTTTGTACAATGCAAAAGCTGGAAATGTTTTTTGGCGTGAAATGCATTTTTCCATGGGGTTTAGTGAGGAGGTGAGGATGCAAGATTTGCAATGATGAAGCACTCGTACTTGAATTTTGCTTTGATGATGCATTTTTGATGTTGTAAGAATATGATGCTGCGTTTGAAAGCACTCACCATTTTGTTGAAGTGTCGAGACGGAGTGGTGGACCGCGCTGAAGTGTAACGTGACAGACGACTGTGCACTCTGAGAAGCGACGCTTCAATAACTTCTCAGCCGCCGCTGCGCTCATTTTATACCGGCAAAGCTGGGGCGCTCTGGTGGCCGAACGCCTCAACTAATCATCGAGTGAAAACCCATTTTTCACCGCCGGTGAGTATTGTTGCATGCTCGTTCTTGAAATATGACCAAACCCCAGCGAGGAGTTGAGTTCATTCATGAAATGCATGAGGCCTGCAGAAGTTATTAAACTGTATTCTAATAACTATTGATAGTACTGAGATTTGAACTCTGCTAAGTACATATAATAGTAGCTCAGTGTACTCTGCACACTGACTGTTGATAATGAGTTTTTTTTGCTAGGGATGATGCCCACATAAGCTCTAAGCTTGTGCGTGGGTAATGGGAAGGATGATGATGAGATATGAATGGACCTACAGCTTTAGGTGGGTTCCGAACCACCGGGAAGCGATTTTGAAGCTCATAAATTTTTGTATTTAGAGGAGTTCTTGGTATAAAACTATTCTTCAGCTACAGTAACTATCATACTTTTCCAATAACTACTGTATTTATACAGTAGTTACAGAACTACTGTGATTTGAAATCTGTGTATTCAGCACAGTATACTGACGATCATAGGCGTAGCGTGGACTATGGATTTGGGGAACACAAATCAAAATTTGAGCCAGGAAGCATACTAAAAAAGGGTACTTTCATAATTATGCTAGTCTACTCAATAAAATGCTCAGAAATCATTTTGTGTAGGCCTAAACAGAAACAATAATGGAGTATATGAACAGATATTTATTTTATTTTACAGCTGAACAGATCTCAGCATTTTCTTTAGCAAAACATTTTCAGTGTGGGCAAATATTAATGTGAAAGAATATTGTTGCACTAGGTCCAGATTTTCAGAGAAATATTTGGTTGACCCAGTTGTATGCACTCTTATTATTTTTATCATGGTAGGCCTACCTATTAATGTATTTTATTATTATGTGATACACTCTTGATAAGCTGCATATTATGTGACTTCATTATTGTCTTTATTGTTCAGTTATTCCATGAAATTTGATGTAGTTCAGTTTTTGGAATCTTTTATGCCATATTCAATGATTATTGATTAATATTATTCATTCCTATTTTAATGGTGCCGCGTCAAAAGTTGAAGGACTTTTTAATTTTGTATTATTCATCGTATTAGTTTCTCATACCTGAAAGTAAATTGTTAAATCAAACCGGCAAATAACCTAGTATCAAACCTTCAATTTTCTGTGAGTTGTTAATTTTTTTATTAATTAAATTTAGGAAATGCCTCCAATAGAGGTACATCTTTTATTACTGAGAGTACGTACTAATAATGACTTTCACCACAACTTCATACACATTTAAAAATGTTCTTGAATGAGGAAGACAATGAATCATTTATGATGTGAACATCTGAACCTATTTCTAAGTATAACAAAGAATTATCATGTTCTTGCACAAACAATACTGGAACTAGTCATGGCTCGTATTAATACCATAACAGAATTCCAAATCATTTCAATTATTTTTTATTCAATTCAAGAAAGAATGTCAAGAGTAATTTATTGTCATGAGTTTATTGAAATATGAGTTTTGAAAAATTATAGGCTAGGGAATTCTGATTACTTGAAGTGCAGAGTTCCATATCTTTTTCATGTTTACATTATTTAAAAAAAATTATGTGAATTCATATCAAATACAACATTCACACTTGACATTTACGAATTGTGAAATATTGTAAAGGTTCAGAAGGATGATCAAGGTCATAAATGAAACGAACAAAATATCTTTCTGAAGAAAAATTGTAGACAATATTGTTCAACTTGTAATAATTTAAAAGAAAGACATAATGTGTGGCAAAATGAGTAGATAGAAACAAAAATAGAATATAAACGTTAATGTACTTGAATGATTTTTAACAAGTCTCTTCTAAGCAGACTTTTTACGTAAGTGCTGAGGACAATTTTCCAAATGACTCAGAATGTGAAGGACACGCCTATGCACTTGCAGCAGTCATCTTCAGCCGTCTGGAACTAAATGCAGACAAACCATTTTCCTAATGCAAATTTTTTGAGCACAAATTGGAATTGGGTGCGGTTGAGTCTTCAATAATAGGCGACTAAATAGGCATATCCTCTCTTCTTGCTGTAAGGAGAGAGATGTATTAGCTACAATACTTTTTCTCAAGATCCTGATGCCTGCTGATTCATGAAACTTATGAGTCTTATAATTCAGAAAAAAATCACTCGAAGCAGTAGAATCATATATTAAGCACTAAATTTTAAAAGTAGGCTGCTTATAGGTTTTCATGAGACACCTACCTGAAAGCATATACCTAGTATATTTTCAAAATCAATATTATTTTTCTCAAGATCAATCTTATTGATTTTTCAAATCAAAATCAAAGTATTACTTGTATTTTATTTGAAAAATTTTCACTTTGTATTTTATTTAATTATAATTTTTTTTAAAGAAAAAACTTTAATTTGATTTGAAAAGATAAATTGATTAAAGATGAAATTCCAACCTGAGTTTTCACTTCAAATTCTCCCATTATTCATTTTGATACAATTGAGGAAATTGAGATTCTTTCTTCCCCAATAGAAAATTTTAGAAAGTATTTGAATGTTATCAAAGTATTTCAACAAAAAATTTTTTAAAGCTTTTCAAAGATTGTGAGGCTATTGAGGAGGCTATGAGGAGAATCATAGAGAAGCGATACTCTCTAGTTCTAGATACTCTCTATTCTAATCTATTCTCTGTAATAGAATTTTATGGTGCAAAATGAGTTACAGACTCCTTATTATGTATCTAAACAACATATTATAAAAATCAGAACTGCAGTACATTTTGCATGCGTCAATGTTTAAAAGTGACTGGACTATAAGGCCTGCCGTACACATAATCGAACAGAACAGAACGTCAAGACATTTTGACTGACAGTGTGATATGATAAAAAGAAATATCAAGATTAAATAGTGAAGTTTAACAGCTGGTTTAGAGTATTAGTTTGCATATGATTTTATCTTTTGTCTGATATGCACAACAGTACAACAAAGTTCAACAAGCTCAATCACTTTTTGATATTATTCATACAACATCAAACAAAATTCGAATCAAAAATATTGATATGTTAATAATTCTCAAACTCCAAACAGAACAAACATGAAATGCACAGATCTACACGTCATGAATCCATTAGATTTCGTTTTGCCACGTGTATTATTCTGTTATTTTGTTGCGTTGTCCAACTTTTGAAGGCTTGTCTGACATGTGACATGCTCGTGCAACTGTTGCAAGTGTACCGTACCGCTGCAGATCGATGGCGGTGGCTTTCATTTCCGGTGTAAGGCACAACTTAACTCCACAGGAGGAAGTAAAGTCTTCAAACAATACAATTGAATATCGTCAAAGTATTGTATAGTACCTCTCTTATACATGTTAGGCTATGTACACCTATGTAGATTGTCACTTTGTTATAATAATTTGATTAGTAAATTGAAGATTTGTTGTTACGTTGCTCCACCTCCTTCACTGAATAATTAAAGATATACCAGATCTCCAATAGTCCAATAATGTTGTGTTGAATTTCGAGTCATCTAATTGATTTTTCTCAATTATCTTCCTTGTTACGTAATAATATTTTCTGATATTTTTGAATTTTTAAAAATAGATAAGATTTTCTTTTGAAGTTATGTCAGTGTTGATTTCAACAATACAAATATTATGGAAAACCATATTATAGAATATTAAAGCCTATTAATGAATAATTAATGATAGTATAATAATTATTATAATATGATAATAATTTATAATATATAGCCTATGATAATATTATAATAATTATTATATTAAGATCTAGAGTTAGTTGGAGAGGACTTTCACAGTGATGATTAGAATTTAGTTTATAAGTCTGAACATTCTTTTTCAAATTACAAAGTTTTGAAAGACAACACTGTACAGATATAGTTAATATATTTTAAATCTCTGGCAATTTATTGAATCTTTAGAGAATTTGGAAATTCCATAGATTTCAAGTTCAAGTAGATAAATCCTTGATTGTTTCCAAATATTCAATTGAAACTCATTGGGCAACCATGAAAGGGGTCAGGTTGAATTGAAACCCTACAGTCTTTGCCTACTCAGCAATGAGTTGTGAACTCATGGTAAAAAAGAAGTCGACTCACTCTGTCGAAAAGGTAAGATGGAATTGACCTATTTTATCGACGCTCATTTTTGTCATCATCTTGAACAAGAGACTTTTTTGGAAAATACCCAGAATCATCACAGAATAAGGAAAGAAATGAAACTTGTTTGAAATTTTGGAGCATAACAATTCGCTTAGCTAAAATCAATCTTTTATTTTTTCTCTCATTTGAAAGTTTTATGTTGGTAACTTGAAAAACGTTAGAAGGCATCGGTTAATGACGTCATCAGTGAGTTTGTTCTTGTTCCCTCGCTCTTCGCTGCATGTGGATTTTGTGGATTGTGGAAGTGGAAAAGTGGAATCCGCTGGTCATGTGCATATTTTTCGCGGTGATAGGATCGAATATTGATTTTTAATTTTAATTTAGGCCTATGTTCGAGTGGATTTAGAATATGTTTTGAAAGCTCCTATTACCATGGTTTGGGACTGGGACTGACGGTAGACAGAATAAGTTTTGTCGATTACGGAACTGTGATAACCTGATCGTCTGTGTTTGATATGAAATGAAAATGTTTCCGCGAGTTGATGTATTATATTGTTTATTTTTTATAACTCTTTTCAGTAATAGTGTATTAGCTTCTAAACTCAATGTTCCCCGAGTTTTGTTACCTTTATTTAATGACTTTTCAACGAATTTTACTCTGGACGTCAGTGATGATGGCTGTTACAAATGGTAATGTATTTATTAATCTGTCTCTTTAAGAATTCACATTCCATTCTATTATCAATTAGTTTTCAATCATAGATATAATATGTTCACTTGATAACATGTATCAAGTATTATAATTTGTTTCGTTAAAATGATGTTTCCAGATGCCGGCCAATGTCAACATAACCTCAAAATACATTTCAGGCCTTATTTTACGTTTGCCGCAAATAAATTAACCTTATAATGTATGTTATTAATTCTGGGTTTGATATGAGATCGATTCTTGCTCAACTTATCGAAGAATTAATGCTCGATGCATTATTGAATGTAAATTAATAGGGTCAACTAAGTTAAATACCAGAATAACTTACTGTATTGTTGCTGTAAGAAATTGGTTACCTAATAATTTAGACCATCATTTATGTTTGCTTTTAGAACTTCAGATAAAAGTTGATTGTACCTATTTTGATTTGATGATTTTGCAAAATGAAGTATATTTTGAAGGTAATTCCTACAAATAATTTTCAGGTCAACATCAAGACTCGATGTCATTCAGCTGATACCTCTAGAAAGTGAGCAAGGATGCTCTCGAAGCGCTCTTCTTTCAACCATATCGAAAGAAGCCTCTCGAAACACAGTGATAGTTTTTGCTGAAGAGATATCAACCGGCCAAGTGTTCCGGTGCGATGTGATAGTCAACGTTATAAGCTACTTGAACATTGTTGCGCGAACAAAGGAGTTGTTCATGGAAGAGGCGCCTGAACAATTTGAAGCAAGAGCTTATGATGACCAAGGTAAACTATTTCAGACTTAAATGCACCAACTATACTAGAATTTTTAATTTTGCAGTGGTCTAGAGGTGTGCAGAAATACCTGACTGTTTGTGGACAGTACGGTAGTCAGGTGGAGGAGGGTGGTGGGGAGTGCGGCGTTCTAAAGGCCACCATGTGCCATTTCAGTTGCCATGGAGCAGTGATCCAGTGATCATCGTGCGGTCGTCGGTGATACGTATTTAAAAAGTGGGGATTTTGCTGTCACACAATGACAGCTTTGCAGACATTTTCTTCTGGTTAGTAAGGGACAAGCCCTATCCCGTAACATCAAGTAACCATCAAGTTGTTGGTCAAGAACCTTAGGTTAACTAGTTTAAACTAGTTGAAAACTAGTTAACGTTAAAACAAAAGCCCAGAGGACGCCCAATATCAGTGAGAACGCTGGAAAACGTTGAGCAAGCCATGTGGTAAAGTGTGGCAAGCCATGCGGGCTAGTCAGCACACTCGCTCAACGTTTTCCAGCATTCTCACTAATCTTGGGCAGTGCGCTAGAGTTCTATAGTTCTTTTTGTCCTCCAGGCTTTTGTTTCAACGTTGAACTGGTTATGGGATGGAGCTTGTCCCTTACTACCCAGATGAAAATGTCTGCAAAGCTGTCATTGTGTGTCAGCAAAATGCCCACTTTCAAAATACGTATCACTGACGAATGCACGATGATCACTGGAACACTGCTCCATGTCAACTGAAATGGCACATGGTGGCCTTCAGAACGCCGCACTCCCCACCACCCTCCTCCTCCTCCTCACTGCCGTACTGTGCACAAACAGAAACCGACACGCATTTCTGCCGCTCCTTGTATATCCAAAAACATAGTAGGTAGCCTAACTTAATAAAATCAAACAGACTCAGTAACAAAATTGATTTATAAATTAAGTTTGCTAGTTAATAGCAGTCTGGAAGGCAATTAAGATTATCTTTGCTCATGTAACTGAGTTGAATTAGTTGACCACTCTCATGGATTCAGTTTTTATTCTGTGTTCAATTTTCATCCCCTTATTATGGAACAATATGCATTAGAGCTATGGAGTGTCAAGATTGTAAGGTGCTATGAGTGTCAACTTACTGATATGTATATTTGTATAAACTAATATAAGTATTGTTAGTGTGATGAGACTTCTTATGTTTTTTTCTGTATCGGTTCATTCTATGTCAATACATTTTATATTAGCAACTCCACATTTTCATCACAATTGAACTTATACTTATTATTATTTTTAAATTAACGACTTATTATATTACCGTCTTTATCGTCACAATACGTGGTGATGATATGGAATTCAGTTGGGTTTCAAACAATGAATGATATTAGGGCTGCAATAAATAATTACAACTTCCGGTTCATTGTAGCAAATTTTTCAGCGGTATGAACTTTATCTCAGCATGTCAAACAATTTCAATAATATTAATTTCAATTATGTCGCAGGTAATGAATTCACCACATTGGAAGGTGTGGAATTTCACTGGACGATCAGCAATTGGAACGATCAGACCAAAACTGGACTCGGCAATAGTGTTTTGCGATTCATCACCTTTCGAGATTCTCCTTATGAAACACCACGCACCATAGCCAGATTCGACGCTCTTGGGTTGCGAGGACACATCGTGCTTATAGAAGGCATTAAAACTGGTTCTGCCAAGGTGAGAATAAGCTCATTTTATCTCGTATACTTGACTTTCTTCTCAATCGATTCAATGGTACTAGAATCTATCATTCTTGTTTAGTAGTGAAGGTGATTTTGTGGTAGTTATCCATAATGAATAAAAATACTCTGTCAAACCTTTTCAATATTACGTAAGACAAGACGACAAACATGATGACACGAAATTGAATGTAATATGTATTCTCGTTTATGAGAGTTTGTGGAAGTAAATTGCTCATAAAACCAACAGAGCGCTGAAAACCAAATTAAAGGTCATGTACAGTACTGTTTCCACGGCGACTGCTTGTTCATTAGGTCTGCTTCTGATGATGACATAGCTTGCTGTTGACGGAATGTGGATGCGCAAGACGATGACGACATGAATGACGATGATTGATATAACTTGCACTTCAATTAAGTTTTATTTTAATTGATTTAGATTGAAACTGATTTTGTTTATGTGTAGTAGGCTTAACAATAAAACATTCTTAATTCTGTTGAATTCAGTGGTTATCAAGAAAGAATCCAACATAACCATTTATGTTGCATTTTCCCCCATTTATGTTGTGTTATTTGTTACCGTACTCTGAAATCAATGTTGTTGCAGGTGTCTGTCCAACTGCCACATAACGAATACAAGCATGTGGCCCCGATAGAAGTGCAACTGAACGTGGTGGCCAATCTCATCATTGACCCTCCCGATGCATACATCCTCCAAGGTGATTCCATACGATTCAGGATTGCTCAGGTGAGAAGTATTTTTAAAGTACAAGAGAAACTGGTTCAAGCTATTCAAATTTAGCAACAAACGTTGGTATTT
This sequence comes from Laodelphax striatellus, assembly GCA_017141395.1. NCBI lineage: Eukaryota > Metazoa > Arthropoda > Insecta > Hemiptera > Delphacidae > Laodelphax > Laodelphax striatellus. The sequence goes on from CM029530.1 coordinate 6,116,213, forward strand.
TTATCATACCATTTTCATTCATGAGAAATGTGAATAGTTCTGATATTGTTTTCTTTAAAATTGATTTCTTGGTATAATGATCAATTTTAGCATAGAATGACTTTGATTTCAGAATTTGTATGACGTAATTTTTTGATGAAAAAGTCAATTACATTTCATAGGGAAAAATGCTGATGGCAAATAACATTTTGATTACAACCAAATCACTAGATTCTTATGAACCCCCACCCAGCCCAGTACTTGTTGGAAGTAGGCTACATCAACTTCTTTATATTTATATATTCAATTATATTTTTCTATCTAGGCCACTGAGCTAATATAATCTAAATTATATTATAGTTACATATATTATATTATTTATATAATATATATTATAGTTCCTGGTTCGAATAGGCTACAGTCGACGAAACGGATTTTGACAAAAACGGCTACTCCCGTCTTTCGGAGGAGACGAAAAGCCGTCGGTCCCAACTGCCTAAAACAGTCATCATCTCTCATAATCACCCCTCTCATTACCCACGCACAAGCCTAGAGCTCATGTGGGCATCACCCTCAGAAAAAACCTTGGCCAGTTCCAATTAGACACTACTCACACGTGGATATTCAGCGACTCGAATAACAAACATGTGTTTTTCAATGATGAAGCACAGACTAGTCTGAGCGTTATCATTTAAAAACACATGTTATACGAGTCGCTGAGCATCCGCCATTCAAGTATCCACGTGTGATAAGTGCCTTAGGGTACCAAGCTTCTCTGATAATAATAATAATTCCGTGTAACCTGGCTGGCTCAGGTCTGGTGTCAGAGTTTTCAGGTCACTACTGATCAGTTCAGGGTCTCTGACGTGACTTAACGACTGTTTTTTAGGCAGCCGGGACCGACGGCTTAGCGTGTCCTCCGAAACACGGGGAGTGGCTCGAGCTAAAATCTCACGGTCTGACCTGGGTTTGAACCCGGGACCTCTAGGTTACAAAGCCAGCACTTAACCCACTCGGCTATGGCCACTCCCTAAGCTTCTCTGTATACATAATCTCTAATCATCAGCTTCTAATACAGCTTCTCTCTAATACATCAGCTTCTCTGATGTATTCTTAACAATGCTATGCATAACAATATTCATCTAAGACAACAATCTCCTGAGCTCTAGTTGATTTGATAACTAAATTCTGTTTGTATGGAATACATCTTGAATGATTATCAAGAGTATTGGATAGATCCTCAAAGACACTTCAATCATTTAGCCTCAAAATTATAATATAATCTACTTCCTGAAAACATTAAACATATAACTCAATTTAAACAATTCAAAGCAATAGTACAAAATTGGTTAATTAGCAAAGGAAGACAGAGAATAGAAACAGTAATTTCAAACCATTTATAGTATCACATAACATAGAAATCATACACACGCAAGACTTCAATCACTTAACACTTACTAATTACTATCACTTAACTCTTATTTGCACACAACAATTCAAACCTACTCCAGGACATGGCTTGCCATAGCGGAGTAGGTCAATTTTCCAAAGAACCACATATATTGTAACATTTTGCTTTTGATTTTTTTTACTAACAAATCTTTGTATAATTAACTGTAAATATTTTGAATTTATATTTGTAATAGATATAGGTATTTTGGAAAATAAATCATTATTTATTAAGATTTACATTGAATATTGTGTTCCAGGTACAACAAGGCAAACTGGAAGAGATCCGGTTTCCGTCGCAACAGTACTACCTGGAGGTGGAGGACACGAGCGTGGCTAGGAGCGTGGAGGCGACGCTGGTGCACGGCGTCGCGCTGGGTCGTACACGCGTCTGGCTGCGCGACCGCAACGTCGACGCCGACGAGCCGGGCGCCGTGCGGCTGCCGTCCGCCAGTCTGACCGTCGCGACGCCCGCATATCTTGCGCTCAACCTGCTGCCGCATCGCAACTGGGTGGTGCTTGTCAATCAGCTGTGTACTGTTGTTGTTGATATATTTGACAGGTCGGTTTGAAAATCATTCATTGCAAAAGAATCAAATCAAACTTATTTCATACAAGATTATAGCAGGATCCATTTAACTTGAAATAAAACATATGATCGACGAGCTTGATCACAATACTCAACCTACAAATGCTGAATCTCGCAGATTATTGAAAAGGTCTTTTTAAAAGTTATTCTTTGAAAGGTCTTCTTTAAAAAGGTCTTTTAAAGACTTCAAAGGTCTTTAAGACTTTCAAGCCTTTTGATTATTGTGTCGAAATCACTGTTTAATTATTACTGGAACAGCTGATTTATGACAAGTTAATTGGATCCTGCTATACAAAATATACAGAAAGGAAAAATTATAATTCAGATGAAACCGCTGGTATAAGACAAACCTTGTTCGCCAGTGGGAGTAGGAGTAAAACAGTATGAGCAAAACTACTAATATAATGGTGTATACAATATAATTAGTAATATAATTTTGTTTAGGCCTACAATTACAAAGTACACGTACAAAAAAAAAAACTATTCAACTCTGTGCTAAAAGTCGGAAAAAGCCTGAACGCCAAAGTGGAGTCTCAACCTAACTTATCTGCTCACATACTAACAGCTTACATTTGTAGGTAGATTAGACAATTAGTGTGTAAGCGAATAAGTTAGGTTGCTTGTAAAGTATACATTTAAGAAATGTTTAATATTGACATCTGTATTTTCCCCCATTATATTTGTAGATAGGAGAGACATTTACGGCTATTGGCACGTAAATGAAATTTAATTTAAATAATGTCATAATGGTGGAATCAATAAAAGATTTGGCGTCAATGCAAAGAGGTCATTCTATGGGGATAAAATTCATGTGGTTTTTCATACAACTGGCCGTAAATGTCTCACCTTTCTATAAATATAATGGGGGGAAAATACATACAATCATCAACATTTCATGAATGTATACTTGATGCAACCTTAATTTCTCGCTTACATACTAATTGTCTAGTCTTTTTAAATGAGTAATAAAAAATGAACATTTCTATCATCAACATGTTATTTTACCAAAAGTCGCTATAGGTCGAATTCATCAAACCATATAACTCCAGCTATTTGGATTCTTTTGTCTCTTTTTCAAGGGTGGATTAGCCTATTCCATGTTACTTCTAATTCAAAGTGTATTCTTAATTCTATTAAGGACCCTATAGTGCCTTAATGCGACCGTACTTGCATCCGTCTGTCCGCAATATATCTAACAAACGGAAGATCGTACTTTTGAAATTTGGAAGATAATATCTTCTTAGATCAAGAAAGAAGCCTTTTGATTTTGATCATTGAGGGTTGAATTTTAGAAAAGTTACAAGCAAAAAATAGTTATTAATTTCAAATACATGTTACAGAGAAGTATGTTGAGACACTGAAGTATTTGTTGTGAAACAGCTTCTGTCAAGGCACCAACAGCTCAGTGGTAAGACTCTTGGCTATCAAGCATGAGTCCCCAGTTCAATTCCCATGGGCGGTCGATTTTTTTGCAAACAAATTTCAAGTTCTAATCAATTTTCAACACATTTTTCATTGAAATAAATTAATTAATTGATGATTTGAAAACATTCATTAGGCTATGCTTTTTATTTTTTTAGAATGGCCTATTTTCATTAATAGGACGACACATAAAAAAGTGCGATTTAGAATTTCATGAAATTAATCCAAACTTTGAAACGTTGTTCTAAATTGCAGAAAATTGCTGCTATGTTTACCACTTCAGTAATTCTTAAAAAGTACTGCGCGATGCTAAAGTCCGTGTTCCTGGGAGGAATGCAATATGTCATTGAAAACCGGGTTTTGCAGTGTATAAGAGTGTTATCTTCGTCTCTCCACTTCAGCCGTCAGGGACACAGAGCTTAGCATCGGGCAGTAGTGTCCTGTTTTTTTCTTTACACTACGATATCGGGTCCTTGGATACTCCGTTTTATCGGTTTATTTTACTATGAAGTTTTAAAAGTGATCGAATAGCATACTCGTTCTTAGATAACATCTTGGTCGCAGAGAAATGATTGTGTATGTATTATGTCTATGTATATGTATGTATATAGTATATATGTTATGTATGTATAGTATAGTATCTATGTATATAGTATGTATATGTCTATTGTGTATGTATTTCTTGTGTGCAGTGACAACCACCGAATGCACATAGGCGAGGGTGTGAAAGTGATCACAACAGCGCCAGAAGACATGCTCGAAGTGAGAGAGAGAACCAGCAATGGCACGTATCTTGTCGGTCTGGCACGCCAGCCTGGCACGGCTACCATAGTCAGCAAACTGGAGTCGGTTCGCTCCAGAGATGGCATAGTCATCCATCTCAAGCCCTACATTTCGACGCAAGCCGATCTCGTCATTTTTCCCCGGCTGGCTCTCAGGCCTGCTGAGGTTGTACTGCCCTGGGACCCTCAACGCATTCTCAAGTGAGTAAGCCAAAGTACTAATAGTGAATGTATTTTGCTGTTTTATATTAATGTATTTTAATGATATTATTTGTATGTTAGGAAAGAAATATGGTTTTATATTAGGAGTGGTGTTTTAAGGGCGCTGTATTGCAATTGTCAGATTTATCTTATCAATAATTTGAATTTTTACCGATAATTGAATAATTTATCTTATAATGTCCTTTTTCAGACCTGAAACGAAGTTGAGAGCTAGTGGAGGAGACGGAACATACATTTGGAACAGCGCCAACCAATCAGTTGCCATAGTAACCCAAACCGGAGTTGTGAAAGCAGTCAATCTAGGAGAAACCGACGTTTTTGTAGCTATGTCACGGAACCATCATAATCGAGAATCTTCAAGGGTGTACGTCTTGCCCCCGAGTCACATTGAAATAGTTGAGTACATGTTAGAAGCTGAAGTCGATGCACCTATCTTCATTCACGTAGCAATGTATGCAGAAAGACTAGTGTTTGGCAAGAAGACTCGTGTACCGTTCACTAATTGCCAAGAAGTGCCTTTCAAAGTGAAACTGTGGGAGGAGAATTTCTTCTACAATGCAAGCGCTAAAAGTAAACCAGTGGGAATAGCATGTGCGACTCTTGCAGTGGTGGGAACGTCAGTTGGAAGTACGAAGTTGAGTGTTGTCTATGAACAGGCTTCCACTCACTTGGAAGCGAGTGCTGTAGTGGCAGCTTACCAGCCTTTGGAAGTAGTGCATCCAGCCTCTGGCGAAACTGTGCTTGCGGTTGGTTCCTCAAGGCATATTGTATGGAGCGGCGGACCGAAGCCTTGGATGGGCAGAAACTTCGAACACATTCACAGCATCAGCTCTGATGAAAGTGTGGTCGACACTCTTGAGTTGTCAGTAGGCCACCAAGGCACCTACTTGTACAGTGTCCTGTGTCGCGCCCTGGGAGAGGCCGACGTCACACTGACAGTCACCAATCACCCAACTCTCGCCGGCTGCAAGAGTGTCGAGTCATCTTCAACAATCAAAGTGTTCTGCGCCAGACCTCGTTACCTCTCACTCGCCATCCAGCCTCTCTCTTCCACCTGTCCCGCCAACATCAACTCTGATCGGGCCGTGGCTCCAACCTACCAACACATCAAACTATTAATGACTTTCAAAGATGACCAGGGTAGACATTTCGATAATGCTACCTCCATTCAAGTAGACTGGAATTTGTCGAAAAGGACTCTAGCTACAATTCCCAACTCAAACATTATCATGTTGGATCACAAGCCTGAAAATGGTTACATTCTACCTCTAGATCACTATCAAATGCTTGTGCCGAAAAATCGAACGGGTTTATTGCGAGTTACAGCTACTGCTGTTGGCTACAATTCACTCGTGATATATGAAGCGGGAGTCACTCCAGAAGAGCCACCTTTCGGAATACTCAATGAAGCTGGATATTTTGTCACACCAAATATTCAAGCATCTCTGACTATTTCTCTAGTCAATGATACAATAGTCACACCAAATCGCACGGCCATTTTCAACCATCCCACCAACAAAGTTAAACTGGCTGTTTCAGAAGGATCCGGCCATTATACCATTGTTCTAAGTTCGCCTGATATAGCAACTGTGACTTATATGGAGGGATCTAATGCTATTGAAATCATTCCAAAAGTCGATGGATTATTGAGAATATCGTTGTTTGATTTGTGTCTACCATCCAAGCCAGCTGTTGTTGAATTACAGGTGCTGCGAGTTGGTAGTATTAAAGTTGATGTTGTCGACCGCATTGAGAAAGGACGGTGTGTCACGGCCTTTGTCCATTTGTACGACTCTTTAGACCAACCTTTGAGTATAATTGACACTGAATTACTGGAATTGCGACCGGTCATTGAGTCTGACATCATTTCCATCAAACCTATTGGCGAGAGTCAAGATAGAAGAGAAGTGCTGTACAGCATTACAGGTCTACATCTGGGAGAAACAAAGTTGACATTTTCATCAGGCCATGGAGCCCGTGAAGTGCAAAGTTTTCCAGTATCAATTCAAGTGTTTCCACCACTCCGCCTACTGCCTCGTAATGTGACAATCACCATCGGAGCTGCCTTCCAATTGAGCTACATCGGCGGGCCGCAGCCGGACTCAACTCTAGAATTCTTATCAACTGAAACAGCTATTGCAAAAGTCTCAAGTATTGGACTAATTGAAGGCAATAGGTTCGGAGATATAACAGTGCATGGCATGGCTGTTGGTTTGAATAAGATGACTGGTAGTCAAATAATATACTCTAAAGATTCTGTAGATGTCCATGTTATACCGCTGGAGGGTATAAAAATTCAGACACCGTTAACAAAATTCAAAGTTGGTTCGAGAATGCCAGTGTGGGTGGTTGGAATTCCTGACCAGGTGACTCCTCTAGTCCTCGGCTCCATAACTCCTCCGTTGTTATTCAAATGGCATGTGTCATCTCCTGACATAGTTGAGCTGAGAGATATATTCTTCAGTACTGGCATTGAACTAATGGATAAAGATAAAGTATCAATGCGAGTGAGAGCTTTGAAACCTGGCAGAGCCACTTTACATTTGAATGTAACTGTTCGAGGAAGTATTACTAAATGTCCAGAAAAAGCAACCGTTGTATTTAGCAACTCAATTGAATTGGAGGTTTTTGAAGAACTCACTTTAATCAAACCAAATATTTCTACGTCCTTTTACAAACCTATACTTCTGGCTCATGAGACTGATATGCAACTCCAAACAAATAAAGATGGTGTGAATAAAATATTGTACAGTGTGTTGCACTTTCCTAATGCAATCAGTGGCTCTGGTGGCACTGTGTCCAGTTCTACTGCTCTGTCTAAGAAGCGGCCGGTTCTCACTGTCGACAATAATGGACTAGTATCGACAAGCAGCACATCAGGCAAAGCCCTTGTCTTAATTCAAAGTCTAGAAGGCTATGGAGTTGAACAGTTCATTGGTGTTAATGCAGAAGTGAAACCAATTCATTACCTGATGATCAATATCAATGCTAAGTTACACGTTGACCCAGAAAAACAAATTTCTGCTCTACCTAGAGGACTTGATCTGGAATTAGTAGTCAGTTATCACGATAATACAGGAGCGGAGTTCACGGCAGCAAGAACCGACATCAAGATGCGACCAAACCGCTTCGATAAAATGCACTTGAAGAGGGGCCTTGTCAATGGAACACTTTCTGCCAGTTTGGTCAGCTGTGGAAATACAGTACTGAAGGTATGGGATGATACCATTCCGCATCACTCCAAAGATTATGTGAAATTTCCAGTTGAACATCTAATGTATCCTGACAAAAATGTATTGACTGTAGGCGATATTGTGTGCTTTTCAATGCCTCTATTCTCTGAGAGTGGCGAGTCTGGCAAATGGAGTTGTGCTGATCCGGACATTGTGGCGATCGAGAGTGAGGAGGGAATCGCACGAGCGACGGGCAAGACCGGCACTGCCCACATTACCTACCACCTGTCTGATTCCATCACCGCTACAACTCCTATCCAAGTCCTTCCAATATCCTCGATCAACTTCCTACCGCTGGAAGGACGCAATATTTCCAACACTGAAGGCCACACATTCCTCGCTTCTTTAGTTTTGTTGAATAACCAATCTCCAGATACGCAGAAGAACATACTTGCCAGTGATGGTAACGCATGTCGTCAGAAAGACTTCACCGTTTCGCATTATCCATTCACCTGCGAAGCGCGCTTCAATAGTTTGATGACTAATATCGATATTAACGAGATATTCATTATTCGTCCACACTTTTCGATGAAAACTGGACTCTATTCGTGCGCGTTCAAGACTGCCAGATATCCTTCAATGAACATCAGTACCCTCCAGTCGAATATAACTCTGCGAGCTGTCAGTGGAAAGGCCGTTTCGGATCCGTTGGTGATACCGTTTTTGCCTGCAGCATTTGTTCATTCAACCGAAATTCAGCTGAGTGACAAACAGCCATCGGGCTATTTCAAGATATCCGGCGTTGAGCTAGTGCTAAGTCAGTTGCAGGTGGTGGCCAAAGAGACGAATTTCCTGACAGTTGGATCTAGAGAGAAGTCGTCGCCAAACTCTGTAATCTATGTGTTGAAAGTGAAGCCGAACTTGTGGGGAGCAATGGCGAGCACCGAGCAACGTTTACATGTTTCGGTTGTTTCACCAATCACTGCACAGGATGTGATAATTGAAGTTGTCGTGAACATCAAGGGAGACAACTGGTTACATTCGCCCTGTCTGGCTGCTTCCACCGACATTTTCAGCTCCGACTTCACACTGTCTTCTTCCTCCTTGGCCAGAATATTCACTATTGGCGTATCTGCCGTTGTCTTGATAGTCATACTATGCTTGAGCTACAACCTAATTATGAATTCCAGAGTGGAGACCTCACAAAACACATACAGCGGATCACCTCCTCGAGGTGAGTTCAATCAATTATTGCTTTTTATTGGTTTATAATAATCTTATCTAATTCATAATAATAATTGAATCTAAAAATGATCGAAGCAATTGCATTTCATCGTTGATAATCTTGTCATCTAAATCACAGTAATAATTTCATCTAAAAATGATAAAAACAAGAAGAACAACATACCCAATTGTTGTTCTACCTAATGTCACTACTTTCCATGAATAAGTTGTAGTGTAGAATGAATTAGTGCATATATACGAAGTTATTTTTAACATAAAATGAAAAGACACATCTATATTAACTTGAAGTAGTTAGATGTTGTCAATGAAATGGCAAGGATTCCATGTGAATGAATAACACATTAATGTATTTTTTCAATCTGCTGTATTTTCATAAATTTCAAATAAAACGATAAAGTTTGTAAGGATGAAATAATGAAAATCTTCATAATTTCTTCATAAATTAAGTATAGTAGTATCAGCTTTTAGTGTGATATGATCATGTATTTTTATTTTCATTTTTTAATTCAAAGTATCTAACTGTTGTAGTAATTTCAAGCCAGAATTTGTAGACTTCTCACATGTAGTAGACTAGCCTATGCAATAATATGAATTTAAATAGAATGTGAAGTAAGTCTTCCTCATTCGTTTGGCATCTCAAGCAAATCTTCAAATATTTAATAACCTCTGTCAACCCCATATTTACCACATAAATGCAATTTTCTTTTTGGCTTTAGTAGGAAACTAGAAAGCTTCGTTTTTACTTTGAAATGAATTAAAAATTCATTTCTGTTTTCTCTTCTAGCTCTCGGCTACGAAGAATCACCGAATTACAGAAGTTGTCGTGCATGTAGATCACGAAGTAATAATGAAAACAGTTTTTATCGCACGTTTGTATTCCTCATTGTTTAAAAAGTCCTTATGATATTGTTTATCCTAGATTATTGTTATTTTTTTTATGGAACTTCTTTATTTGTAAATAATATCATTCACTCTGAAGTTAATAATTATAATCAAATTAAAATTTCATGGATCTACATTAGAGGATAATTATTCTCTATGTGTAATTTAACAAGGGTAAAGGAAAAGAACGAGTAACAAAAAGGGAATTAAACAAATGTAATAATTCAACTAATACTTTCCAATTCAAGTTAATTATAATTATTGACAATCGTATGGCCATCATACTATTATGCAAATGTCCTTGAATTTTCATCAAGTTTTCTATAATAATTTCAAAGATTTTATTGTTGATGAATAGTAAAATTGATTATCAAAGAAATACTCGTACTTCTATTATTTCCAGTTTAATGTTACTGGTTTTTATAATGGTCCTATTATTCATCCTTTCTTAACAGCTTTTCTCTTTTACTTTTTATAACAGAACATCCAGATATATCATTGAAATATACCTATTAATCTTGTAGATGTACCTATTTATTGTAGATGATGATATTCTTTATCATAAACTAATATTTCCATCAAAATTATTCTTTTCCTATTATGATTCACTTTGTCCTAGTGGTAGACATGATACCCGTATTATAAGATAATGAATCGTTGATTGATATTGAGATCCATCTTAATTGGTTGTTGTATTAGTCATGAACACTTCATTTGCTTCATGTATTCAAGTTTAATGCATTCTGATGTTCTATTTGCAGGTATGAGCCCGCGTATCCTGAACTGTGGTACTAGTTCAACACCAAACGAGAGAACCTCTACACCAAGGCAGGTGTTCTCCGATACAGAACCAATTTACGGCGATCCCAGTCTGTCGTGTCTTTCTCCAGAATTCAAGCAACGCACAAGAAGACTGCTCTAACTTGCTGAAATGAATATCGCCTTTGTGCCTTTATCGTGTAGTTATCATTTTGTGTTCAGTGTGCTTTTAATTTTTGTGAACTTCGTAGTGAAGAACTTCAATAATTCGCAAATAACTCAAGACTTCATTTTCGAACTTCATTAAGACTTCATGGTATAAGAGTATAAATATGATTAATAATTTTGACAAAAGTGGTCAATATAATATCGTATGTTAAAATTGAAAGAGAATCGAAGTCTGGGGACAGGAGTCTAGTCTAAGAAGAAAACAAATTAAATAGAAATTTGAATAAATAACTACCAAACTTCATTAAATTCCAAATCGATTACTTTTTGTTGAGTGAATTTGTTACTCTTTGTAACAAACAGTGAGTTAATCTTTGTTGGGCTAGGACCATTTTCATTCTTTTTCCAGGAACATTCTTTCTCAGTGCACGTTCTGGGCGTCACTTGAAGTTTTTCGTTTATCTGATTGACAATTAGTGAAAGATTGTGAACCATATTATTAGTCTCATAGTTTTTGGGAGATGGACTGGATTCGAATAACTTTTGAGAATTGATTACCCTGATGAGTGAGTGTATTGAGTCTTTATGTACATAAAATACATGGTGATTTTCCAATGAATCATATAATTTTATGTTCAATTAATTCAATAATGTTTCAATGAATTGAATGTAATTATTATTGAATGATTGGGTTCTTAAATTTTTAATAATGATGTGATAAATGTTGGTCTGTTGGGATTGTGTGTCGGTGTGTTATTGAAAATATTGTAGAAATGTGCAAAAGTGATAAAACTAGCAAATGATTATTATTACTGAGTTTGATGGTAAGAAGAGAGAATTCTGACACCTCTCTACAGTTGAAATTGACATTTTATAAAATTTTATCGATTATATTGAAAAACTTTACTCAAATTTTCATCTACCAAACAGAGGCTTTCAGTGTACCCTTCGATCGAATAGGTCTATCTGTTCAATTGGACAACAAAATATAATTGAAAATAATTATTCAGTATCTTAGTGGTGGTCGTAGTGGGTTCATAATACAGTATTTCATAAAGCTATAGAATGATGTTCTATGATATACAGTATGTGACACAATAACAACAGTAATATCTCACACAATAACAACAGACAGATTGAGTGATGTTATAGCCTATCTTGTTTTTATTTTTATTAGTTTCTTGAAAGTGGAAATTTTTAGTCTCCTCTCAGACATCTTCCATAATTATGTACACTTTAGCCATTTAAATTAGCTAACTCTGAAGCTTATCTTCTAGGCAGAATTTGACCGCGAGTGTTATTGACGTTATATTGTAAATACGTTTTTGAATAAGACTAGGATATAATTTATTGTTTTTATGTAATTGTTCAGTACTTTGTATAAATTATTTTTGTATATTGAGTCATGGCGCTTTATGTTGTAATTATTACTGAGTGTTTTTTGTCGAGCTCGTCATCTTATATGGTACGAACAATTTGATTGTGATGGGATGATAGATTCAATGGTATACTAATTCAACCAATGAAATTAATAAAAATTTGTCTTGAAATTTTAGATGACCTGTTTAGCCAATGACAAATTGATAATTTAAACAATTTATCCGTTATTCCAGCAATTTCATGAAACTTATTTGCAATAGAATGACAATGTCATACTTAATAAGAATCGTCCGCTTCTTTCGGAAAATATTTTCTTATACTTTTGTTGAATTGCTTTGTTTTAAACATCCTAACAAATTTTTTTGCAATAATTGAAGTTACTCCAGCCTGTAAGATCAGTATGCGATGAATCCTAATAGATTTTTTGTAATATCATGATTGATGGTTGTTTTTAATAAATTGATAAAAATGTATGAAAGTTTTCACTTCAATAACAGAAATTAGCAACCTCTGTTCTAAGAATTATCAATACCTTGAGGCTTGAGGGATACTATATTCAGCCGGCTTTTATTATAGATAGATCTTCCCTTTTTTCATGACAAATTATTCAACTTTCTGTGTCTTCTCAGAAACTAGATGTTTTGAGACCTCTCCTACTGTTCATGGTTTATATTTATCTCTAATTCTTGTAGTTGCAATACCGTACCATAAGACAGCTATTATTTCAGAACACTCAATTATTCAATGATATGTGAATTAAATGATTGTGAGAACCCTAGTAGCTGTCTGTTATTGTTATGCATGCCATTGAATTATTGATTGCTCTGAAATAAATACAGCTACCTCGCAGCTGTCTGGATAGCATTGACAAATACTTTCAGATACATTTACAATAATTTTGGAGAAAAATGTATGAAGAGTATTTAGGGTAGAAATATAAGTGAGAGATCAATTAATTGCGAGAGTAGAATGTAATTAAAAAATTCAATTTAATTTCACATCAATATTCCTCATTGCAATACTATACATTGTAATATTGTATGAAGGAGTTTGCAAGCGCAGCTTGCATCTCTTTAGTTTTAACTCTTCCATACCTGATCCATCAATTCAATATTGTTAATGATGTCACAGATACTTAGAAGATTTTTAAAGATTATTTGTCGACTATTGTGTACTGTATTAACAAAAAAGTTTGTAAACGCCCTTTTTGAAGCGCTTCAATTCAAAACAACATTTTTTTGGCGCTCTCAATCTATCTTTTTCACTCTATCTCTCACTTGAGTGCGCTACATAGTCCACATTCTCACCCTCAATACTTTAATGAGATACTTATAATGAGATTCATTTAATTTGACGCTTGGAATTAGATTGATAGATAGAGAGATTTATTGATGTTGCTGATGATCGTAGAGTACGATGGCAAAGAAGTAATATCTATCTATCTATGCCAAGCGTTAAATGAATATCACTGTAATTAAATACTGGTTTGTTCTCGGCGGTCACCTACAGCTTAATAGCAACATGAATATAGTAGAATTTTTTAATTTGGCGGATGAATCAGCTGCTTTAAAATGGGAATCAAAAATAATTAAGAAGTCTCTCAACAATCATCAGCTAAATTTTAAAAAATCTACTGAAAAATTGACTTTGTAGCCGTCGCCGTCCTGCCCACTGAACAATTGACTGTAGCCGTCCTGTTTTGTCGAAGAGTTTGTCGTTGATCCATTTTTGCGTTATATCAAGAATCACATCAAGTTATTATTATCAAACATAAATCAGTTATAATTGATTTTCATAATACAATACTTAAATAGAATTAATTATCGTTATATTGTATTTTATTGCATAATTGAGGAAGTTTCATGATAATTTTTCAAAGTGGGCGTTTCCAACTTCAATGTTGGTGAGCTTGATGGCGTGAAGCAAGTTGTTGCACTTGTAGCTGTCGGGTTGTCGCTTGGTTTGCTTTGCCGATTGGCAGTTCTGTGCTTGTAGTGGTTTGTCGTTTCGTTTCGAGTTGGCTTGTTAGGTACTAGGTAGGATTCCAATCAATGTCAGTGTTTAATTTATGAACGTGAGCTTCATTTTGAATTGCTAATGTTCTAAACAAAGTAGTCATGACGGAAATAAGATATACCAGAAATCTCTTTTTGAGATGTATGAATATTATCTATTTATTCGCTTTTACATCGTTGTACGTGCAGATTCCCGGTAAGTGCCTATTCACGATATTCTCTTTAATATTCTACATTTAAATGAGTAATGAGTCTTCCAGTTACTGTTTTCAATGTAAGAGTATCAATAATCCTGTTGCTTTCGGTCAAGTTTTTGGTAAACGACCCATGCTATGCATGACAGTAGGAGCATCAATCGGGAATCGGCTAGCCTTCTAGCCCAATTCATCCGGTCACCAATCATCTCATCAAAACAATATTTTCAAACTATATGAATCAATTTGATGTAACTGGTAATGTTAAAGTAAGCCCACCTACTTTATAAAAATGACCTTACTACCAGTTCTTGAACTTTTTATTACCGTAGCCTACCTATGAGCACAGGTTATCACGAAGAGAACTTATTTTTATGACAGAGAATGATCGAAATCATTTAGGCCTGTGTTCCTTATCACTGTCTGTTCACAATAAATGACATAGGGGAAATGCGTACTATGGTTATGGGAATGGAGAAAATGGAGTGATATCAAGAAACTTGAATTCTAGAATTTGGTCATCGGTCATTGCATTATTTTGAGTAGGCTATTTGTATTGTACTCTATGACTAATTTTCTAGTTTCATAAATTGTAGTATATAGAATAGGCCTAGATCAATATGAAGTGTAGTATATTCTACCCTATGATTAATTTCTAGTTTCATAAAATATTGTAGTATTAGAAGATAGAATATAAAGCCGGCCATACACTATCAGGTCACCTGACAGGTACACCTGATCATTTCTGCCCATTCACCCAGACCTCACACCTGACGAAGCCCGCACACTCTCCATGTGTACCCTATCATGTAGGCCTATTGTGTACTGAGACCTGTTCAGTTTTCCGCCGCACACTCATTAGGTCTGAGCAGAACTGATAGAAAACTCATCAGGTCTGAGCAAAACTGATCAAAAATTCATCAGGTGTCAGGTCAGTGATTCCCGCCACACACTATCATTTCCACCCAAACAGGCAGAACTGATCAGGCGTACCTGTCACGTGACCTGATAGTGTATGGCCGGCTCAATAGGATTCTTTCAATTTGGCGGATGGATCAGCTGATTACAAATGCAGAAACAGGCTGTTTATTGAATAAATAGCCATCAGTCCCCATTCGCCAAATTAAAAGGATTGCAGTATTATTATTTGTTACCTGGGATGGAAGGGCGAAGTTAAGGCTTAGGCCTATTTTATTCCTATAAGGAATACACAATTTCTGATCGAAATAATAATTATAAGGAATGGTAACAGTTTTATTTCAGTCATATCTTCTATGTAGCGGAGGGTTGTGTAAGCCCCTGCGCCCACTTCGCAACTGCTATCTGATTTCAGTCAGCAACCCAGCGTTGCCAGATGACTTAGACCATAGCCTCCTCTATTATGTATTAGAGGAGGCTATGCTTTGACTGATAGGTTAGATTACCCGAAAAACAGCCAAATGTCATCTGGCAACATTGGGTTGCTGACTGAAATCAGATAGCAGTTGCGAAGTGGGCGCAGGGGCTAATAGAGTTGTCTTACAACTCCTTTACTCAACACCCCGCTACATAGAAGATATGAATATGAAATGAAACTGTTACCATTACTTATAATTATTATTTCGATCAGAAATTGTGTATTTCTCATGGAAATAAAATAAGTAGAATTTCGTTGATGCAACTGAGCTGTCGTTCGTTGCGAACAGTCAAAATGGCAACTAATTGAAACTAGAAATAAAAATATTCAAAAGTATGAACTATCTAGTAATAATATTTTTAATTTACTGTATTTAATATAGGAGTAATTCAAATTCAAAATTATTTTATTCGAAAAATTACAAACAGGCATATTACAATCAATAAATATAATCGTCCATATGGACCTCTAGGGTCTGTGGTTGGACGATGGTTTTAGTAGCCGATCATGACAAAATAATACGCATGCATTGCAGAAAAAATTAAATAACAAAATAAAAATCACAAGCTTCTTAACTGTAACTGACTTAAAGTAACTAAACATAACTAACTGTAACTGATAAAATAGTAGTTTACAAGGTAAATCATTCACTCACACATTCACGCACTCACACACATGGGGTTGAGATGAAGTAAAGAAAGAACTACGAGAGATGGAAGAAACAATAAATAAATAAGAAAGAAAAAAACTACCGATATCAAAACAAGGAAAAATCAGAACTAAACGTAAATAGATCGGAGCAATTGCCCGCACTCTCCCTGGCTGAGAGTAGTCAGCCATTCCGTTATAATTCTTTTATATTGGGATACAGAATGTTGTAAGGGATTATTTATATGTGTTGGACAGTTTCTTAAGATTACATGTGTCAGGTAGGAGACATTTCTGTCACATACCGAGCATTTATAATTGTAGATTGCAGAAAAGGAAAATAAATATATTATGATGATTGACAGATGAAGAATTTGCTATGTTAATGCAGGGAACCGGGGTGGTTCCAAATTGTCACAATAACGTAGTTGCTTCAAAAAATGCTTGGAATACAAAACAATTTTTTGAAAATGAAATAATTCGATGGTTCTGATTATATGTAAACAATTAAGTGTGTTGAGCTCGTTTCTAATGACGTTGATTATTTTCAGGACTTTATGGCAATAATGGAATTCTGCCGGCCCGCACTCAGTTGCTGGCTAAAGATGGAACAACCCTCGCCGCCAAGATGCACACAAAACCAACATTACTGTGGTTGGCGCCTTACATAGGACTGGACACAGAATATATGATGGACGTGCTGGCTCTTGTCGGGATATTTTTGTCTTTCACTGGGTAAGTGCAAAACACAAGCAATCTATTCTCAGATCAATAACTTTTAGCTACTCACTTGTTTTTCCACTGATTACTGTTCCCCATATTGTCCTTTCTTACTTGAAATCCCCGTCTTGCAGTAATTATTTCCACTATTGATTCATCATATAATTTACGACATGCATTCAATTTTTACTGTGAATACATAATAATTATGTATTATTATATAATTATGTATATTATTATAAACTTACTCATTGGACTGGGATCACAAATTTCACAACTTCAATTATTTTCAATTGTAAATAGAAGTTCTGTATTTTTCTAAATTTGTCATCCTATTTGTTCAGTCTTCAGAGTGTTTGATTTTAATGATAAGAATTCTCGTTAATTTTTAGATGATTTTTATGATCGAAAAAAGAGCCAAATGAATAGAGTTGGATTAAATGACCAAACGCTCATTTGCATGAGAGTAAAACTTTCTCTATTGTACAGCAAAAACCTAGAGATTGATACTAGAGTATTGTCATGTGTGTAGTTCAATATTCTAATTGTTTAGTTCACATTGTTCGTTGTTGAATAATCAAGAGATGCAGATTAACAGAAGCCCGAGAATTTGTTTTTATGGTTTGATGTATGTTAAGTTAATGAATTCGATAAAAAGAAATATACAATAGTCATTCCATATAAACTTTCGATTAGGTACTGTTTGTACCCTATTTCATTTACAGTAATTTTGACAACAGAATGACTCTTTTCTATGATTGTTATATCGGAATTGTATTATTTTTCTGGTATGCTGATTAATTTTTTAAAAAATTTTTATTCATCATCCAACTAAAATATATTGTATTGCAATTGAAATAATCCATCGAATACGATTTAAGTTCTTTAAATTGCAATGTAATGAGTAAAATAAAATAGTGATGCATAAAATGAATAGATTTGCATAATTGCTAAGCATAAGTTAGATATGAATAGTCTGTTAGCATAAAGTAGTGGGTAGAACTGTAATTAATTGCAAGGTTATTTGCTGTTTTGCATTGATCCGTTTGAAAAATTATTCCAACTCATCTATTGATTAAAAAATTGGTATTGACCCGGATAGTATAGTTAATTCATAATGATTCACTTCTAAACCAAAGTATAATAGCGGATACGTAGAGCACAACTGTTCGTATGTATTTATTTACAGTTCATGAAACTCTGTATACCTTATCAATTTTGAAAGAATTTTAATCTCAACTGAAAGGTCATGTTCAAGGAAGCTATCCATCATCAGTAATAATGTAATAGGCTAGATTAAAAAATTAGGCTCTGCAACTTCTAGTTAAAAGTACTCAAACAATGAGTAATCATCATTGGAGCTGCGGCTACAGCTTATCTTGCTTTCAGTGTTTGAAAATTTGTTTAATATTGAATAGTTCATTGTAAAATTCTATTGTTCACATCTTATAATTTGTTTCTCCCAATATTCTCACGGAAAAGTAGTCTCACCTGAAAACTAGTTAATTTTAATTAATGCAATAGTTGAAAACATTATATTCATATTATTATGACTAAAATCTTGTTATTCTAAGATTCGGACTGTTTTTTGTCAGTTTTACAACGCACCAATCTTCTCTTATACAATGCACCAATGAATAATAGTTATCAAAGTGATGTATTCTCTCCTGGATATAATGGTTTGTTTTTAAGCTAGTATGCGTTTTTCGGCTTCTTTTCACTCCAACAAAACTGGTGGGTCGGAACCCAACTAAAGTTGTATCCATATCTCGTCATCATCCCTCCCATTACCCGCGCACGATCCAAGAAAGCAAGAACTTACTTATGTGAGCATCGCCCTCAGAAAAATGGAATCTAAATAAATAAAAGAAGATACGATTGCGTGTGTTCGTGAGTGCGTGCGTGTGTGTGTGTGTGTTTATTAGCAAGGTGCAAGCTAATTTTGTGGATTGCGTTCCGAAAAAATAAGAATGATCTAGACCTTGAAATTTTGCATACAGCTTCCAAAAATATCAATGTTATGCACCTCGAAGCCCAAATTTCAATTTTCCCTTTAGATATTTCAGAATTGAAGCTCAAATACCACTTCATTCCGGAAGGTTAAAATACTCTTAATAGCTACTTCATAATGATTCGAGTTCGAGGTTAGAAACTTTAGTACGCTAATAAACCAATCAAATTGCAACGGCTGCGGTGGAGCAGTTGGTTTAGGCGTGTCTCCCGTGTCTCCAGACCGAAGGGGCTCCAGTTCCTCGGGGTTCGAATCTCAGATTCTCCAAATTTTTGACATTTAACTTTTATCAAAAACTAGGTGTCCAGCAGAACTTCGTATCACCCTCTTCCCCCACAAACGTTCCTCATCTTCTCCCTACAAATGTCCCTCTTCATGACACCCCTAAAAATGTCATCCCCAAATGCCCCCTTTATTCCCCACAAAGTGTCAACCCTCAAAAATCCCCCTTCATTTCGCCCCTTTCTTTCCCCTAAATGGCCCCCCTTCATGTCACCCCTCCCCCACAAAAAATGTTACGAAGTAAAAAGAGATTAATGTAATATAATCAATGTATTTTTTATTTTATATAGTCAATAATTTTTGTTTTAATTTATTTTATATATTTTTTCAATTTTATTATTAGAAACAATAAAACATGCATGATACGAACGATAACTCATTTTTATTATTGATGATTCTAGAGTAAAAAATAATTAGAGTAGAAAACCTAGAGCAAAAATTTGACCGTAGCGGGATTCGATCCGCGACCTCTAACATCAGACGCAGAGTTTTTCCACTGAGCTACCGAGGCATTGAATGAGAGTGCTGTGTTTTTTGATCTTGAATCACGATCATCTTTCGGTAGCCGCTTGGCCGGCAATTTCAAAACATCCGTCTGTAAATGTTTGATAGGTTAGGTCATTAGTTTACTAATTATTTATTAATTATAAAGGGATTTTCTTATATTTTAATACATATTATGTTAACCAGTGCTGTAAAAATTCAAACGAATCCAAAATCATCTAAATCGGTTCAGCCGTTCTCGAGTTATAAGCGAGCGTACAGACACCAACTCTCTTTTATTAATATAGAAGATCAATTATTTTTTGCTTTTTCATCGAAATAAAATTAATTATTTAATTTTTCAGTTATTTATTATTAAACCAATATCAATTTTTCCAATATAAAACAATATTAATTTATTCAATTTTTCGACTTATAATAGTTCGTATTTTGCAGATAATTTTCAACTTCATGCAAGTAAAACAAATTTTTCTAATACTTTTACAAATCGCTATGATATTACAATGTTGAAATTACACATTGGGAAATAGAACCTAATCAAACTATTATTGGAATTTGCCAAGTTTAGCGTTCTATGACAGCAATAAAAATTACAAAATTGTTATGGAATTATCTGATGGAATAGATGTACTGCAAATTGTGGTACATTAATAAAAATTTGTAATGAAGGAGGATTATTCACAGATTCTCAGTTGTCTCATAATTTTCGCAGTTCAAGAAGATTTTTTGTATGTGATGGCATTTGCAAAAGTAATGAGATTAATACCGGGCCTTCTTAAAATAAAATGCTGACTGCTAACGGGAATATTGAGCTTACAGGTAACTTACTTGACAAATGATGAATGTGTAGCTTACAGTAAAGTAGCGAGAATACTACTAACAATAAGTATACAGTTGTGTTTACCTATAAAGAATAACTTGGAGCTTATGCCACAATAAATACTTCTCTTCATTTCCTTCCTAATATTTTCCCTGTTAATTTCTGAATTGGTCCAATTCATTAGGCTACTTTATTGGATGTGATGAATTTCTCAATAAATTTAAACCACTATTTTCGCCTACCTTATATGTTCAGTTTTAGCATAGCATTAGGCTATACAATATTTTAAAGGCCTAATCCAGAAAAAATGAATAATATCTTTGATACACACAGTAGAGAATAAATTATAATGTAGCTTTGTTTTGCGGAGCTCCGTTGCGAAGCACGGGTGGCTTCTAGTAATTAATAAGCAGGAGTTGCTTTTTTTTATCTAATCCTATCTATCTAATTGGAGCTAATTGTTCTGGTGCTAGAATAAAAATCTCCCTTTCCACCCTAGTGATCGAGGATTCAACAAAACTTCAAAATTCAAAGCGGCCTAATCTTACGGTGTACATCACATCCCACTCTGCTTGCTTTTTTATATGAAGATAACAGTATAAGTTTAATACATTGTAATATACAATATAGTTACTTACTCTCAGAACGCACATGTTATATATTTATATAATTTTGTATTAAAAATGAAAACCACATTCAAAATCAAAAATGTATTAATCGAAATTGGAAAATCACGATGATAATATTATTCATAATAATTCAGCATTGAAGTTGGGTTTCTGAAGTGTGATTTAATACGGTTCATAGGGTATGTCCACACTTGGTCGATTTTGTATGCTGCACAGCGGGTAAGTTGCACAGAGTCAAGGTCTCACAGAGACAAGGTGTTGTTTTTAAACGAAAGCAGTGTCATAGAGTCAAGGTTTCGTAGAAGCAAGTAGTTATAAAAGGAGCAGTGTCACAGAAGCAAGGTCTCATACAGACAAGGTGCCAGTATTAAAATAATGTGCAGTTTCACTGAGTCAAGGTTTCACAGAGGCAAGGTGATGTTTTTAAATAGCAGTGTCATAGAGTCAAGGTCTCACAGAAGCAAGGTCGTGTGGCGTGTTGCCTACATATGAACATGAAGGCGTTCCATTTGTTTTAATAAATTGAACGTCTGCTATATTTCAATTATATTTTTTCATATTATGTACTTATATATTAGACCTTTAGACCGAAAAATCATGTTAATATGTATCTATTCTACCTAATATACTTTACAACTATTAGCACATGTCTTAGAGTCGACATTAAAGATAGTGATGATGGGGATTCGTGGGGGAGTGGGGGTGGTGGGGGATTGATTCGATTTTGGCTGAAACCGTCCGTCGGGAAAAATCTGACATTTTCGAAAAGTGCCCCCCTTTTTTTATAACCACGAAGAACCCCATTATTTTTTGTGAAATTTTGATTTTTTTTATTGCTTAAAATGAAAGAGGAAGCGATTCTTATGTTGATGCGAAAGAAAGCCGAAAACTTTTCTCTGGGTATTATACAGTGTATGATGAAAAAAGTGTGAATTCTATTTTGAAATTATTCGCGATTTTTCTCAACAGCGATGGAAAGAGGGTTAAAAACTGAGAAAATTTTGTATTTGACAATTTTTTCTAAAATCATCGCGTACTAAGAACGGATATTCGCGTAATATATTAGCCCAATATTCGCGTTTTGTAGCTATTTTGTGCGTTTTTTCAGCTTTTTCGAAAACTAATTGGCAGAAAATGTTTTAATTTGGTACTTAGGTCTAAAAATAATATGTTAAAAACCTTTCAAGATTCTCCCAAAATTACGCCAGAAATCAGCGCTTTTGCAGTTTTCCTTGCGTTTTCAATGGGTTTTCTTGCGTTTTCAATGTGTTTTTGCAGATATTTCAACAACAACTCAACCAAATGCTTTCAAATTTGGCATGCATGTTCAGTAGAAGTGTATACGGGGGCGAAGCTCCCTGGTGAGTGCGGAGCGCTCACTCTTTTAGTTTATGAAAATGATTCTGCCAGGGGTCCAGGGGACGGAACCTCCTGGCTAGTCTTACACATATTTCCATAATATGTAGGGTGATTACGGTATAGGATGGAATGGGAAATGGATGATTGATTTACTCCCTCTGTTATTTATTGGACTACTTGTTTGTATAGAATAGACCACGGTATAGAATTACCATGGAGTAAGTATACACATACTTTGATAAAATACTTGGCGTATACTTTCCCTATGATATTACTGTATGCCCGATGACTGTTTTGTGTGAATAGGGTCCAACATACACTTCTGTTTTTTCAATAAGTGGTCTTGTGGTACTTGTAGATATCCATAATGAATATTTTCCTTAATTTTTGAAACTTCATTTTGCCAACATTATAAATAAAATGAAATGCTTTGGTTGCCAACATTAATAAAATGATATGTTTGGTTGTCAATCATTATCAATCTCAAACAAATTCGGAGTTTTGTGACTATTACGTACAACCAAAATTATCACTTTATTATATTCGGCTATGATTATAAATCTGTGGTCCTGTATAGACTACAGTTAAATTATTCATAATTTTATCTCCATACAAGAATTAATTCCTTCACACAGATTAACAAGATTTAATTATTCTGTTTCTGGGCCCCAATATACGAAGCGGCATCAGTTTTTCTGTGCTTGCATCAATGACGCCGGACCAATCACAGAGCATCACCGCATAGTATAATCAGATTCATTCAATTTGACGCTTGGGATTAGATAGATAGAGAGATATTATTTCTTGACGTTGCTCATAACCGTACAGTACGATGACAAATGAATTTTATAATATAATATACAGAGTGATTCAAAAAGAATACCACAACTTTAAAAATGTGTATCTAATGAAAGAAACATAATAGAACCGTCTGTTATACTTCATTACAAAGAGTATTTAAAGAAGTTTTTTTCACTCACAAAAAAGTTCAGAGATGTTCAATATGACACCCTCCAGACACTCGAGCAATATCAACCCAAAATATCCCTCAAACTCGTTCCACACTCTCTGTAGCATATCAGGCGTAACAGTTGGGTAAGCTGCTGTTATTTCTTGTTTCAAATCATAAATGGTGGATGGATATTGATGACTTGAAACAAGATAACGGCAACTGCTGTTACGCCTGATATACGAGGTGTGGCTGGTTGAGATGTTTGGGTTGATACTCAGTGTCTGGAGGGTCATATTGAACATCTCTGAGCTGTGATGGCTCTTTCTCTTTGTAATAATGAACAGTTCTATTATGTTTATTTCATTGAATACACATTTTTAAAGTATTGTATTCTTATGAATTTAATGAACCTGATTATATATTATATTATGGGCTTTACCGGTTTCCATCCCCAAATTTCTGAATCATATTATAAACCAAGAAACCGAGAAGAAATAATAATGAAAGCTAGAAGGAAATAGGAAATTGAAATAAGATATTGAAATAATCTTCGATTTATAAAGGTAGAAGTCATTTAGTGTATTTTCATCAACTATATGAAATAATCATAATAGTTAATTGAACGATATTCCTAATTAATGATGCAGGATGTAAACCAGACTGAAAAGCAAATATTGGCCACCGCCGAAGGAATGCAATATGCAAACAGTGTCATGAATCAAAGAATTCTTCTTTATCAGATATCAATCAGGCAGAGTATCTGCGTCATGCTACCTGAATAATGAATGGTCAGCTACAAGAAAAAATTTTTAAGGGACGAGATTAATTTACACTGAACACTTACTTGGAGACATGATTTGTGTTTACGTTTATTTAAAAAAATACAGTGCAATACAATATCGGTACCTTTCAAATTTTCAAATACTGTACTTGTTAAAGAAGGGATGAGAATTCTTCTTATTCTTCATCGTCTTTGTCTTCAGAACAAGGAGTAGTAGTGTAGGAGACAGAAAATTAAGAAGAAGAAGAAGCAGGAGACAGAAGAATAATTAGAAGAAGAAGAAGAGAATAAGAGAAACAGTAAAATGATATAGAAAATCAGGCGAAGAAGAAGAGGAAGAAGTAGCAGGAGACAGAAGAATAATTAGAAGAAGAAGAAGAGAATGAGATAAACAGTAGAAGGATTTTTCTTTTCTTTTACTGTTTCTCTCATTCTCGTACCTTCTTTTTCTTCTCCTCCTGTCTCCCACTACGTCTTCTTCTTCGCCTGATTTGAAATATCCTTTCAATTTTTCTCTTATTCTCATTCCTTCTTTTTCTTCATTTTCTGTCTCCTACTACTTCTTCCTTTTTGGCCGATTTTCTATATCCTTTTACTGTTTCTCTTATTTTTCTTCTTCTTCTTCTTCTTCTTCTTCTTCTTCTTCTTCTTCTTTTCCTTCTTCTCTTCTAATTCTTCTTCTGAATCCTACTACTACTTAATATACAGTATTATGTTCTTCTCATATTCAATGTATATTCAATGGCAAGAATATACTCAAGTATGTAATAGAAATGTTAATTACTGCATTACTGTATCATATAAATTATACCTGATTGAATATAGCTATGAAGAAACATGTGAAAAATATGATTCCAAGCTCAGAAATGCTAAAAAATGCTTAAATTATCATTTTTAACAAAAATAAAATGAGAACTCAAAGATTAGTACATTGTCTAGGTAGGAGATACGGATATTACTCTATTTTGATTCTAAACTAGCATCGATTTTGAAAAATGCTTATAATTTTGTTAAATTTGGACAGATTGATTTGAAAATTCAGGGAAATGTTAATGGTATGAAGCGAAACGTCCATGATTTTTTGTAGAATTCTCCTATGACTCCTTCCCCTTCCTAAAACGAAAAACGATATGGAGGTTGAGATGCTAGGCGGGAATTCTCAAAGTTCGCGCTTCGTTCAGCTGCCGCGCGCCAAGGAACTCGATTGGATCATATTGCTCGCGATACCAACACTATTGGTTAGCTTCTAAACCGATATGCATATAACTTAATTATTTACATCTCTATAAAAGTGGCAGCTGTAGATAAAACCTACTTGATATTCTATATAATTCTACTATTAATTCTCTTAATCTCTTTCTTCTACTTCTTCTGTTCTTTCTCTCTCTTCTTCTGTTCTCTCTCTCTCTTCTTTATCTTATGCTTTCTCTCTCTTCCGTTCTCTATTATTCTCTAACGCTTCCTCCATCATTATTTTTTTCTCTCTGCTCAAATGCCCTTACCGGTGCAATGAACAATGAAAAATCTAATTTTCGTTTCAAAACAGCTGATCATCAAATCATAAGTTGAAATGTGAAAATTTTCGGCGCCCCAAAACTTTGATCGTTCATTCCTCAGCTCCAGATAATTTTCAAAATGTAAGACAATGAGACGTGAACTAACTAAATCGGTTGAGAAACCACGGAGGAGTTCCGTTTACTAAAAATATGTTCGCCTTTTAATAATATAGAAGATTGAAGATGATTATATTTTAATATAGCAGACGGTCAATTTATTAAAACAAATGGAACGCCTTCATGTTCATAATGTAGGCAACACGCCACACGACCTTGCTTCTACGAAACCTTGACTCTATGACACTGCTATTTAAAAACAGCACCTTGCCTCTGTGAAACCTTGACTCAGTGAAACTGCACATTATTTTAATACTGGCACCTTGTCTGAGTGAGACCTTGCTTCTGTGACACTGCTTTTTTTTGAACTACTTGCTTCTATGAAACCTTGTCTCTATGACACTGCTTTCGTTTAAAAACAACACCTTGTCTGTGTGAGACCTTGACTCTGTGCAACATCCCCTGCACAGCATGTCACCAATGCTTAAGCATTTGCAGCACACAAAAATCGACCAATTGTGGAGGGGCCTACATCCCTAGAAATGTTCCTTAATAAACAAACATTTGCCTAGATGTACTTTTTTAATGTTCATGTTTTGAAGTTAGTACTGGAGGGTCAATTATGAAGAATTCCTCCTACTATACATAATCCTTGACGTATTGTTTTTCTTTTGTTTTCTAGGTTCATTTCTCAAAAGTTCTGCTGCAAGCCAATATTTGCCGCTCTCTGGTCTCTGTACTACTCGTTGTACCAAGTGGGCCAAACATTCATGTGGTTTCAATGGTAAGTCAGTTTTCGATTTGCTCTGATCATTCTTCTATTTGTTCACATTTAATAGATTTGGTCATTCTTCCAGTATTTTTACACTTATTTTCAGGCAAGTATTGCAATATTCATTAGAATAGTTATGAAATAATCAGACCATGTTAGAATAGTGATTTATTGACGTATCGATTGTGAATGTTTATTGTGTTCGTCGATTTATGATTAATAAACTCATCGAATACACCTACAGTGATATTCATTTAATTTCACGCTTGGCATTAGATAGATAGAGATATTATTTCTTTGCCATCGTACTCTACGGTCATCAGCAACGTCAAGAAATGATATCTCTCTATCTATCTAATGCCAAGCGTCAAATTAAATTAATGTCACTGTACAATTTGTCTTTAAGCTTCGCTGGTTCTGTGTTTTGGTCGGCTAAAAAATTTAATTCATCTCACAATTATTGATTTTCAATGATCGTCTCATCTCTTTTACTTTCTAATTACTTTTTATGATTTGTTTCAGATATAATTTATTCTATTTATTTATTGCTAGGGTTCATATTGAAAAATTTTATTGAAAAATTGAATTGAAATTGAAAAATATTCAATTATTCTTAGTTATATACGATAGATGGAATATGATCCGTAGAATATTGAGATGTCTTCTATGGGGTTTCTTCGATTAGTGTCCGTTCTCGATCATGATTTATTTGAGCTATAGAAATCTATTCTACTCTATAAAGTGAAATAATATTATAATGTTCAAAGTATGAAATAAATCGATGAATTGATAATTTAATTTAGTTTTGTTAAAATATTCACTTACATAAATTAATACACTTTCTGCTGAAATATAATGCACACATATGTTTGTAACTTGTTTAGATATTTATATAGGCTAAAGGTAATATAAAAATTTCATGCGAAATACGAATCATGACCACTTTAGTGATAGCTATTATAATCAGTGTCGCAGGTTCTATTAAACTTCACTACCCAGAGATTCATGAATTGAATTTCCAAAACACTTGAGTCTAGATTTTTATGTGAAACAATAGAAAGTTTTCATATTTCTGTGGTATTCATAAAAAATCATTTTAGGCTTATATTGCAATATTATTCCATTGTGGTAAACCAAAACCACTATTCAAGGCCGTATCTTGTATACTTTCAATTTAAGTTATCCAGTTTGAACTTGTCAAACGAGTAAGATGAATGCTTGTTTCTTCATTTTTGACCACAGAGAAACTTTCAGGTAGATCATATTTCGACTGCTAAGTACGTACTGTAAACTTGAATTCTAGCTTTTAGATTGACATGTTTTATTTACAACGTTCCTTTGAATAAAAAACCAAGTCGATAAATAATATTGAAGTATTTATTTTTATAGTAGTGTTTTCCTTGAAATTCATTCTCTTACAATATAAGACAATGTAAGAAAAATGCTTAGCTGATTGATGTGCCTTTCTAGACTTGATTAATTTTATTGATAACCGTATCTGATTCTATATTCAATTTCAACTAATATAAGTTGTCTCTTAATTATTTTCTCCGGTCTTAGAAGTTTGTTACTCATAGAATTTTACCTAATAATAATAATGGATGATCGAAAAATTATTAAGTTATGCAGCTATAAAGTAAAATATTAGAATGATTTTTTAAATTTACTTTATCATGTGACTGATTTTCAATATCTTACGTTTCCTAGTTGTTTCTATTGACATTTTCTTTTGTGTTTTTAATATTTTATGGGTGAGTTATAGAAGAGGGAGGTATTCGAAAGTGCGGTTCAAAAATGGTGCATGCCTCTCAAGAATTGAATAATTTCGATTTTTTGGCGTTTAGATTCAAATAAAGGCCAAACAACATTATCCCACGTAATAACTTGGAAACTATTCATACATGTAAACCTCAGTTGGAGCCCAGTGCTGCTAAATTTCTTTTATTTATAATGTGTCGCTTATTCTATATATCCATCAATATTCTATTTTTATTCTTTATTCTATATTTTTCATCAACCATTATTTTGCATTTAGGCTTTAAATATAAGATGATCAATCGGCTTTTTCTCAGTTGTTCGACATGTACGAGACAAAATTTTTTCAAACATTGAAAAGCATTTTTGTTTATTGATATTGTTCTGTTTAAAAGGAATATATTGATGCTAGATCTCTGTCGAACAAAAGCATTAGAATATATATGGATCTATACAACTGTACAGAACACGTTGTTACAAAATGCTAGACAACCATTTCGAATAATAACTGAAACAATGTAATGGCTACAAAACTCATTATTTATTTATTGGCTTAGATCTAAGAATTGGTAGCCCAAACACAACGTGTTATATTATGTTTATATTAATGTTATGTTTTCGGAAAGGACGTCATCATTTTTCCAACTCCGTTTATGAATATAATTAAATTTAAGCGTTGAGTTTTCAATCAACAGCAATTTATTTTCCAATTTAGAAAGCGACATATTTGTTTTGTTCTCACAAAAAACACAGCGCAAATGGATGTGTTACCAAGCTAGAAGCCTTGTAATGTGACCACTTGGTATCGTAGCTCCTAAGTCCAAGCGCCCACTGAGGTGGAGTGGCAATGGCGTGGCAACACGCTAAATATAAACATATGTAACTAAATGAAACAGCGCATATCACCTCCATGTGCGCTGTTTCATATGTTAATATTTAGCGTGTTGCCACGCCACCACTACTCCATAGTGTCTGTATTGTAAGTGAAAACAAACTTTCACCATGTTTCCTATCAAGGGATAATTGGTTATGTTGGTGAAGTGGAACAACCCTACTCGGGTCTCCCCACTATTAAAAGCCATACGCTAAATAAATAAATAACCACTACTCCATCTCAGTGGGCGCTTGGCCTCACATAGCTCCTACCTTGTCACTCAGCTTAGCAAGTATAGTGTGGCCTTAGCCTTGATTAATTGAAATGAATCGTTTTGTGTAATGCCTTTCTGTGGTTTAATACTATTGATTTGCTTTCTGTTTGAAAGGGATGTGCTGCTTTTGGAAGCCGGATTTCTGTCGATTTTGATCTCGCCACTGCGCTACAAGCCGGGCACGAGAAAGCGGCCAACGCCGGTGGCACCCAGTGAAACGGTGACATTCTGGCTGGTGCGCTGGCTCGTCTTTCGTGTGCTATTCTCGTCCGGCATCATCAAACTGATCAGCGGATGTCCCTCCTGGTGGGGGCTGACGGGCAAGTATTTCTTTATTACAACTAATCAGAAAAGCGATTTCTCGTGAAATAATTCAGTACTTAGAAGACTGGCGATTTCGACATAACTGGATACCGAGAAATCGCTATACCTCTGTTATAGCAGGATCCTTTTAACTTGTCAGAAAACATATGATCGACGAGCATATGATCACAATACTTAACCTACAAATGCTGAATCTCGCAGATTATTGAAAAGGTCTTCTTTAAAAAGGTCTTTTAGGGCCGCTTTCCCCAACGCTGCTTAAGTAATAACAGCTGACGCTCAATTTTTTTCTATACTTTTCCTATTCTCCGAATGAGACTTAAGCCAGGTGTATTGCTTAAGCAGCGTTGGGGAAAGCGGCCCTTAAAGACTTTGAAGGTCTTTAAGACTTTTAAGCCTTTTGATTATTGTGTCGAAATCAATGTTTAATTATTACCAAAACAGCTGATTTCTGACAAGTTAAAAGGATCATGCTATATTTATGATCCGATTTAACAAAATCATGTATCATTTTCTTCAGAATGAAGAAACATTGAAAAGCTCTACATTTTTGTAATGGTACTCATTTTTGTAAAAACCATCATTTCTCCAGTAAACTCAAATTAGAAATTTCAGTCGGCCGCCATTTTGAAAAATTCATACATTAGATGTGGTCAATATAACAATTTTGAGACCATATACTTTCTTATTAGTGAGCCCACAAAATTTCATTGATAAATTAACAATTTTTTTGGCAATAAATTGAATTTCAATTTGAATAACGAGATATGATGAAAAAATAAAATGGCAGACTACAGGAAAACTAAGGAGAAATCGTCATTTTGCCAACGACATTTTATGTTTTTTTTTTAGTTTGTAGAAAAGCGTGATGGTAGTGGAGTCACTATTTTTTTGGGACACTAACCTATATACTCTATTTAGATTAGCTTTTACTGTATACTCTTTTTTGCTCCCATTATTCTTGCAGTGGATACCCATGCCAAAGTTAATTACTACTAAATATTGACAAAATCACATGGTACAAAAATTTTAATTAAATGAAATTTGATGTCATTTTAGTTTAAAAAACTTGTGCGTGACGCGTGACAGGTCAATCAGTAATGACTTCTTAATTCATTATTTAAAAAATGTAAACATTTGTTAAAATCTATTTAAATTGATTCTTTTTAAAATACAAATTGATTATAATTGTTTTGTTTCAGCGATGAATGTGCATTTCGAATCGATGGTTCTTCCCAGTCCGTTGGCCTACTACTGCCATTATCTGCCCACCTGGTTTCTCAAGTTGAACGTGGTATTTGCAAACTACGTTGAATTATTCCTCACGCCACTCTTCTTTTTCCCTCTACAATCTGTTCGAACTGTGAATTTCTACATACAGGTAAAACTAGTCGTTTTTCAAATTTTATTCTATGCTTTGATCACTATTTACAATAATTTCAGTTGTTTTTTCCTATTGTTTGAAAATGTTGTAAGTAGAGGCTCTACTTGTATTTAGTGCAACAAAATTTTGTTCATTACAATTTCATTTTTCTCCTATGTTTTTGAAAATGCTGGTCATGAGTAGGCTCTGATTTTATTTGGTACATGAAATAAAAACTTAATATTCACTATCAAGTATGCTTAATAATATAAATAAGTTTTAAATGGTTATTTGAAATTTATATCAGGTGATGAAGTGGCATACCACTAATGAGCTAAAGCTTTGAAATGTGTTTTAAGTTGGATTCTCCGGACAAGATGAATTCTCCTGACGTTCGTTTCGATTACATATTTGGCGCGTTTTAATCCAGGATCACATGTTCACCATGCATTGAAATAGTCTTTTCAATCTCATGAGGATTCTTCCTCCTTATACGACTAGAAAATGATTCAACATTATTTGTATAATGATGGAAAATCATATGAAATGAATTGATTCCTACTATTTTGTTTCAGCTATTCCTGCAAGTATGCATCATTATCACTGGAAATTTCAACTTCTTCAATTTCCTGATAATTGCATTGTTGCTTTCTTTGTTGGACGATGGATTCTTCAACAACAGTAAGTGATCGATCACATGTTTTATTTTACCTATACAGTACTTCCATTCAATTTTAATAGATCCTCAATCTAGACCCAATTAGATTGATCATGGAAACTCAAGTCCAAGTCTTGGAAACTCAATCTAGTTACTTGGAATTGCTTCAGCAATAGCAAGTTACGAAAACTGAGATATTATAAGATGCTAAATTTAATTTCTTATCAATACATGGAATATTCGAAATGAAATTTTCACTTGAACTTTTCAGATGTAAAGCCAGGGCCATCAAGGAATAGGAAAATTTTCAACTATATCATAACAATTGCCGTCTACGCAGCCGTGTCATACGTTACTACTCAGCTGTACACGCTCAAACTGCAACCAGGCGGAATTATCGACTCCAAAATCGGTGAGTCTTGAGAAGTTTCTAAAACATTTGAATATTTTCTAAATAAAGTGGATCTGTGGAATCTCACACAACACTTCATAAAATTTATGTTTCAAGTCTCATCGTATGAGGTGATGGAGTAATGAAACTACAGTATTTTTACGTTGATGAGATCAAAATTTTCAAAATAAAAATGAACTCACAAGAATGTTTATGAGAAGGAATACTTCAAAATTGCTAATTCTATCTGACATGACGCTAAGTTATGACAAGATCTTGAAATTTTAATTTTGTTTTAGTTACCAAAAAATAACAAAATTGTATTGATAAACTATGTACTGGAAATTAATCAAAATAAGCCTTAATTTATAGATTGCAGACAGGTAATGTACTTTATATTTGAAAATATATATATTTATAACGAAATTGAAGAAAATGTAATTCCCAGCCTACAGAATTATTTAAATTATACGTGGAAAACATTCGTATCCGAAGTATTTGAGCTCGAACTGAACTGTAATTCTATCATTAGTATTCTCCATTTTCTGATTTACTCACTTTGTATATTATTCTCACCGAAACACGTTTCTCACTTGAATACTGTTTCAGCTTTCAATAAAAAGGAGTTTGATAATGCTTTGGGCAAAGCATTCCCGATACTGGTGTCCTTAGGCCTCATTTCTTTGGCACTGACGTCACTGAAAGCACTCTACAACGCAATCACCACACCAGCAGCGTCCATTGCCAAGGTTGGCTCTCTTGTATCCACTATGTTCTACGTCACAGCGGCCTTCTTCATATTCAGCGATAGTTTGGTGAGTTAGTCGAACTACCACTAGTTCTCAATAGTTTATTATATTAGTACTGAATAGTTTGTTATATTAGTTCTGAATAGTTTGTTATAATAGTTCTGATAGGTGACTTATTCGAACTACCAGTAGTTCTGAAAAGTATATTATTACAACTTGATACAAGATGAAAAAAAATTAACGAAGTTAACCAATGGTTGTCGACAGAGTGGGTGAAAGGGCTGAAATTCAATAATAAAATCTGTCTATAATTTCATCAATTGTTTTTATGTAGGCTGGACCATACTAATTAAATTCCGACCAAACTAAATAAACGCTTGTTAAGAATAAATAAATTCTTAGCTAAATATATGAAGATTGTTGCGAATAACTAGATTGTTAATTAAATAACTAAAGCTTGTTAAGAATAACCTTTTAATTGACTATGAATCCATCATTTACTTTTATAATTTACTGGTAAAATAAAGTTGTAATGAAAAACCTAGTTGTATTAAAGAAATATATTCTCTCCATTATTCTCGAAATTACTTGGTATCAATTTGTTCTGATTACCAGTCTCACTGTATAATCATAATAAAAGTTCAGTTTTTATTGAAATACTACTTGTGCAATTCGTCGTTAGTCTTAGTTTAGATGCATGTTAAAATTTGCTTGTTTGACACAATTTATTATTGATCAGGTATGTGAGTTGTAAATGTGTACATGATGGAAGAAATGATTCGTTGTTCCAGTTAACCAACTAATCATTATTATTATTATCATCATGTACACGAATTGAGAGTTTGATGCTTAATACTTCGAACAAACCAGTATTTTATTAGATTTTCTTTATAAATCTACTAATGTTTCTGTATACAGTTATAGTACTTAGCTGAACAACGTCGATGCTTTTTCAATCGTAATTTCTCACACTGCAGTTTCGAATTGTTGGCTAAAATTGTGTGTGTGTTTCAGGTACCGTTTTCGTCACTGCATCCGGCCGGCAATTCGACGGTACTGCCTCAGGTGCGTCAGTTCCACTCGAAAGTGTCGCACCTTCACCTGACCAATGCCTACGGCCTGTTCAGGCGGATGACCGGCGTGGGAGGGCGACCCGAAGTGATTATTGAAGGCTCCGACAACCTCAATGGACCCTGGCACGAGTATCAGTTCCTCTACAAGCCCGGCAACGTCAACAATAGTCTTCCCTTTGTTGGTGAGTTGAAGTTTTCAACTTTTCTCTTTGTTGGTGTGTTGAAGTTTCCCTATTCTAATACATTTTCAACAAAAATGGAATGTATAGTTCGTAAGTAAACCCAGGATTTCATTAATAGAATTAGAGGAAGAGTAGCAGGCGGACTAAAAGTTAGTAGAGTTACTTTTCACCATGCTGCTACCATGTACCTAAACCATAACTTAAACTCTACCACTTATTCTACTACTGAAAACCCGGCTTAAACAGAGGAATGGTGAGAGAGTAGAGGAGGGAAGAGTAAGGATAGGATAAAGAGGAGGCGAGAGAGACACAGGAAGAAGGAGAAGACGACGAAGAAGAAGAAGGAGGAGGAGAATAAGAATGACGAAGGAGAAATAGGAGGAGATGAAGAAGGAGAAGAATGGGAAGAAGGAGGAGAAGAAGAATGACAAGAAGAAAGAGGAGGATTGAAAACTATTTCGTAGTTCAATAGTCGCAGTTTTGTGCGACCTGCCTGGGATGTCCTAGTTGAGATCTTGTCGCATCAATTGAGACGTTTCAGTTCAATTTATTGTTTTATGAATTGAAATAGATTGGGATGTCACTTCTTGACATCTAAACTTAACAATTTAATTTAACAAAACCATGGTTTGGTGTTAATTCATCTTCTTTGTCAATTCCTATGTCAACGCTGGGTCGATTTTGTGTGCTGCACAGCATGCTACCAATGCTTGAGCATAATATACAGCACACAAAAATCGACCAAGTGTGAACATAGAATAGAATAAGAATTTATTTCCGTAACACAACTGTAAAAAGTGAAATTATAGCACGATCCTTTTAACTTGTCAGAAATCAGCTGTTTCGGTAATAATTAAACAGTGATTTCGACACAATAATTAAAAGGCTTGTCTTAGCATTTGTATCGTGATATTGCTCGTCGAAACATATGTTTTCTGACAAGTTAAAATGATCCTGCTATACTTAGGGATTCCTTTTATCGGTAGTAGTTGACAACATTCCAATTGATTCCACTGGATGGATTCCACATTAACATGAGTTTAAGTGTTTTTATGAGTCAACTTGATTGTGTTGCACAGCTCCTCACCAGCCAAGACTCGATTGGCAGATGTGGTTCGCCGCGCTGGGCACTTACCACCAGAATCCGTGGCTGATGTCGCTCGCCTATCGTCTGCTCAACAATCAGCCAGAAGTGCTGTCGCTGATTGACAGAGCTCACAACCCATTCAATGCTCGGCCGCCGAAGTATGTTCGCGCCAATCTCTACCATTATCACTACGTACCGTGGAATCAGAGGTGAGTGTTATCAATCACACAGGACTACGAAACTTAGGGCCGGTTCATGAGCTCGGGATTTAGATAAGTCCTAGACTAAAACGGGTGGCCACCGTAGTAGCATCGACAAACGTTAGCCTCGACACTATGTATTTTAAGGGCTCTCTATGCTGCTAACCCACTAACCTGTCGAGACAAACGTTTGTCGATGCTACCGTAGCCACCCGTTTTAGTCTAGGACTTGGCTAAATCCCGAGCTCATGAACCGGCCCTTATTCTTTGTAAATTCAATTTTTTTAATATTTTAGAATATTTTTCATTCGAGTTGGAATTATCTGTATATTACATAAAAGTTATACTCTTTCAGTTCAAGTAAATCTCAGTCACTTTAGTTACATTTTTCTTCTTCCATGGAACGGGACTTGAAATAATTATGCATAAACAAGGATTCATGACCGATTTAGAGCATATTGTTATAGAAATGTGAAATGAATGTTTATTTCGTAGTATATTTGAGAAGCAATCCTGAAGTAACCAAGAGCTAGAGGATGGAGGAGGAAGTAGGAATAATTTTATCCTATCTTCAGTCTATTTACAAATTATATGAAGATGGTTGATTGGAAAGACTGCTTTCTCATGCCCTCTTCCAATTCTAATAATTGATGCACATTCTCCACAAAAAGAAATTATGGAAGAATTTTCACACAAATTTCCTTTCTTTTATGAGTTCTTATAAGAAATGAAGATTGTTAAAATGAATGATATGTGCATATACTGGTTATCGGTTTAAAACTGGTATACTGTTTTCTGGTTATTGTTAAAAATGAAGATTTTGAAAATAAATGGTATGTGCATATACTTGAATAATATTATGATATTGGACACTCTTCTTAAGATGTCCTAGAAGCCCCCCTATACCCATATAGGGTATATAGCCATATAGGGTAATAGGGGGCTTTCAATTTGAAACAGTTCATGTTTCAAATATGTCGAATTCCAACTGCGACTTGGATTACTTCTTTCCTCAAGTCGTAAATATAGATAAGGCGAAAGACAAGACTTGTCCATACTTCGCCATAATTATTGTAAAACATCACTAATTAGGCTACAAAACAGACTACTTCTCAAATTCATAACCAATTTCAATTTTTAAAACACTCATTGTATTCTTAGTCCAAATTTTTATTCAACTGATGCCAATTAATGTAGGCCTAATATTTCTCATTATCTTGAGAATTATAATTTTACACGAATAAAGTTATCTAAAGTATATTCTAATATATTGTCATGTTTCTCACGCATTCTATATTTTTTCATTGATCCAACCATTTTGTACAGCACCTGTAATCGACACTTTTTATATCATAGTTTGTGTTCTGGTTTTCAGAGCATCGAAAACTTGGTGGACTCGTGAGAAGGTTGGAGAATATTTCCCAGTATTTTCCAAGGACCACCCTCCTCTCTTGGACTATTTGACCAATATGAACATTCTTTCTCCACGTAAATCGACTGTGTCACCCGTCATCAAAGGTTAGTGGCATTTACATGACCATTAGAAAATTTGTTTCAAGTTGAAAGATGAGAACATTAATGCCTGAGATCCATTCATGAGGCTTACCAAGTGTAATTGAAATCAGTTTTTCTTCAATTGAATCAGAAGAAAATGTCTCCTTTCTGTAGTTATATTTCGTCAGATTAATAATGAAGTATTGAAATATAATTGATAATAATGAAATATTAATCTCATCTAGCCTGTAAGGCTAAGTCGGTCGTTTCCCATTTCACAAATATGATTTAAATTATCATTAATTTCGTAATGATGTAATGATTATTATTTTCGTGTTTAAGTATGACTTGTGTTAATATTTTGAAAAAATACATTCATTTTTATACAACGGATTTGCTGTAGGTAGCCACCATTATGGCGTTGTCATTCTTTATGTCCACACTTGGTCGATTTTGTGTGCAACTCAAGCATGCTGCATATTATGCTTAAGCATTGACCGCATGCTGTGCAGCACGAAAAATCGACAGAGTAGACATAGAGATCGGCTAATTTGAAGTTATCATGAGTGCATATATAACCCATCACTGATATTGTGGTAGTTAATTCTGTTTCTTATAGAACTGATAATAATATTACTAGATTCAACCATTCAACAGAAGTCTTGATTATATTTTTTATATTTGCAGGTATTCTGGATCAGCTGAGAGCAGCTTTCACCAAAGTGGATCCTTGCCTGCTGTTGTGGTCCATTCTGACAGCCGGCTGTGCTATAATCATTGTTCAGGGTCCGACCGCTTCTCCCAGTGCGCGTCCCAAAAAATAATAAACATCGATCTTAGAAGCCTCCGCCTCAGTTGAGTGAAGATTATCATAATTATGCACATGCGGGTAGCGGGTTTGCTTGGAATTATATTTTATGGTAATGCGAGGCTCTTTACACCTGTTGAAAATCTCATTTTAAATTGTATCCTTATAATCAATAACCAATGAATAGTACAGTTGCAAAGTGTAATATCTATCTATCTCTGGATCTGTCGAGATTTGAAAGATTACTATATTGTCTAAGATTTTTATATTTTCATGACAATCCAGCAGGCTGCCAAGACTATTTTCTCATTGATGGAATAGTTACTACTGATTGTAGAGAGTGTATCAGTTCAGTAATGTAACCACGATACTTTCAAAAAGTACATTCTTTAGAGTCAAGTAGAGGTGTTTTTATCTAGCACTGTTTTTATCGTCAGTTGAATTTGATAATAATTAATAGAGTTGAGTGTATAAGATCTGAGAGTGTATGATAGTTGGATGTCATTGTTTAAATTTGACAAAATTATATCTATTATTAAGAATAATATTGAAATACTGTATGTTTATAACTCTAGAAGTATGATTAATTCCTGAGCTTTAGTTTCTAATCAATTATGTTACTTATTTTAATGTTCTAATTTGATGCTTTGAAGTACAGTACATATCTTCAGTGATGACTTGCACAACAAAACAATCGAAGCTAGCAAAAATTTCAATTGTTTGTCTCTAGCGACAACAAATTAGTAGAAACTGAATGTATTAGTCTCTGAACGGCAATTTGTGAGTAAAAACGTAAAGATTTGTAGCGTTCTTGTAACCTGTTGATAAAATAGAAGATGTCGAAGTATAATACAATACATTGAAAAATAGCTATAACATTACAGTTATGGCGAACTTCAGACAATATTAACTGATCCAATCACCGAGGGCACAAAAATAGGTAAATTCAAGTAATTTTCATGTACTTACTTCCAAATTATAACTTTTTGTTGAATATTTCGTCCTTTTTAAAATATCAATTTAATTAAATTTATATTTAAGAAATGCTATTAATTGTTTACGTTGATTTGGTTTAATTGATTTTTTAGTACTGTATGATATAGTGAAAAATATTGCATTGCATTCCGTTGATTAGGCTATATCCATTTAAAACTTTTAAGTGTAAACTCTATCCGTTTAAAACCCTTCTTCTCAATAAATTTGTAGCACCCTTGTATTGAATGTTACATCTAAATTCAAAAAAGTCCGTAATACAAGCACCTGTGAGATCTTCACTTCCTAAAGATTACTGTCAACGATACAATCTTTTCAACTTTTAATACTCCATTTAGTGAATAGTTATCAAAGGTCTGCATCAATAATGAAACCATTCTTACCTAGTAAAGTGTAGAGAAGTGAGTGAATTACAAAAAATTGTGTATAATTCTTTCGGTTTGTCCACTGCACAAATTATAGCATTTCTTTATAAAATGGTGATGGTTGTTTCAAAAATAATGTCGAATACGTTTTAGTGAGAAATTTATACAATCACTTAGTGATACTGCAATACACGGCTTTTACTGTCTTGGAAGATTTCGTTAGTTGATTATTTTTGAGGTATTTCATTGCTTTAAGAATTTTATATTTTTGTATTTTTTGTAACAATTCTCGTGAATATTGTATCTAGTGATAGGAATATTATTAGCATTAGTAAATGTGTAACATGATGAATATGATTTAAAAGGTTTTAATGTTCAAGATGAAAATATGAGTATTATCTTCTTGTGATTTTAATGTACTTGGAATTTATTGCATATATTTCTTATAGGAAAAATTGGAGATATAATTTCAACGTTTTCATAGTTCTTGAAACAATGTATTTACAAACTCAATTGAAATACAATATATTCTGTACATTATTATTATTCTCGAATATTCCTTGACAACTTGTTTCTACACTTCCATTTCTAAATATTTTATTGTTTTTCAGTGTACTTTAAAAAAGAGTTCTCTTGTATTGTAACAATTTAATGGTGTGAATACTATTTATTGGATGTATTGCAAGAAACTGTTGAATCAAATAATAAAACATTGAAATGTTGAATGTGGCAGTTTAATACACTCCTGCACTCCTTTAGCGATTATTATTATCTCGTAAGTAATCACCTGAGTAACGTAATTGTAAAAAATCATCACAGAGACGACAGTATAGTACTATTATTTTAATCTGGCGGATGATTTTCATTTAACGTTTCCATGGTAAATAGTGATGTTATGTTGAATTTTTTCACTCAAGTACTATAAAACATGTAAAAACAAATTCGAAAAAATCAACATAACATGACCCATGGAAACGTTGAATGACTCATTCTCCATCCGCCTATTTGAAAAAAATAGTACTAAAAATTCTTCATTTATAATTATTCAGTTAATGCCGCCTCGTAAAATATGGCCCTAAGATAACAGATTACCTGAAAACTGATTATTCAACTTTTTGTTCTCATAAAGATCCAAATGGCGTTGGAAAATCTAGCACATGAATAAATTTGGAATAGAAAATATGCTCAGTTCACCAATTCATGAATATCATTTATACTTTTATTTTAATATAAGTAGAAAATTTACAATAAAATACTACAGATAACATCAGTAAACAGAAAATTGTTAATTAATATTTGGAAATTTACACTATAATAAATTGAATTTAATTGTCATTTTCCACTTCACTTTCCAAATATGCTTCCGCATGAATTACATTAAGCCTTTTGTTCTTCTGTCTTTTATGCAAAGCTTTATTTTTGAAACAAAGAATTCAATCAAGAAAAATAATTTCTCAAATAAGCCACAAATAAAATATCACAATGAGAAACAATCATTGCAAATTACATCGAAGTACTGTATTATAGTCTACATTGAAAAATTCTCAAGGTTACTTTGAACTTCAAATTGTTAAAAATAGAATTTGAATTTTAAGTTTGAAGTGATGCATGAACTATTGATTAAACATGTTACTCGAGTCAATCATTATTGTTCAATTATTGACCATTTAGAATTCTATATATAACAATTGGTATAGTGTAAAGATGACAGATATATGATGCAACCTGTTGTCTTCATTGATAAATGAATAAATTTTCTAATGGATCCATTGAAGTTTGGAGGAGTTGGTTTGTACTACCGTACTGAGTCTTATCCAAGTTGTCTTATCAACGTCAATCTAAATAAAAAATCTCCAGCAAAAGACTATCAGGATTTTGCTTCGGAAAAATTCTACTTACTAATCTCAAAAATCACAAGCAAGCAATATTCAAACTTAACAGTCACATGAAATTAAACTTCTCCTAAGTTCATTCTTCCTAATGCTTAGATTCAAAAAGACTTTCAAATCATTGCCAAATGGTGCACAAAAGATCTCTATGCTCGACATTCAAGAGTTTTTTCTCATCGGATCTCTTATCTGGTAGGGTCCTTAATGAATATCTGATATTGCCCCAAAATCAATTGATGGAAACAA
Source organism: Laodelphax striatellus (assembly GCA_017141395.1). Lineage (NCBI taxonomy): Eukaryota > Metazoa > Arthropoda > Insecta > Hemiptera > Delphacidae > Laodelphax > Laodelphax striatellus. Next base: position 6,157,684 of record CM029530.1, read on the forward strand.
ACAATGATGGAGCCAAAAAATTTGACTGGACTAAAACAAATTATTCCAATAATTCTGATTCTTCAAACTTGTTTTCAAGAGATGGGCGTTTGTCAACAGTTTCTTTCAATTCCAGCAGCAAGTTATTTGAAAACCTATCGCCTTCCTTACAATTCTAAGCTCCAGATGTTCATGTTTTTCAGCAAGCCATAAAGTTGGACAAGACTGGAGTTTTAAAATAAATCCAGTCTTCTTCAGTTTTGCTGAAAAAAGAGAAAAACTGGACCTTGGCTGTGAGGAACGCGGTAGGTTTTTAGATAACTAGCTGCTGGAATTGACAGAAACTGTTAACAAACTATTATTTCTTGAGAGGAAAGTTTGAAGAATCTGAATCGACCCATAGAAATTTGATGTGTGAAGTGAAAAAATTGAAATCACCCAAATCCAAAGTGTTGTCCAAGAACGCAATTACGATGGAAGACTTCGTTAAATTGCAAAATGAAAAACGATTTCTATCCGAACGTTCCATTCTACCTACACTTTCTAAAAAATAAAACATACTCTACTCTCTGAAAACATTTTTACAAAAAGTTAGTGTACAATAGGAATAGATGAAAAAATTAGTAATAATTGATCGAGAAAATCAGTCTTTACCTTCAAACGTGATGTATAAGTAAAATCAGTACCGTGTATCAATAAATGCTCTATTCTTTACCCTGATAATGTATTATCTGTGATGACAAGTCAGAACAGAATCCGAAAATCTATCTGAATTCTGCCGAACTCATTTCTTTGTGATGATGTATGAGCTTTCGCTTTCATGTGAGAAATCACAGTATTTTCCTACAAGTCTTTCTCCATCATTTTATCGAAAAACTGCTTCTTTTTTATTGGATCCGGAATTATCTGAAACAAATTAAAAATTAGCTATAATTTTTTTGGTAATAATAGTTTCACATGGCAATTATAAAAATTTAGTTCCACAACTTTTCAAATTAAAGAGTTGGCCTTTCTCTCCCAAACAGATGAAGAATCTCTATGTTGAAAATTACGCATTTAAGATATCTGTCAGTGAAAACACAATATTTCATATTGAGATAGATAGAAATAAGACACTTTACACTGTGCTTGGATCCAAAATATTAAGTATTATACTGTATAACTAGTACCCAAGCTCCAAGACGTACCCTATGGCCAGAGAAAAATCATGAATGAATAATGTGTTTCTTCTATTAATGACCTCGCGGCCAGTTGCACGAAAATACAGTTGAATTCAAACGCCGTAAAGTGACGTCATTGCATCGACGCCATATTCGTTCATTGATTCTTGTTGTATTTGTGTCCCTAGATCAAATTATTTTACGGCGGTTAAATTCAATCGGAAAACTACCCGGAAATCGTGGTTAAGTGATAGAGCGGACATTACTGTCCAAACTTCGCCACGTCAGATAAATAAAGAAGTCATTCACTCAATCTTCTATATGGCATGTACGGCAGTTCGCATTATCGAAAACTAGCAAACCTATATGTAGGCCTACGATAGGAAGTATAGTCCAATCCAAGGTCTATATTTTAGTACAACTATTCATTCCGAACAGAAAATTATTTTGTGAAACAAAATGTCCACAGTTTGTCGATTTTTGTATGCTGCATATGCTTGAGCTTGAGCATTGGTAGAATGCTGTGCAGCACACAAAAATCGACCAAGTCTGGACATAGGGAATAGCCTATAATATGGAAAAACTCACAGTAGCTTGTCCCGGCTTCCATCCTGCAGGACAGACCTCGCCATGTGCATCTGTGTATTGGAAAGCTTGCACCAGCCTCAGTGTTTCATCCACGCTTCTACCCACTGGCAAGTCGTTCATCGTTATTTGCCGCAATATGCCACGTTGATCGATTATGAAAAGACCCCTGAAAAACAATTTCCGTACCGTACACTAAGTTGTTAATCATAAGTCAATATTTTATTCAATAAAAAGACTATAGCAGGATCCAATTAACTTGTCATAAATCAGCTGATCCAGTAATAATTAAACAGTGATTTCGACACAATAATCAAAAGGCTTGAAAGTCTTAAAGACCTTTAAAGTCTTTAAAATACCTTTTTAAAGAAGACCTTTCAAAGAATAACTTTTTAAAATACCTTTTCAATAATCTGCGAGATTCAGCATTTGTAGGTTAAGTATTGTGATCATATGCTCGTCGATCAGCTGATTTATGACAAGTTAATTGGATCCTGCTATACAGTGCTTTTCATCCTTGAAGACATCTGAGTACAGAAACAGTACCCCACAGCTTTCCGAGCTAGCCAATCACAAGCCAGAAACGTTGCCAATATGCACACTTCTATAATAGTGATGAACAGATGTTAAATTTCTGATAATTTGCTCTACTTGTAAATCATCCAACTCAACACACCGAGTCGAGATATCAGACTGAAATTTTGGTTTAATACGCATGCGTGCACAGATGATTGAACAGCACACAATATGACAACATTGCCGGGCATTCTAATTGGATAACGCACCAAGCTGGCCATTTGTCTTCAAGGATGAAAAGCACTATAGAAGATGTCACAACCACAAATTTATTAAAATAACGAGATACCGATTTCGGTTGTTACACCGTTACCAACAAAGTTTACCAGAGATTGATTATGTTGTAACAACCGAATTTAAACAATATCTCGTTATTTTAAAGAATTTGTGGATATAAAAATTCGAGTCTTTTAATACAATATGAATAACTGCCACAATATCACCAATACTACTATACGAGAGTCAATATTTTATGGTGAATTGAATCATTATGTATACTGAGAGCCAGGTTCCAGTAACTAATTATTAATGGGATTAGAATAGTTTCAATTATTATTAGTGTCGACACAAAAATAAACATGTTTTGTAGCCGATAAAACGATGACATACGGTTTTCATGGATTCTAAATAGATCTACAAAATTTTCCAATAATTATTATCTTAGTCTATGAATACTCATCTAATTCTGAAGATAAAATGTCAAGAGAAAGTAACCATGAGGCCTCAAAGTGAGAATTAGAAAATAAAAAGGTTATGAGTACAAACAAGTAAAATTCAACAAGTTTTTGAAAGTACAAGGAGAACGTACAATAATAGGAAATTGAGGCTCATTCATTTTTGACTTGATAAGGTATCTTCTCTTCTTCAGAAGAAAAATTGATGCATAATATATAATTATCTTGAAACTAATGAGAGATTACAGTCAACTCAACAGTATTTTCAACATAATTTTCTGCTTTGAGCTTTCAGATGTTTTCAACATTTTGATTGAGTTTGATCCTACACTGTATAAACATGTGTCGGAATGAAAGATTAATAGATACAGAGTCAGCATGTATCTCGGAACAATAGAGAATTAATTAGCAACAATCTGAAATTTGATATCCAGTCATACTTCACAATCATGTTTTAATATGATTGAACCCAATTACATTTTTTACGTTCATTTTTATGTTACGAGATGAAAATTCTAACAATTATGAAGAAATATATTTTTATACATATTTCCCATGCATTCTCAACTGCTTTGAATACTGGTCAAGGGAATTGCTGCTATAATCACTGATAAAGTTGAGATGATATTTTTTTGAATTGTTCAAATTAGGCTACAGTTTCAATTGTAATTTGCAAATAGTAGGCTACATTAATAGAAATAGGGCCGTCCCTTTCGTTAATTCTCCTTTGGTAATTAAAAAACGCACAAGGAATTTTTGTTGAATTTTACCCAGGTCAGACCGTGAGATTTTAGCTCGAGCCACTCCTCGTGTTTCGGAGGACACGCTAAGCCGTCGGTCCCGGCTGCCTAAAAACAGTCGTGAAGTCACGTCAGAGACCCTGAACTGATCAGGAGTGACCTGAAAACTCTAACACCAGACCTGAGCCAGCCAGATTACACGGAATTATCATCATTATTTACTTGTTGGATCTCTTCTGATTAGGATTCAGCGTCACAAAAAACATCTAATTAAAATTAAAAATAAAAACATTTAATTTTTCTAACGTCCATCCACCATTTGACTGGACTATTATTCAAGATTTGTAATATCATTGGGATATATTATTTATAATACATTGATAATATTTGTATTTAGAATATAGAATATTTACAAATATTGAATAAAACTAGACAAATTTTTACTATGAGTTACTGCAACTGATCTGTCTGTTTAGCTTGTGATTGCCATCTTCTGAAATTTTATCTGACGAAAAAAAATCTTACGGAGAAAGCATTCATGAATATGGTCCATGGTATACTACTATCATAATAACTTATTACTGCATTTTCCATGTAAGATGTTATTGGCTGTACTAATAAATGTTATATACCTCAAGGTGTGGCCAAGGTCCTCCAAGTACACACCATAATCTTTGGCTATTTTGTGCGTGAGATCGGATAGAAGGGGGATTTTCAAAGCACCCAGCCCGCCGTCCTTGCGCGGAGTGTTCATCCAGGCGAGGTGAGTGAAATGCGAGTCCACAGAGCAGGCCACCACTTCAGTGTTCAGAGCGCGGAACTCGTCTATGCGATCGTTGAAAGCCAAGATCTCCGTGGGGCAAACGAACGTGCTAGAAAAGAGAAACTGACAATTATTGTTAAATGGCTTTGCATTGCAACAGATAACTACTCTTAATTTGACATACTCAGAAACAAATTAGATACAAGGGAGAAGACTCAGAATGCAAGAATACTCAGAATACAAGGGAGAGACTAAGGAATAGAATACAAGGAGACCGAAGATGAGAATGGAAAGACAGAATACAAGAGAGACTCAGAATGCAAGAATACTCAGAGAGAGGAAGCATTGGACAGAATACTCAGAATAAAGGCAGACTCAGAATACGAAGAAGAATGCAAGAATACAAATGGGACTCAGAATGCAAATGCAAGAATACTCAGAATACAAGGGAGAGACTAAGAATACAAGAATACTCAGAATACAAGGGAGGGACTCACAATGCAAGAATACTCACAGTACAAGAGAGAGACTCAGAATGCAATAATACTCAAAATACAAGGGAGAGACTAAGAATGCAAGAATACAAGGGAGGGACTCAGAATGCAAGAATACTCAGAATACAAGGGAGAGACTCAGAATGCAAGAATACTCAGAATACAAGGGAGAGACTCAGAATGCAAGAATACTCAGAATACAAGGGACAAGACTCAGAATGCAAGAATACTCAGAATACAAGGGAGAGCCAGAATGCATACTCAGAATACGATCGTGTGACGTCACTGGAGATTAAAAATTCGATTTTCATTATCTTTTACATTTTAAATTCAGCAATATTACATGTCTCTATCTCAAAAACTGAATACGGTTTATGAATCCCTATGTATCTGAAGGGTCACATGAAATTCAAAATCAAATACTCAGTTAACTACTAAAGTGGACCACACGAAAATGAAACGCTCAAGGTCACAGGTTCCACTATGCATTGTTGCAACTATAGGGACAAAGTCTTCCACCCCTCCTCTATAGTATATACACAATAGGCAACCCTGCTAGGAGAGAAGGGTGGCGGTGTCAAAAGAAATTTTCAAACTTGAGCATTTTATTTTCGTGTGGTTCACTTTAATGTAGTGATATGCTTGTAAGGTAGCAGAGAATAATACTTACAAATCCAATGGGTAGAAGAAGAACACCAAGTATTTACCAGCATAGTCGGAAAGTTTCAGTTCTTTCAGCTCTCCTTTTATTACAGCTGTTCCTTCCCAATGAGGAGCTGCTTTTGAAACTGTAAAAGAGAAATAATAATTATCATCAAGGATAAAATGGGTGTGAATGTCATGTTGAAATTAACATGTACAGATAGGACCTGCCAGCAACAAATAATAGTTATCTGTAACTGTGCTTACATGACCAATCATGTAGTTGGGATTTTTATCTAAGTTACTATACAAAATTTAGACTACAAACGCAATTCAATTGAAAAAAAGCTGTAAACCTTTCTTGATTGGAACACATTTCCAACCATAGGCCTACTCCTGAACTTTTACCTAGAATATTGTAACTTGAAGAGGGACTAGTGTCTGTTATACTGATTGTGGACGATTTTCTACTGATTGTAAACTTTGTTTAAAATATTATTGAAGCTCATGGATATTTTATACGGATGACAACAAATACTCACTGACAGCTTTGGTAAATTGTAATTTATGATCTATTGTACCGAAATTGCCGGATGTATGCGGGTAAATATTGCCCCCAGCATAAGAATAACAGTTTTCTTCTGCTAGGCAAGATATTTCTCCGGTGAAAGCTATAAAAAGAAGAGTTAGCAAAATACTGTTTTCCATTTTTTGCTAGAAACAATCACTAAAATCAAAATTTACAACATTTTCTGCCAAATTGCACTGATTAGATTTGCCGACACGACACGAATTTATTTAGCTTCGATTTTTGTTTTTTCAGAAGACCATCGTGGATGTCAAGTGGGAAGCTGTAGAGTAGACTGGTAGCGTAGAGCTGCCTGGTCCTGAACCCTCGTAGAATGGACTTGATTTTAGGACGACGTAGACAAAGTGGATCGACGACAACCTAGACGACTTTTTAGTGTCGACAAGATAGGCAAACGCCAAGGGGTGAACGTAGAAATCGGCGTGAAAGACTGGCTTTATCTGTCTGAAAGCTTAGCTTGAAAATACATCCCCGAGCTGATGAAAACCTATTATTCGACCTTTTTGAGAGATGAGTGGTAAAAAAATTCTTGTAATTGACTCAAAGAGTCAAAAGGAATTTCATCAAATAAGCTCAAGGTAGCTCAATAGTTGAAGCAACAATTTGATGAAGATATTCCTTCTTCTCAAGATAAGAGTGTTTATGAGTATAAATTATTTATTATTCGCTGACAACACTATAACATTACAGGAGTCAGTTGACAAGCTTGATATGACAGTGGATAATACTGGGGCAGGTCAGGACAAGATGGGATGGAAAAGTTTTCAATCAGGGATTGAGAAAAATGTGAGACAGTTCTGTTTGTAGAGAATAAAATAGTGATCAATTAAGGCAACAAATATGTTCCCAACTTGATTCAGATCAATCTCTATTTCAGTTTATTGATTATTATTTTCCAGTAATATTATGAAAAAAAAGAAACTAAATCTTTTATTTCTTTATTTGGGACTTGGTAGTAACAATTTTATTTGCAAGTTGAATGATAAAAAGATTTATAGAATTGTGAAGATGAAAATTTAATTTCATTTGTAAGTTAAATGATAAAGACATTTATTGGATTTTGAAGATGAAAACTACTTTACAATAAATTAACATTCAAATTTTTCCTCATGTATTTTCATATTTAAGTCAAAAATTTCTATAACTAGTTTCATTTTTTAGCTTTATCATGAAGAATTTTAATATAGAAATTTTGATTTCAATAAAAAACAGAATCAATAGCTGATGAAAAATTGATGGATTGCCATACAAAATTTTCCAGCTTAATAATAAAATCTGCGACCTCCTCATCGCCTTATCGTCAATGAGCAGCTTTTCCTTCCAAAACTGAGAAAGAAGGCCTACTATTGAATTGAATAAATGTATGCGTTAATCAAGCTTCCATGATTTTGTTTAAATATTATGTACACAGATAGTCTTCAGGGTAGTTTGTAGTATTGAACCGGATTTTGATAAATTCATGATAAATAGTTTGTACTTACATGCATAATACATTGTACGCATGTAATTATGTATGTGTACAGTGAATCATAAATGAGTTAATATATGAATAACATATTGAAAACAATATAATATCAACACATACAGTACATAAAAAGTACATTAAATCAAATTTAAAATTCTGTTTCTGGCACATTGCATGGAAACAAAATAAAAAAGTAGAAAACTATCTCAATTCTTGTTTTATCAATATAATTCTTGACTTCGGTTTACAATATATTCATCAAAAAAAAACTTTTTTACTTATAAAAGGAAGTACTCTACTGTTATCTCTTTTAAATCTGGAACTTGCATTTGTTCAATATGATGAGTTTGTGAGTGGGATGATGAAATCTAAAAATTATTGATTAGTCATAGCATATTTATTTACTTTGTAAAAATTAATACATAGTTGAGGGCACCAGGAATTAAATCCTATTATTGCCCTCATAACACAAAAGAAATTTACACAAACAAGAATAAGACCAAATAATAAGTTTCATCAGAAAAATACTTTGATAAAAAGATAAAATATAGCTAAAGTAAACAAAAATAAAACTGATAATCCTTAAGCAGGCCAACTACTACTTCTTCTCCTAAGAATTTATATCTAGGAAAGTATTGTACGGTAGGCCTATATGATAGTGCTTAGCAATAATTTTCCCAAAAAGGAATGCCACGATGTCTTGAAAGTTAGATCGATGAACATTAGCTAAAGTTGAATTCTAGGCTATTCGATGTGGATGCCAAATAAACGATTTTCTCTGTCCTACTGTCTATAGGGGTGTCACCATGGAAACTTCCAGGCCTAGATCCTGAGACCTGTCAAGCCTTCCCAAATGAGTTACAGTTTTAGGAAGTGCTTTTCAACCTTATTCCAGTGAAAATCCATTTATTTTTCTCTTGGATATGCCAAGTTCTATTAAAATGTGCTCAAAACTCCATCCAACTTCACCATGTGCTTATTAATTCTTCTTCCATGTAGGTATTATTGTTTATCTTCTATTCGTTGATTTTTAGCTTCATTATTATTATACCGTACTGCATTTAGCTTACTATGAATTAATACTGTATAGACAAAGATTTGGAAAAAATAGTAAAATATATTTTGAAGTAGAAATAAATCAAGCGTAGGAAATTAATAATAGTATAAATCTAAATATATAAAAGAATTATACATTATAATATTCACAAATATTATTATTCTTTAGTACTTCAATTTGCATTTACCAATAAATTATTGTGTGTTCTCCATTTATCATTATATTATAGTTCGCCATGGTTTCACCCACTTTCACTCGAATTCAAAACACTCCAATATTCTTGTACTGCTTTAAAAAAAATAATGTCTAGTGGATAAAATACGGTACCGAATTGTATAGATTGAAAAGCAATGTGATCTTTCATCTATGAAGATAAAATACTTTTAATAACATTCCCTTGCGATTACCGTACTTGAAGAAATATCTAGTATAAATTAATATACTGATTATTTTCCAGATGTGGGTGGCATCATATTCAAAAAAAGAGCGTAGATATCACCAGACTTATCTACTGCGGATTATACAGCTACTCAGTACCTATTTAGACCTATATTATACGCTTAATAATTTGTAACAATGGTTGAACAATTAAACTCTTATGATACATCTGCCAAGCTCAAAATAGCGGTTTCAAATGACGCTTACTTAAACAATATCACCACAAAAGACTTCTATGAAAAACATGATAGAAAAGTGACCAAATTCAATTTTGATGAGACTAGAGAGTTCTCCAAGACCACAAAGAAAACAAATGGGCGAACAGAAGTTGAATCTTTATTGAAGTATTCAATTGAATTGGAAAAAGGTAGAAAAACATTATCTAATGAGTCCACACCAAACGTAGAAGAGAGAGACGAAAAATTAAAAAACATCATGGATAAAAGAGATAATATCCAAGAAATACCAGATGAAAGCATCAAGATCTTGCCTGAATATAAGTGTGATGGACATGGAAGCGATTACGGGTTACTTGAAGATGATTTTGAAGACTTTATTACAAGTGAGTATAGAAAAATATATATCGGTAATTTATTCTAAAGTTGTTATCCTACTTGAACTGTTGGTTAAAAACTGGTGTTGTGTAAAAGCGAAAGTTCAAACACACATGTATAGCTATATAAAAATATAGCCACATTTATTAGTGATCAAACTTCTATTTTTTGTTATTGATATTAATAATTATCGAATAATTCTGATTGAAAATTATTTCTTCAGAGAATGAAAGAGAGAGAGAGAATGAGAAATGTATAGAATAGAGAATGATATAGGCTATACAGCATTTATTAAGGCAGCATTTTACATGTACAATCATTGAGTTATTGTACTTGAATTACCTATTGAAAGGACTTACAATAGTAGGCCTATACAATCTGTATTACAATTTTGTATCATAAACATGAAGTTACGTATTATAAGTATGAAAGTACATTACTCTGATAACAGTATCTCTGTATAACATTGCAAAAAACCTTTATGAACTGGCTATATACTGTATATCACAGCTCACAACTCATTGAAAAACTGAATGGAGCCTACACACTATTCAAGCCTCAAGTTTTCTATTTTGTTCAGGAGCTGACATGAAATTGAGTTAATGTATTCTTAATTTAATCTGTTTGAATTTGAATTAAGGTACGGTAATTTGAACATGAAAGGTCTACCTTGAAACAGCACCGAATCTCTCATCTATATTATAGAGAGTTTCATTACATTAATAATCTATCATTATATTATCATACCAGGATACATGAAGAGATACATTCGCCAAGAGCTTATGGGGGAACTACGTCATCATCAGGGAACGATATCAGCAAAAAAATAAATAAAATAAATGATAAAAGATAAAATGAAATAGGAGAATGTATTGATAGAAACTCACATTTTTTAAATGATGTAAAAACTATATTCTTGCGTCTTCTCCTTGTTGAGGTTTTCCAAATTTCTCACAATAAATTACGGTACCTATGTGTGGATTTCAAAACTGCGGACATTCTTATTTTCCAGTTAATCCGTCTGGCTCGGTGCTAGCTCCTTCACCAAATCCATACAACAAACTTGATAAAATTGCTGAAGCGAATTTAGAGTTGACAAGGAGTCCGCCCATTAAAAATTCACCCACAAAAGTGACATTCAATGATAATATCACCATGCTCGAGACATCTGAAGGTGAGAATTTCAGCTACCAAAAATATACAAATGATTTCATAATAGATTTTTCTGCTGGAAAGTAAGTTGAATTATTTATTATAATTACTTTTGTCACCATGAAGGGATATTTTGAATTCATATACACAGCATCAGCAATATTTCTAAGTAGCCTCCAAGCCTGCAGTTTTTCAGCATTTGATTGAATAAATGAAATATTTGTAATCGTCAGTCCTATTGTCTGTTCAACCTATTATTGAAGAGCTAAGGCATTTCAACCTTGAAGGAAACCGTGAAGCTCTCATCTATCATAATAATAATATAGAGCTGATGGAAAACAGTTTTCTCTCAGATGGAAGCAGTGAAGCTTTCATCAATCATAGAGCTTCACAACAATAATAATAATAATTGATCAAGCGTACTACAGAAATTTCCTTAAATGATAATTGATCATTATTTAATAGATAATAAAAAATGTGAGAGGCCTATATAATGTTACCTCTTGATTGATCTCCCCCACCAAAAGTTAACACGTCTTTAAAATGTGGCCATTTGATCTCCGCCACTCTGTACGGTACATGCCTTTTTGAAAGGCATATGAAAGAATATGAAATACATTTTCTGTTTAGACTTTGTTGCAATAAAAATTATTCAATCTCATTTTATTGTATTTTATTTCTTTGCGGTAGGTGCATTACGTATGCTCTATATTATGTTAGGTATTTATTTAATATTCTACATACAGTACCTTTGAATAAAGGTAAGATATAGCAGAAACTGGTCAAATAATTTATAGTCCACTATAATTTGACTTCATTCTTGACCAATTACATCACAACCATTACAATTGCTATGATCATGTTGCCATTAATTTAGGCTATAATAATTTTTTTAGAAAAAGGTTCCCCTCACCTCAAAGAACTTGCATAACTACACACAAAATGAGAAAGTCTTGGAAATTACTACCTATTAATAAAATATTAATTTCTATAACGCTGTCGGTCAACTTCAAATCTAGATTGTTTGAATCAAGAAAAAGTTATAATAATATTACTGCACTCATTTTAAATTTGAATTTGAAATCAAAAGCCACTAATTAATTGACTTGGAGCTTAGAATAATTTGTTAAGAATATAAAACTTTTATTTCTTTCAGTTTTTAGAAACTGTGAAAATTTAATACATTCCTTGAGAATCTTCAATTTATAAATTATATACAATTAAAATATATTTTGACTCGTCCTGTTTTTCAGATTCGGAGTCAGAAGATGATTCAGATGGAAATGAATCGACCACCTCAGTCGATTCGAAGTTGGTGAACAATGAAGCAGAAGAACCTTCCCTCGGAAATAGTATACAAATTGAAGAAGAACCAGTCGAAGATGTTAACGGGATTAACCCTGTAGTAGATGAGTCCTCGATTGAGTCAGTCGACGACTATACAGATAATAATTCGGATGATACGAGTTCAAATAAAAGTGTTCTTCTAGTTAAAGTTCCTCACACAAGCAGTGAACCTTTAAAGAACTCTGCGGATAATTCATCAGAGTCGGAAAATGAAGATGTTTGTGTCGGTCATATAACTCAAAAAATATCTTCATTAAAAAATGATTTTTCTAGTCTAGAAAACACAGATAAAGATTCATCCTTAGACAAAATGAAGGTTTTGGATCTGGATGATGCATATACTACAAAATCTGAAGATGTCGACACCTCACCAGAAAATAATACATTTATTAATGCTGAGGAATTGAGTGTTGAGGATCTCAATGATCAAGCATTTCCTACAAATTATCATGAAGATTACCTGAAAATATCTGAAACACAAGCCGGGATTACAATTAAAATAACATGTGCAGATAGTACGGACTATTCAGAATCCAATAGCAATGTTTGTAAAAATGATGAAGTATTTGAAGGAATTACAGAAAATCACAATATTACTTCATCAGCAATGCCTTCCAAAAAGGTTTCCGGAACGGTTCGTCGTGAGGAGACTAAGAAAAAAGTAAATAATTCCAAATCTGATGTGAAACCGAGAGAGCCTGAGAGTAAGAATAATAATAGTTTTTCTTCAAGAGTGCGGAGAAAAAGTGTCATGCACAAGAAGTTTCTCATCAAAGATGTAATAAACGGTGATAACAATTGTAGAAGGAAAAAAGAAGGAAAGACCGATAATATGAATGATAGTGAATTACTAGCAGAGAGAATTTTCAAATCACTCTGTCATAACAACAAAAACAACGAGGCACAGTTGATGAAAAATGAGGAGACAGTTCATGAATCAAGAGTTTTGAAACAAAGGAACGGCTCTGTAAGGAAAAGTGCAGTTGTGAATTTGCAGTCGAAGTCTGTGGACAGTTCGGAGAAGAGGAAAATGTCGTCGAATGGAGAGGTTTGTTATTGTAAGCATGCAGAAAAAGAAAGACCGAAGAGTTCAGTGGTGGATCGCAGGAGATCGCAGGAGTCAGCGGTGGTTGAGAGACCTGTGACAGCACCTGTGGCCCAGAGGAAGTGCTGTCCTCTTTGGGCCCAGGGTCGACTTCCCGACTACAATGGACTTCACTCTGAGTACGGCCTGTCAGCTGAGCAACTCCAGGAGAGAAAAAGGTAATACCAGAAATAATCTATATCTATATGATTATCCAAACCAGATAGAATCCATTCTCTATGGTAGTCCATACAAGATATAATCTATTCTCTATGATAATCCATACCAGATAGAATCCATTCTCTAATCCATTCTCTCTCATAGAGAATCCATTCTCTATGATAATAGTAGTCCATACTATAGATAATTCATTCTAACTATTTGGTTAGTCTTTGGTGATAAGTTCAATTTCTTTTACTAGTTGATATGGCATTTAGAGTGGTCTCAATCAATTCTATTAGAGAAGCATCTACCGGTACGGTACCTCTTATAGTAGCATCTACAGAGAGTCGCGAACTGGGAGACCCAAGACTAGCATACAGTCCATGAACTGGGGACCGTTTTCATGATCAAGGACCTGCTTCATAAAAATTTGGAAGTTCTGTAATACAGGAGAGAGGTGGGCGCACGCTAGACTTATATGTTAGATCATTTTTTGCAGTGTATTTTATGTATATTTAAATACACTGCTCGTGTAATCTTTATGTAGGCTACTGTACAAATGAACTTACATTAACTTTATACGGTAGTGCTTATTATATAGATTTTGTTTTTTAAGAAATTTCCTTGAGAAATTTTTCGACAATAAATTTCTATTCCATTGCTTAGTAAACCGTGATTAGCCGTTTATTGTTTAGTATATTCATGTCCAATGTGTGTTCACATTTTTTTACAAACTTTCTAAATTCTTATGGAACAGGCCCCAATGAATTGATTCGTTATCAGTTTACATTTTGTCTGTAAAATTTTAAAAGTAGTGGAACTGTCCAAAAGCCAAGACATTCACTATTATATTACTATCACACTATTCTTTTATATGGCTTGTCCTTGCTGAGTGTTTCACGTGGAATGTTCCACTTGTTTACCCACATTTTGGACCTAGCATACCTATAGAAAAACTAAATAAATATCACACAGCACTCTTTCCCGTTGCTCCCTCCTTTTGATATATATTATATAATATATTACTACTCTTTACTACAGTCATTATCACATCGAATTTTAATCATATTGTTATTCATTGTTATGAATTTGATTGTAATATAATTTCTTAATAAAATATCCCTCAAATAGCTTACAGCTAGAGGGATACTATTGCACTAAGTAATGTTCAAATGAATAAATAAATAAATTGCTGGTTTTAATCGATCATCATCCCTCTTATATAGCCTATTTATGAATACCCCCACCACTCCTAAATTAACTGAAAATTTGGAATGGTGTATTGATTGTGATACAGGATTAGTAAATATTTGTACAACTCGTTCATCTACCATCAGTATTTTTAATGATCTATTAAAATTAATAAGATTTGAATAACTTAAAATAGCACTGAATACAGAACACTTCTGTTCTGAAGTGTTCTGTATTCAGTGCTTATAGATTGAAATCATTGAATTTCAATTACATTCATTATCTCAAAGAAGTACTATGTGTTGAGAAACATTAATTTATATTCTTATTTGTAGTTCCAATTGATGAGTTTTCATTTTGAAATAGTAATTCCGATTTGATTCCTGTATATTTTTATAAAATATATTTTTACAGGGAGAAAATTGAACGAAACAAAGCAAGAAAACAAAAGAAAGAAGAGAAACGCGCTGAAGAAGAGAGAAAGCGGAAAGAAAATGAAGAAAGATTTAGTGCTTGGCTCGTAAAGAAAAGAGAACAAGAAAAAATGAAGATGATACAAACACATCTCTACTATTATCAGCCAAACCGTTTACATTTGAAGAATTTCTGTGCGCCAACTGCTCATCTGTAGGTAGCATACCCACTTGAAAATAAAAATAACGTGAATTTATATTCGAAAAAGTGTTCTACTATAAATAGTCATGTTGTAATAATTTATTATAAGATAGGCCAAATACCTATGTGGTTCACACTCATGTAGCTTCGTCTTGCTTTTTTTAAATTGACTTATTTCATTACAGCACTATCAATAATATTATTAGACTATATTATTTTCATTAGTTTATTCTTGTTATAAACATTATTGACAATATTATCATTAGTTTTTTATCAATATTATTATTATTGACAATATTATCATTATAATTTTAGAATTGAATAATCTTATTTTTATTGGTTCATTCTTGTTATAAACTTCATTTACAATATTGTTTACATAATTTTAGAGTTGAATAATACTTTCAACTTCTTCTGGAATGAGTGATTTGATTATGTTATGATTATGATTTTTTTCGTCCTTGACTAGTTTTTCCTCTTTCAGGATAAAGATTGGTGCTTACCGAAAAAAGCAAAGCAGAAAATTGGGAAGTAAAAATTTCTCTGTGGACAAATTTTTGACAAACATTTCCCCCCAAGAAAAAAGAACTTACCGGATTTACTTGGGCCTTTCACCTGATTAGCTTTAGCGTACACTATTCTAATGTTAAGAAGGTCTGTGTTTAGTTATTTGCATCAAAATTGTTCAATATTCTGTAGAAACAGAAGCATTAGTTGATTATTATCAGAATAATACAGTAATACATTTTTTATACCAAATACCTATGTAGTTTTAGAATCAGGAAAGGTATGATGAGTTTTTGTCTGCCTTTACCTCATTCAAATAGTAGGAGAATAGTCTGTACTATATGTTGGCTAGTAATTTAGATTTGATAAGTTTTCATTGAAAATAAAGTTATTGTAACCTATTTGAGTATTTCATATAATCTTACAATAGAAACCCCGACTGTTATTCTATTTGTTTCATAAAATGGTAACTTTTAAGTCGAAGAATGAATTTCTCATTGTTTGGTATTGTTTCCTTCAAGGATTTTCGTAATGAATCCAATATGCAGTGCTGCATTCACTAATATTATTCTTGAAGGACTTATGGATAATGATTTACATTTTTGTTATCTTAAGTTATTAGAATATTCAGGGGTCTATAAAAATTCGTAAAATTCCTGTTTTACGAATGTAAAAAAGATGCTGTAACAGTTGAAATAAACTGTTAAAAAAGAAATTACCACACATTTATAATATATTATAATAATCCACGATGTTTTTAAAATATATCATAATTAAGAAAAAATTTCAGGGTTTTTCGTGAAGACAACTCCAGAAAAAGTTTTATGGGGAAATCTTTTTATCAGTTGAAAGGGAACTTTATCATTATTGATCAAACTTCAAACAGCGTATAGACTCCATCATGGACTCATATTGTATTAGTTCCTTGCCTTTAATTATTGGAAGTCACTTGACTAGTCCTTGGAATAGCTGGAATAGTCCTTGACTATTATATTGGAAGTCAAATGAGGAAATTTTTGAGATATTTTGAATACTTTTCAAGATAATTTGAATAAAAAGACACGTAGCCTATGATATGATACCGTACCTAATAAATAACGGCATTCTTAAAAGTACCGTAGGTACTATAAGTATATTCCTTATTCTTTTCAAGATTCAGGGTACTAAGAGAAGACAGGATGACATTAAAATGTTTTAGAATTTGAAATGACCAATTTTTCAAGATGATACTTTTTTGTGAATTAAATTAATCACCAGCAATCACCTAAAAATAACTCATTGTACAGTATATTATATCCGTGAAGACTTTATAACTTTCCAGTCAAGGGCAGTATATAAATGTAGTTTTCTAATTTAATGATTTATATATTATTGAAAAATCCATCAGTAATTTACAAAGGAGTTAACTTTTGAAAAACTACATAAATGACCTTTTTTTCAAGAAGTGGGAGCTAAGAAAGGACCCTTCAAGGATGATAAACTGAGGACCAGGGGCGGATTAAGGTCTGTGTTTTGGGGGGGCGGTTTAGGAAGGTCAGTTCCGGGGGGTCTGGGGGGTATTACCCCCCAGGAGGCATGGGGAGGGTCCGGCCCCCCCCCCCGGAAAAATTTTGAACAATATTAAGAGTGAAAAACCGAAAATCTAGGCTCTAAAACTACAACGTTTTTCTTACATAAATATTAAAATTATGTGATATTTTTATAAAATTAAGTATTTTTCCAGTGTAAATCACAACAAAAGTTCAAGTTAACATGAGATGAGCAAATTTTAAAATGAAAACACGCACACTGATGAAAAGTATGTAACAACCTGCTGTCAACCTCAATACAAATCTCAGTATGAAACGAACAGACTCAATAGTCCATCTGGATACATTGAGATTTGAAGCCAGTTTATGGATTCGAAATAATATGTTAATAATTTCATGGTACTCAGCAGCATTTATTGATAGAGGTTTTTCACCAAAAGACCCTCTTATGCATGGGAGCCTACCATACTACCAACGAGCATCAGACAAAAGGAAGGAACGGCATCTGGAACTTGAATTGAAGAGGTTTTATAATATTAGTGAGTCTCTGCTCATTGGTACTTTTTTGTGATCAAGAAGACAGTAATATTGCAACTGCAATTAGAATATTTTAGGAGTTATTGTTCAGATTTGAACCATCAATAATTGGACAATAAATAAATTTAAACTATCAATATTGAGAGATAATTGTTTTCCAGCAAAATTTTGTTTATGTTTCATTTATATTGACACTGTTCATGTTGTATCGTACAATGCTAAATAAATATTTTTGATTTGAGAATAAATATTGTATGAATAGTTTAAAAATTTTGGATGGCCTGGCACCGCTGCTCTATAATTATATTTGCGCCAAATCCACGGCTCGCATGTACCAAAAAACTTCCTCGGACCAGCACTGCCGACGTTGAGCAGAAGCAATGCTTTCTACGTTCCTTTTTAAAATATAACCATTTAAATCCTCATTTTTGTTACAAAATAATACTAACGTATCTCTACTCTAATAATTATAAAACTACGGAAACTATAATCCTATACATATTAGTTTTTGATAAGTAATTGGAAAGCAAAATTTTCAATCTCTGTACCGGACGGGGGGCGGTCGCATCCCAAGCGAATTTGAAATTTAAGCGACAATCGTCTCAAATGGGTGCAAAGGTGAAATTTTTGGGACAGATCATCTCACAACTGGTTTACAAATAAAATCATAAATTTTTGAGCAAAGATGCCTGAATGTATTGTCTCTTCACTCTTGTGGACAGCTAAAAATCTAAAGAATTCAAAGATTCTAGAAATAGTCATATTTATTTGAAATTCCGGTCGATAACAATATCGATCATATTGTATCAAAAGCTGACGAACGATTCGAAGTCTTACGAAAGACTGACTATTAGATTGATTTTCGAATTATTACAATAAGCAAATTGATAATTGAAAATTTT
Source organism: Laodelphax striatellus (assembly GCA_017141395.1). Lineage (NCBI taxonomy): Eukaryota > Metazoa > Arthropoda > Insecta > Hemiptera > Delphacidae > Laodelphax > Laodelphax striatellus. The sequence continues at coordinate 6,176,426 of CM029530.1, forward strand.
ATCATATTAACTAAATAAATTATTTTATCGATTGTTGAATGTTTTATGCAAATATAATATCTTGGCATCACTGATTGATCAGCTGACTTGCTAGTATCAGCTGTGAGATGAAATCCATGCTCACTCACACTTCATTTCTGCTTCTGCTTCGTAACCAGTAGTGTTAACAGCGGTCGAATATATTTTCTGAATTTTTCGAAATATTTACGAGTGCTTTCAACTACAGTCTATTTTTAAAGTAATACAGTGAAGCTCTCAATTATAACCAGTGTTCAACTTCATAATTTGGTGGTTAAATGAAGCAAATTATACTACAGTTTGAGTTGTAAAGTTTTTGATTCGGCAATTCTACTATTGAGGTCAGTTGATCTTATTTATTTTCAAAGTGAATAATATTAAAGTTTTAAATATTTTCTAATCAGTTGAACTATTTAAAATTTTCAAATTTCTTTACATTTGAGTATGGTTGATATCTGAAGTCTACTTCACAAATTGGTCGAAGTTATTGAAACCGATATGGAGTCGTCATTCTCAACAAATATTCCAAACTTTAATATTCATTTACTCTTAGTTGATTTGAGATCTCGTTATATTCCATTCATCAATACAATATATGTAGTTTTTCACAAATAGTTTTCATGAAATTTATCCAGCCATTTCCCTGTGCTAATCTAACAATTCATTCAATAAATCCTATGGTTCTTTATTTTATTTAATCAATTCAAAGTGAAGCAGGTTTTTACTTGGTTCAATTATTCCAAACTTTACCCTTCATCTTAGGAGATATTGAAGTGCTTGTTTTTCGAAGTCTAGCTATCTTCACAAACTCATTGGATGAGTATGCTTAAGGGTTTATCTTAACATTGTGAATATTAGACTATTATTTAATATCATAAAAATATTTAGCCTATGCATAGCAATAATTATTAACAAATTGAAAATACAAGCTAAACTCAAGTTTCATTTGTTTCAACAGGATGAATTTTTGAAAAATACAAAAACAAACATGAACAATCGATTATTGGAAGGCATCAATTATGTATTGAATGGTAACCCCACTACAAAGGGAGGTTGAGGGTCAAGTTCTCAAGAGGGCCGGATGCGCCCTAACTTCGCCCTCCCAGGAATCAATTAAAGGCAGTCATTCAACACATTCAATACAAATAAAGATGTGGAATCAATCAAACCAAGATGTGGTTAAGTGAATCTGGTATCAGGTATCTTCCCTTAAATTACTAGTTGAATAGTTAGGCTAGAATTATCTAACATTGTCCCAGAGTAGCGGGTGGGGTATAGGGGTGGAACGTTTATGGTTGTTAGTCATGTAGCATACTCTGACACAATCCTGTGCAGTACCACGTCATCATGTTAGTTTTGCGATGAGGATGTCTTCTTTCTTGGGCTGGCGCGTTAATAGCAGCACTGCCATTCACTGCGCATTTAAATGTACATGTTTGCACCATCGTGCAATGATGGGATATGTGGTACTGTGCCTGTGTTTGCATAGTTGGATGTGAGTCAAGATAACAGCCATAAATAGGGATTGAGCTAGATAGGGTGGGACGTTTATGTTTGTTAGTCATGTAGCATACTCTGACACAATCCTGTGCAGTACCACGTCATCATGCTAGTTTTGCGATGAGGGTGTCTTCTGTCTTGGTCGGGCGCTTTAATAGCAGCACCGCCATGCAGTGCAGATGTAAATGTACATGTTTTCACCATCGTGCAATGATGGGATATGTACTGTGCCTGTGTTTGCATAGTTGGATGTGAGACAAGATAACAGCCATAAATAATTGACTGAGCTTGTAACATTACTATGTTGTGGGTCATGTGTGTAACGCTATTATTTTTATGTTGTATGTCCGTGACGTCAGGATCAAGCAAATATAGTCAAATATGTCACAAGATAAAAGCTAAGTGATGACTATAGTCACGCATCAAAGACAAGATCTCAATCCATATAACACACTTGGCTAAGCATACTCCTTACGTGACTGGGCATGTCAAAATTTGCTTGGAGGCTCATCAGGATACTGATATTTTCATAAATTAAATAAATTTAATGTATCAATTGGGATTGTAAGACAGGTGCAAGAACGACTAGAAACCCAGTAATTAAAAAAACTTGAAGTATTCTCCTGTTCCTCACAACTTGAACAATTAAATGAATTTTTACAAGTTTCATTAATAATTGTTAATAACAATAAATAGCTTGTTACAAAATTTATATTTTCAGAGGCTGTGTGGGTATTTTTGCTCAAATAAGATAGTACAAACTCTCTAAAATTATGAATGCCTAAACTACTGGACCATGAGCTCATGTTTCTATGCTCAGTATGATAATTTTCCCACTATTTCACTTTAAAAGAGTTTTGTTTGGCCAAAGGATTAATAAAACGGATCACTCTGTATTGGCGATGTTCATTGGTTACCATATCCTGGTTTGCAGCCATCTCAGGGTAGATTGGATTCCGTGTGTCATCTCCACGATACTGCTTGGCTCTGGACCATGGTTTATAACATTTCATGACTTTACATGAATTTAATCAATTATTGCCACAGCTTAATATATCACAGCTTGAAAACATTAAGATTGAAAATGAACTGATTACATTTAAAACAGTTAAACTGCGTGTGCTCAAAAGCGACTGCTCTCTAAGGAGTCTCAAACGGAAGAGAGTTACCTTGCTAAAATTCAAGGAAACAGAATTTTCAATAGAACATTCTAAATTTTTAATGAAATGCTGGGCTGTGATTGGTCAATTTTAATGTGTTTTGACGTCAGTACAATGCACAAATAGTTCCAACATTTAGCTACAATAACCATTTAAATAATATGCGATATATTATATATAATACAAAATAACATAGGACGTTAAAATCCTTTCAATTTTTATTTTTATTTTGGAAGATGCCTTTAAAATATTCTTTACTTTTCAACTCACTGCCAAATTCAAAAGGTGAACTGAAAGTTTATTGCTAGAATTAATATACATCCAAATATTTTATGCTATAAAAATAACTGACTCTAAAATAGTATAATCTCATATACAACAAATATTTCAATATATTGCTATGTTATTGAAACCACCGAAGATATGAGACCTGTATACATTATTTCACCGGCTTGGGATGATATTTTTTACAAATAATAATATACATTATTTAATAGCAAGTTAACATATTGGATTAAGTATTTATACATTTTATAAATAATTGATGAATCATAATTTTCCAATTTTTTATCCTTATAGGCAGTGGTGTGTTTGATATTTTGGATGAAGGTTATGGCCATCTTCAAGATTTGGATTTTTCAATTACATAAATTAACATCAAAATAAATAAATATACAATGTGATATGGTCAGAGACTTTTGGTGGTGATCGCTTCCTTATTATCATTATTTATCACTATTAGTACTGCTAAATTAGCTTACCGTTAATTATGCTATCTACTAAAATACCAGCAGTGGTCATTGACAATATTTTATTGAGGCTTTATTTGGTTGCCAGAATTGTATCGTGACCAAGCTAGTTATATAAATGAGCGAATAAATAAGCTTTTAATAAGCTGCAGATAGGCGAGTTGTATAACTATACAAAAAACGAGGCAAATTTTCTAAGATCTCACATAACATAAAGAAGGCTCTAAAAATATGTGAACACAACTGTCTCATGTTGGTTTACCTCCGACTCGAATTCGGCATGCAGGAAACATTCTACGTTACCTACTCATAAGATTTACAGAGCGTAACGTCTAATCATGGCAGTGATTTTACACAAAAAATCAAGCATTTAGCTGAGAAAAATAGAGCAAAGATAATACATCTAAAGAGCAATATGAGAATTCAAAGTTGGCGGCTAAAACAATACTATGATGACGACATGTCAAACCAAAAGTATGTAGGTGCGAAGGAATCTCTAGCGCTGATGCAAAGGTATGTGAGGGTTATCTCAGATGACACTTTTACAATACAATTCAAACTCATAAGTTCTGCTAGACAATAAATGACATAAATAAGGCTCTCAAACAATTTACACAGATAGATTCACAATAACTCGGTAACTGATCTGGAGAATAGGTAACTTAAATGGGTGCCGACTTGTTTTGTCGATTGACAAAGTTATTAGCCTAGGACTCTAATCGTAATCTGTGGTTTCACACTTGACTCAATGTTCACTGCCATGCAAACACTTATGGTTACAAATAAATAAACATTCAATAATAATATCAAAATATGTGTTAATCTTAGTTTTAACAAAATTACTTAATAATACTGGCTACATTATAACAATTTGATTATAAACTTTCACAGTATGGAATATATACATGCTGTTCGATTTATGGCCTTGGCTATCGTATGTACAATATATCGTCTGCACACAAGTAGACATCATAACATCGTGTTTTTGGTTATGTGCATAGCGTGTGACCGTGAAGCTAACAAAAATTCAGATATTTACTAATACTAACAAATATATGATATAATAACATAGTAAGTCTTGGAAAAGGTAATTTTTCACTAATGTTTGAAGTTGGTAATAATTTACCGTTAGGATTCCATTTGGTTTGATTAGAAAATATGGCAGGCCATCAATTATTTATTAACAGAACATATTTTTTCAAAAGTTCAATATCACTTATTTTAATTAATTCAGGCGTCGTAGTACATCCTTGGGACGATCTCTGGCTCATGTTAGTTTGAATCTGTTGTAGAAAAATCACCTTTTTCGTTTATCTCCCAACCGAAGCATGTGGTTCTTAGGAATAGTATTCATTCTCTATAGTAGGGTTTAATGTTGGCGGTTCTCGTACCAAATAGATGAATGTTTCCAGGGTCCTGAAGCTGCTCTTATTAACCTTTCGTATACCAGATGTGGGCGATTTAGGTTATGTTGGCGGTTGGTTGTGGGTAGTTGATCAACTCTCAAGAATTAGGTTTTGGTGTCCAAATTTTGCAATCTCCTGACTTTATGGCGGGCTTGAGCAGTATGCCGCCGATGAAAACATGCAGAATGCTCGAAAACTGTCGACTTTTATATTGATCATGTTTTTACAATCTCTTAGCTTTATTGGCGCGAGTGCCGGATGAAAACTTGCAGAATTGAAGGCTGTCGGCTTTTATATCGAGCATTCATTAAGCCTGAGTTGTGATACACTTTACTGTTTATTTTGCTGGACTGCCGTTTAACACTCTGGGCTGCGAATTTGAACCGTCAGAGATATAGTTTCTCTCCTCCTAGTCTTAGCGATGGTTAGCTGGAATTTTTCCTGATGGATTATTTGGCTTTCCATTTGTATTTGATGGCGTACTAGTAGAAGGTGGTGGTTATTATCTTTATCAGTATTAGAAGCATTCGGTGATGTGTCTATTAGACTTAGTTGAGTGTCAACTTCCTGTACAGATTTTTCTAGTGTGGGTGGAATCTCTAATTTGCTTTTCCAATCCTTGTAGGTGGTGAGCACTCTATCTTCGGTTCTCTACTGCCTGTTGTATCGGTTTTGGTTTGTTTTCAAGATTTTCAGGTTCTTTCCTCAAATTCATCTGCATATCATCCACTCCTTGGTTAGCATACAATAGTGTCATCTAACTGCTTTCTCTTTTCCTTCATTTCACCCTTGACGTCTCTGGTCTCTTCTCTCAATCCTCCATCCGTTTTCTATTTGATTATTCATTTGTTTCATGTCCTCTTTCAATTCCTTATCACTTCTCCATTCGACTATCCATCTTCTCCATTTGACTAACCAGTCGATTACCTAGCTTCTCGTAGGAATCTTTGATGTCACTACTTAGTTTAAGTAGGAGGGCCAATAATCTGGAGGTCTGTGGACTCAGTTCATTTTATGAGTTGTGTAGTATTGACAGTGGTATGTGGCTACGTGGAGGCACTTCTGTCAGGCTGACATCTGGTTCTAGGCGGGTGGAAGACAGCTGACGCAAGATTTCAGGGTCGAAGTTGGCACTAAGCGATACTTCCAGCGTCTGCTCCTGGCGCTGTCTCATCAGTGTTGTTTGTTGCCTCGGTGTTAGGTGTGGTCACTTCTACAAGTGTTGTTGTCTCCCAGCTCCATGTAGGACACAGATGAGTTGGCTGAAAGGTTCTCCATGATGGTGAATTAAGTTTGGACAGCTGGGCTGTGGTGAAATCCAAGGATGTCGCGGTCATGGTGTGAACGCGAAGGGTGTAGGCGCGGCGTAAATAGATGCGCGCGATTGTATCGAAATGAATGCGCGGCGTGGTGCGATAGTGACTCAAGTGCAGTGAAATGTTGACCAAAAGGATTAAGTGACAAGTGATATATACAGTGAGACAATAATTTTCCAAGACTTATTACAAATAAACATGCACAAAATAAAGGCAGATAGTTAAATCAATAGATATCTGGTAATTACCAGTAAATAAATTTTTATATATGGTAACTATTAATAAATAGCCCTATATTCAATGCTCATTAATAATCTGGCGATTTTCACACTATCACAGATAAACAATAAATAAACAATTAATACTCTAATATCTTGCCTGATATCGCTTTTTGATTTTGCTTAAATTAATAGATTAATTAACAAATTAATAAGCCCCAAGACCTTAATGCTCTTGGAAACTAATAATATTTTGGTACCTTTAAAGCTTTTAATTTCAGGTTAAATAAGCTGGCTTTCTTGTTAGGCTACCTAAAATAATTATTCAAATGATCACAGTGATTCATAAGTGCGTATATCTCTTTAAATTGTTGGCGATATATCTGAGTATACTCTTCCTCACACTCCTCAGGAATAATTTAATAATGAAATCAATATTCAAATTAATTAATTACTTTATTAAAGCTTGGCAGTTCCATAAGGTATATTTTCAATTTCAAAGTTTTCAACCATCAATTCTGTGATTTCTGAGTTCAAATTTTTGCTTTCTTAATAAAGAAATCTTGTACATCTCCTCAGGCCGCCATGTTGGGTGCCATGTGTAACAGCCCCACGTTGGGCGCCATGTGTAACATTACTATGTTGTGGGTCATGTGTGTAAAATTATTTTTATGTTGTATGTCCGTGACGTCAGGATCAAGCAAATATAGTCAAATATGTCACAAGATAAGGGAGAGCTAAGTGATGGACTATAGTCATCAAAGACAAGATCTCAATCCACTTACGTAACACTTGGCTAAGCATACTCCTTTGGGCATGTCAAAATTTGGCCTTGCAAGGCTCATCCAGGATACTGATATTTTCATAAATTAAATAAATTTAATGTATCAATTGGGATTGCCAAGACAGGTGCAAGAACGACTAGAAAACCCAGTAATTAGGTGAAAAACTTGGAGTATATTCTCCTGTTCCTTTAGAACACACAACGAACAATTAAATGAATTTTCAAGTTTCATTAATAATTATTAATAACAATAAATAGCTTTGTTACAAAATTTATATTTCGGTAGAGCGTGGGTGTGGGTATTTTGCCTGGCAAAATAAGATAGTACAAACTCTCTAAAATTATGAATGCCTTAACTACTAGACCATGAGCTCATGTTTCTATGCTCACGTATGATAATTTTTCCCACTATTTCACTTTAAAGAGGCTTTTCGCCTTTGGCCAAAGGATTAATAAAGCGGATCACTCACAGTATTGGCGATGCTTCGACGTTGGTTACCGTATCCTGGTTTAGGGCAGCCATCTCAGGGGTAGATTGGATTCCGTGTGTCATCTCACGATACTGCTTGGCTCTGGACCATGGTTTATAACATACTTCCGCGACTTTACATGAATTTAATCAATTATGCATTGCCACAGCTTAATATATCACAGCTTGAAAACATTAAGATTGAAAATGAAACTGATTACATTTAAAACAGTTAAACTGCGTATGTGCTCAAAAGCGACTGCTCTCTAAGGAGTCTCAAACGGAAGAGAGTTACCCTTGCTAAAAATTCAAAGGAAACAGAATTTTCAATAGAACATTCTAGATTTTTAATGAAATGCTGGGCTGTGATTGGTCAATTTAATACCGTGTTTTTGACGTCAGTACAATGCACAAAGTAGTTCCAACATTTAGCTACAATAACCATTTAAATAATATGCGATATATTATAAAATAAATAACATATAGGACGTTAAAATCATTCAATTTTATTTTTTATTTTGGAAGATGCCTTTAAAAATATTCTTTACTTTTCAACTCCACTGCCAAATTCAAAAGGTGAACTGAAAGTTTATTGCTAAATTAATATACATCCAAATATTTTATGCTATAAAATAAGTGACTCCTAAAATAGTATAATCTCATATACAACAAATATTTCGAAAATATATTGATATGTTCGTGAAACCACCGAAGATATGAGACCTGTATATACATTATTTCACCGGCTTGGGATGATATTTTTGGTGAGTACAAATAATAATATACATTATTTAATAGCAAGTTAACATATGTGGATTAAGTATTTATACATTTTATAAATAATTGATGAATCATAATTTTTCCAATTTTATTGGCATTGACATCTTTCAGTAGATGATCCATATAGGCAGTGGTGTGTTTTGATATTTTGGATGAAGGTTATGGCCATCTTCAAGATTTGGATTTTTCAATTACATAAATTAACATCAAGGAATACAAATAAATATACAATGTGATATGAGTCAGAGACTTTTGGTGGTGAGTCGGAGCTCGCTTCCTTGTTATCATTATTTTATCACTATTGAGTACTGCTAAATTAGGTCAGCTTTAATTATGCTATCTATCTAAAATACCAGCACTTAGTGGTCATTGACAATATTTTATTGAGGCTTTATTTGGTTGCTGAATTTGTATCGTGACAAGCTAGATAGGGTGGGTCCCGTAGGATATTTGCAGATTTCAGTCGAGTATCGTAGTGTCCTAGTCAGTGTTCTGTGTGGTAGTTCCACTGCGTTGTCACTATGATTGCGGGCTCGATTCAGCATCATTTTTATGACGAGGTGGTAACTGTTACACTGTAGCCTGTTGGGATCTATTATACAGGAGACTGAGAATTGCAAGTATAAGATTGTAGTGCCTTCAGCAAAGGGGTTAGAACTTAGGAAGGGGTACAAAAGATATTTTTGATAGCTTTTAAGCTGCATGTATATTATATAAGAGTCATTTCCAATTTAAAATTTATACTTATTCAATGATCATAGCATTGCCTCCAGCCTTTGCTGGTTGGCATGGGGAAGGGGGGTTCAAGCTATTATGGCTTTGGGGCTGTATTTATTCTAGCCTTTATCATAAGTATTAACTTGCATGCTTTGATACGCCAAAGGCGCAGATATTCTTGAGTTCTAACTCAAGAGTTGAATGATTTGGTACTTTTCTACACATGCTAGAAAAGAAAACTGCTTAAGGCACTCTCTCACACACGCTGAGAGGTGCAGATTCATGATTATTATTATTCTACTAATAGGATTTAAGTTAATTTAAGTTACAGACATCAATGAGAGTTAGAAACTCTTAATGAGTGATGTAAATGCAGATATTGAAATATCTGTTTATAAGACGCTCTCCTACACACATTCTCTCACACACGCTGAGAAGTGCTGAATCATGATAATATATTATAATTATTATTAAATTGATTAGTTCTAGTTTAAGGAATATTTCACGTATAGTACTGTTAGAAAGTTAGAAATTCTTATAGATGCTGAAAAGTGCAAATATTCTCAAGATATTGAAAAATCTTCATTTAAGACGCTCTCCTACACACGCTAGGAGAGCGCAGTAGCTTATGGCATTCTCTCACACACGCTGAGAGGTGCAGTTATCAATTGAAATCAATATGAATATCGATTGATTTTTATTAGTCAAAAGTTATAGATTAGACCACTCCTGGCGGTTCAGGCGTGAGTACTTATAAGAGTTTAGTTATAAGTTCCAGGTCGACTACTCAACTTTAATCTTGAAAATTTACTCAATTCTTCATTTTCTAAGTGTGTTTCAGATACAGCTTCGCTTTTCCAAGGGATCCAAGGCCATGGACATTCTATTTTTATGATATACTGTGTGCAAGGATTGAATATTCTGTGTTACATCTAGAACTGTGTGTTACATGTTGGATGTTATTTATTCGCCTTCTTTGCATGTTAGATTTGGTATGGTGCATCTTTGGTAGAATTCAGAGCATACCTCACGTATTTAGCTTGATCCAATATTAAGATTCACACGTAAGTGTTTTGTTTCAGGATTGTGTTTTATTAGGGTAGCCTACAGAGAGTATATAGTCATGTATTACTATACACTCTCTGTAGGGTAGCCTATGTATTTCATCTAATGAAAGTTTTTTTGTTACAGATCACCAAGTTTAAGCATTCACTTCATTTACGCTACATTGCAATTAAAGAGTGAAGTTAATGGACTGGAGGAAGGACGTCTACTGCATATTTGTTAAAGTTGGAAGCATTGTCCACAGAATAATAATAATTTATTTATTATCATTCTGTTAATGCAATCGTATACTCTGTTTACTGGCTTCACCAACTTATACCGTAAATCGTTTCCAAATTCAATTTCCACTTTAAAAATTCTTATTAATTATATTAGATCGTTTGGTAATTTTCCATTACAATTTGAAATTTTATTAGCAAAATAAACTTCCTCTTGGTTTTCTGCGGTGCAAGGAGGATGCAACTCAGGTCGACTTCATCTTCAAAAGGCATCCAAGAGGTTCTGTTCTTCTGGAGCCTTTGATGATGTTTCTTTTCTTGTTGGGTTAGGGATGGGGGTATTGTAGAGGTCTTTTTGAACTTCGTTGTTGTAGGGGGGGGGGGGGTTGTTTGTATAGGCTCTTGAGGTCTATGAGAGTTACTTTAAAGTATTCTCATGTAGGCTTTAACCTTCTTGTACCGCAGAAGACCCAGAGGAAGTGATGTTATTTCAAAATTTTTATTCCAAATTGGGGATACTGTTTGGTTGGCAGGAGAGAGGTGATCTGTAGCGGTACCCCATGGATTGTCTCTCGACTCCAACCCTACCGCCCTCCGTCATAGGGTGTGTAGCAAGACAACAGTATTCGCCTTAGGTCGCGTGGCCCACAAGCCTTACGTCCTCGAATGGTGATGGTCTGGCAAGGTAACACAGAAATTTATCTGTATTTCCTTTGCTGGTACTACTCCGCGTGTGGGCCGGGCAACGTATGTCATGGGTTCCCTCGGTCTGGTGACATCTTTTAACTTTGAGTTTTAAGATGTCCCCGGACGGTGGGTTAACATACAGTGACTGCGGCTAACAAGGCTATGGCAAAGTTGAGGCTCCCAAGGCTATTAGATACTTTCACCTTCTAGTAACCTTAGTAGTCTCATCTTGTCTTCTTTATTGATAGTATACTCATGGCCTATTTGAAAACTATAATCAATTGATTTTTTTTATTCAAGACAGATATGAGCTGTGCATATGCAGTAGCCTAATATGTGCGAAATTTTAGTTCTTAGACCATTGTGCCACAAAATTAAATCATTAATTTCATTCATTAATCTTTAATAATAGATAATCTTTGAATAATAGTGTTTAATTATATATTAAATTTTATTATATTATCTTTAATTTTTTTTTTGCTAGGGATGATGCCCACATAAGCTCTAAGCTTGTGCATGGGTAATGGAAGGATGATGATGGGATATGAATCTTTAATAATAATAATCTTTGATAATCTTATTTTGTTACATGAAAAAAATGCAACTATCTGTTTAGAAGTTTTCTCAAACTGGAGTTACAGGGACAAATATAATGCTGTAAATATTCATTGTAAATAGTAACATGATTATTTATCAATTTTGTCAAAAAGATAATTAAAAGCAAAGAAAAAATTAAATTTGAATTGTGAATATTTTTAAAATTCATTTGCTAAGCTCGCCATCCTCCATTTTGACTTATTGCGAACATATCTAGAACGTGTAATTGAAAAGTATGCTGCTTTTCTTTCTAGTAGCCTAAGGGCCTGGTCACATACGATTGTGGTTTGCTTTACTTCACTAACAAAGCTAACTGGTTCACTTCACTTACTCGCATAGTAAATCTATATAAATCGTATGGTATAAATAGTAAGTGAAGTGAAGCAAAGCAAACCACAATCAAAGTAGCATTGTAAGTGAAGTGAAGTGAAGCAAACCACAATTGTATGTGACCAGGCTCTTAATGATAAGAAAGAAGAAGAAAAAAGATGAAGAAGAAAGAAAAAAGAAGGAAAGAAGAAAGGAAGGAAGAAGAAGAACAAGAAAGAAAAAGAAGAAAAAGAAATGAAGTAGGATGTGGTGGTGGAGAAGAAGGAGGAGGAGGAGGAGAAGAAGGAGGAGGAGAAGAAAGAGAAGAAGATGATAAGCTAAAGAGAAAGATCGAGATAAACGCAGTGCATGTCAATATTCGGTTTCTCAGAAATTGTTTTCAGAGCATTGCATTGATGAGCGCAATCTGCAAACTCTTCTGTATGGGAGCCTACCATACTACCAACGAGCATCAGACAAAAGGAAGGAACGGCATCTGAACTTGAATTGAAGAGGTTTTAATATTAGTGAGTCTCTGCTCATTGGTACTTTGTGATCAAGAAGACAGTAATATTGCAACTGCAATTAGAATATTTTAGGAGTTATTGTTCAAATTTGAACCATCAATAATTGGACTATAAATAAATTAAATTTAAACTATCAATATTGATAGATAATTGTTTTCCAGCAAAAATTTGTTTTTGTTTCATTTATATTGACACTGTTCATGTTGTATCGTACAATAATAAATAAATATTTCTGATTTGAGAATAAATATTGTATGAATAGTTTAAAAATTTTGGATGGCCTGGCACCGCTGCTATATATATTTGCGCCAAATCCATGGCTCGCATGTGTACCAAAAAACCTCCTGGGACCGGCACTGCCGACGTTGAGCAGAAGCAATGCTTTCTACGTTCCTTTTTAAAATATAACCATTTAAATCCTCATTTTTGTTACAAAATAATACTAATGTAGGCTATCTCTACTCTAATAATAATAAAACTACTGAAACTATAATCCTATACATATTAGTTTTTGATAAGTAATTGTAAAGCAAAATTTTCAATCTCTGTAGCGGACGGAGGGGGCGGTCGACCCCCCCGACCCCCCTCTTAATCCGCCCCTGCTGAGGACGCCCCTAACTTTCGTATAAGTGGACGGATCTTAACAAATAATAGCTCATTGTTTTCAGCTCATTAAGGCGGTTCAAATTCATATATCATATGTTAAATTCGGTCAAAATTTAAATTTTTTGTGCCCAAAGAGTCCTTTGACTTTATTCCCATATACCGAGAAGGCGATTTTTTGTTTTCAAATACATCTATCTTGAATGCCGTAGATGATAAAAAATTGTATTTGGTCTCAAAATGTAGAACAGAATCTCCTCTTTCATTTGCAATCATTTGCGACCAAAATATCGAATTCTCAAGTTGAAAAAATTTGGTTTTGTAAGTCGAAAAATCATCAGAATTCTTCCCTTGTTTACGTTTAGATAAATTTTTCACCAGAAGGGGTTAAATGGGTGTTTGAGCCAATTATACACGAAGAGAATAAAGTTTCTACAATTTGAGCCCAGATACATGTTTTTAACTTCCATTAATCCCAATTTAGAAGCTAACTAGTAACAGCAAAATAATGAAAAAACGTGAAAAATAGTTTTTTCATCTTTTTAGATTGCATGTACTCAACTTGAGAATGCGATATTTTGGTCCGATCAGATGTTTTGTGAGGGAAAAAAGAGAAATTTTGAGTTTTGTGGAGAGAAAAATTGAAAAGCAAAGTGGAAACACTGGTGAGGAGAGGAGCAGCTGTTCAGCTGTATTTTGAGAGGTTAGGTTTATTCTGGAAACTTCCTTCAGTCTCAGTCTTCAGTTTATTATGCATTTTGCATTAGTTGATTGAACTTATTAGTTTATCAGAGTGCTCAAAGTTTCTTGGTTATTAGCTATGCCAACCGAAAATAAAGGTGTAAATCTCTTACTTTGTTACAATAAAGGCTGTGGAAAGCACTTTGATCCTGATGCGAACACGGAAGGTAAAAACATTATTTTTTCTACTTTTTGGGCCATGTGCTTCATCTTTATGCAAAACTCCTGAAGGATAACTTGTATTATTTATCAATAAATCGAGTACGGTACTCTTTTTATAGCTACTGATTCACGACAAATAGAAGATTCTGTAAAATCATTGCTCATTATTCACATAAAATATATCACTGGAATTGCCTTATACATTGCTATGTAAGATTAAAGGAATATTTAACTTACATAGCCTACTTACATGCTTGTTACAGTAAACTTTATTAATGGAATTTCATCTTTGGAGTGGCCGGTAGCCAAGGTGGCTTATCCGTTGTCGGTGTAAGTGCAGTTTACTGGCCCACCTACTAGAGCCAAATTTCCTGTTGCAATCGATTCTGCATGTTATTCTGATCACAAAAACATTAAGTTTAGCCAGTGCTCATTTGTAGTTTTAAAATAAATCAAGTTCAAAGTAGGCCTATTACGAATTCACATGTAATCTCCCTATCAACTGTCATCTGAAATGGAATCAAACATTCCTTCTCATCCTCTGATGAGTTGAGGCTCTACTCACACTTGGAAACTCAAATCGCGTCGCTCGGCGACTGGAATAACAAAACATGTGTTTTCAAATGATGACGCTCAGACAATCCTGCAACCGCGTTGTCTGAGCGTCATCATTTAAAACACATGTTTTGTTATTCCAGTTGCCGAGCGACGCGATTTGAGTTTCCCAGTGTGAGTAGAGGCTCAAGGTTCCTGATTCGATTCCAGTTGACGGAATCTAACTAAGTTAGCCTTGTCTTCCACGTGAATTGGTTTCGCCCAAAAACTTCCGACGTCGGAAAAACTGGCCATTTTATTTAATGTTAGCATATCGGACGAGGTAAACAGTTTTAGTGCTTCAATAAGGCTGTGAGATTCCTGGTTTCCTCTGAAAGTCCAGTAGGCCTACTTCCTGACAGAATTTTGAAATTTATGTGTCAATTGAACCATCTCGATAATTATCTTATTCAACCAAATGGAAATTTGATTAAAGTCTTGGAAATCTTTATTTAATTCTGTCCATGTTATACATTGCCAATTCACCAGTGTGTATGTTTGTATGTCGTAATGAATTTTTCAAATATTTATAGATTCCTGTACGTATCATTCGGGGGTTCCGGTTTTCCACGATGCTTACAAAGGCTGGTCTTGTTGCAAGAAAAAGTGTACGGATTTCACTGAATTTCTCAATATTAAGGTAATATTTCTAATTATATCTAGAACACTATTGAAACAAAGTCTGAATTGAAGAAATATCAAATATTGTGGAAATGAAATTTCTTATATCTCTAATAGCATAAATGATTAAGTCTGATTGCTTTATTATTTCATGAATGTTTTCACTCATGTCTCATCATCCTTCCCATTAACTACGCACGAGCTAAGAGCTTATGTAAGTTAACATAAAAAATACGTATGCCCATACATTCTATATTTATTACATCGATCAGTTGTTTGATTAGGCTGTAAAGAAAATTTGAGTCGAAAATGACTAGTCCATCTTAAAGTCCATCCTTTTTGTCATTGCAGGGCTGTTCAAAGTCGTATCACAGTAATATTAAACCAGTCGAACCAGAGAAGCAAGAGAAAATATCAACTCCGGAAGTTATAGAGTATCGTGCACCTGAAGAGTCAAAGCCCCCTGCGTTGGAGAGACCGCCATTTGATACACCGCTTGTGAGTTCAATTTTCCCAATATATTTTTTTATACTTCAATCAATAAAATATTCACTCCCAATCTAGAATAATATTCACTTATTATAATAATTATACTTTTCAATTGATTCATATTCAATTGTGTACAGTACCTAGTTTAAATTATCATGTTCATCAATATTTACCAATTAAGCACAATGAATGTTTCGAGCATCTTTTAACGATGTTGGAGAAAACTCCTATTACTTTACTGTGTTGAAATATCTGTTTTCTGTCCACAAGGATTGAGTACCACATTTTTTGTGAAAGATAAATTGATTATGCTCGGATTCGCTTGGAATTTGCATGTGCATAGGTTGTTGAGTGGTAAGAACATGTAGTGTAGAAGTTCCTCAATTTTTGATATTCAGTATTTAATGCTATCGTTTATAATTCTTCCAGTTTGATCTAATTGAAGTATACAACTATAATATCAAACTATACAACTGTTTAATTGTAAGTGGCGAAGAGAAACCTGAATGGAAGACATGCTAATGGTCTATTCCTACATTCCAGTTCAATCACAGACCTGTTTCACTTCAGCTCAATCTGCGTCTGCAACAATGCTCCCAGTGCTCTGTGATTGTGGTCCGTTGTCATTGACGCACGTGCAGAACGAGCTGAACTGAAAAGAATCTGTGACTGAAGGTATGAATCGACCTTTAGACTGATGGCTCAGTTAGGCAAAACGATTGTTATTTACGATTATACCCTGAGTTGGAATATTTCTCCTTTCAACTTATATATCTGTGCCAATGTGCCAAATAAAGGACTTTTCCCACTTATCGGTTCAGTCTTCATCACAACTTAGCCTATTTCAGGGGAGGCCACCGTACTGAGGGAGGTGGCGCAGGCTCTCTATGCTGCTAACCCACTAGCGATTTTAGCTCCCATGAAAGGTTATGACCGGTGAGAACCTAGAGAGCTAACCTGTCGAGGCTAACGTTTGTCGCGACTACGGTAGCCACCCCTATTTCAGCTCGTTTTGCGCATGCGACGATGCATCCATTAGTCCGTCATTGTTCACGCATGCGCAGAATGATTTGAAATATGTCGTGACGGAAGCCGAACCGATAAGTGGGAATAGTCCTTTATCCAGTGTTATTGTTCTGAATAAAACATTAGTTTGAAATGCACGTTCACCTTGTAAATCATGTTTCCACACATAACATTTATGTAGAACTGCGAAATCAACCCTTACATTGTTATAATAAGAAATTTATATATTGTTTTTAAGGTAATATTGAAAGCAGAGGTTAGCAACTCAATGAAACAACAATCGAGCAATGTTCCCAGAAAGAGCCAGCCGGAGGCAAGTGCCGATGCATCGGACGATGGTGTCATTGCAATTGGAACAGCTTGTAAAAATAATAGCTGCAAAGTGGTGAGTCAAACTGCACTAAAACTGTTCACATCAAAGTTTCTGAGCTTGAAAGTTTTCAGACAAAACCCTAAACAATGTTAATAGACATTGAGGCGGTTCCACAAACGTTTATTGAAATTTAGCCACCGTAAGATTACTTCATTTCAAGGAGCTCAATAGGGACTAGAGGTTTCGTTGCATTGGATCCGTTGTTTTAAGGCAACGTCATTTTAAGGCAGTTAATCATTTGGTTGTTCGTGCATCTGGCTGTTAGATACGGTATAGCAGGATTCTTTTAAATTGCCAGAAACAGCTGATTTAACGTTAGTAAACGTGCGTACATCAATCAGCTGTTTCTGGCAATTTAAAAGAATCCTGCTATAGTTATTTTAAAGAAGTTGGAAGTTAAATTCTAGTAATATCATTGTCAGCACAGTAATATTGCGACTGTGGGTGGGTGACTTGCTGACTTCACACCTCAAAAATATGTTTCGGTCCAAAAAACGGACTGATTAGGTTAGTCAGCTAGTTAGATTGAAATAAATAATAAAGAATCAAAATGAATAAACTAAAATATTACGATTAGGTTGCTTTGCTCACTAAGCTAGCAAACAGAACTGAATCAGTAAGCCAAGCTCACAGAGACAGAACTCAGTAAACGAAAGGGTCTGTCTGAGTACTTTATGAAGTTGAAAATGTTGATTTGAAATTATTCAAATATGAACTTGTAAAAATTCCAATAAAAAACCCTTGTAATTGTGATTTGTACAGATTTTCACAATAGGCTATTGGTTTCCAGGTATATTCAAATGATATTAATGTTAACATATTCGAATGATGATTTCGATTCCCAAGTCTAGGATTTCTGGTCAATGAATCACTATGGCATCAGCATCAGTGTCATTGTCATAGTAAGCTAGGTATTCCTAAAATATGTCTCAGCATTAGGGCCTGGTCACATACGATTGTGGTTTGCTTTACTTTACTTCACTTACTATATACCATACGATTAAATGCGAGTAAGTGAAGTGAAGTAAACCAGTTAGCTTTGTTAGTGAAGTGAAGTAAAGTAAAGCAAACCACAATCGTATGTGACCAGGCCCTAACAGGATAATCGTGAGATCTGCTATTTTCTTCAACAAAAGGCCAAAAAATCAATTTGAAAACTTACAGGCATTCTCTTACATAATTATATCCTAATCTCCACGTAAACTTCACAGTAATCTAAAGACGTATTAAAATAGACAATGGCAGAGTGTCTCGGGAGATTGCTGCGAGTATAATAATTCTGAAACACAAAAAAATTTAAGCTGAGTTTTTGTAATTGTTGAAAGACATCAAACATCAATTCTCATTTTATTGTTGCCATAATTCCAAACTTTTCTTTTTCTAGACGTATGAAGGACCTCAAACCCTAGATACACCCTGTCAATGCCACCCAGGCGTACCAGTTTTCCATGAAGGCCTGAAGTATTGGTCTTGCTGTGTGAAACGCACCACTGATTTCAACGTGTTCCTGGAGCAAGCTGGTTGCACGACAGGCACTCATCTCTGGCGAAAACCTAAGGTAATTCAATGAAAAAGGCGTTTTTATAATAAATCTATAAATTCTAATAATAATTCCATGAATCTTGTAAATTGGTTTTGTACTTGAAGTTGGTGATATTTTAGTTCTTGAGTGACTGCTTGACCTATTTCTAATGATAATTCTATCAATCTTGTTGTAAATTGAGAGGTTTCATTCTCGTAGAAGGTATACTGCGATTCATTTTATTTGACGCTTGGCGATCAGTAAACAGCTGATGTTACGCAGCTTTGACACAATTCTTGACCTACAAATGCTGAATCTAGCAGATTATTGCAAAGACTTTGAAAAGGTCTTTTAAGAAGGTCTTCTTTAAAAAGGTCTTTGGAAGACTTTGATAGTATTTGAATTACTTGTGTCAAAGCCGCGTAACATCAGCTGTTTACTGATCGCCAAGCATCAAATTAAATGAATCGCATTAAAGTAATTAGATAGGGTGATGATAAAGTCTCTCCGCTGTAGCTGCGTGTTGGTATTTTGTGCTCTGGTTAGAAACTGTTCACAAATTGAATCAGTACTCAACAAATAAGGCACTATCAACATTTACTGTAATGAATCTTCGGATAAATTTTATTAACTTATTGTAAATGAATAACTTTTTTTCGAGTAATTGAGTTTTCATTGTTTATTCTACTGTGGAGGGACAGGATCAGTTTGTGCTTGAACTATGGTCGTTGGGTCGCCGTCCTCTCTTATTGTCATATCGAACATTTTCAGTCTTATATACTGCTGCTTCCTAGCACAGTAATGTCGGCTTGCACCAAGCAAGATAAATTTTAATCCAGGATTGGTACAATGCTAACTTAGTGAATTCAAATGAGTTATGTTACTTGATAATTATCATAATAACATCTTATTATATTCTAAATACAACAAAATATGAATTTTTCAATTATAATCAAATGATTTATGAAAAAATAAAAATCACAACATTTTTAGTTGGATCAAGACAAACTATTTTTTCGATCTCTAAGCATGTAGTTTGTATAAATGTATTGACTATTTTGAACTGTAATACTTTATTTGTATCGGTTACTCATCCCTTAATCACATCATTTTCCTTCTTACCTAATCCTTTGTAACGCCTTCCTAATACATGAGAAACCATAGTTGGAAGAGCTTCCCACTCCCCTCCTTCTTTACACCACTTCTCCCAGCTTAGCTTCTTGTACGTTTGTATTTTGTTTAATCTCAAATTTGTTCTTTGTTGTTTGTTTTTTTTATTGTGTCTGTAAATGAATGAATTGCAAATTGAAATCATGGTTCAAGTTTGCAAATGCAATTAAAGTTTATCACATGAATTGAATATTGCCATACATGTTGTATTGTTCACTCAGCTGATTGAGTTGCTCCTTCAAAGTACAGCCGAAAGCATATCGGGAAATTTTAGGGCCGGTTCATGAGCTCGGGATTTAGCTAATTTCCAGACTAAAACGGGTGGCCACCGTAGCATCGACAAACGTTAGCCTCGACACTAACTGCACTCTATGCTGCTAACCCACTAACCTGTCGAGACAAACGATTGTCGATGCTACGGTAGCCACCCGTTTTAGTCTAGGACTTGGGTAAATCCCGAGCTCATGAACCGGCCCTTAATGTCTAAAGCTATTCCTAATTGTACAATGATGATTACTGTGATGATCAGTGATAGGTCAAGCGGCCTTCACTGAAAACACTTATTTAAAAGACATATTTTTTGTTTCATTGTCAATGCCGCCTCGTATAATATGGCTCTAAAGCTGCAGAAATATTAATGTCAAGCTCTTTAAAAGACATATTTTTTGTTTCAGAGTGTTGACAACAGAGAACTGCAGACGAAATGTCGACTGGACTGGCATCAGACGCCTACTTTTGTGGTAGTTTCAGTTTTTTGTAAAAACTATGATCCTGATTCTTCAACGGTGCAACTGTCGCCAATACGACTGAAATTCTCTGTCTTCTTCCCCGAAGAAAATGGTGCCTACTGTCGTGATATGGAGCTCAGAGGGGTCAGTAATAGATTACCTTTTCGGTTACTGTTTTAAACCTTGTCGACTAAAATTTTACCATTCCCTATGTCCACAGTTGGTCGATTTTTATGTGCTGCATATGCTTAAGCGTTGGTAGCATGCTGTGCAGCACACAAAATCGACCAGGTGTGGACATAGGGATTGGTGACAGCATCAAACATATTTGGATATCCGTTCTGGATTAAAAAAAAAATTTTAGAAGTTCTGTGGTTCAGGAAAAATGTTAAACACACACTAAATTTAATGTCTAGTGTTATGTTAAGTTTATCTCATGGTATGCTGAGAATTTTAATGTGAGTCCGAATTCTTCCTGGTTTGCATGACTTCTATATCTCTTGAATCTCTAGAAATAAATTATTCTTGTATTTAAAAAAACAATGATATAGCTGCGAGATGGCATTCTCGTTTTATCTTGTTGGCTTGAGTTCGGAAGTCAGTGAAATTCAAATTAGATTACAGTGACTAAATTGATATTTGAATAAATATTTGATGCGATACTTTTAATACAGTATTATGATATTCATTCATCGCCATTAGAACATCAACTAGTAATTTTTTTGTACATTTTTATTAAACATCAAGATCCTGGAGAGAAATCCAGGTTCAATACAAAATGCTGACGATTTCCCCAGCAATATTTGAGCCAAGATGTACAAGAATGTTCATTCTAGTTTTTGCTGCAATGCAATACACTTGAACGAACATTCTTGCACATCTCAGCTCAAATATTGCTGGTGAAAGCGTCAGTATTCTGTATTAAACCTGGATTTGGACATTTTGCTTGAGACTGAACAGAATTGGGTGAAAGTCTGTACTTTCATACTATGCAACGCAATATGCAATTGACGTTTGCTTTCAATTTTTATTTTGCAGGTAGTCGATGTTGCTAAAAGCAGTGTGGCTATGACGCCGGCCAAAGTTGAAATAAAACTGAGGAAAGCTGAGCCTGGTTCTTGGTCGCTACTCGAGTTTCCACAATCCAAACCACCTCCAAAGTCATCAGCTGCTACCAGTGCAAGCGAAACCACCTCTAACCTCGCGTCACAGGTTGATGCTGTCGATCTCAGTGATTTATGAACTGAACGTTATGCTTCGAACTATGACTATGGCACAAATCTCTCTACTATTCAATAAAGTCCACATTGCCAATGTAATATTAGTATGTAATATTGCAAGAATTTGATTCAACTAGTTGTGGCAATAGTGGTATGCGGTCGAAATTTCTATTATGTTGAATTTTAATCGAAACGATCATCAGTTATCAATATAGTGCAAATTATCTGTAAAAAACAAACGTTTTTCTAATACTGTTTGTCAGTTTATTTGCTATCCCAGATGCTGAATTATTAGTAGATTTTGAGTGGCTTAAGCCCGATTTCACAAAAAATGAAAACTATTCGGTTTGAGCGACAGTTGGTTCTAAAATAACAAAAAATTAACAAAATCATATATTACTACACCTGTTTAAAATTAGCTGATGTCGAATACGACCGCTCAAACTTGGTTTATGTTTTTGGTGAAATCGGGCCTTAAGTCTAACTACAAAAATATTACTGTTTGGAATGACTTATTAAAAAGAACAGTTGCACAAAGAAAGTTGAATTTAGATATCTTCATCTAACAATGGAATGAAATCCTTATTGAGCTCCGTAAAATGACGCCATCTTACGACGGTCGAGTTGAATTGGCTTTCGTACAATCGGCCCTTGAACTGGTACAATGCTCAAAAACATAAGTAGAAAGGGCTATTACAAATTGTGTTATCTTATGCTACTGCTTTATTCAAAGAACTCCAATTCCATGGTTGCTTTAAACGTTCTATTTTAGTTAAAAAGTCAAATATTAATTTTAGATCTTTCGCTAGGTAACTGAGGTGAAAACCTTTGATAATTTCAGGTGAAAAATTAATTAAAGGTGAAAACCTTTGAAGACAAGTTATCTAAACATTTTCGATGAGAATGTGAAACGCAAAAAAATTAATGACAGGACAGTACAGTATAATTACATTAAATTTATCTTTATTTCAATAGATCTTTTAGAATACCTCTTCTTACAATAAATTGATAAAAATTGCACATGCTAGGTAATGGAAACAGTGATTAATTATAATACTCATAATATGCTAAATTACAATAGCCTACTACTCATTACATAGGATAATCATTTCCAGTTCATATCTTCTTTCATTGCCTTTGACAATCATTTGACACAACATTTCCTAATAAACAATGGCCTTGGTTGTACACAGCATTTATGGATGAAGTAGATTTAGTAAAAGAGATAATGCATCCTATAATTTGAGGGTTTCTCAGTCAAGTATTGAAAACTGTTGAAATTTTCGCCATTTTTCAAATTTGTTTTCGAGAAATGAAAAGAGGAAGTTTGTTGATTCTTGATACATTACTGAAAATCCACTCTTCAAATATTTTGACGTGATTTATTCTGTTAAAGTTCATGACTTGATAAAACAATTTTATTAATCATGTACTCTAAACAATGCCTGATCATTGTTGATAGAAATTTATTCAAATATTAATCTTGTTTAATTTCTACTAGGGAACAATATTACAGCTCTATACCATAATAATGAGTGCCAAATATTAATTTATAAATATAAAGTAAAATGTACAAATCTATCGTTTAATCAGCTATTAACTAGAAATACAGATATATCAGTAAAGTTATACGACAATGATAAACATGCATACCTACATTAAAATATTACACTATAATATCACAGATATAGTTACTTGTAAATTAATACGATCCACTCTTAAATTTAATAGTATAGCACAAATATACATCTGAATCAACTTTTTGAAATCTGGGCTGGTTCGCACAATATTTTAGATATAGATATGAATTTACAATTAATATTCTGTTCATCAATTATAAATATTGTGCAAATTCCTTTTAAGTTTTGGCACAATAAATAATTCTATCCAGCAATTTCTCGAATTCACGGTAGCCTATTCATTTCCATCAAAATATTATGCCTGACTGATAATAGAGCCCAATCGGACATGACAAGTAGACTAGAAACTATTGATGCTTCAATACTAGCAGTTTGATATAAAATTAATATACCATCAAATTTAGTCCTAGATTATATTCTTAGTGATCGGTATTTACAATAAGTATGTCACATCATGATGGATAATCTAGACATGGCCATGACCTTAACTATTCTATTAAATGGTAGTCAACTGCTAATCTACTTGACTAGTATACGGTACTTCTCCAACACAGCTTCAGACAATGAAATTTACAGAGATAAATTAATATTATACACTTTTTACATGAAGTAATGCGGTGCTCGTACGTTCTATTTGGAGATCACATTGATTTCTTAATTTTCACAAAAAATCAGTGAAAATGCCCAAGATATTCACTCCTTCATAGCAAGTTGATTCCTTCATAGGTTGTAAGATTCAATGGCTTTAAAATACTTTATTCATACAGCATCAAATTCACGATGTTCTTTACAGAATTTGATATGATTGTTAGTTCCGAGTTGTTCTTCATTCGTAATCAATTTTTTATAGTAAGAAATCTGACAGATTTCATATTTTAAATTGAAATTTCAATCATAATATTCGGCTGACTAGCTTCAAATTTTTTGCCGTAATGACTAGTTTGACTCCACTGTTAGACTAGAGTGGGTAACTTTTTTTTAGAGTGATGGGTTTTTCCAATCTGTTACTGAAGCATGAGAATCCTTTATATAAAACTTTCTCCAATAATATATCTTCTGGAAGCATCGATTCCCTTTTTTTAAGCACCGACTCACCCAGCAAGACTCACTCTCCATTATTTGATACAAGTCACCTGACGGAGTTTTTATCCTTAAACTTGAGCTGCGTTTACACCAAGTAAACTTAGTTAATTTTACTGTAAAATTATTATCCATATACTATTTGCTGGATATAGCGAGGTTATGGTACATTTTAATTTGGAAGTTTTTGGAAATCTGGTACAATCTGTTGATAGCAAAACTGAGATTATCTTCCTTTTAGCAATGTTTTATAAAATTTGCAAATACTTCAGGCTTTGTGGTGGGAGTGAATAGTAGAGTATAGAGCATTGGATCTCTCACCCTGTTTTTGCCAGTCGAAGTAGGAAACAAATTGTCTCGAATTTTGTAAGTAATTTTTGCTATAAAGCATTAAAAATGCTCTTGTTTAGCAAACATTAACTTTTCCTGAATGATACTTATAGCAATTTTTGCTACAAAGTGTAAACGCAGCTTAAAGCATGAAAATCCTCAATACAAAACATCATACAATGGAGAAGGAGAACTACCACACATAATCCTATAACTGTGACCAATCCCTATGTTCTCCACACTTGGTCGATTTTTGTGTGCTGCAAAGCATGCCGCATATGCTTAGGCATTGATAGCATACTGTCCGTGGCGAAGCGTGGTATACTTAACCGGTCATCGCCGGGTATATTTCCTATAGGACATATACCCGTCGATGACCAAATAAGTATACCACGCTTCGCCACTGCATACTGTGTAGCACACAAAATCGACCAAGTGTGTACATAATCGGTTTTTGTGTGCTGCACAGCATGCTGCATATGTTTTAGACACACAAAAATCGCACCAAGTCTTTGCAGCAAACAAAAAACGACCAAGTGAGGACTCTGCAGGGATTTGCTAATGATTACACATCATAGAATCTCCCTAGGCATAAGCGTTCTCCATGTGATACATGTCGCCAAGCAGCCTCTGTATGGGAATGTCGCCGATGGTCTCCTTGAAGAAGAGTCGCTCGACTGTCGCCTGTCTGACCGCGCGCAGACTGGGCAACATGAGCAGCAGGCGACCGAAGCGAGTCGGCTGCCGCGCGTATCTGCCGCGCACGTAATCGCCCAGAATGCACTGTGCCTGGTCTTGCAGCATCTCCACCGGCTGCACGTCCACTAGGCCGGCTGTTTCTGTTATTGCAAATAAAGTAAAAAACCAAATTAGATACGAAGAAAATTTTGAAGAAATTATAAGTTACAATCGAAGACATGTATGGTTGAGAAATGTTGATGAGATCAAAATTACAACCCCTATGTCCACACATGGTCGATTTTTGTGTGTTATAACATTTATGCAGGATGCAAAAATTGACCAGGTGTAATCAAAGTCACAGGTGAAGAGAATTATTAGTTAAAGAAATTAAGTTACAATCAAAGACATGGTTAGAGAAAATGTTGAAGGAATTAAACGATGAACTAATTAAACAAATTAGTTACAATGAAAATTCAAAAAATTAAAATTTTTGACTTGTCACATACTACTAAGCAATGCTTATTTATGTAGTGTAGCAGCATGTTATTTGGCACCAATTGGACAGAAATCAACTGTTGTAATAATTGTGATTTACACAATAATCATGATTACAGAAAATGTTGAAGAAATTAAACGATGAACTTAATTAAAACAAGACCTTTACAATGTATTTTTGACCTTTTTAATACAACTAAGCAATGCTTAGCATTGTAGTGTTAAATATTCAAATTGAAATTCTCTGATCCATGACAACGAGTATATGTTCTGACAGTTATCGGTCATCGCCTATTTGGAACTTATTGTGATAGGAAATACAACGATGACCAAATAAGTATCAACATTTGATACTTATTTGGTCATATTTATAAGAAATACCTATGTATAATATATTAATATACCTGATGACCAAATAAGTACACCACGCTTCGCCACGGTTAATTTTATCGACTCTTCACTTGAACTATCGTCTTGCAGTTATTTTTTAAACATGTCAATAAACCTATTTATATCCACATTGAGTGGAACGCTATCCAGTTACCTTGAACTCATTTTCATTATTAATTTTGTAAATGAATATCAAGTAGAATACCACCACATGCAAATAATTTGAATGTTTACCTGGTGTGAATAGTATGACAGCCTTCATGCAGCCGCACTCACTGCCATCTGGCGAGAGCTGACGGAAGCGGGCGAGTATCTCCTGGATGACCTTCAGTTCGGCGCCGACTGAAGGGTCGTCGGCCGGCAGCCGTTCGCGGGCCTTGTCCGAGTTGAACAGCAGCGACAGATCCCACGGAATCGACCACTGCGCCAGGTGCAGCAGGAACAGCTCTTTCCACGACTCTTGCAGCAACAGTAGCTACAACATCAATTTATGGCATAAGTTTATCATCCTTCGGTTGTTGTGGATCCATCCTTTTCTCACTTGATCAAATTATAAACACTAAATTCACTTAGAAAGTAAGATACTCACAAATTATAACAGGTCTGTTTGTACACGTGTTCCGACGATGCGGCACAGCACCGCGAAATGTGCATCAACACATAATTTGTGAGTATCTTACTTTCTAAGTGAATTTAGTGTTTATAATTATCATCCTTGTGCTCTCATATGTATTTCGGGTACTTTCTGATGGGACGCGTCTACTCATCTAGAGATGTCGATAGTGGATATCGATAACCTAAACAAAACCAATAAGGTTATGTTAACCCCTATGGCCAACCTATGTTTTTCTCATATCGATGGTATCGATACTTTTGAAAGCTCGATATCGACTGTTGATATCTCTAGATGAGTAGACGTGTCCTATAACAGGAAAGTACCGTACTTCGTCATGAAAAACAACATTTTTAATTTTTTTCATTGAAATACAAGTCGTAACTTCAATAGAAATAGTTTTGATTATGTTTTCAATGTTAGACAACAGAAAATTCTGTTTATATTTATCTTTCTGTAATAATTTATGTATATTTGTTCTGTAACATGTATTTTTGAGGAAATGAATGGATTATTGATTGAATGTTCTTCATAGCATTATTATATATTATTATTATCATTAGGCTAGGCGTACACCGGTTAGTCAAGACAAGACAAAACAAGATTAGTCACGTTTAGTCACAGTACTTCACATAGTTGCTTATGAAGCAACACACACCGATTAGTCATTGCATCGGTGTGTGCTGCTTCATAAGCAACTATGTGAATTACTGTGACTAAACGTGACTAATCTTGTCTTGTCTTGTCTTGACTAACCGGTGTACGCCTAGCCTTATTATTTCGATTTTATTTTAATTAATAATATTATGTACTCAATAGAAGTTCAATAACTGCAATCTCTAAAGATTCCTTCCGTCTAAAAAAATGACGGTACAAAAATCAAATTGAATTTAACGACCGTAGAATGAGGTCATTAAATTGACGTCAGATTCGTTCATTGGTTCTCATGCATTATTTCCGTTAGATGTCATCATTTTAAGGAGGTGAAATTCAATTGATTTCTCGTGTAGTCAAGTTTTCAAGCCTGTTGTAGAATCTTTGAAAACATCTACAGTGATGGCTTGTATTGTACGCCAGAAAGCGAATAGGCGTAGTTTATGTTTTACGTAGCCTATGTTTTAACGCCCCTATCTAGTGGCGAAGCGTGGTATACTTATTTGGTCATCGCCGGGTATATTTCTTATAGAAAATATACTCGGCGTTGACCAAATAAGTATACCACGCTTCGCCACGGCCCCTATCGTTGGATCGTTAGTGCTTCGCGATTGCGAATTCAAATGACTTCATGAGATCATGAGAATTCAGTTGCATTCAAATGGAGTTCAATTGATACCTGAGACAAACTGATAGTAAGGCGATCATGGGAATTCAGTTGCATTCAAATGGAGTTCAATTGATACCTGAGACAAACTGATAGTAAGGGAGCTACCTACATTATTTATGTCATATTCTTACCTGGTCACGTTTAGATAACGTTTGAAAGGGGGCAAGACATCGAACCCATCGCACGGCCATGAACAATAAACGAGCAGTTGTCTCCTGCAAAAAATAAGAATTCAATCATAATCTCAATTCTAATCTGGACAAAGATATAAATTTCAATTCGCATAAACTGAATTCAATCCAATAAAACTGGCTAATGATTGAATCAAACTGATTCATTAAGCAATATTGATTGATGTTATTGGAATAGGAATCTAATTCTACAGAGGTCAATAGTGGAGAAAAGTTACATAATAGTCGAGAAGTCTAAAAATGATATAACAATCAATATTCTTCAATTGAACAAAACAAGGAGGAAATCTTTTCGAAAATGATAATGTATCAATTCAGCATTAAAAATTTAGTAGCCATAGCAGTTAATAGGTCCATGGAGAGAGCGCTCCTCAGCTCTTCATTCAAGATTCTAAATCAATACAAGCCAAGCAGGTATGACTATCATGTTGCAAATTGAAAGAACAAATCATTTTACACCCTTCAGTACTTCACCAACTACAATTTTCATATTCAATAACAGGAGCATTGTGCCAAATAATACAATAGTATATTGTCAAATAATATACTATATATACTAAATAATATAGTAATATTGTTTGCTATAGACGCCTTTGAATATAGACGCCTCTCTATAGGAAATAATAGCAAATAAAGATTGAGATTGATATCTGTTTGCCGAAGCCAGAGCGTCAGTCTATTGTGTTCTACTAACTAGTCCCCCAACAAAAATACAATACAATTAGTGTATTCTATACACCCTTTAGATAGGTACCCTCCAGGAAGGAATAAGGGATGTATAGGTTGGAAATAAAAGGAATAATAGGCTGGGATTGATATAGCATGAGTAGAAGCCAAGGAGAATGGGGCCGGCCATTTTATTCGGCGTTTCTAGATGGGGATTGGGCTGTAGCGACGGTTTTCGGGCCCAACACAAGTCAGTAAGTCACTCCCCTTTGCAGCGAGAGGCAAAAAACATGCGCTTGCCAAAGTCAACTATTGACTGACAGCCAACAGTGTACGGCATGCGCCACACTCCCTCAGAATGCTCCTCCCTTGTTCAGTGCCAGCAGGTCCCTCAGCTCAGCTTCACAATCATCATATTGCGAGTTTTTAGAAATTCACCTTTGCGATTCGGAGTTGCGCGATGGAAATATTAAGGAACTCCCTTAGTTCTGTTGCGCGATGGAAATACCTTAGTTCAGATCAAGAGTTACGTGTGAAATGACAGAGATTTGATAATATTTCAGTTCCACGCAAAAATTCCAGTCCATATATTTTTCAATTCAAACTATCTAGATTTTCTAAATAATGACAAAAGTTTTCAAAGTTTCAACCCGTCACCTGGTATCCTGACAAAAGCTGTTGGTCATGCTCATCACTTGAGTCTTTCCAATAATGCGAAACTTCACAGAATCCGTCGTTTTGATTGTGTTCAACAATCAACAAGTGAATTCATGGAATCCTTGGAATTACATGAAACTCATTCATTCGAGCCGTTTGTCAATAGCCGTCGCAAATGAATTCATCAAATCGCCTAGAGCTGAAACTCATTGGCTATTCAAATTTCCAATTTCCATTTACAACTGACGTGAGTGCGTCATTCGGAGGGGTGAATTGGATGGACAAGTTATAATTGAAGCATATTGTTAAATGAACGTTTACAAGTCGAACACTGTTTAACATATTAATCGTTCGTTTGAGACTTCTGATTATTTGGCTGGATCACTAAATTGCGTTTGCTGAAGGGCATTGATTAGCCTACGAACTACAACCTACAGTCTACAATGTTGTAAGTTTGTATGCAAGTGCCATGTATGTATGCATGTTGAATGATATTTCGAAAATCATTATGTTTATAGTATACTATACGAAGACGAACATTATGTCATCGATTATTTTTTCATACAGTATGTGTATATGTATAATATATATCTTTCTTTGAGAATCAGAATAACAAATTTTAATTAAAATTCCTATAGAACTCCGTCACAGGACATAACGTTTCGACGGTTGAATACAAGGTAATTAGAATAAATTAGAATAGGTTCTATTCTATTGCATTCTAATAGATTCTATTTCTATTCTATTTCTATTGGTCGACGATTCAAAGCGTATCTGATTCTAAATTCCGCCGGTAGGTGGCAGCAGTTACTGGGTGATGTTATTATTCTTGTTTAAAATGGTTTCCAATAGACACGCCTCTTTGCTCCGCCTACTTTCTCTTCTGATTGGTCGATAGTTAAAAGCGTATCTAATTCTAAATTCCGCCGGTAGGTGGCAGCAGTTACTGGGTGATGTTATTATTCTTGTTTAAAATGGTTTCCAATAGACACGCCTCTTTAAACTTTAATTTTTCACTTGTTTGCAAATAACTGAAATTATTACTGCTTGATTACTACTGATAATACGATTTTTGGGATAGAAGAAAAATTGCTTTGGGAATTCTGGGGTGGCAACTGCCACCCCTTGCCACCCCCGAATGACGCCTATGGCAACTACTGTATACATTAATAAAACGTATTCATCAACTCTCATTACAGTTAACTCTACAAAAGTCCAGCTTTTCAATAAATGTTTCAATATTGAGATTATTTTTTTAATTACCTGTAGAACTTCCCAAGTAGGAGAAAGTGCCAATGGCATTGCTGG
The DNA here is from genome assembly GCA_017141395.1 of Laodelphax striatellus. Taxonomy (NCBI): domain Eukaryota; kingdom Metazoa; phylum Arthropoda; class Insecta; order Hemiptera; family Delphacidae; genus Laodelphax; species Laodelphax striatellus. The sequence continues at coordinate 6,207,570 of CM029530.1, forward strand.
ACTGGGCGGCATCCCTACTGATGACAGCCTATCTGGGTCACCAACTTTGCCCGACCAAACGAATTCCTGTCAAATACAAAAATAATATTACACTAGAAATAAGTTAAAATATGAACCAGGAAACTCTTCTATTTTAGAAAAATGCTTTTTTGAAATTGTCAAACTCCACTTTTATTTCAATAAACACAATGTTTACACCAGGAGTTTGACAATTTCAAAAAGTTTTTTTCTATTATAGAAACATTCCACAACATCATTATTTGTTCTACAAATTTTATCTTCTAGTTTATTTCATTCAAATAAAGTTTATCTGTGATATATTCTGTGATTGTTAGTTCTTCGAAGAAAGCGTTCAAAAAGACTCAAGAATGCTTTTGAATTATTAAATGAAATTGTTGAAAAATATTAAATAGAAGCGGATGAGCAAACATATATTTCACCTACGGATACTAGAATAGGTGGTAGTAATCATGAGTAGGATGTGCAGACGTCTTCTGCGATTATGACGTAGATATCAACCGATTACCGTGAAAAAATTAAATAATACGTGTTTACTTTGGTTCAGGGTAACGTCAAACTTCTCAAAATCTAGGTGGAGTAAGCGCGTGTGACCTACCATGTATTCTAGTATCCGTATAATTTCACCTAGGGCTGCAAATATTCATTTACTGTCAATATAACGCCCGGTTTTTTAGTCGCTCAATAGACAATTTATGGATCCAATAGCACTATCGAATCAATAACCATGTGTTTTCAAATGCAAAAAAGTTATTGATTCGATAAGTTTATTGAACGACTGAAAAACCGGGCATAAGTGTGTCAATATAATAAGAGTGTATTATCAAAGTTCTTGAAGACCGGGCATTTCAATAAAAATCAATCAAACTGCAGCTGGATATGAATCACGTGATATCTATCAATAACTGAAGCTCTTTAACGCGAGGAATAGATTCAATAAGCGTTCAAGCTTTGCCTGTTTTTCACATTGGGGACAGACTAGCATGGCCATCGGCTTTAGTCACGGTAATTGCGGTCTGGAAACATCTCCAGGTGTTGTCGAGCAAATGTCTGTCTGCCACTTGGTGGGGAACTACGGTCCACGCTCAATAAAACGACTTTTCTTCCCCCCCCCTCCACTTATTGTGTAGCTACTGGCTGTCCTTTTTCGCATGTAGACCTTCTTGAAGTTTTCTGGCTAGTTGGACGAAAATCCAATTGAATTCAACCGCCGTAAAATGATGAAACGGATCCACTGCAACGAGAACCAATGAACGAATCAGACGTCGATACAATGACGTCATTTTACGATGGTTAAGTTCAATTGTATTTTCGTGCAACTGGTTCAATATGACAATCAGTTCAATATGACAATAGGACGATTTGGGAAGTTGATGATGAACTGGAAAACAATAATTGAAGAGGTATCTCAAGGCTACAGCCACACGAGCGTTTTACACGTCGTGGTAAAAGTAGTTATTTCTCTCGCTGCTTGAGTTCCTGTGATTGTATGGCCACACTTGCTTTTTTCATGTCGTAAATAAGTAGTAACAATTTTGAATTTAACTACTTAGTTAATATTGTGAAAGCTCAAAGTACGAATTACGAAACAGTCATATAATAATAATTAATTCAACACAGCAGCTGTAAGCTGTATCACTCACTCGACTGTCTAGCCAGTGGCACACAGAGAGCTTTACGCTCAGAAATTCGATCAACAGCTAATTAAAATCATTTTCGTCAGGTCATCACCTTTTTGGCGTGGTGGTGGGCGGTGGGGTGATGCGGGGGGATGGGTTGAAAGGGAGATGTGAGCCGTGATAAACACGGGATGAACAAGGGGCACAACAAGTGGGGTGGGGGAGGGGGTTGGCGAGTTCTGTTTAGGGGTGAAAGAGCAGCCAGCAAAATACAATGTATTGTTCGAGGGGTGGTTTTCACGTTGTGTGTGTGTGTGTGAGTGACTGGCTGCGAGCAAGGCTAATCCAGCGTCAGGTGAGAGTTCTCTCACGGACTGTGACTCATTGTGATCTCTGGCTCTGGCTCTCGGCTGCTGCTACTGCTGCCCTGTGGTATGCTGTGAGCACGCGTGTGCGTGCGTGTTTTGATCGCGTCCGTTGCTGAGTTGATGCGATCACGACACGAACCCAGATTAATGACCCGTATTTATGTTTCGTTCGAAAATCACCTCGTCTTCATTTAGCTATCTATCTATCTATCGTACAATTCTGGATTCAAACTATAAGATGTTTCTATCTTGATCTAACCGAATTGATTTTTCAAATTCTACTTTGTTGCAGATTTAACGTCTACTAAGAAAAGTAAACGGCTTCTCAGGGCCGTTTGCACAAAAGTGGATTAGGGTTAATCTTCGTTTACTCATAAGAGTCAACATTGTTTATTGGAGATTGAGACAACAGATCTTTGTCAGAGAAAAGGAGTCTTTGTGCAACTGGGACTGACTCTTTTAGGAATGTTTATTCATTTATTTATTTTTTGACAATTATACACTGCACAATATGTGGGAAGAAATAACAGGCTTAGCCCAAAACTACTTATGTTGTGTATTGTTGTTGTATTAATTACTATGTATTTCTAAATTTCTAATGGAATAATTCTAATTGGTGACAATCTGATTATTTTCTCTTTTCATCAACGGTGTTTCCAAAATCTTACAAACCATTTTATGCAGAATTTAGATAAAAGACCGAGAAATCTGTGGCTCGTGAGATGCATTTGATAGTCAATCCAAGATTAATAATAATAAAAAAAATGTACTCGATTAATAAATATTCGTTATTGAAGTTGACAGCATCATGCAGTTTCGATAAGTTGATATCCTGTTATCATCTACATCAAATATGTTGTAGCCTATTGCGTAATTACTCGTATTTTTCATTATTTATTTACATTATCTACTATATTGTTGTAAACTATAAGCCATACTTTTGAAAGTGAGCTAGGGTTACTTATTTGCTAAATGCAAGTTTGCAAATTTCTATTATTTGTCTATATTATGCCTGACTATCAATTTTCTTTAGAATGTAGCATACAAGGAAGAACGCTGAGATCTCTGTTGTTTGAGCTAATAATAATAATTTATTTTTTATACTTATTTATACTCCCACATTTACTGCCAATTTCCACCCAATAATTACTAATTCTGTACATTTTTAATGAAATGCACATAACTTGAAATCTAAGACTGAAAAAAATAGATTAAAGAATTCGGCCAACAAAGTGACACATATTGAGCTAGTTGATTTATTAATGATTGAGCCAATGTAATGTACGGCAGACCTACCTGGCACTTTTCGGCTGACATAAGTATTTGGAGCAATCCAGGCGGAGGCGGCTGATGAGCGAGAAAGAGCGGATGAGGGGCGGCGTCGGAGGCGGCCTTGAGGCCGGGCGGGGGCGGCGGAAACAGCGCCGATGACGTCAGCTTGAGAGGCGGCACTGCGGAGGCCTGGTCTTGGCCTGCCGTCTCCTTCTGTTGCTGCTGCTGTTGGTGTGGCTGATGAGTCTGCTGCTGCATTTTCGGCTTGCGAGGACCCCGCTCGTGTTGCACTGCTGTTGGCCACACAAAAACAGACAGGCCTGTTAGAGCCTCAACATCATTCACTTTTTGGTCTCCATAATGAGAGTATCTACACTTTTATGTAACCGAAAACTCGAATTATACGTACAACAAAAAACATTTTATCAAAAGTTCAGTGACATTCAATTATAAATCATTGTTATTAGAGTTACACGAATACTGTACATGAATTGTAAAGTATTTAACACAATTGTACTGTGCAATTGTACAATGAATAGTACAGTATCAAAGTTACACAAACACTGTACATGAATAGTACAAATACATGTTTTATTTGTCATGATACATGTTTTATAGGGTCTACAGTCTGATTCTGATTCTATTGTTAGTAGAGTTACACGAATACTGTACATGAATTGTAAAGTATTTAACACAATTGTACTGTGCAATTGTACAATGAATAGTACAGTATCAAAGTTACACAAACACTGTACATGAATAGTACAAATACATGTTTCATTTGTCATGATACTTGTTGTATAGGGTCTACAGTCTGATTCTGATTCTATTGTTAGTAGAGTTACACGAATACTGTACATGAATTGTAAAGTATTTAACACAATTGTACAATGAATAGTACAGTATCAAAGTTACACAAACACTGTACATGAATAGTACAAATACATGTTTCATTTGTCATGATACATGTTTTATAGGGTATACAGTCTGATTCTGTTGATCGGAATTTGAAGGACCGTTAACATGTCACCAACACTTGTAGCCTACACATCCATCGCTTTCTAGCTCTTTTGTGATACATTTTTCATTGCCGGAGCAAAAACATCAACTTCTGAACCATGCTCATATGGGATTAGGGGCCCCTCTGTAAAGTATCAGGGGCAATCAAGTGGTGATACTCTCTCCTCCGCCTCTAAGAGTAAGGGAGAAGAAGAGAGAGAAGAGAAAGTGAGAGAGGAAGGAGAAGAGAGTGATGGTGCGATGCGACAAAGTGGAGCAAAGTCATTTGTAAGGGGATCTTCTTAGGCTGTTAAGTTTAAAGTACAATTTGATTTATAAATAATTGAAGCCGGCAGGGCGAAACAAGTGTGGGTAGGAGGGGAGTCAGTGAAGGGTTGACGATCTTGGAGAGGGGTGGGTTTGGGGGTGGTTTGGCGCTGTAGCGTGCTAATGTTGCTGGGAGGCAATAGCATTGGCTTCAGGGGCCGCGGTCTGTCAGTTCCCAGGCATTGAAACTCACCGCCTCACTGAGTGAACTCAATGCTCAACACTCTAAATACGAATACTATCATCCCAACTCACACTCACTCGCTCCTCTGTCAACTATATACATCGCACTTGGAACTATAATCCCTTGACTGGAGCTACATCTTCTCTAATCCTCAGACACTGAACTAAATGCAGTATGCACTTGTGAACATCTGAAGAGGGTTTCTAGCTTCTATTATAGGCTATCGATTACCGGATAAAGATTGCTGAGCTGTCAGTTTCACACTGTGCCCCGCTGTAAGCTGGATGGATTAGATGTTAATTTGCAATTGATGCTTTGTGGACTTTGCTGAACGGTTTTTATAGAATGAAATAACTCAACTCTTGTCGTGTGTTTCAATGAAGAGGAAATGAGTCGAGAGCTCAAATTCACATCGTTTTTACGCAAAAATGGATTTCTCCAATAAAGAAACATCTCATCCCCACTCTCAATTCCTATTTCTACGAGAGACTTCTCAACGTTTAAGCCCAGAAAGTAATTAGCTGGACATGTTTTTCAAGACAACTATTTATACTTCTAGTCGATTTCTGTATTTCATGAGTCAACTTGATGCAATATCCTCTAAGTACCATTTGAAATTATTATTCGTACAATTAATTTATTACAAATTTGATTCCACTTTATTACCGACATGCAATCATTTCATTTTAAATGTGAGAAGACAAATTTGTTTCTTACATTAAAAATAAAATAACTGCATGTCGGCAGTAAAGTCGAATGAGAAGTGTATATATCGCGTTCGTAAATGGATAAGGTAATTATCATGTACAATTTATAACTTTCATCAACTAGGGTTAAGGTCTATTAACTTTCATAAACTTCATTCTTGAATCAGCAGAGCGGTTGATTCAATATAAGACCATTCTGTTCATTAAGGCAAGTCGCACATATGAACAGTTTAGGCAGAAGATGAAATTCTTTGGGGAACGGACAAAATGTTGTGTTCATTGTTTTATTTCGTTTAATTTTCAAAAACTTGAATTGTGTTTTCAATGTATTATTTCCGAATATTTTTGAGTAAACTTCTGTGCCAACTGCCAACATGGAAGCATCTGGTATGTATGATCCAGTAGAAAAGTGCTTCTTTCTTACGTCAATGTTCGCTCAATCACCTTTCTTTTCTATTCTCTTTCTTTCTATTTTTTACTTTTCTATCGATCGAAGCCTTTTTCAGGCGATGTGCTAAGCAAGAGTTTGACAACACAGAAAGGGTTGGTTAGCTGCGGAACGTTGGTAAGGTGTAAAGTTGTAAAAGCGGAAATCGGATCGAAGGCTAGCAAAGTGGAGTGGAAAAGAGTGAGATAAAGAAAAGAGCCGGGGAAGGGAGGAGAACCGAGTGAGATAAAGAGAGTGAATTGACCGGAGAAGGGAGAAGAACCGATTGAGATGCTGATGGTTGATGACGGTGGTTGTGGTGAGATGCAGGCTGGCGTGTGTACTCGGGAAAGGTATAAAGAGGTTGTTAGGCTGAAGGTTATAGGAGGGCCCGGGTGTTTAGGGGATCACCGGATCCGACGCCGAAACCGGGAAGAAAAGCGACGCTGCGTCTCTAAGGAGAGCTCAAGAGATCTTAGCCGCGGTTGAGAAGTGCGGGCTTAGTGAAGAAAGAGGTCGTGCCAACGCAGTAAATAGCCGCCTCCCTGCTTCTCAACTCCTCTCTCACCCCGAGGTTAGCACCCCTAACATTTAGTCTTCTTCTACCCTGCGCCACCCCCAACCGATTTAACTAGCTAGCTCTTTTGCTGCCGCGCTCTCTCACCTCCCGGTTACAAATTTATCTCACCCCCATCCCCCTCTCCCTCAATTTGTGGTGTTGAACATCTAATCCTGGCACTCCTTTCCTTCGCGCCCCTACACCTGTCACTTTACGCAATCTTATTGGCTGGTTACAATTTTTGGCGCGCTGGTTCTATAATAGAAAGCGGTGTCGAATTTTTCGTGTGCTGATTGTTTTATTGCTTGCTTTGCTCCATTATGTTTTACTTGCTCTTGAATAACAAGCTCTTTCTCATTACTCACTCACTTTATTGTATTAAAATTTTTGGGTGCGTTTGGTCGCTCGAAGAGAGCGGTTAATGAGTGAGAATGAGTCACGAATAATCAAGAATATTTATTATACGAATAATGAAGATGAATCATCATCATCATCATCATCATCATCATCATCATCATCATCATCATCATCATCACTGGATGTGTGAAAAATAAGGCGAGGTGGAACCTGCCCGTATATAATACAATATTTCAAGTTGGTTTGATCAGAGTTTGAATTAGTAATAGTTGCCATGCAATTCTACAATGAACCTAATTCATTTTATTGAGACAAAACAATTCACACCAGGCCAACTCAAAACAAATGACAATGAATAGAAAGTGAGTTGAATTTTTAGATGTGAATTAAACGTATGCTTTACCTCTATTATTTCTATTGAATTACCTATTAAGTGATCAGCATTAGGCCTAATGAGTGAAACATTTACGATTCATGACTGGAAATGATACACATACTTTGCTCATTCCTTTGCTGAAAATTTGAATTTCGAAAATGGAAGAAAAACACCAATGAAAAGAGTGGCCGATAATGAAGCCTCGCCCACTAACACGTGTCTTTCTTTGCCCCGCCTACTCTCACCTGATTGGTCGGCAGTTCGTGATTCGTCAGTTTCTGAATTCCTCCGATAGATAGCAGAAGTAGCTGGGTTACTTTCTTGTTCATTATCATGCTTCTTCCTCGTAAATTTTATTGCAACTTCATACTATCTTTCTCCTTATTCTTCATTCTCTTTTCTTTCCTATTTAGTACTCTTGCTTCTCTTCCCTTCTGCCTTCTTCATTTCTCTTCTTCCACCGTTGATCTATCAGCAACATTTTCCGATCAATACTTTTTTCAAATTATTATCTGAAATTGATTAAAACTTTCTGTAGTAACAATTTTCTACTACAGTTGATGTTACGCTAGTCGAGATTCATGGTTTTGTTCTCTTGGTTGATGCTTTTATAGTAATAGAGAAATGTATTCCGTTTATTCAATGTTTTAATGTAATATTTCAGTGGCAATAAAGTAGAGTAAATCCATCTCTACAGATTTATGAAGCTAAATTCCTATCGAACTTGGTGAGGCTAATGTTGGAAAGCGTCGATGTTTCGTTTGAAGCTTTCCATTGTAGGCTAGGCCAGAAGTACCTCTAAAACTTCAATTAACGAGCAAAATCAAAAGGGCCTTGCAATTTATATATGTCAGACTCTCAATCAACAGCGAATATTTAGAACAATGGTTTGCCAAAGCGGCGCTGTTTGTGCCACAAATAGCCATGTATATTCACGGTTAACAAAAGCAAATAGGAAAGTAAATAACAAATAACAAAATCGAAACACAATAGCCCGCATCTGGTCAGTTTGTTTCGTCCAATAGGAATGGATCAAACCACCTTTTGCCAGCCACCAATTCACCGAAAGTCACAAAAACGAATCATACCTATTTAATCAACAGTTTAGCCTACTTCCTGTTTATCGGGAAATTGAGATTCACTTTCAATAAATTTGTTTTGTTTATTGAGGCCTCTTTCTAGTCAACTATTGACTTTGATGGAAACGATTCACCAAAAACAGATCAGTAGAGGATTCATATTATAATTGTTCTGAGAACTGAGATTTATATTTTCAATAAATTTGTTCTGATTATTATCAAGTTATAATTCCATGCAGCTATCAAATTTCATGTTTCATTTCCACCGACTGATATTATCACACTCATTCTCTTTCTTCTCCTTGGTATTTGTTTAAAATCTCTTTATTAATTTTTCCTCGACAGTTCATTAAGATTTTTATCTATATTACATTACGGTAGCAACTCTTACCTGCACACAGGATATTTCCTTGCAGGTAAATAGATTTTGTAATATTTTGAACATTTATCCTGTAATTATTCTGTGAAGATCTAAATAAAAGTTTTTGATTTGATTTAACTGATTCACCATAAATTGAAATAATAATTGTTTTAATGTTGATTTACTGCTTTGAAATGAAGTAGTTGAGTTTGTCTATACGTCTATCTAGTAATTTTATTACTGTAACACATAATATTTGTTTCGACCTTCAATAGACATGATTGAAAATTGATTTCCAATGGCTTCCTCAGGTTCTATTTCAATTTTACTGTCAGTTTGGTATCAGTTCGGATTCTGAATCAATTTTCATTAATATATTTGTATTTTTACTTATTTGCATGAAATATTTTCAAGCCATTCTATTGTGTTCTATGATTTTAGAATTGTTATAATTTTTTCACAACATCTAGTCAAGTCAAGATCAAGTTCATATTCATGTTTCTGATATTCTCACTACAGTATTTCCTTTAACCTCTAATCAACATAATTATCAAAAAACTATTTACATCCAGACATCATGAAAGACATAAAAAATAGCAGATACAAAATAATTGTGAGATACGTTCACTACTCTATTTTCCATTGACATGCTCTCTTCGATACCCCTGAGATATACATTTTTTTCAAGAAAAGAGGATAATGTTGAGTCTTTCTCTAGTTACAAAAATTATAGCTTCAAGACAGTAAATGTATAAACCAGCATTTTAATATTTTTTAAAAGCTATGCCCACTCTCAATCCGCGTCGAAAGCTTGGAATTACAGTACTAGAATCACAGAAAACAGACTTGAAGACAGAGAGTGTATTGCTTCTCTATGCTAGAATGCACGAAGATAAAGGGTTGTCACTAAGAAGGAAGGAATTAGTGCTTGGTAAAAGCAAAAGGATTTTCTTTCGTCATTCCTTTCCTGCCCTACACTTTTTTCAGCATTCTCTTCCTTCCGTCAACAGATTAGGAGTTTCATTAATCAGTCTTGAAAAAGTGTTAATGTCATTAAGTATTTTTCGAAGAGGGAAAATGAGGCTGTTGTGGAAAGTGGCCGAGACAACAGATCTCTTTCTTAGCGTGGAAGAATCCTCATTCTTGCCTGCAGATGGTGAAAAACACGCTTAGAAGCTTCCATGCTCCCGGTAAAAAAAACTCACGGCCAACGTTGTTCGCTTCCTGTTCAATCGACAGTAACTCAGCAAGTGTTACAAATGAGTAATCTGTCTTCAGTTATGTCGTAATTAGTGGGAAACAAAGAAAGCTGGAGAGATTCTGTAGGATATGGGGCAAAGGTTTATGTTTGCTAGAAGCCCGCCATGTTTTTCTAGTTGGGAAAATGGTCGATGGAATTAAATTGAGATTTGATTTCGCATATTTGTTTTCAGCATTGCAGGGCTTTACATTTTAAAGAATTTTCAATAAAGGCTACTCATCACAATACATAATTATCCTTATTAATGCTTAAAAGCATGCTTCCTTGCTTTATTTATCGTTCCAAAGTTCCACATCATGTTCATCCTAATTGATTAGGCTCATTTCATAATAATAATATACGACAAAAATTCTCCATCATTTCCATCACACATAACTTGATAGTCCATTAACTGTAATCAGTCCACTTTAACTGAATACAATCAGTCCGATTGGTGAGGATTTCTACTTTTGTTTATAGAGCTATCAAGAATGAAACTTGTAGAAAATAAATCAGTGCTGCTATCGAAGGAGCACTTTTAATAATTGAGGCACTATTAAAAGTAAAGTATAATTGATAATGACGGGTTTTCATGAAAGAGCGTCACATAGAAGAGCGAGATTCCCCTGGAAATAACAGGTGAGGACTTTATGTCAACCATACTTCAGATTATTGTTGCTGTTGATCGGTCATAGCGGAGACTATAATTATTCTTCTCATTGGAAGAATATTATTGTCTGCAGTCATAGTTTCTGATAGAATAATCCAGTTAATGGTTACATTTCAAGGCGTACTGAAGATCAACTCATTCCACTCACTTGGGCCCACTCAGCAACTACATACTTTCTACTCACTTTTAAATTAATATTAGAAATTGAGAGATGTAAACATTTAACGGGATAGGGGCGCAATCTTTGCAATGAAATTTGATTGAAGTGTAGCTAGACAATAGGGGTTGGCAGGCGAAGGGATTTTGATTTGGAGAGCAGAAAGGAAAAAGACGGGACTGACAGTGAGCTAATGTTTCAAAGAGAGGATCAAAAGGTGGAAAAGTATTGAAGGGCATACCGGTTCGAAGAAGGGGAATATTTGGAGCAAAAGCATGTTGGCGCGTTGCTTCTTTTATTTGTCCGGACTTATTGCGCTAATTGACCAGGGCGCTGGATTTTCTGGCAGATGGAAAAAATCTCGTGGACGACAGAAAATGACAGACACAATCCACTTATCTCGGACCTGGACTGCGCTTGATCATTATCATCATGCCGGCATAAATGCGGGCGCATAAAGCATGCTTTTTTCAAAAAGCTCACCTGACGATGTTGAAAAGGCTGACGGTTGAACATTGAACTAGAACTCGACAACAATTTTAACATTCTCATCCAAGTGAAAGCAACTTGCTGAAAATAGCATCTGAATTTATGTCATGAGATTCTAATTGAATATTCTAGAATGTAATATGAAATGTGTTCAAAATGTGTAATCTGGTGATCATATACTGAGCTGAGCAAATGCTTGCTATTTATTTATTCATTTGTCCACAAAAAATATATAGTACAAAGTGAATTTGAAGCTCAAATTTACTACTAAAATTTGCTACTGTTATTATACAGTAGATTTAATCCTCTAGCTGATGACTATTTGAGTGATATTGACGATTTCAGACACTATCATTATCGCAGCCTTTATTACTTTCAAACACTTGAATTACTTGTAGAGATGACTACTAACATTCCAAAGTTCACCACTTAATTGATTAATCATTGAATAGCTGTTGAAAATATTTAATTTATATCTCCTTTTCACGTGTTTGTGAGCCTCAACCTTTTCAAAGTTGTTTTTCCTCGAACCGCTATTGGTTTATTTGAAGGAAGATTTTGATCCGCATTTCCTGAAAATTTCAACCGAACCTCTCCGATGGTATTAAGAAAAGTTTTCCTTGGAAACAGCACTATGATACTAAAGTTAATAAAACAAAACTGGGAGAAGTGGGAAACTGTGAAGAAGATAGGCAAAGTTCCACAAAGATTTCTTTGCTCTTGGATTATATCAGAGCTGAAACTTTTCAATTTTCGCCATGGTATCTTTTTTACACTTTGTTCGATCATCGCCTTCCGTATAATTTCGCCTCGCTGCGATGTTTGCGCTCGCAAGAAGTAAAGAAGGAAAAGGTTAAAGAGAGGAAATAAACAAGAGCAGGAGAGGAAGAAGCCTTTTTAATTGGTATGCAAAGAAAGTTGGTTCGGCGAATCAGCCGGGCTCAGTGCCAATATTGATCTACCCTGATTGCTAGAGTCAACCTGCCCGAGAGTTGCCTGCCTTCCTCTCCTCTCACTCTCTCTCTCTTTCTCTTTGCGATGGAGAAAGAAAGGAAGGAGTTAAAAGAGCGCGAAGGGCGATAAAAGAAAAAGTACGATTGGGGATTGGAGGGATGCTCTTTTCCACGTTTGGTGGTTAAGTGTCGTGACGAACTACCCCTTTTCATTGAAATGCTGCTGAATACGGAAAAGGGTGAGAGAAAGAGTCGTGTGGAAAAAGGGTTGACGAGCTTATATCGAGATGTTGGAGAACAATGCTAGAGAATACATTTTTGACGACAGTCTACTTGTTACAGGTGTGAATCAAAATAGAACGTATAGTTGACACCGTTAATAATCTACTTCAAAATAATAAAAATATCACAAATACAGGTCAAACAAAACTGATACTCAGTCTTCAGTACCTCTATTCATCTTTGAAGTTATTGATTTCGAAAACACTTGTTCTAAATGTAAACAGTACAGCTGAGGGTGTGTTAAACTTGAAACCATGGTGTTGGTGTAGATATTGTGTTTATTAAAATAAAAATGAAGTTTGACAATTTCAAAAACAAATTTGAAAAAAATACAAAATACGTTCGAAATACCGATCCAAAGCTATTCCATTGAGAATCTTTGTTCAAAACTGATGCTGAAACCCGAAAATATTCGTCTATTGCAGTTCTATCGCTGAATTGATTTTCTAGGACGAATTGTAGCATTAAAAATCATTTTGAATTGTATTAACAGATAACAACTACAAATTACGGAGAACTTGAATCATTGTTTTAGTATTGTCTGATGAATGTTGAGATTCAAAAATGTGAACAAAATTCAAGTTGTGGTAGTTATCCATACTGAATAAGAAGACTTGAAATCGTCGAAACCACATATTTAATAAAAGAACGAGATACTGCACTTCCGGCTGTTACACCATTATCAATCTCTGGTAAACTAAGCCTAACGTACAGTGCTGCAGAATTTATACTCTTGACCGAGCGCTGTGATTGGCAGTTGAATGGCCTATAGGTGAACGACTGCCATTGGCCTAGATAAGCTCCTCCCACAATGGGTGGTTTTTACAAACATCACAGCAATGGCGGCTCAAACAACTAACATAGCAAAGAAAGGCTTGAACTTATAATTGTTTGTTATCAAATGCTCAGCAAAATTAGTTTCTGTTTACTCCAAGCTTTTTTATATTCTATTCTGTTTATCTCATTCTGTTTATTCCAATCCCTAATATGCTCTTTTATCCTAATTTTGAAACTTCTATCTGTCTGTCCGACATAACAAGCATTACAAAAGTTAAAATTCGGTTTTGAAATTCATTGACTTCTAAAAAGTCATTTCTCAAAATTACACTAAAAATCGACGTTTTCCTAATGTTTTTCTCGGGCATGCGAAGGGATCTTGAAGCAAGAATTTGAAGACACAAATGTATGAATATTTCACGAGTTCCAAACAATAATTATTTCTAGTGGACAATACATCTTGTCATGCAATTCGGAAGATTCCGGCTGGTGCATCTTAGTGGTATTGTCAGAGTGCGAATGGCAATATTCTTCCATGGTTTTGGAGGGGGCAAGCAAATTGGATTCTTTTGAAATTCTGTTTTCGGAGATCATCTCTCGCCTGCCCGAGCAAGTGGGAAAAGTGATACCTTGGTCTTTTATCCATATCTCATCGTTTATCGGCTCCAGATGTGTTTTATTGCCACTTTTCACATGGGAGCACAATGGGCCCAAACGTCATGGGCGGGCAATGCATTGTCGTGTAACCTCTTCCCTATTCACACTCTCCTCTGCATTACAATAGTCGATTCATAATCTCATTTGATGTCCCGTGGCCCACCGATTAAGGCTGGATGCTGGACGTCTTTCAATGTTCTCTTTTTTTATCTACTCGTATTTTGTTGATTCTGTGAAACCGAGAAACGCAACAAAAAACCAACTGGATCAGGCTATTCTACTATGGGGGATCACAAGCTTTTTACAGAAACAGAAAAAAGTTACTTAGGGTAGAAGTTTCTTAAAACAGAAGAATCATAAGGAATCAAATCCTAATTGATGGGGTCTGCTTCATGAACTAGCCTTGAAATACAGCTAAGCATACAACTCATTATTGATCATACAATAATATTGGCTACCGATGTAATCCTGGAAAACAGTAGATTGAAATAATGCTGAAAGTTTTAGAATAATGTTGAACTCATTTTCATAATAACGCCGATAGAAATTGACTAAAACTAGAGAATATTATTGTATGAACACAAAATTATAGCGAAAATCAATTTAACTTCTTCCAAGTTAAATTTTATCTTTTCACTCACCTCTCGCGTTCAAAGTTGACTATAGCGAGCATAGAAATCCTACAAGTAATTGTTTTAATCATTATATGCAAAAATATTATTGAATATCCTGAATTCAAATTCAAGTGAAACTGATCCAAATTCTTGATGAAGAATAGCTTTTAATGAACAGCGTTCTATATTTGTCTTGACGAAGTCAGAACATCATTTGATGAAATTGTTTCGACGTGAGGTACATTTGTTCTGATCAATGAAGATAATTGACAAATGTTTGATAATTGACAAAAATGACAAAATCTTAGTTCATTGAATACACTGAAAATGAGAGTCTAATTATATAGACTAAAAAATAAGCACGCAAAAAACAATTTATGTTAGGATGAACCAATAGAAATGCACAAATGAACAGTCTATAATATTGATTCGTCAATTGACAATACAGTTGAAACTTACCGTCTTTGTTCATGGCCGACTGAAAGCACTTGTTGAGACGGCAAGCCCTGCACTGGTTGCGGTGAGTTTTGTCGATTGGACAGCGGCCTTTCAGTTCACCCTGTGCTTTGCAAGTGTAGACGCGATTCCTGTGGATGCTTCTCTTGAAAAATCCCGAACAACCTGCCGGAGAATTGCAGAGAAACTAACTTAGTGTTGAAAACTTGAAACTGGAGTCCTGTTAGAGCATTGTGAAAGCACATTCAACTAGTTTAGAGAAGCGTATTCGTCATCCACACTCAGACGTTTGGACGTTTCTGGAAAAAAACATGTTACAGTGGACGACGAGCATTCAATAGACGACCATTTTAACTTTCTCTTTACTGCTTTATTTTAACTTAATATGTAGTTCAGTCTTTGCCTAAACTAGACGAGCATTCAATAGACGACCAGTTTAACTCTTCTCTTTACTGCTTAATATCTCTTACTGACTTAATATGGAGTTCAGTTTTTGCCTAAACTAGTTGGTCAACTATCTTGCCTGCCATAATTATAGCTACTAGTAGTGAATACGTTTAAGTTTTTAGTTTCTGCACCAACGAGAGTAATAAGAATTTTGTTATTGTTGATGAAACAAAGAAAAAGAGTCACAGATTTGTTCGTACTGTAAAAAGAGCTCTGTTGAAGACAAATAGCAGAGCTCTTCTGATAAATATTTCATTTGAAAATAATTTTGAGTGGCACCATTCAGGAAAACAATGGTTCTACTTCGAATTAGACTTTCCAGAAATAAAGAAACTTCAAAATCGATTAAGTGTCTTACCGTCACAACTGTAGATTCCGTAGTGTTTGCCGGAACTTCTGTCGCCACAGACTTTGCAAGGAATATCCAGCAGTCTATCTCCTAAAATACGAAAACAGTTTATGCTAGAGGCTAAGAAAATTTTATTTACAATATTCAATCTTATGAAAAGCAGTTGTTTCTATTAATCTCTTGTTCCTATATCTCTTAACAGAAGAAAAGTTATTGATGCATTATCTAGGCTGATGATAATTCATTTATTTCTGTTCATTCAAATTTAGATGAGAGTCTATAAAAACCAATCTACTCATGATATAGCGCTTGGTATCTTGATATTATTCAAAGAGAGGTTTCTACGTAGTTCGTAGAAACAATTAACTTTGAAGTAAGCAAGAAAATCTACATAAGGAACTAGGAAAAATCTATGTTATTAACTTTTTTAGATGAATGCTTTTCTATTTTTGAGCTTTCCCTCAAAACTCGTCTTTTTCAATCTCGTTAATTGATTTCTTCTTTCAGATTCACTTTATTGCAATTCATTTCTTTTGTCTTCCATCTTGTTTTCAACTGAAAATGATAATAAAGCTAGTAATGGACTTTATGTCCGTGAGATTTTCTATGTATGAAATGAATAAATAAATCATTATTGAACAAATTTAAAAAGCGTAGATGGACAATTTTTGCACTTTCCCAGAACACATACATCACAGGTAACAAGTTATTCACTTAAACTGACTGAGTTTTCAATATTGAGAAAATAATTCTGAGAAGAGAATAGTTTTCAACATGGAAAATTATGAGACGGAATAATATATTCCAAGGAACAGAACCTATAACTTGATAACAGCAATAGGTTTCGACTCATTCACATAACCAGCCCTGGGTTTTGATATTATAGTGGAAATATATGTTGAAAAAAAATTATTGGAGACAAGGAGAATGGTGAGATGAAATATTTTCATTCCAGCTCCACTTCATATAGCAATAGGTTTCAACTCATACACATAACAAGCCCTGGGTTTTGATATTATAGTGTGGAAATACGTTACGCAATTTTGCGTAGGAATACTTTCCAATGTGGAAAATGATGAGACGAAATATTTTCCAAGGAAGAGAGTATAACTTGATAACTGCAATTGGGACGGTGCGGAGAGGAGGGCGTGACAGAGAAGAAATGGCCAAAGGGACTTCGTCAGAAATACGCATTTTATTTTTATCAGCGGTGGAGCGGGGGAAATTTGGTAAAGATTTATCCGAAGCGGAGATCTGTGGCTGGAGGGTGAGAAGTGAAATTGTGGCTGCCTGTGAGGGGGTCGGGAGGGGGGGGATGAAGAGAATCCATTAACTGATATCTCTAGGCACCGTTCCATTTCATACGCCGCAGAGATTGCGGCCCCGGGCCGGACGAGCTTCCTAACTAACCAGCTCGGTGGCGGCGGGTTCAGTTCAGAAAGTCTCACCTTTCCCATCCCCCTTGAACATCCCCCCCTCTCTCTCTAATTCAAACCCCCTTGTGTCAGTAACATCTCCCTCCCCGTGCTCTACCATCCAACTTCCAACAACTGAACTCCGACAGCCGACGCCTCTATTCATTTCATCGCAAGAAACGCCTCCGAAATCTTCATCAAGTAACTGGTAGTCTTCGAGTTTCCTTTAGTTATCACATGCCCTTTAGACAAGTATCACATCGATTACAAGAGAGAAAAATATTTTATAAATATAATGATATGAAACTTAATTTCTCTCAGGTTGAAAATGATATTTCAACTCGTTGTTTTTTCAACTGTTTTTTCAAACATAATGTTGGGTTGCACCAAGCAATTTTAATCCAGGATCAGTACAATGCTACTCAAATGGGAACAGCTGATTCGAAATAGTTGATCCCGGTTGGTACAACCTAACCTAATTGGAATTATCACTTCACACATATTCTTATTTTCAATTCAAGATTTAATATTATTTTGGTTTATTAATTTGGTCCAGCTTCCCGATCAATTCATAGTTACTGGTTCACTGATTCAGATGAGCTAAATAAACATTGGTTCTCTCATCGGATTGATGTATTGTAATATTGCAATAGAACACGTTTCCATAAATTTAATACATTCGTACCACCACACGAGAAGAAAAGAGTAGAAGGAGTAGAAAGAGAAGGAGGAGAAGGAGTAGAAGGAGGGGAAGAAGGAGAAGGAGGAGAAGGAGGAACACATAATTCCTCCGGAACACACGCAAATGTTGACCAGTTGCTAATTGTATTTGAATTGGTACACGAACCGAGATGCTTACCGAAGAACACCGGTACATAGCTGTCCATTATAGTAACACTGGTACAAGCATTACTCGCATTCGCTCACATATGCCGCTTATGGTTGAGAAGATAAATCTGTTTCACATCCTAACCTTTAGAGTGTGAAAGGAGAGTAGGAGAAGAAGAAGAAGAGAGAGGTGAAGGAGGAGCAGGAGGAGGAGGCGAAGGAGGAGAAGGAGGAGAAGGAGGAGAAGGAGGAGAAGGAGGAGAAGGAGGAGAAGGAGGAGAAGGAGGAGGAGAGAGGAGAAGGAGGAGAAGGAGGAGAAGGAGGAGAAGGAGGAGAAGGAGGAGAAGGAGGAGAAGGAGGAGAAGGAGGAGAAGGAGGAGAAGGAGGAGAAGGAGAGAAGGAGGAGAAGGAGGAGAAGGAGGAGAAGGAGGAGGAGGAGGAGAAGGAGGAGAAGGAGGAGAAGGAGGAAGGAGGAGGAGGAGAAGGAGGAGAAGGAGGAGAAGGAGGAGAGAAGGAGGAGAAGGAGGAGAAGGAGGAGGAGGAGGAGGAGGAGGAGGAGGACGAGGAAAGAGTCTGTTTTCGTTGGCTAGCTGTTGCCTGCCTTCAAATAAGAGGAAGATAGGTGGGAGGGGTGTAGTGGTCAGAGTTGTTTTCGACATTGTCTACAGGCCGTGACTGTTTGTTGTGTCGGTTTGGTCCATGTTTGATCGGATGACGACGGGGACAAACAGGTGTTCTTCTCTCTCTTATCATTCTCTCTCTCCCACTCTCTCACTCTCTCTCTGTGTTCCTGTGAATCTATGTACGTGTTTGTCCGAGTAGGAGGTTTCGGTCGTTGAGGAGGTGTCGCTTTCCTGGTGGCAACAGTCGAGCGGTGAACGGCGAAAACGCGCGTGTGTTCCTTTCCCTTTGACGCTGAGACTATCCAGCCATGTCTGGTCAACGAAGCCGACGCTCAACTGCATTCAAACCAAACAGACAGTGGAGCAGAGCTGACAATCACCATGGAAACTGGTGTTGCTTGGTACACACCCCATACCGGCGCAAATCATTAGAACGAGATGGTAACAGTGAGAGGTGGATAGGGTGTTGTAGAGAGAGACTGAATGTCTGAAGATTGAAGAGAGTGGAAAAGTGCATGTTTAAATGAGATAAATCTCGGAGAATGTTCGTGAGAATGAATGTCGGAGAATGTGATTGATCGAATGAACTATTTTTCTCCTGGCGAATTCGGAACTATTTGATTCCCTCTAAAACTCAAAGAGGCCAAATGTGAGAGTGAATATAATATGGAGATGGCCAGTTATTGAAATATTTAAAGTGAAAATATGAAAATAAAACTGTAAGACAGATTAAATTAGTGAATCTATAAAATTAGCATTAGAATAATTAGACAGAATATGATTGTGTATGTTTAGTGATAATCTACTCTAAAACTTAGATTTATGAATAAAAAACCAGAATTTATTAATGCCTTCTACTCTACATGCTTTGGAATCAAATAAAATAAAAATTTGAGAATTTATTAATGCTTTTCATCATACTTAATTTGACTTCGTTTATAATATTGAATGTGAACATCACATAGATTGGGAGTGGTATCATTCCACAAAAAAATCTTCTACGATACGAGATGTAATACGATATGGGGACAGAATGAGGATAAGATAAAATTAATTTGAGGAGAGAATTCAAGAGACTTTATATGGAGGAGAGACTGGGGAGATGAGGAAAAGTGACAGATATTAATTTTGTATAAGGTGTAAGAGGAGTGGAATATGGAGATGTCAAGATAAGAAAAGGATATTGAAATATTGAAAGTGAACATATTGAAATACAACTGTAAGATAGATTAAATTAGTAAGTTCTTGAGTAGATGATAGAGAGGATCTGAAAAGAAATAATGGTACAAAACGATGTGTTAGAGTGAGAGGCTGCGAGAACAGAAGGGTATGAGAGATAGAGTGAGTTAATGCTTGTATGAGTGTAAGAGATGAAGAGATGATGTGAGGGTGTGAGAGATAGTCAGAAGGGTTTTGAGAGAAGAGAGATGAACCCATCAAGTGAGAGAATGAATGTAGAAGAGAAGAAGAGAGAGAGAGTATGAGAGAGTTCACTATCAACATAGCCGCACGCATGTAGACAAACTTCGACCACTGTGCTACTGAATTAAACATTGCATTACACTCCAATATTAGTATCCCACACCTACCCTATGACATTGTTCAAACAAGCACGCATCAGTTTCTCACTATTATCCAATGACGCTCTGACGCCCTTCAAGTACTATCTCTCTCAATCATTGACTGAGTCAATCACAAGTATTATCTCACTGACTCATTATATCACTGACTTACTTATCCAGTCAGTCCCGAATATTACCAAATTACGGAGTCAACAATTGACTGAATCAATCTCAAGTACTATCTCACTTCATCAGTTAATAACTGAATCATTAAGTTTCCGTGAATCCACACAGCCGTTTGGATAAAATTTTGCAAACGCTTGACAAGATCTACACTACACACCTCTATTTTGATGAGATGTTTCCTCGTTCTTCTTATCAAAATTGATAGCTTTGAGAATAACAGTTTAAAAAATGTTATGATTGATAATTCTTTGTATTTCAATAATTACAAGTCAAGACAAGACTGTAAATTCACATCAGAATTTGAAAGCATGACGGTAGCGGGGCTTGAAATGTTCCACCACACCATAACCAATGGCCACACTGCAATTTTAGAGTCTCCATTGTTTAGGCTATGCTTGAAATTTTTGTTGTTTTATCTACTCTAATAACTTATAAGATACTCTACAACAACAGCTTCAAAGCATAGTTTCGCTTAACGTTTTAAGAACTAAGTTTTTCTATGTTTTTAGGAGTGTTTCCATAAATTCGCTTGAGGCAAATCGTTTTTGGGTCTTTGAGAACCCCCTTTCGAAAAAATTACATTAATACACCATTTGACTGGGCAGAATCGCTTGAAAATTATACTAGCGAACAATTCGAGCATAGAAACTAATGTATAAAACAATGGATCAGGTCTTACCTGTTCCCATCCTCCGATTCAGAGAATAGGTCAAATCATTCTGCAGTTCCAGCTCTGGCCGGAATCTGTACCAGACGCTCCGATCTGCAATAAGAAAATTTTCTTCTCCAATAAACTAAGACATAGAAACTATTTGAAGCCTCAAGGGATGCTTCGACCAATTTTGTGATTGCAGAATTAAGATATACATAAAAATATCAGTCATTTATCGAAGATGTTAACCTGAAGGCTATTGAATTCTAGAGCCAAAAGCTAACTAATAGCTTCAGTAACTTTAATAGCTTTGTAACTTTGAATGGATTCAATAACTTCAACAGCTAATTTAGCTGACAATACAATTTAGTTAGCCAATAGCTATAGTCCTACTTTTTTAATTTGGCGGATGGCAAATGACTTTCATTCAACGTTTCTATGGTAACAAGTGATGTTATGTTGAATTAATAAATGAAAAGACAAGATGTTGTCAAACCACTGATTTATTAGAAAATCGAGATACCGGTTTTGGCTGTTACACCATTATCAATCTCTGGTAACTAAAACTAAACGAACAGAGCAGTAGTATTTATACTAACGGTAAAGCCCCGCTATTGGTAGACGCTTTAGCCAATGACCGTGAACGGCTGCCATTGGCCTAGACAAGCTCCTCCCCGATTCATTCAAACATTACAAAATGGCGATTCAAACAGAAAACACAATTGAAGATCAATAAATAGCTACAATAACCTAATAAATAAATGAAACAGTATTACGGAAGAATAAGAAAAACAAAGGAATAAACTAATACCGTAAGATCTGCCTAACAAATTATGATAAAATGAGATTTGTGGTGTTGTATTGATTGAAATGAATTTGGTCATTCAAACTAAACTATTGATCATCTTTTGTTACTCTAGTTATTTCTAGAGCTTCCAGTATGTTGAGAATTCTGCCCTTGTTATTAAAATGCAGAAACTCAACATTCTCCTCGGCCTTGAACTTGTGATTATTATTGTTATCAAATGTTCAGCAAAGTTTGAATCTCCATTACACTTATTCCAATCTTTGATATGTATAATGATCAAAGTAAATGAAATTAACAGTACATCATCATTTACCATGGAAACGTTAAATGAAAGTCATTCGTTATCCGCCAAGTTGAAAAAATACTCCTATAATTAAATTTATTTCAGAAGTTCACGATTTTCTCTGCAGATGAAAAGTTTTTAATCTTCTTCAACTTAGAAAATATTTATTTTGAAAGTTGACTTCTGAGACTTAGAAAGTAATTGGATGAATTTTATTAATAATAGAACTATTGCGATGTAATTGATGTATTTTCGGGTTCAGAGCCACTGTGAAGTGATTAATTTCCAACTGAAACTTAGCGTTAATTGTTTGGAAAGTCAGGGGTGCCGTCTTGTTTTATGAATTAACAAACTGCCTAGCTTGATAATACAAGCTTCGTATTTGCAACTTTCAAAATATTGAGGAATCGTTTCTGTCGGTTGAAGATAAGTTCAAGATAAGAAAGCATTTTTAGCAAGGCACCAGCCAGTTCTGTCTGATGAAATGCTGTTATGGAATCGATTCAGGAACAGTGTCGGCAACCCGGAGAACACGAATCATCAGAAATACTATATCTATACTGTTATTTCTGTACTATTTATTAAATTAGAGGAGTCCAACTTACTATACTATACCTATCTCAAGAATACTACAGTATTATTATTTACGTACCTTTATCACTTATATGTTGTTATTTACACTAAATATTTTTTTCATAGGTAGCAGGATCTTCCTTAAAAATTTTCATAATCCTTTTATTAAGGTCTTTTACATGCTCCATTGCAGGAGGCTATTTAAAAAATAAGAATATGTTTGAGTACTACTAATAGATTTTATACGACTTTAAGTCTTGACCCTAGCCTAATATTATTCACCGTGATTATCATACATAGAGTAATTAAAATATTTCCTGACCCTGCTTGAATGATCAAATTTCAAGAGTCACATCAATTAAATCATTCAATGAGCCGTGAATTATATTGGGGAATCATCCTATTTGATCTGAGTCATCCTATTTGCTTATGATCTTATAAATTTTGTGTAAAGCTTTTCTTTTGTATAGTATTTTAAAGCAGACTATTATTTTTATTTATTAGTTTTATTGATGATTTCAAACAAGTTTTAGAATAACTAGTTGAAAATCTATAAATAACTAGTTAAAAACATCAATAACTATAGTTGTTATTGATGGTAGCAGCCATGAATAAAAATGTCTATAAAAAGGCTGTCCTGATCTAGGATGAAACAGAATTCAAACCAGTCCAAGATTTTCCATGAAATCGTTTATAAGTGTCTTATAACAGGTCTTTTTGAAGTTACAATTTGTATATTTTTGAAGCATATGCGTAATCAAAGTAGGTCCTCAACAACATTCCTTTATGAATTATCATGTATTTCACAATAAACAGAATTTCAGAAAAATCCATTGGTTTTCAACAATCTATCCCGTTCGTTATCTTTTATGATTCTGAAAGATTTTTGAATTTTTCCATTGTAACTTGAAATAATATTCAATGATTATATAAAATAAAAACATTCAATATTAATCAACAGTGAGCCTCTACAGAGGTCAACTCATGATTAGTGATAATGATTAATAACAAATTGAAATGTATCCTGTATTCAGAACTCATAAGAGACCATAATAACATTGACTGAATTTATAAGGACGAGGAAAATTTTTCAATGCGCTGGTGAAGAGGGGTCAAAACGAGTCTTCTCAACTCGAGTATTTCCTAACGATAATAATTAAAAAGGTACGTAATTTTTCAGAAAGATCTGTAGAATTGTTGTATAACCTTAAAAATATGATTTTCAAAATGGCAGTAGTATAAGTCGATAAACATGGAGAAAATTTCATTCATTTAAACCTTCAATTTAAAAAAATTTGGTAAGAGATAATAGAATTTTAAGGTACAGCAACAATGCTAGCAATGTTTATCTTCAATTTAAGACCATCCACAAATTTCTATCTTCTAAAATAGCTACCAAAAGAGTTAAGTGCGGAGTGCCTTTTTTCATGTTTTTTTCCAAATGGTATTAATGCCTCTCAACATAACGGAAAATGATTCAAGACAAATCTCATGACAATTCAAAACAATTCTAGCAATTTTTATATTCAATTTAAGACCATCCACACATTTCTAGCAAACTAGCTGCCAAGTTAACTGCGAAGAGTTGGTTCTCTTACAAGGCCTCTTACACAATAATTATGATATGGTATCAGAATGATACCGATAACACAAAAATGATACGGTAGACAAATCTCATTAAAAGTGGTTGATAATAATGTGCTACTCACCTTGACGAGAAGCAACGAGTGACGGCGCGTGAGTGGTCGTGACGACGAGCGGTCGAGAGAGCGGCGGCGGCGGCAGATAGCGGCAGGGAGCGTCAGAGGGATGCTGATAAGAGCAGTGCTCTGCTGAATGCTGCAACGGCCAAGCGCTGAGTGATGACAGTGGAGATTGAAGGAAGGAAGCAGCCAGCTCCAGAGGTAATAAGGGAGAAAGGTGTGTAGTCAGCTGGTCGATTTGTTTGGGCGGGAGAGCAGGTGTTCAAGGGGCGTGGCCAGCCAATGGCAGACCGGCAAAGTCGTCGTCGATCATCCCCTCCCCCTCACTACCCCACTGAACCCTTCCCCCACCACCTTCCTTCACAGCTTTAGTGGCGGACACACATTAACTGCTTTATCTTTTGGCGCCTCTTCTGTTGCTCTCCTCTCGCGACGAAGATCGCTCACTGATTTGCATCGACTAGCTTCACCCCCCCCCCATCAACACCCCCCCACTTTGCCCAACGAACTGGAAAAGGCTTCTTCCTCTCGCTGTGCGTGTGTGTGTTTCTACTTCGAAACCGATCTGATTTGATGTGTCATTTCGCTTCTTACTCTACACCCTACACCCCCCCCCCACCGCACGCCAATTCAACCGCACTCATTTTCCTCCTCTCTCGGCAAGACGTGCAAGCATCATCCCTTGGTTTTAATTCGATCGTCACCTCCCTCACCATTTCTCACTACTAACCTCTTTAAATTTGTTTGCTGAGTGTCGCTTTGCAGAGTTTGTAGAGATATAGCCAATTTTTTATATTTTGAATATTTTTCTACAATTTCCACAATTTAAGGTTTGTTTTTCTATTTTTGTAATTGAAAACAAACTTGCAGGCAGGATATTTGGTGCAATAACTTCCCCTGTAGTAAGTATATTTGACAGCGAATCTCTTAATAAGAAAATAAGAATGATTTTATCTTTAAAGTCGCATGAAGTCAGGAATATCCTCGAGTTGAAACAATCAACTCAATCGATATAAGAAGAATTCAACTCGAGTTGTTTCATCGAAACTGAATTTGAAGAGCACATCTCATTGGAAAAACGTATAGCATATCTCATTAATATAACACTTAAAGTACTATTTTTTAATTTGGCGGATGGGGAATGACTTTAATTTAACATTTCCATGGTAACAGGTTTTGTTGATTTCTTTTTAAATGTTTTACATGTTATATACAGTATTTATGTGAAAAGAATTTAACATAAAATCACCCGTTACCATAGAATCGTAAAATAGAAATAATTTGTCATCCGCCACATTAAAAAAATTACTACTTGACCGGCTTATACACTGCTTCTTTATAGCTTATACTTCCATAAGAACAAAATTGATGATTGCGATAGAAACGTGGAATACGCTGTAGATGGTAAGGTGGACGTTTCGAGATTATAGACAAACAAATTGAAAATTCTTTCTGAATGTTCTCTCCAAACTACAATCCCTGGAAGTTTGAAGGGTCCCACAATCTCTGTAAGAAAAATAACAGCACCTGATTCTCTGACAGGCAATAACATGACACAAAAAAAGATCATTCGCTCAAAATTCATTGCCGCGAAAGAAAGAATCCAATTAAACGTTCGGATTTCTTTCCAGCCTTGTCCTTAGGTGACAGAAAAATCAACACACGACCTGGAAGAAAGCAGGAGCATCAGAGGGTGTGCAGCATCTGCAGAGGGTCTGCGAGTATTGAGATATTGACTGTGTGCCAAAAATAACAATCTGCAACGAAAAAAGTAAGATTGGTTATCATAGAATAATATGGTTTTATTAGCATTGCCAGAGGCAATGAGGCAATTCTACAGCAACAGCAATCTTCATTTTTAAGCTTTCCCTATGCAAATTTCCACCCTTTTTCATGTTCCTGACCATTGCATGGCATACACTCAAACGCCTGCAGCTACTCCAACTGCAGATGGCCCCATTGATCTAACTGTTTGTACATGCCTCGCCTTTTTATGCAAATGAAGCTCATATGAGTCTCGTGAACATATGCATTTGAAACAATTCCGAGCTGCCAGATTGTTTTTCAGTGATATGAACATCCCTGGATGTAAACGTTTAGTTTTTGTGTTTGCTCTCCCTCGCACCCCAATTGAGATAGGTAACTCCCCTATCGATACATCGAAATTCTTTAGTTATGTTAGGTTAATATTACAAGGACAAACCCCAAAATAGACTTCTAATTTGAAAGTTGTATGAGCTGATAAAGTCAATCCAATGGAATTGATTGATAAATTCATACCTAAGAGGTTTTCAACGTTCAATTCAATTTTGTCGATGGATGATTCAATATTCTTCGTGTACCTTTAAGAATAGAATCATGCAAAACTAGTAAAACAATCCTTCGTGTGGGCATGGATAAATTGATCGTAGAAATAAGATGCATCGATAATATCTATAATAATGGATCATATCGTCATATCGATCAAAATGAAAGTAGGCGATCACAGTGTAGTTTACCCGGGCTAGAAGTCATCGATTGAAAAAGATTGAGCCCTTTTTCATTCGGCAAGTCTGCCAAATATTTATCTTGCATATTGTTGTCTTACTATGTCTATGTGGTATTTCTATGACCTATAACTATTTCTATGTCAATGTACTTGAATCATCAATAAATAAACCATCAATAAATTCTAAATTTATTATAGTTACTCATTATCGTTCATTTCTGTGTTCCAATTCTCAGTTATGCCCCTTACTTCAAATCCCTTATCAGAGGAAGCAAAATTCCGGGCCCCAACTTTTTCTTACCTCAACTTGCTTTACAGACTGTTGACCGCTGCGAAAAAAAACACTGAAAGATGTAAGCTTGCAGTGTTCCGATCTTTATCATTTTCAGTCGAGGCTATTCCTCCGTAAGTCCTGGTTGCGTGGCTAAATTTCACGCCTCATCACGCCGTGTAGTGTCACCGCGCCTCGTCTTGTGTTTATCGCCTCTGCTGTCATGGCGACCGACGCTTCTCCTTCATTCTTCTTCCACCTTCATCCCCCATCATGCGCCCCATTTGAGACGAAGAAGAGCAAGGCGGATGATGATGAAAAGGAATGAGGTAGACCGCCGCGAAAAGAGAAAAGGGAGTTCGCCTTTTCTAACGACGTCTCCCGGCTACAAAATCAGCCGCCCTTCGCCGCGAAAAATACGATAAAAGAGAAAAACTGAAAGGCGAAAACATATTTTCCATGGGCGAAAAGCTGCTGCGGGGAGAATTCTTTTCTCACCCTCTCTCCCCTTACCCAACGGGATCCAATTCCTTCCATCGCTGGCAAAACATTAAGACAAATAACGTGCAATTTACTCGCTGCGAGCTTAGTGATGGACCATTTATGCAGACGTTTGCAAAAGAGGGGCTCATGAGACTTACCAATGCTGTTACTTTTCTGCTGCTACATTACGACGAGATTCACAGCTCTAGTAGTACACCGAAATCGATGAATACTTGAAGGAATCGTTTCACAAGGTTCTTGTATCGTTTCCCGTGCGTAGCCTAATCTCTAAAATTCCTAATTGACATTTCGGTATTGATCCGGTATTACACTGTTGATTTACACTGATATTCATTTATTTATTGATTATACAATCACAAAAATTATAATATGGGAGAGAAAAACTAGGCTGATCCTGTACACTTATATTTCCAAATAGACCATTCAAGTAGATAATCTCTGCTGTAATATGTATTTGTTAGAAGAAATATTTTCATGTACGGCCTCAAATATAGGGCATTTCGGCCTATATTTGGACTTTCATTAGCCTATTGTTTAGGAATTCCTAGTAAGCTACTCCAATTCAATCCGTTATTAGTCTAGTTCCTATCAATTTCTTCGCGTTGATTTCCAAACATAATGAAAGGCAAGTTGCAGTTGGAAGACTAGAAACTAAAGAGTTGAGAGAATCCAACTGGAGCTGGTGTTTTACTGTTTCCTGAGATTGTTCCTGAAATTCTAACCAAATAATGGAGAATGTATTATCTCTGCTTATGCATAATAACTTTCCATTATGAGCACACGTTCATTCTTTAAAAACACTATAGTCAAGCACTTATACAAACACTATAATCATAAATATAAATATTGGGACTAGTAAGTAAAATGCTTAATTAAAGCATAAAGTTGTACCGATAAATTATATTTGAAGAAAAAATACTCCTTGTACAGGCAATATTCTTCCTCAATCTTTAATGTGTAACTTTTTTCAAAGACATGCATCAAATCAAATATGTTGAGATGAAATATTGGATGGAAAATATTGTTGAACAGTTGAAAGCCGAGTGGAAACTTGTGTCAAGTAGCAACTCCTGTAGTACTTTGGGAACGACATCAGTGATGTCTGACAGAGAAAGTAGATGCAGAAAGAGAGAGAGAGAGTCGCGAAAGGGCTGAAGGCGTGACACCCTGGCGTGATTAATGCTCGACATTAGCAGGAGCAGGTTAATGAATACGCGTGGTGAGGTGTCTCCATTAGCAGTAGCATTGTCGCCTGCCCTGCCACTCCACTTGCGCAAAGTGACACCAACATCTGGCTCTATCACACCGGCAAGATGGATCATTTAGTGATGCTGCGCTGACATTGCAAAACACCGATTTGTCACTCCTACCTTCCCGAATACATCTTTCCTTCACAACATGTCGTTTCAACTCATTCCACATTGAACATAGTGGGCTAGTCAATCACTCAGCACGCAACAATAGTTATGAGGATTTCCACAAAAATTCGAATACTGTAAATCAATGTGAATAGAATATTCTAATAACCTTGCTGTAAAACAAGGAGATGCCATAATAGTTATTTATGTACCTAGTGCGTAAAGTAGCACTTCGCTGCACCGAAAGAAACAATTACGCACGAGCCGCAGGCGAGTGCGGAATAGTTTCTTGAGTGCAGCAAAGATACTTTGTGCACGTGTAACATATTAAATTTTTCCTACAGTTACCTAATGTGATCAAACTTCAAAATCCTAACCTAGCAAGAAGAGTCTAGCAACAAGATAACGAAAATTCTGATAAAAGTACTTCAATCCAATCAATACATTCATTAAATCACATTGAAACCACTAAATAATAGATAGCAATAAAGTATTGATGATAACTTAATGATTTAATTGAATTTTATCTCAAAATCTTGTTTTGTTTCTATCTGATTGGTTAAAATCCCCCAGGTTGTTTACTCTCTCTCACTAAAGTGCACTGATCAGGTCTATTGGCTACTCCTCAATAGGTTATGTTAGGTTATGATAGCGGAAACAATTAGAACATCAGAAAAAACGAAATAAAAACAAAATGAATAAATGAAAATCAAGATGGGAAGAAACAGAGAAAAATTCAGAGAATATCCAAAAAATAGGAAAAGATAATCAAATCACAAAAATAATTGAAATAACAATACTGAAAATTGAAAGTGCAACTGAAATGCAGCGACGAAACTCACGAGGCAGTGGCTACACAGAACACATCTGCAGCCGTGTTCGGCGTTGCCAACATGATTTAAAGAGCTTGATAACCTTATCAGCAGCAAACATTTTAAGAAATTGAGATATTAGGTTGCAAATCTGGAGTGCGATAATTTTCTTTACGCACTAGAGCGTTAAGAAAGCACTTTAGGTACTGGAATCAGTGCAGGAACAGCCACATTATGAGGTAACTGTAGGAAAAGAATTTTATCTACGACCGTTTTATGATGCAATCATTACACTTTCATAATTGAAATTGAAACAGTTGCTTTTTCGAAATGAAACTTGAAACTTGTATCATAATTACGGCTTTATGAAACGGATGCTATATTACGTAACGGTTCTAGTTGAATTTGTTGCAGTTTTAAAACACTGGAACGGAACAAAACACAATCGCAGCTGATAAAAGCACTGTATAGTTGCTCATGCGTGTGTGCTTTTAGCAGCTTCCTAACCTGAAAGGTAAACATTGAAATAGAACAATGGCATAGCCCCCTCTAATACATGGCCGCGGCGAGAGGTAAATGGCAACGTCGCAGTATCGTCTTACTGAGCCAACACTTCAGCATACAGTTTGCATTGTGCGTTCATGCAAATCGGTCGTTTTGTCAGTTTTGACAGCGATTTTGACGTTATTGTTTTGTAGTGTGAAATGTTATAAATAAGTGAAATGCCTGACAAGTGTGTTGTACCGGGATGTTCCAACAATTACGAAAGTGCCGTGAAAAAAGGAGGGTTATGAGCAGATATTTAGATTTCCCAAAGATGAAAAATTTCGTAGTAAGTCGATACGGGCCATTTCTTGCTCAAATTGGTTCCTCTTCAAAGAGCTTATGTTTGTATTAAACATTTTCATGAGACTAATTTAGTCTGGAGTGAAAAATTTAAAAACAGTGATGGTGAATGGTGCGAATTTAGATAAACCTCTTGCGCCGTCCCAAAATTGTTTCCAATTTGCCAGCATATCTTATTAATAACTGTCCAGCCCACGATCAGATCCTGAAGAAAGAATACTTAATTATGAAAGAAACTGATGAAGGAAGAAGAGGAAAGATTGAAAACGACCAGAAGAAGAGATAAGATCTGTGACTATACTTCTTTCAGAAGTTCTATCAGCTAAAATTAAAAGTACTGGTATTAAGTTTTCCTCATTCAAAACTGAAACCAGCTGCATTGTTTATTCATTATATCTAAGTAATATTCTTATATCTAGTTTTATCATTAGAATATTTATAATGATTTAAGTGTGTAGACACATATTAATGGAGGATTAATTCCAAACAAAACTCTTGTGCATATAAGGAAAATAATTCATCGATACTTTGTGATTTTTTAATTGAGCCACTGGAGTCAGTTATTTCGTTTAATTAATTTTTGTAGAGATTATAGAAAATCAAGCAAAGACAAAGACAGTCTTCCTGGTATCATTCTTGAAAACATTGAGTTTTTGATAAACAATTTGGAAGAAGGTAATAATGAACTTGTACTACCAAAACAGTGAAAGATTTACGTGACCAAATCAGTCTTCTTTTCTAAAAAGCCAAAATACAATAATGACAGTTTTGACAGCTTTTTGTATGCAATCAGTTAAATGCTATAATGCTATAAGACTAAATGCCATATTACTTATACCTCATTCTAGATACTTACTATGTGCTTCATTTTATTTCACCAAATAACAATAATGAGAATAGTAATTTTTGAAAGACATTGTGAAAGATTTCGAAGGTGATAAAAGCTCTTCAAATTGATCAGATTCATGTATAGGAAACTCTTGATTACAAAACTGGCTGTATTTTTGGTGTTGCTAATAATGATATTTCTCAACCTGCCAAAACTATACTTACATTCGTTATAGTTCATGTTTTAGAAAGTTTAAAGAATGTATTATGTATTTTTCTTCCCGTCGCAGTATTGTTTGCTCCGATCAGATTGATAGGCAATCTAATTAGAATAACAAAACCAAGAACTCTATGACAGAGTTATCTGGTTGAGTGTGTGGTGGGAATTATTTTACCAAATAGGCATACCACGCTTCGCCACTGAGAACAATGGTCATTTGAATCAAGATTAGTTTAGATTGATAATGTAGATATTATTCTTTTTTGATGGTGTATGCAATGGTTGTATTTCAGCCTTTAAACGACACTTGAGATACCTTAACATAACTCGTGGCATTGCCGCTCGTATTTTAACCTCGGTATCGTTTAAAGGCTCTCATAATACAACCATTGCATAAACTACTAAAGTAAGTATTCAATTACTCAACTCTTAACTTCTCAATCAACATTATATTCGCCAGGCGAGATTTATTTGCAACCAGCACATCCACAGTAGCCTACTGTAGTTCGAAAACACTCAAATTAGAAACGACACTGCCATGATAGATGATGCCAAAATTGCGTCTATGACGATTTTTCAACAACCAATGAAGTTGAAGGGCAGAGAGTCCCATTTCCTATAGGAAATATACCCGGCGATGACCGAATAAGCATACCACGATTCGCCACTATTGAAGGGAGTTCACAACAGAGCTTACAAGGGAGTGAAAAGTATCAAATTCACTCTATTACATCTGAATTTGTATTTATCTTTATGTAATGTTTCTTAAAAGTCAATAATTGCATGGAAATGTTTGAAAATCTACATTTTTCTCTATTATTTCCCATCAATTATATTCATCTATTAGTCAAAGCCGGCCTTACACACCAAAACGTTCCGACTACGCTCTCCTGATTGGTCAACGTCAACAATGTGAGGTGTGTTTCTAAACTCTACCGATAGATAGCAGAAGGTACTGGGTTGTATACAGCATCCTCTGTTTGCTGAGTTGCCTCCATTAATATTGGAGTTTGTCAAGTTTAACATTGTTATTGGAATTTGCCAAGATTAGCTTTTAATAAAAGAGATGAAAATAACAAAAAGGTTAAGAAAGCTTGGAAGTAGCTGATTTATTCTTATTTCCGATTTAATTTTTCAATCGTGAAATATGAGAATTGAAATTTGTTCTTTTAATTTTTTGGTAAATAATTAATTCCGGAAAATCTAAAAGGAACATTGAAATCTAAGATTCGATGTGCATAAAATGGAAAAGATTTCATGGCAAACTCCTACGGTAATGAAATTCTATTTTGACGAACAGAGGGTGCTGTTTACCACCCAGTATCTACTGCTATCTATCGGTAGAGTTTAGAGACCTCGCTTAGCTGACCAATCAGGAAAGAGTAGGCGGAGCTTGTAGGTGTGTCTAAAGGCATGGCGCTGATCTGGAACTCATTCGTGATTGCGGTCCGTTGCTCTCATCACTTGCTTGTTTCTTCCTCTTTTCATTTAATCTCTGTTTATCTTCCTGTCTTGTGAAACGTAAATTTTCATACACTCATACAAAAACATTTGATAAAGAGAAGTTCAAATTCAGATTCATTAACGTCAATTCAATAATTCCCTTCGATTGTAAGCCTCTATTAAAACTAAACATTGAGGACTTCCTTTGAGGATCTTTTTGTACTCTCACTAGAAACTAAAATCAACAAATTCAGATGTATCGAAAAAATTATTCATACTTATCACCGATTCAATTTTTCAATTGTTTCTTCAATGCAATTTCTTTAATACTAGGCCTAATGCAATGTCAATCAATAAGTATTATTGAAAATTACATTTTTGGGTCCTGCTAAACCCGGAGGTATTTAATACCAGTTTTGGTAAAACTACTTATTTTGGAGATTCTCCGGTTATGCATGAATTTAGTCACTTTTGTTTTTAGTCTAGTAATTTTGTCACTTTTTCGCTTTGTTTTTGGTTTAGTCACTTTGAATTCAGTAATTTCTTTACCCAAAACAAACTCAATAAACACATATTCAAGTAGATATTTCAAACTCTATCAATCTTTACTCTCATAATGCCGAATGTCACTTTTTGTAACAGCTCTTATAGTTGTAGAATTCATCACTGATGCTACTACCTCATTTCCTTCTTATAATTTTGCTAATAGATAAAGTAAAAACTGGGACATGCTCTCTATAATTTACAAAAAAAAAACTTAATAAATTCAGATGAGTTATTCCACCCTCCCATCGTTTTCTTTCTATTCTCAGAACTCACTTTCTGTAACAGTTCTTATAGTTCTATGAATCATCTAGCATCATTGATGCTAATATTTCATTTCCTTGTTCTTGTAATGTAGATGACGTTATTACTGTAGAATAATAGATGGAACATGCCCTCTGTAATTCACCAAAAAACTCAATGAATTAAGATGAGTTTGAATTAACATTCCACATCCCCACAACATGCATCAACTTTGCCCACAGCATTTTGTAATGTAAAAGTGAAAAATAAAGTCACTTATCTATCTATCTATCACATCCAATCGAATTTTATTCACATGTACGAGTAGATGACGTCATAACTGCAGATAGAGTAATAATAACTGGAAAATGCTCTCTATAATTCACCAAAAACCTCGATAAATTCAGATGAGTTCGAGTTTATATTTCACCATCCATCGATTTTTATTCTCAATACTAGAAAAAACTAAACATTAATTCATCAAAATTCTCAATAAATTCAGATGAGTTCGAGTTTATGTTTCACACCCCATCGAATTTTATTCTCAATACTAGAAAAAACTAAACATTAATTCATCAAAATTCTCAATAAATTCAGATGAGTTCGAGTTTATGTTTCACACCCCATCGAATTTTATTCTCAATACTAGAAAAAACTAAACATTAATTCATCAAAATTCTCAATAAATTCAGATGAGTTCGAGTTTATGTTTCACACCCCATCGAATTTCATTCTCAATACTAGAAAAAACTGAAAATTAATTCACCAAAATTCAATTCATCAAAATTCTCAATAGATTGAGATAAGTTCGAGTTTATGTCTCACACCCCATCGAATTTTATTCTCAATACTAGAAAAAACTAAACATTAATTCATAAAAATTCAATTCACCAAAATTCTCAATAAATTCAGATGAGTTCGAGTTCATGTTTCACACCCCATCGAATTTCATTCTCAACACTCACTTTATATAACAGTTCTTTTGCTCTCACCTCTCATGCTCTGGTCGTGTTGCACTCATTGATTGAAGTGCACCTCTTGTAGAGGAGCGTGCGATGCCTGGCCGGCAGTAGCCATGTTCAGATAAGCCAGGCAAAATCAGGGGATTGAAGTCGAGCAAACATGACGTGACCGAGTGGTCACAGCCAGGCTCAAGCCTTGCTTACCAACGACACGGCTTGGTCATGAACACCCCCTCCCCTCTCTCATGAACCTCTCCCTTCTCCCATAAACCTCCCACTATCCCTTAATCACCCCCAGCCCCCCCAGCATCCACTGCAAGGTGAAAATTCAAAGCCCACTGGTGTCATTATTCGAATCCCGGTGATCATAATATAATTTTGTACGTTGAGCTATGATACGTGACATAGGCAACAATCATTGCAGACAAATAAGCTTTGCTACCGCCTGGCATCACTGCTGATGTAATTCCAATTATGTACATTTTGAGATGAGGATAGGCTTTAGTATTTGCCCTCGTTCTGTGTCTGTTCACTTCTACTTCAAAATTGTGGTAGAGTATTGTGAATGGCAGAAAGAATAAAATTTCTCTACTCTTTACAATCATATAAATAGCTCGCTCTATTATGAAAATACAACGAATTCCATGAAGAGATCGATGCAGCAAGTATAACGTGATATTCTAATATGATAATGTCTTTTTCTGGATTGGTACCGTTAGAAGAGTAATGAATGAGAAAATATAAAGAAAATGAAAATCGATAGCAAGCTTTTTCACGAATATTGTTTGAGCTGATTGTAGAATGTGGAAAAATGAAAATAATAATCAAGACTTAAATAATAATAAGCAAGAATGAAAGTGGCTTGAAGAACGTAATTTTAAGTGCTTCTCATGTTCAGTTCTGCTTGGTGACTAGATCAATTTTGAAATAAAAAGAATCCTACTTCTATGAGTTTTGTACAATATGAGCTCTGTGTATGTTACTGTACTCATAATACTAGAATAAAATTGCTTCAGATTAAGTAGCCTGGAAATGTAGAAAATTATGATAGTCTACTTCATAATAATTGGCAACAAAGAGAAACCCAGTGACAATATTATATATGAGATAAGAATGGTATTGATGGATGAATAAATCACGAATAGACTTTTCCCTGAATTAGGATCAATTCATTTCCTTTCTCGTTATCAATGATGAATAGCATGACATTTCAGAGTCATAGCGAGTCGATAGCGAGCATTTTCATGAATATTATTTGAGCTGATTGTATAGAACGTGGAAAAATGAAAATAATAATCGAGACTTAGCAAGAATGAAAGTGGCTTGAAGCACATAATTTGAAGTGCTTCTCATGTTTAGTCATCTTCCGCCAACCCTCTACTCAGCTTCTGCAGCATCTTTTGTTGTTTCGTTTAAAAATGTGCCAGGCTTGCGTGCCTTGCCTTGCGATGTAATTGTCGACCTTCCATTTCAGGTAAGCCTACAGGCTTAGGCCTTGTTCGCTTGAGTGGGGTGACTGAGTGCCTAAGTGCAGTGAGAGAAATGTGACAAAGGAATAATGGAAAATAATTAAGAGGGCCGTGTTTTTCGGAAAGGTAGAGGCGAACAAGTAATTAAGTTGGCTGCGAAGCTTCTTCGTTCCCCCACTGATGCTTCTCTCATTATTCACTCTTACTTGACCTCACTCGTTCATTTCGCCAGTATCTCACTCTCTCTCTCACTCTCTCTCTCTCACTCCTCAAACTCTATGAATTTCTATCATCAGCACGCTACTCTCACGATCATGAATATTATAAACGAGTATAAATGGGTTTTTTTGAGGGTGATGCCCACATGAGCTCTAGGCTTGTGCGTGGGTAATGAAGGGGGTGATGATGAGAGATGACGACTGTTTTTAAAATGTTATAAACGAGGTATTAAAAATGAGGCTAGTTTTAGTATTTTTTCATGTTATAGTATAGTATAAAGAGTGGGTGAGAAGTACGGAAACTGCTTGATATTTCACAAATAAAATTAATTTGACGGTAGGTGTGATTGAGGATCCTACTCATATTAAAAATACAACTTCACTGTGACAAAAAAGTTAGTCTGCCAACTTGGATTCAACATTTTTAAATGGTGAGGTAGACATGTGGTACATGTTTTCAATGAGAAAATTTGAGACAAATGAATGGTAAAAACCGCTCATCGATAAATGAAACCGTTTTAAAGGTATTCAAATTATTATATAAATACTATGCAAAGTAATAGTGGAATAAATAAATATTAATTAAAAGTCTTTACCTACCAAATGATATTTTTCAAAGATGTGAAGGAATGTATGCTAATAAACATTAGAAGCCAATTATTTCAAACTGTTTCCCTTCAGCGGTTTGACAATGTGGGCTAAATATGTTTGATTATTAATATGTTTAATTGGATGACGGACCTGATTTTTAAACCAACACGAAAGTAGTATTCACAATTTGAGTAGAAACCTCAATCACACCTTCCGTCAAATTACCTTTGTATTTGAAATACCTTTGTGTTTGCCGTTCTCGTACTTTTCACCCACTCTGTATATGGTATTATTGAACAGTACTACGATAATTTAGGGTAAAAACGTTATTTAGGGTAAGTCAATATTCGACATCAATGTTTTGGTGACGTTAATTTCACGAAAACTTGAAACGTCAATGTATCAGTATTGAGGAATTTCGTCATCACTATTCGACCGATAACTACTGGACCAGTCGCCAGAAGTAGTAACGACGATTTGTTGCAAATTGTTGCTGTGCTGTGTTGTGCTGTGGGGCGTTTAGTTGGCGTGATCACGTCTTCACTTATACAACAACATGGAGCAAGTTAGTAGACTCGAGATGTGAGCTTTTGATTTCTGCGTGCGAGGCGAGTGAGCCTCCTCTGCCAGCTGATGTTTCCCACATCAGAGAGCAACCAGCCTTTCCGACGCAGCACGAGATACTCGCATGAGAGATGGTTCTCTCCCAACGAGGGAGGCAAACGAAGATAGCGAGAAAGAGAGACAGAGAGAGAGAAAAACGTGAGAGAAGGTGATGAAAAGTGAATGAAAGAGACCAATAGCTTGGGGAATAGAGTGAGAGAGAGAGAGAATGGGGGAGAAAAATGAGGGAGGGAATAGGAGAGAGAGAGAGAGAGACGAAGGAAGGGAGAAAGAGTAAGAGAGTTAGAGAGAGGAAATAGAAGAGGAAATAGAATAGAATAGAATGACTGCCTTTATTTTTTACCTGGGAGGGCGAAGTTAGGGCGCAGTCGGCCCTCTCCTACACATAACCCTCAAAGAAAGAGAGGAAAGAGAGAGAGATAAAGTGACAGAGGAAGAGTGAGAGAAAGAGTAGAAGAAAAAAGAGAGGAAGGAAGAGGCAAGAGGAAGGGTGAGAGAAAAAATAGGGGAAGAGGAAAAGAGAAGGAAGAAGAGGGAAGAGGAAGAGAGAGGAAGTGAGGGAAAATAGGGTGAAGAGAGGAAGAGAAGGAGAGTGAAAAATAGAGGAAGTGGAGGAAGGGAGAGAGAGAGGAAGAGACAGAGAGGAAGGAAGAAAGAATTTGGGAGGGGTAGAGGAAAAGAGGGAAAGAGTAAGAGAGAGTTCGAGAAGGAGGTAGATGAAGCATGGGAGGGAGGTAGGTAGGTAGAGTAAGATATGAAGAGAGAGGAAACTTGAGAGGTAGAGGGAGAGAGAGTGAGAGAAACAATAACCGAAAGGATTGAGAGAGATGTTGGAGAAAGGGAGATACGAATGAAGCAGGGTGGAGTGCAAAAGTGAATAGGTTTAGGAAGGGAGGCTGATAAGATCGACTGCAATAACGTGTTGGCGTGGGGAGGGGGGGAAGGGTTGCAAAAGTGATAAAGGCGTGACTATAGACACGATCATCGCTCCTTCCTAATGGTGGAGATGGTTTTGGTCCAGCTTCCATTATTCCACTGTAGCAGCTTGCCGATTTTCCTTGGTCAATGGAAAATGATCATGGAATTCAGAAGATGCTGGATCACGAAATGAACGCGAGGCTTTCAAATATGATATTGGTGATGAACGAGTCAATAATTGTTGACTAATAATTCCAAAACTGAATGAAGTTTGTTCGTTATGACATCAAGGAAAGGTGAGAAAAGAATAATTTGAACTTCTCAATTTGGCTCCCAGTGTTTGCCTCTTGGTTTTCTAAAAACTATGAATTAATGATTTAGTTGCAAATTTTTAATGTTACGGTAATTGAAATGATAGAAATAATTTTAAGACAATATTCACTGCTAGACGATGACATTATCTAAGCATAATCCCTCCAATTGTGAATAATAGAATTAATCCCATGGATCTCGTTAAAGTCTGATAGTAAATGATAACGTGTGATGCAACAGACACAGTCACAACGTCTTGTTTGTTCATTCAGTATTAACCATAACTGGATAGCTAGAATAATTTTGTAGCACCCAAATAGTGAGGATAAAATATCTTTATCAAATAACATGGCATTTCACTGTTTAAAAAAATTAAAATTATTTGAGGAGAAAAGTTAAATTTGGAACCGTAAATAGTGACTATTATTCCGTAGAGTGAGTATTATTCCAACTAAAGCTTTTATAGTTCTGCTAGAGTCTTCATAATGCTGTAACCTTACTGACATTAGCTTTCAACTAACTTCACATTGATTCAACCTACTCTTACATTGTAAGTAATATTACAACTTATAGTAATTCACAATGTAGTGTAGTGTCTTTTGCATGGTATGGTGGTTCATCAATGTCAGTTGTATGATATTGTCAGTTACATTTTACAATATTAATATTACAATATTTATAATATGGTATATTCTCATA
The DNA here is from genome assembly GCA_017141395.1 of Laodelphax striatellus. Lineage (NCBI taxonomy): Eukaryota > Metazoa > Arthropoda > Insecta > Hemiptera > Delphacidae > Laodelphax > Laodelphax striatellus. The sequence goes on from CM029530.1 coordinate 6,247,296, forward strand.
ACGTTTTCACTCTGTTGATGTTTAAGGTGTGATTGATAAGGTTAAATTACGGTACTAAAACATTTTATTGTAAGATACTACCTATCTGAAATCGATATCTGGTTTAGATTCACTTTTCTCAAAATATCAATGTTCTGAAAGTATTTTTCAAAGTTGAGTGGTATTGAGACAATTTGAATGTTTCCTTAAACAACTCGAAGTATCTTTTGTGCTCTACAAGCTTGCTCTAGTGAGAGACAGCAAAGCTGGAGCATTATAATCTGCATCCCTGCTCTGGATACATCAAAATAAAGTGGAATATTGATAAGCGTCTGTAGTTCTAGCTGTAGTTCTCTACTACTGTAAACTTACCGTACTGAGCTCTACAAATCTATGAATCCGAATAACTTGATACCTTGCATCTCTATTTATTACATGTGAAATATTAATAACAGTCTGACATGCTCGACTAGTCTTAAAACTAGATGCATAAAACTGCAGTGAACAATATCTATCTATGAATTTGAATACCTTGATATCACTCACATTGAACGCTGGGATGTATCCTATCTCTATTTATTACATTAAAAACAGTCTTACAAGCTTGACTAGTTCCAGATGCATATTACTGTAATCTGTAATAGACAATATCTATATATGAAACTGAATACCTTGATATCACAAGATTGAACGCTGAGATGTATTCTATTTCTATCTATTACATTAAAACCAGTCTTACAAGCTTGACTAATTTTAGATGCATATTAATGTAATAAACAATATCTATCTATGAATGTGAATACCACCCAGATTGAATGCTGATATGTATTCAACGTTGTATCGAAGCGATTGCACACGGTGACGATGGATTTACATAGTGCCGGGTTTAGTGCGGGATGAAAAGGGTTAGAGAGCAAAGCTGGAAACCAAGTTTCCGTGGTAACCTTTTATTAGGGAGGATATCCATGCGTTGGGTGTCGCTGTTGCAAGTTGAGAAGAATAAAGCGCAGAGCAAACAGCAAACGAACAAAACCCGATATCGAGGCGGGCGGCGGGCGATAGGTCTCTTGGATATTATTTACACAGTGGACTGTCGCATGTAAATCACTCTCGGGCGGTCGCAAGATTAAATTTCAATTCGAAAAAATAACAGAGCGACGATCTTTTATAAAGTACGGTAACGGATTAGTCACGAAGCGTGTCGAAACGTGTTGTTGTTCTAGTTGTTTTCTGTTTTTTGTAGATCGGAAATCGATGGAACGATTTGTTGCGGGTGTAGTTTGTAGGAACACATGCTGGCTGTTTGTCCAACGGGTCGCTTCTTTCATTAGCCGGCTATATGAAAACATAGCACCGGCCGCGAGTAAGTGGGAGGGTGCCGCGCATAAGGGCTGCTGCCACTTAATAATAGCACGTAATGCACTCTTGGGGTTGCGCGTGAATTGCAGTTTACATTGTCGGCTGAATGGAAAGGGAAGATGAGCTCATCATCAGCTGACAATGACGATTCGATTATGACTGCTCTGCTTAATCCGACCACGTTTAGGGGATGGTAGAGGCACTCAAGTTGGACATAGGCTTCTCACCTCCTGATTATGGGATTATCGTCATTTCTCACTTAACCCTCAACACTCTGGGATTTACTGAATAGCTGGTTAAAAAATACTTCTATAGTTTCATAAATAGGTACTTGAGTAAGTTATCAAAAGTAATATTTGAATTCATTTCAAAGGAAACAGCAGTCAATAATGAAAAGGAAAAAATTATTTCAGTTTGGTTACTGAGGAAGCTCACGTTTAGGTACACTCAACACACTCAAGTCAAGTTGCCTTCCCCATGCAAGCAGCCAAAAAATCCTCTTAGAGAGGACATTCTTCATGAACTTGAAGCCGTTCATATAAATATTCTGTAAAAATATCCTCATTATTTATCATCTTATAACTTTTATGGCTCGAAATGTCCATTCAAATTTTACAGAAAATTCCCTTAATGCTGAGTTTTTAAGTTATTTTCTACGAAAAAAACTAGTGAAATTGAATTGACTGGAATTAAACATTAGTGTAAAACTCTTTAAATACATTTGCTTTTAGCACTTAAATCAACTTTCATCATAAAAAAAACATTTTCCGCTCAAAATTCATTTCAAAACGTACGATATCACCAATTACACCTCACGCAATCGTACTCACCAACACACTCACAAGTCTCTATTGCTACAATATAATATGGAATGTATGTATAGAGATGCAATACATGTATAGCACAGCAGCATCTCAGCATTGAGCCAATTTAAAGAAAGTGGCAATTTGAGTAACACGTTTGCAGGGGCCTGGATACCTTTTTCTATTTGCCGGACAAATAGTGGTATGTGTGTGTGTGTATGTGTGGGTGGAAGCTGGCAAGAAGCTTGGAGGACAGATAGGCGACGAGAGAAGACGTAAAGCGCGGCGGCGAAAGGCGGGCGAAGAGGAAGAGAGAGAGAGAGAGAGAGTGAGAGAGTAAGAAAGAGAGGAATTGAGAAAGGAGAGGAATAAGGTTGTCCGCAGGTGGAGAATGTCTCACGCGGTGCCACTGCCCTAATCAATTAGCCGAGACGACATTCGCTCGCTGACAACTTCTTCTCGATGTTTTTCGGAATCAGGTCACACGTGTGATGTTTACAGTCAAGTTGCACGTGTGGGTTACAAGGTCAGTTGCACAAAAGCTTAATAAAGTTTGATTTTCGGTTTCTCAGACCACATCTTTGTGCAACTGTGGCTAATCAACTTGCTGGCTAATTCAGAAATAGTAAACTTCATGAACAACACACATTCTTAGATAAACAAAACACAATAGTAATCTACTTCTCTGGATAAACAAAACACATCCGTAAAAGTAGAATTTCTGTTGTTGTAGAACTCTGTGATAAGAGAAAACACTGCTCGATTTTGTTAATTCCACTTCTCTATTACTACAGCACTCTATAGTAATAGACATACTATAGCACTGAAGTACAACAACATAAAACAGGTTTTCCTTCAAAAATTTTTTCCTTGAAGTTTATTCAAGAGAATTCATTCAGCGAGGCGTATATTTGGGATGTTTTCAAAATCCGTTCTTAGTGCGCGTCTTCTAGAGGTCCAACTGAACATGCATGCCAAATTTGAACACATTTGGTTCAGTAGATTTCTAGTTCTGCTGTATGAATGAGTGACATTTCGCTTTTACTCACTGACGTACACTGAAATTTACTCATCTGGTGTAAAGGAAAATGGTAGCAAAGACATTAGGCTATATCATAATAGTAATTATTACATTTTATATTAAATTTTACATATAGATGAGAATGAACACATACTTATTTTTAAAAATAATAATAAGATCGTTGCAATGGTGATGATCTGATGATACACTAGACTTTTTGTCTATTGGAATATAATTGGAAATATTTATCTTCATCCATTATATCAAAGTACGTATTTGAAGCGGAATGAAAACGAAAACTTCAAAGTAAACACTTAAAATTTGTTAATTGTGATGTAAGAGCATTTATCATCATCACTATTATTCACAAGTGCTTGTGAACAGTGTTTGTGTGGCATAATCCATCTTTATCGTGATGAAACATTCAACAAGTCCTGAAGGGAACGCAAAATTTGGCAGGGACTGTACTGAGATGGCTCGATACGTGGATGGCGTAAACGGATCCAAGCCTATCAATTCTAGATCATCTTGTCACGCTATCCCTTCATCCCTTCAAAAAGCGAGAGCGGGAAACAAGCGAGAAACATAAGCGAGGGATAGTCCCTCTTCTGTATTCACCATCCCAATGCCTGTCCTAGTCCGGGTATATGCTATTAACTCTTTCCTTCAAAACACTATTCAATCGGTCATAACATCCACTATTCCCACTCATGCACAGCATAATTATAGTAGCCTATACATACTTCACAGGTTTGTTGCAGCATCCCACTTGAATTTTCTTTCTGAGCATCCTCATTTCCTTCATCTCAAGACCTCTTTCTCATTCTCTATCTTTATCTATCTCTCTCTATCTCTCTCCCAAAATTATATTCTATAATTTAAGCCGTCATATTTGTTATCTACATGAATAAAGTGATAAATCTAAATCTAAATCCCACTCTCTCATTCTCTCACTTTATTGGCTTCTTCCAAGTTAACTATAGTATCTCAATAGCAGGGTATCACGCTCACGTCCTGTACTGTGCTTGGAAATCGAGACTAGAAGATAGAAATTCCTCCTTCCTCCTCTTCTTTTTCTTCTTCTTCCTCCTCCCTCTCCTCATCCTCCACCTCTTTCCTCCTCCTCCTCTTACTCCTTCTTCTCCTCCTTATCTTTCTCCTCTTCCTTCTCTTCCTCCTCCTCCTCCCTCCTCCTCCTCCTTCTCATGTCCTTCCATCTAATCCTCCTTCTCCTCCTTATCTTCCTTTTCTCCCTCCTCCTCCTCCTCCTCTTCCTTCTCTTCCTCCTCCTTCTCTTCCTCCTCCTTCTCTTCTTCCTCCTTCTCTTTTTACTCATTCAAATCCTTTCTCTCCCTTTCCTTTTTCTCTCTCTCCAATGCACACTCTTCCTCTTCCTCTTTCTCTAACGCACCGAGTCCTGCCTAAGTAGCCAACTATTCAAGACGGATAAAGCTTTCTGCTTCGACTCCTTTGCTGTCAACAGAGGGGAACAACAGCCTCTGGGCTTGGCAACACATCGACTTTCTCAGTCTAGAACAACAGTTGTTTCCGTATCGCCATAGGCCAACAGCGATGCATCCATGTTCACTATGAAATCCCATCACTTGACATTAGTCCTAGTTTACACATTGTGAAACTAAGTTCGCTAAATATAGGTCTACGCCATCAAAAGATAAAAATTTTCTGGTCAAACTTTGTCGGATCGGATTAAATTTTGATTAAATCAAATTTTTTGTACTATCAAAATTCTATTATAATAAGATACTTCATAAAAGGGTTGATCAAACGTGAAGATTTAACTTGGGTTCATTCCTCTCTCCAACTGAAGAATGATTATTGCTTTGTGAAGTGGGGACGTCCAAGCCAAAAACCGTGAGATCAAGAGAAAAACGACCGCAAAGGAAGAGAAAATGTAAAGAAAACATTGGCAGGTTGACCACATGAATGAGAACAGAAGCTCAAAGAGTACAGCCAAAGTACTCGACTATTCTACAGTTCTTGCTTACTTTCTGGAGTTACAAAAGCTATGAGCTAAAATTGAAAACAAACCTTCCATTTCAAATTAAAATCAAATAGGAGAATATTGAACAGAAACATGAAAAACATTACAAGTTGATTCTTGAGAGCATCAGTATTATTTGGATGGTGTAATTGCGTCAATCGATAATTAATAGATTAATAATAATTCTTTGAATTATTATGCATTAAGAATGTTAAAATTAAATTTTGCACTGATGTTATCAACTTGCGGTATTTTTATGTATTAGTTGTTTACAAATTGATTGTCAATAGAAGGCTTCCTGAATCGAATTAGCTCAGTAAAATCAAATTGATAATTGGAGGTCGGTAACATTGAATGAGAAACATTCATACCGGTACTGACATAAAAGTTTGTCAATATTATCAATATAATAGTCATGATCATAATATTGAAGTTCTATGGAAACTTGAAAATATATAGATGGAGTCTCGACATCTTACTATCAACTCACATGTTTTCCTTCTATTGGCAGCCCAAAACTCAGTTTTATGTACTAAATTAATTTCTAATGTGTAAACTCAGTTAATTTCTTTTTTGGATGATACTTCCATTCTCAATGATTATAACCCTGCCAACATTTATTGGAATTCGCTACGGTACGTCTTACAAAATGGCGTCTACAGCAATTCATTGGTCATTCAAACAGGTTCATTGGTCATGAACCAATCAAATTGGAGAGTAGCTGGTCGGTTGTTATTGGTTAAACAGTTGTAATACTCCACGTACTTCCATCGTTTACCGATAGGTTGCAGATTTGCAGTTGACTGAGACGCCATTGCTTTCCAGAAAATGGCGGTCTTAGCAATTTGTCATCGACCAATAGAAATGAATGGGCGTGTACTAAACTATTCACTTGTGATTGGTTGAACAGTTGAAGACGTTCAAGTAGTACTACCATTTACCGGTAGATCGCAGTCGACTCATTGAATTGAGATTCTATTGGAATTCTGCTTGATTTCTCAGTGGTTTGTTTCGTTATTATTATTTAGTTTCATTTTTCATTTCATTTATTTACACGCAATTTCCAAAATTTCAAAGTTTTTAAGTGGGTTACAGCATAGATCTAAACAGTCACTCAATGATTAATGTATTGCGAATTGCGAAATAGATTTCTGATTTTTCAAATCAAAATAGAATTTAATGAATGATTATGTTTATCAATTGATGCTTGAAAAAATGGTTGATCCCTGCTTCCATAGTTGTAATTACTTCCAGGGCCGGTTTCTCTAACGAAATTAAACCAAGTTTTATTTGTTTCATATGTTTTTTAAAACAAAAGGGGTAACTCGGATGAACTCTCCATTTATTTAGATATTAATCTATCAGATTGTCATGTTTAGGGATTTTCGATCCTTCTTGCCAACGCCTTCTTATATTTTTAAACCTCTTAAAAAATCTTCTTTCCTTTTCCCTGATTGCCACTCACTAGATTTTAATACCCTACCTACACACTTTACACATAAGGGAAGTAAAATCAACTAGGATTCTGGGAACAATAATAAGTTGAATAAGTTTTGAACATTAACGCAAATTAACGTAGCTTTGACTATTATGATCTTAATTTGACAATCTTTCCTGATAACCTCTAGAATGCTAAGAAAAATAAAAACAATTCAGCTCACGCAGAATCAATTAGTGTAGCATTAAGACCCCATGTTGACAAGATAATAATGTTGCATCTCGGAGTCGGCGAAATTATCAGGCAATGAAGGGCACAATAGCCGAGCGTAGAGTGTAGGCTACCCATTGCTTCTTTCGTGGTTTACTTCATCTTCGCGCAGCTTTCCAGCCCTCACTCCACCTTGCCTGACTTACGACACCAATTTGTAACCTTCTCTCCTGTCTAAACTCTCCCCATTTCTAAAATCCTCCAGCTCCACGTAATTCCAGATAAGAGAATACTCCATGTCGCTCCATCATCCACTCCTCTCTTGCCTCCCCGCCCCCCACTCCATTCCATTCCCTCTTCCATTTCTCCATAAAGGCGTCTGCTCGATTTCTCCCTTCTTAGCGCACAGACAGGGATATGGAAACAACGACATTACTTAGGCTAATATAAGGTGGGTTCAAGGCGCTACCGTTATTCACAGCAAGCCCTTTCCGGAATTCATACACACATTTGTATCAGGCCAGTACATACGATATTTTTGCGGGACATATTCAGTGTTCAACAAAGAAAACACAGAACAATGGTGTTCATAAGTAGTATGATAGCTTATTCAAACTTCTTCTCAACTGTAATTGAGAAAGAAAATTGTAAACTTGTCTAACTTGATCTATAATAACATTTTCATATTATTTTAGCTAATATTCATAATTTCATTATTATTAATTATGCTTTATAATCAATGGATTCTCAACAAAAAAAAAATATTGACTTTATCAATATTGTACTATCAATGTTATTGAAAATTCAAGAATAAGAGAGTATTTTCTCACTTGGAATCATTCATCAATCCATTCAAATTTCAAACAATGACGGCACAGCAATGGCGGACCATTCATTGCTATGTTAGTTGTTTGAAACGCCATTGCTGTGATGTTTGTAGAAACCGCCCATTGTGGGAGGAGCTTATCTAGGCCAATGGCAGCCATTCAACTGCCAATCACAGCACTCGCTCACGAGTATAAATTCTGCTGCACAGTATTTCAGGTTTAGTTTACCAGAGATTGATAATGGTGTAACCGAAACTGCAGTATCTCGTTGTTTTATTAAATATGTGGTTTTGACAAGTTTAAAGTCTTCTTATTCAGTATGGATATAACTGTTACATCACCTTCACTACTACACAGAAAGGGGAAAAATACTTCTATACCTTTTATAACCACTATACCATACTCCTTACCTATAATATCTACTTACTATTCTCCCACCTTACTATAGCACAGAAAATGAGAGGATTGTCTCTGAATCATATCTGACTATAGGCACCTTTACCCATTCTCTTTCAATATACCATCTCTTTACTAATGAACTTATTCTATTTTACTGATGAACACCATCATCCTAAACTCTGTAGCCAGTACAGTTTTCAAAACAAACTTTTAAAGAGTGAAAAGGTGAACTGACACGCTGACTAATATTCCAGTGCGAGTGAAGGGACTTCTGAACGCGGCACAAGTGCAATGCGAAAGGATTTAACGCAAGAGCGAGTCGACACCACAGAGGGTCGTGCTGGAGTCCGTTGGCGACGTTGTAATCCCGTGTAGAACAGGACCGGACAGTGTGAACGGGGCTTAGGGGTGGTGGGATCAGTGTCCCACGTCTGATTAATTTCGATTTCTCAATGTCAACTGTTCTATCATTAGTCACACCACAAAAATAGTCTCCATGTAAATTGGACCCATTGAGAGACAGGATGTGAGGCTAGGCGTACACCGGTTAGTCAAGACAAGACGAGATTAGTCACGTTTAGTCACAGTAATTCACATAGTTGCTTATGAAGCAGCACACACCGATGCAATGACTAATCGGTGTGTGTTGCTTCATAAGCACTATGTGAAGTACTGTGACTAAACGTGACTAATCTCGTCTTGTCTTGTCTTGACTAACCGGTGTACGCCTAGCCTAAATGTGCACATTGAAAGAATGTACTCGTCAAAAAATTAGAGATTACTTGACTCGAATATAGCTAAAAGGCATCATTATTATCAACATGTTATTATTGTCATGTATTGACTGTATTGTGCTTGTTAGTATCAAATTAAATGTTTGAGAAACAAAAAAGGAGGAAGAAGTAAATGAAGAGTAATATTATTTAATAAGTTCATTCAGTAAATGAATTATAATCAGATTCATTCAATTTGACGCTGGCATTAGATGGGTAGATAGAGAGAAATTATTTCTTGACGTTGCTGATGACCGTAGAGTACGATGGCAAAGAAATAATATCTCTCTATCTATCTATCTAATGTCAAGCGTCAAATTAAATGAATCTGATTATAATAAGGAAAACTGTACAGGTCGAATGTTATTATTGTCTTGCATTGACTGTAATATTATCATGTATTGTGTTTGTTAATATTATTTCAAAAGGTTGAGTAACGAAAAAGGACGAAGATGCAGTAAATTAAGTGTAATATCAATTTATTATTCATACCGTATTAAGAGGAAAAGCTCGAGTAAGAAGTAAAAAAGCAACACCTTCAAATGTTTCAAAGAAACAATAAAACCCTCAGATGTGCTTCTGCTCTACTTAGCATACCGCAGAATTTATTTGTGAAAAACAAATTTTTTGTGCTACAGGTAAGAACCAAGATGTCGATACCTCGTTACATACGGCAAGGTGATAGGTTTAGTGCTGTGAAAAACCTTTCAACGGTAGATTTTCAAGGGAATTCAAAAGGTGAAAAGGGCACGGTCTCGGTCGATCGGCTCAAGGGCATGCCATGTTTAACAGATTGCTTCTCTCTTCCGAGATCAAAGGGCAAATAAAATCCCTTCGATAAATCGGCTTATCATGCTTTTCCTCCCACTCCTATCCCGTCTCACAAGAGAGCTCTCACAAGCGGCTTCGAACATCAATGTTGAAAGAGTAGCCTGTATCAAGGCGGCCTGAATAATGTTACGTCAGAGACTCCCTTGAAGTTCTACACAAGTACCTTGTTCAATTGCTTCCAATTAATCCGATTTGATATAGAGATATTGTGGTGGAAATGGTTGAGAAAATTAATACTGAACAGTTGATATTTCAAGATTTCTTTATTGCCGCAAACTTTAACAGCAATACATCGTCAAGTAACAATAGAAATATAAAGTTGTATAATATAAAGATTTGCTAACAAATCATCAATATAACAATAAGATTTTTTAATGAAATCCTACTCCAGAATATAGTTCAATATTACATTATAAGAATATTGTTGTGTACGAGCCTTATATACTTGTATAATATTTGTTAAAGAGCGGCCACGAAATTAGACGGCTGGGAGATTTTGCGCTGTTGCCAGCTGATATGAAACCGGTAAAGAGAGGCAAAGTCGAAAATTGCTATTATCACAAATTAACAACGCTGCGCTGACAGTGCTGCCTATTGTGAGCATCGGAGTCGATTCCCCTGCATGCTGCATGATTAGATTTGTCAGCTTGCCAGACTTGACAACAGTTAAAAATGTCTCAGGCGCCTTATTTCGTGGCCGTCATCAGTATAGTAGAAAATTCTGCTATAGGTAGTATCATAGACTAACTAACTCTAGTACAGTTAGATATAGACTATATTAGATATAGATTAGGTAGTATGAACAATTTTTAAGAAAAGTAATATCATTTGTTGTAAATGTTATTTGCTGTGATTACCATTACCTTTACATTCACTGTACTTTAATTACCTTTACATACAGCAAGCATTCCTTCTACAGCAGGGTTTGCTACATAGTGTAAACACAGCTTTAGCTACAAACTGCAGCTAAACGAATAAATTGTTCACGGTTCAACTTGCTTGTCTAGGCTATTCCATAATTATGCTTGCCGTTTAACCAAATCAGGTTGATGAATGTGTGATTACACACAAACGAGTAATTAATATTATATCACAATAGTTCTGTGTGGTGCTTTGAGGTGAGGAATAGAGACCAGTGCCTGTTGATAGTCGATGCATACTGAATTGAACGCGCACCGACATGAAAGCTGTCGGTGTGAGTGTGTTCATCATCAAAGTCAGCAGCAGCGGTGAGTGGCACAGTGTGGTGGCTCGTACAAGCAAAGGATGTCGGAGTTACGGGCAAAACAGATGGGAGTGTGGCGGCGCTTAGATTTGCCCACTGTTGACAGAACAGAGAGAAGCACGCACGGCGACAAAGTGAGACAAGGATCGGGAAAGAAAGGTGGCAGAAAGGATCATCAGTGTCCGAGTGTGAACACGGACAAATAAATAAACACGTGTAGTAGTAACAGTGAACAACAGTTGGAAAGGGGGTTGAAGAGAAGGAGGGGAACAAACAAAAACATTCCCATCACAAAAGCAAAATTAATCACAAAATCTGCATTCAGGGAGCCCGATGTCAGTGGACCGTTGTCGCTAAGCGGGGCCGCTGCTCGAAACCCCGTTAATTGCTTTCTAAAACCACCACCACCATCACCACCGATAGGTGTCGCTTTTCTTCTCTCTCTCTCTTTCTCCTTCGATTACCGCCGATAGGTGTCGCTTTTCTTCTCTCTCTCTTTCTCTCCTTCGATCACCACCGATATGTGACGCTTTTCTTCTCTCTATCTCTCTTTTTCTCCTTCGATCCCCACCGATAGCTGTCTCTTTTCTTCTCTCTCGTTCGCATCCCATCCTTGTTGCACCTCCATTTATAATATCCAGTTGTTGAAATTTTCTACATTTTATTTTGCATGACCTTCGGAATTTTCATGCGCTGTTTTTACAAAGCAAGCGGCACACAATAAAAATGAATGACCCGTCGCAGTAAGCTCGCACCTGCCAATGCTTTTATGTATCCTCTTTTTTTCAGTGAAGTATCGAAAGGGCGATGGACGAGCATTTTCAATGCGATCGTTTGACAGCAGCGAGCGTATTGTTTCCGGAAATTTTTACATACTGTACCTTTGAACTGGCTCCACTTGAATAAATATCCAGGTTCAGTCCCTGGTAAAAATTTATATTGTTATTGATCTATATTTTTCACAAATATTGCAAAAAATACGAACTTTATGAGTCCCACAATATGAATTTCTGATCTCTCGCCATAGAATTACTATAGGCTATCTCATAAATACTGGCCTTAGATTCTTGTGCTAAGAATTACTGTTATTATTTTTTGTTCCCAAGTAGGTACTTGCATTCTTTCAAAAGGAGAAAAAATTCAAATCTATTATTTCCAGTCTACAGTAAGCTGAATTTCTAGTGTTAATGCCCGCATTATTGTTGCTTGCATCATGGAGGATGGTACTGCACTGTTTCAATAATCTGGCTTGATTCAAGCATGGTTCAAGCATTTTTCAAACTTCACTCAAGATTGATTCAAACTTGGTTCAAGTTCGATTTTGGCTTGGTTCAAGCTTGATTTGAATTTGGTGCAAGTTCGATTCTCGCTTGGTTTCACGGCAAGATTTGTTCAATTTTTGTGATGAATCCGGAACAATAATTCCTCGTCTTGGAAATATATAGTCTTTACGTCTTCACCTCAAATATCTGGGTACCAGTCAGCACCAAATAAGAGGGGTAATTTAGTTACTCTTGTTGATATTCTATATTTCTATTATTTCTAATTTCAAAATAATGAGAATATCAAGTGTTTTGAAAAAAAAGGATTTTTCTGTTTGAAAGTACAACTTTTATTCAATCGCAGCCTAAAATAAATTTTTAAAGAACCAATAAAAAACAATCAAGTGAAAAACCTCAGCTAAGGTTGGTTATTTATTCAATTATTCGTTTCATTAGATCCCCTAAAACAATATTATTCAATCTTAATTTGATTATTCTCTCATGTACCTTACAAAATTATATAGCTGCTCCAATTTTTATTTGGTTGGATTTTAATTGCTCCTGGCATATTGTTGAATCATTCCTCACCTTGCCATAAAAGTGATAAAATTAACAGCTTATAATGTCATAGACGAGCATTATCAGAATATATTCATTATCAAATATTCATGGATCAACAGTTCGTCCCCAGGACCAAAATAAGGTGTCAAATATACACAATAAATTGTCTATAATTCTTTGCCATTCCCTTCAATTTTCCGCGATTTCCTTTCACACAATCTTCAATGAATATGAGTAGCCAGGGCTTTTTTCAGCCGGAACTCACCGGAACGGCTTTCCGGTAGCTCTTTGCTAGGCATATATGAATATTTTATCAATTAATTACTATTTAGGAACAAGATTTCATTAACATTCATATTTCCAAACATTGAATATAAATGTTAAATAATGTGTTATAAAATAAGAACAACTACTCTATAGAGTATAGACTATGCGTGGTTACGCGAAAGTTTGAGAAAGAAAGCCCTGTGAGGTGAGTAGCAATAGTTATACTGTAGTACAGTAATAGAAAACAGCGATAGCGGTGTCCGGTGATTCAGTTCTATGAAGCTGAGTTTGAGTTTCGCGGGGCAAATTGAATGGTGAGAATTAACGGGGGACCTTAACACCTGAGGGGGTCACTTGCAATTGTGGGCCTGCGAATAAGTGGTCAGTTTTAACATTTAAATGGGATTCCAATCCGCAATTTACGTGGCTAAACAAAACTAAGCCGCCGTCGAAATAGAGAACTTGCAGTACAAACGCCTCTAGCTTCTGTAGCGTGACATTGTCGGAGCAATGAGACCTGGGCCAGCACTTTCTCTCACTCACTCACTCTCTCTCGCTCTCTTTCTCCCTTTCTCTTTCTCTTTGTGTAATTACTGATTTCAACAGTTTGTTGTCGATAATGCAAGACATGCTGGGCGAAAGAGACAGAGAGTGAGAAAGAGATTAATTGATTTTATTAGTAGGTTTTTTGGGCACAAAAAATTAGCACAAGAAATATGATCGTTATTATGTCCCCCAGGCACTTATTAGTCACCCCTAAAAATTAATGACAATTTCAATGGATTAAATTATTTTATTTCTATACTTATTAGCATTTTTTCATCACTACTGAATTCTATTTAAGTTACTTGTTTTCTTTCAAAAGAAGAACAAATTCAAAACTAGTTTCAAGTGGAAATGCCCGAAATTGTCTCTTGCGTCGCATGAAAATGGAGAATGGAACTGCCCTCTTCCAAGTATCTAACTTGGTTCAAGCTTGGTATAACCGCTTGAATTTGAAAGTTTCTTCGTTAATTAACAGTTTGTAACAGTTGACTACAAATAGGCGGTTATAAACCGGGAATTTTCGAATTGAAACCGAAGAACTGAGAAAATTTCCGGAAAAAGCGGGGGTTCAAGTACCAAAAATTTAGCACAAGGAAAATCGAGTGGAATATCATGATAAAATGTTCCCTAGGCTAACTATATAAAGTAGATCCTAATTAGATTCATCAGACATCTCTAAAAATCCCCATTCGCCTCGATTTTGCGCAAGCTCAAATGTACATTTGCACTGGACTTCGCAGGGAATTGAATGGTGTGCTTATTGTGTTTGCCGGGCTCTGCTATAATTGTACTTAAATTTTATAATTCTAAGAATTTTTAAAAGTTTATGATGAACTAATGTCTGCTAAATATTTACCTATTACGTTCCAATATTATTCTTTTTGCATAAATCTCCACTGCAAGAAAAATATTTTTCCTAAAACATACGCCGTATATTTGAAATCCTGAATTATTTCTTTTTCTTTTAAACCGCCACATTGAAATCCTGAGTTTCCCACTTTCCACAAAACAATGGATAACTGCTGATTAAAATTATTGAGGGCCGGTTTCTCCAACGAAATTAAACCAAGTTTTATTTTTCTCATATGTTTTTAAAACATATTAAAACGTAGAATAAAATTATTTATAAAATAGTTTCTCACATAGGCATTAAATTATTAATTACATAAACGTAGTATTCGAGATAAATGGAGATAAACAAATCAGTAGCACAGTCGATCTCATCAAACAAGATGAAATCTACCAAATGTTTAGTTTCTCTGGAAATTCAGGTCTATTCTAGTTAACCTAAAAGTTGTTACTGTTCTCTTTTAAAAATGTATAATATAACCGAATTATTTATAGAGTGTATGTATGAAAGGAATGTGGACCGAACAATTAACTTGATTCTACATGGCCATAAACTAGAGAGAAATAATAGGTAAAAATAATTTTTATATCAATTAATATTAATAATGACATGAATGTCAATGTACCATGAAGTACTAAATTGAATGTGGAATTTGAAAATCAATATTTGAAGCTTGTAGAAGTTTACTAACTTAAATATTATACAAGGATCGTTGTACACTTATAAATTCTACAACATGTACTTGGTTTAATTACATTGTATTGATAGCCTATAAACATTGAATTGATTAATAACTGCCAACAGTTGATCAATCCATTCAAATATTGTTTCACATACCGTACTATAAAAATAGAACAAATTTTTAGCAAATCATATATTTTATTATAGAACAAATATAAATAGAACAAATTTTAGCAAATCATATATTTTTCAATTCATATAGAAGGATTCACAATCTACTACTCTTTCATCAACAAATAATACAGATCTAACAATATAAATTATGACAGATTGTGTGGAGGGAACTCTTAAGATTAGTTACAGTATCTTCTAATATCTTCTGATATCAGAAGTTTTATATTAAATGAAAGCAAAATTTCAATCCAGACAAATTATTATTGATAAAAAACTCGATATTATAGGACATTCTTTAAATTACATTTTATTGATTTTAAAATTGCAACTTGTTTCAGGAACAGAATCTTATCAACAGATGTGGAACTAATTTGTAATCATTTGAGAAATAAATCGAACATAGTTGCTTTACAACTTTGCTACAATAGCATTGGCGATGAAGGAGCTACAAAGCTAGCTGATTTTTTGAAGGTCAGCCCTGGCCTGATTTGCTACCCAAAACTCGATATAATAAAATTGAATTTTCATCAATTAAATTTATTTTCAGGCTGAATACTACTTTTATAGTATTGAATATTTGAACACAAGTATTATTTGAAAATGATGAAAATTTGATGCTTTAGATATGATGTAGGCTACGGCTACAGTATCATCATGTTTAGCACACACGAGGCATAATTTGTATGAGAGGTTCTTTGTAATAATGTATTGTTACAAAACTGAGATCATTAGACTTGATTTGATGTACGACTATAAAAAGGAAGCTTTAATTCTAAGCATTATTTTAATATTAACATTAATAAGCATTATTTGTTAATTTTTTAATAACATTTTTGCAAGCTATTCATAGTTTTGAGAATCTTTTGAATCTGTTTCATCAATCCATTATCAACATCAACATTATATTCATCATCAATTTTTCAAGTATTTCTCTTCTAGGATTGTAGAAGTATAAAATATTTGGATCTCAGGATGAATGGTATTGGGGCTGAAGGTGTAAAATCGTTTCTGGACGTGGCAGAGTATCTAACAATAAAGTCATTGAATCTTGCTGGGAACAAACTAGGTAAACAGGTGAGAGCAACTTCAAAATTCACATTCATTCTGAAATTATCTGAAAAAACTTGTCATGAGAGCATTTGAATTGACATAATTCTACAAATGAGCATTTCAATTAATATAATATTATAATTATTCAAACGAAGATTACACATAGCGTTATTTTTATACTAATTGATATAATATTATCTACTATACCATAGACATTGTGAGAAATATATTCAGGAAAACAAGCATTTTATTGTAACTCTAATTAAGAAACTATACGAAAACTCTGAAATATTATCATTATAATAATCTTTATAACTCATACTCGTGTCTAGTAACAATATTTTGGATGACAGTTTTGGAAGTCAATATTGGATGAAGAGCTCTCATTCAATTTAAAATATTGATTTTTTTTCTTGTTTTGACTAGTAATTCATTAATATTTAAGGTAAATTATAGTTGAAAATTATACTTGCATCCTGATTACTTGAATCCTTGTTCACTCTTGCTTCCTGAATAGATCAAGTAAAGTGGAAAATAAAACTATTAAAAAAGAAGAGTAGTGTTGGAGTTGGTTAAACTCATCTATATTTAGTAATTTTCATAGCCTGTGGTTCAAACGATTCACTCTAAAAGTGATACTCTCTCTCATTAAATTATTTTTTTACTCGGTTTAAGGGTGGAATCTACATATCTGAGCTTATAAAGATGAATGAGGAGCTGCAACACATTGACTTGGCTGAAACTGATCAGACGTCAACATCCATAGCTTATTTATTATCAGCCATCAATGAGAACTCTACATTGAAAAACTTCAATCTGAGCAGAGTGGTTCCGCATCCAGGCAAAGAGTTTGATGTGGATCATTTTATTGATTTATTGTCAAGAGTTTTGAGTGTAAGGAGAGGAATTTTGATTTCCATTTGAGTTTTTTTGAAATTTGTATAGCCTAATTGATTGCTCAATTGGTTAAAATCAGAATATTTCCCCTATATTTAAATATAATTCATTAATTTTCATGTTGGAAGTAATTATAGAATTATAGGGCGCTTTTAACAAGGAAATAGAGCATAAGGGATACAATACTTATCAAATTGCGAAGCTCGTGTCAGTTAGGATACTTCTATTTGAAAAACTTCATTATAGTAAATTATTTTACTATTGTATGGTGTTAAGATGTACGGCAATACTTACATTTTAATCATGTATATAGGCTACAATGCATGTAAATAGTATCATTCATTTGAAATGATTGTGATAGTGCTTGTGTTGAGAATATGTTTTCATAACAATATTAAGACTTATAACTTATAATATAATAGCCTAGATGAGTTCCAGATGATTCTCAAGAACTGTAGTTTCAAGTAGTTAGTTACGGTAGGCCTACATATGAAATAAGCTGATTTACCTCGAAAGTATAAAGTCACAGAAAAGGAGGGATTATCTGAATAATCTCTAGTACAACCCAGATCGAAGCTCTATTATACAGAATCTATATTTCGGTTGTAAAGATCTATCAGAAAAAACATTAGTTCATCGCAAATTTCTAATTTTCAGATGAACAACACAATATGTGAGCTACACTTGCAGAAAATTCATCTGACGTGTCATCAAATGGACCAGTTATGTGACGGACTGCGTTGGATGAGGTCGCTGGAAATGCTTGATCTGTCAAGCAACTTAATTGGTGACGAGGGCTCCAAATATCTCAGTGAATATCTTATAAAAAAGCCACCTCTAAAAGCTCTTAATCTCAGTCACAATCGGATTGCAAATAGAGGAGCAGAGTAAGAGCTCCAATACTTTTAAATTATTTTCCAAAGAGAAATATCATGAATGAAATTTAGTACTTTTAAAAATTTAGTGTTGTACAGTAGGTAATAGGTGAGGCATTTCATTGATAAGCAACACACACACCGATTAGTTATTGCATCGGTGTGTGCTGCTTCATAAGCAACTATGTGAATTACTGTGACTAAACGTGACTAATGTCGTCTTGTCTTGTCTTGACTAACCGGTGTACGCCTAGCCTAATTATATTGTATTCAGGGAAGCGATATTGGCTTCGTGGTCGTCCCGGTGTCTGTAATAGCAAGATTAGATAAGAGACTTGCACCTTTTACTCCCATTGTATGGGTGACCACTTCAGTTTAAGGCCTTTTAACTCACTACACTATCATAGAGGGCGATAAATTTATCACTCAGCTTCTACCAGTATTCTGTAATTCTCAATGACTTCTTAGCAGATTCACGGATTGGATCATCACTATCCTTCATTAATAATATTACTTATACTATATACAATGAATTTGGCCTAAAAAGAGATACGATAGGTAGGTTCTAGATGTTTAAGTAGCTTGAAGGGTTATAATAATTATTAGACCTACACATGATAATCGCCATAATAAAAGTTGTTGCGTTTAGCTCTCTATCAAGAAGCCTGATATACTCGGATGTCAAGTATCTTGATCTGTCATTCAATCAGATAAAAGATGGTGGGATACAATTTCTACTCTTCAGTATTCCAAAGTATGAGAATAAGAGACTGAAATTGCTCTTCTTAAGAGGTAATGAGATCAAGGATCAAGAAACACTGGCTGTAAGTAATTTTATTATTCAATTCTCATTATTAGGATACAATAGAAGAATATTATTGTAGCCTACATTGTAAAACCAAATTACCTCATAGAATCACTTTAATTTCTCTTTTCTCTCTTTAATATTTTTGAAATGAGAATAATTCTTTTTTTCTTGTGGAAAATACATTTGAATTTGAATTCAGCTGATAAATATTAATTACCACTTGAAATGGATGGAATTTGAAACCTATCTTGGAGAAGTGGGGAAGTTGTACTATGAGTACTGTACCGTACTGCTTGATATATTTGTAAATTTACTTATAAACTAAAGTAGCCTACAGTGTAGTATCTTGGATAAAGTTTGAAGTTAGGTATTCAAATTCAATTGAGCACAACATAATTAAAAGTTACATTTTACAATAATGCTCTAATTTTGATAACAAATAATAAATGATTGATCAAATAGCGGAGAACTATTAGAGAAAAATGCGTTTGATTATTACAAAATCCATCATTTCAATATTGTATATCATTCTCAAATGAGATTGCGACCATCTTCCCTTTTTAATAATAATTTTCTTATTCCTCAAAATATCAATAATTAATTATATAGGTACCTCAGAGCGTTTTTACCATATATGGAGATTAAAATAGTCCATCTACCCAGTGGGTTTGATGGAATAAATAGAAAATCTTATTGGAGCATGCTAACAATCAAGTTGATCAAGTTTAGAATATTTGTCTCCAAGAGACAAAATCATAATCAAGGATGTTTTGTTTATGCTCCACAGGTTCTTCAAACCCTTATCGAATCCAAAATCATAAATTCCGAAACTTGTGATTTGATGGTTTATCAAGCTCCCGGAGATCAAACTTTAAGTTTGGCACATAATCAAACAGTGGACATATTTAGAGAGGAATACTATTCTGTGTCGAAGGAATATGATAACTTCAAACAGCGATCCATTAGAGAGAAAAATGCCAGGAAACACATGCATTTTGTGTCATCGTGGCCAATGCCCCTCTCAATAATTCCAGAGTTTGGAACTCCTTTCCTGGATTAAAATAATTATTTAGGGAAACTTCTGTTGTTAGATAATGATAGATTGAAAATGTATCACTTGTTCACGTTGATAAAATTTCAAGCAATAAAATTCTATGCACAGTATGTCTATACTATTGATTAACAATAACTTTAACCAGTGTTTTCTTTTTCCTTGTGTCTGCAATTTGCAATGCTTCACACTGCACTATAATATTATATAATAGATGTAATATTGCAATAGATTAACATTATAATAGATATAGAGAATGACTGATAAATCAAAATTTTATAAAGTTCAAAGAATCATTTGTGTCTAATATTCAAATCTCTGAAGAAGCATGTCAAAGATTTCAATAAACCAAAACTCAATACGGTACTGATTCATTATTTTGAAATATGTATTGTCATATTCATTTGAAATTGATAATAATCGTTGTTTCATCAGTACCTAGATTAGGAATGAGAGTACCGTATCCTTTTTTCTATATAATTGTTTTATAGATTGTTCTATGAATATTTCTTCGGCTATTTTCTGTGTGATTTTTGCTGTGAGGATTTCATAATATGGCCATCATCAATACTGATGTCCATATCCTTCTCATAGAGGACATAGAATAGAAAAGTTAGGCTTAAGCTGCCAAATAGATGATTATCACTGCTTTAAAAAATGCTGTTATGTTTGATGCCAATTTCTGTTTGCAAACTTCAATGAAGCTATAAAAAGCTATATCTAAAAGCTCTAGGTTCAATAGAAGCTATTTCATTCCTTGATTCTGTACCAGGAGAATAGTAGGCTACCATCAGAAAAATTCATTGATGGCTTATGGCATTTATCGGTTCAAAAAATAGTCACTTTAAAATTATTCATACAGTATTCAATATTTTTGAGAATTTTCATATTCCTTATATTTGTATTCCATACGAAAAGCAGAATATTTTTTGATGGCTCATCAAAATTGATTTGTATTTTGATGGCTAAACGTTTTTCAAGAAAGATTGTAATCTCCAAATAGTCTTCAAAATGGGTTGTTTAATCCATTAAGTCAGTAGATAGACTTCTTGTGTAGAAGTGAAGGTGATATTTATCAATAATGAATGATAAGACTTGCAGTTGTCTAAACCACAAATCTAAATTAAAACTTTGAGATACCGGTTTCTGTTGTTATACTATTATCAATCTTTGGTAAACTCAGTTTAGACTTCTTTCCTCTATTCAAAGAAATATCTTCTCTTTGAGAGAAAAAATCACATTAGCTGTAAATTAATATGACCCACTTAAATCCCTTAAATTTCCAAAGGTGAGCTTTGGCTGCCAAAATATCATGTCTCAGCTTTGACAGAGTGGGCTCAGATTGTCGACAGTGTGCTTTGTCGTTGACCCATTCTAGCTCCGTTCAATATTCAACTGTCGCTTTATTGATTTTTCACATCACATTTTAAAATTATTTGAATAAAACACTTGAGAATGTAATTTAGTGTTATAAAGTTTGAAACAACTTATTTAACTCCTTATTCATGAGAAAATTGGACTTTTTATGACAGCAACAGTCTGACATGGCTACTCCTCCAGATGTCTACTCATCCTTGCAAACTTGCAATGCTTCTGTCTGTGTACATGGCGTTTCTGCTGTCATAAAAATATTCGTGTTATGATATCATCAGGGCAGGGCACATAGTTGCGCATTTCATTATTTTGTTTTCAGTGCAGTTTTCTATTAAATTTATCAGTATGTATTATGATTGATTCGTTTTATTCTCATGAATAAATCAATCTACAAGTCAACGCAGCAGTTAACAAAATATGGGTGAGTGTAAGTAGGTTATCCCACCTCTACTACTCATGCCCGTCTAAATTATTTATTTGTGTACTTCTTATTGGCAAAATTGACGTTTCGTCCACTTGAGTTTTTTGTTTTGTTATCTTTCAGCTGAAGCTGTGGCTCTTTACGATTACAACGCCCAAGAACATGATGAGTTGACTTTGCAGAAGGGAGATGTAATAACTGATATCATCATACAACCTGGCGGTTGGTGGGAAGGAAAGCTGAAAGGAAAACGGGGCATGTTCCCAGATAATTTTGTAAAGGTAAATTCAATGCACCTTATTTTCTACTTTGATGTTCAATTAATTTATCATAGAAAATGCTGCAGAAACTCATTGAAGATGTACAACATAGCTTAGGTGTGAAAGCAAAGCTTTTGAGTACTTTGGTTTATAAGAGTTGATTTCCACTATCAGGTTTCTTCAAATTTCTAGTTTCAATTGATGTTGATGTTAGGCAGTGTTAATACTGCAGTGCTTTCATATTGGTGAAGCCTAGACTAATCCTGATTCGGGCTATCTGATGATTTGATAGCTTATCTACAAAAATTGAATCTCTTCAAGTCTACTAGACCATGGATGTAGAGTATTATTATTAAGACTTTTTAGAACATATTATTAAGACTTTTTTTAATCAGTTCCAGTCTATTATTGGAAATTAAAATATTTTATAACGATGTTTAATAGTAGGCTGATCACGTACTGACTTAATCGGTTTTATCAATACCCGTTACATTGATTCCTTTTTTGAATGTATTTTATTTTTGATTTTTTCTTTCTTCAATTTGTAGCTGAAAGGAGCCGACGGGGAAAAGACCGCCCACCCTGAAGCTTCTAGTAGACTAGGCAAGTACAGTTTTCTATTGCATTTTTCAGTCAAAACTCAGTGTAGGTGTATTTGTAATTACTTCATTAATATATTATTGTAGGTAGGCTATATATTTTACTGTAGCCTATTTATAGGGCTATAATGTATCTATTAGCCCTTAAAACTCTAAGTTACTGACGACTCCCGCAGCCTTATGACTGTTACTTTACATCATGACTGTTACAAATTTGAAGCCATTTCACAGATTAAGTTAGAGCAACTAATCGGCAATCTCAAGTGAGTCTGAAAAAAATTACCTAAAATTTAAAGGGAGTGACAACACAGACACAAAAAATTATAGGCCTATTGCAAACTTGCCAGTAGTATCTAAAATAATTGAAAGGGCAATATATGATCAACTAATCAAACACTTTGAAGATAACAACCTACTTGCAGTACAGCAACACGGGTTGAGAAAGGGCCTAGGCACGGCAACAGCAATCTCAGAACTGTGTAACAATATTAAAAAACTCTGGGAAGAAGGAAAAACAGTCTCTGGTTTATTTATAGACCTTCAAAAAGCCTTCGATACCTCAACCTGAACATACTCAAAATAAATTTTTAAAAACTGAAAATCATTGGAAAAGCTCTACTACGGCTAGAAGATTATTATTCTCTAACCGCAAGCTATATGTCGAGGTGGATCACCAAAAACAAAACAACATTGTCAGTTATAAGTCCTCACTCAGATCTGTGAACAGGGGAGTAACCCAAGGGTCAATTCTAGGACCACTGCCGTTCCTTGTCTATATTAACGACTTTCCTAAAGAAATAGACCATAGGAAGAGCTGTATACTCTTTGCAGATGACACCACCATCCTGATACCAACAGACAAACATGCAGAAACTGAGGAGGTAGTAGAGTCAACACTTGACGAGGCAACCCAAATCTGTACCAGACTTGACCTCATCATGAACAAAAACAAAACTGTACACATAAGATTCAAGCCAACAAACATTAGCAAGGAGGAAAATTACAAACACCAACATATCTACTGTAACTCATACCATATTTCTGGGAATATTAATTGACAATCACCTGACTTGGCAAAACCACATCGACCAGCTATGCAAAAAACTTTTATCTGCCATATATGTCATCAGAAGAATACGCAATATATCTGACGTAAAAACTGCATTTATGGCTTACCATTCTTTATTTGCCTCACTTCTTAAATATGGCATCAATGCATGGGATCGGCTTCACAAACAAACCTAGACAGAGTTCTCCGTGTACAGAAGAGGGCATTGAGAACTATACTCAGAAGAAACATGATAGAGCATTGCAGGGCACTCTTCATTCAGTATAGGATACTCACAGTTATTTCGTTATTTTTTGTATTATTCCTGTCTGATAATATTTTTGGGTCTGGACATTCCATTAATTTTTTTACTCAGTAGGAAAAGTATGCATGGTCAATTGAGTCTAGTTTTTGATAATATAGATCATTTACTGTGAAAAACTATTCATAATTTGTGAATAATTTTTTTACAGGTAGTGGTAGAAAATGTAGAGTTTTGTTCAGTTATCACCCGGAGAATAGTGACGAATTGAAATTGAAAGTTAATGATATTATTGAAATTCTTGATGAAGTTGAAGAAGGCTGGTGGAAAGGAAAGCTGAGAGATGAGGTAAGAACCATATTCCCTTATTTTTGTATCAATCTAAATTCAATTTACTTTATTTTTTGTTTAATTACACTATCCATGAAATAAACTGTCATTAATCGCTTTATCAACAGCTATTTCGCTTCAATTCCTGTTATGGGTATTTCACCTCATACTCTTTAGGCCCAATAAAGGGTATAAAAGATTATTTAAGGGCCTAAATCATGAGACTTGAGTGAAATCAATAAGCTCTTGAGTGAAAGAGTTTGGATTAGAAGATACAGGTCACTATGAATTGATGATACAAGATTTTGAGGCTAGCTTTTGCTGTAGTCTGTGCTATTGGACATAGGCAGTCACCTTAGGATAATATTAATAATTGGGCTCCGTTCCACCACATGGCGCTAATTTTCTAAGTAGATGTGCTCAATAATCTTACGCCCGGTTGCTCAGTTTCAATTAACTTTAGGAAAATTAAGTCTGTTCGTGAAGAACAGTTTATTTTCTTATCATGAATCAGAAATGAATTTAAATAAAGATCCAGAAATAGATTGAATCAGCCGTCTTGAATTGTTATCTATGAATGAAATTTACTGGAATGAAAAGAATCTTTCGCGAATCGTGTTTCCAGACTTGTTATCCATGAAATAAATTTCTGAGAATCGTGTAAGCTTAACCTAAAACATGAAAATAAAAACCTTTCAATTAGTCACTAAAGTGTTATCACAATATTCTCTTCATTCTGGAAAATTCATCTGTATTTTTGGAATTATATCGATTTCCAGGTTGGAGTTTTCCCCTCAAATTTTGTGAGTGAAATCAGCGATGAAAAATTGGAATCAGAAACAGAACCTTCGGAAATGAAGAAATCAAAACCTACCCAAGTAGATTCCTTGAAAACTAACGGTAAGTTTCAGGCCATCTGTCAATGCTATCATTAATTTGTGTTAAAATTAATTGTTTGGTATTTCTCCATGATAGATAAAATAACTTGGATAGTGTCAAACCATCTCAGTTAATAGTGATTTGGCAATATTCAATATTCTCCTTCATGACAATATTCAATCTAGTTTCTACACGAGGCCCTTTTAGTAAGAGGGGATACTACTGTAAATGTTTGCTTTGTAGGCTACTACATAAATTGAATAGAATAATCTCCAACATTATTGAAATCTCCAACAGTTCACATTGAATTTCCAAGTTTTTTTCAAGTGGAACTCACACTGTGATAATTTTGTTTGGAAAATTA
Organism: Laodelphax striatellus; assembly: GCA_017141395.1. Lineage (NCBI taxonomy): Eukaryota > Metazoa > Arthropoda > Insecta > Hemiptera > Delphacidae > Laodelphax > Laodelphax striatellus. The sequence continues at coordinate 6,272,722 of CM029530.1, forward strand.
GTAGATGTAAGTAGGCTATAGATTATAGAGTGCATGAATGTAATGTACAGTACAGTATTGAATTTCGGAATAATATTCAAGCGAAAAAACTTAATTCTAGGAAAAATATATGTATATTTTTTTCAGAAAGTGCAACGAACCATAAAGATGCTTCACTATCATCGTCCAGGTCTACCTCTGTTAGTACTGATTCTGAAGTACCTCTTCTCCCTCCAAAACCAGGTAAAATATCCGAAACATTCAGAATTTTCTTGAAGTAATTCAAATATTGGTTCTATAGATAAAAATTCAAATTCTATTAAAAAATGATTGGATCAGTACAATCAGATGTATGAAATTTCATCTGTAGATGTCAGATTCATTAGCACGTCTTCAATTTGTTGTTTCAAAATAGTTTTCCGATTACAATTTTTTTCTATAAAGTGTGTACTCATGTGAACAGAATGAGTCCTGTTCACAGGATAGCTCTGTGAAGATTGAGCTCTGCTCAATGAAGGTTGAAGATTGCTCTGCTTGAATACTCTATCTACAATTATACGGTCAGTTGTATGTAAATACAATTAACCACTGTTAAATGAAGTCATTGGATTGGCGGTTGAATAAAATTGTATTCTCTTGAAACTGGCCGATAGAGTTCCAAAATTATAAACGAATATACTAAATGGAAATCATTGAGGGTAATTGAAGAAAGAATTATCGAGTGAATTTGAACTTAGGTAACTCTGTTTCCATTCATGCAATTTCAGGGTTTATTCTATTTTCACTGTTTTCGTGTGGTGGTTAGTATACTTGAATACCAGATTAGACGGTAATCTGTTTAATTCTTGATACAGACTAGAATGCATGATGTACCTTATTAGCCACGCACAAGTCTAAGGCTTATCTAGAAATCATCAGAAATGACTGTATTAAAAGAATAGGGAAATATAAGTTTCATTACTCAAATCTAGTTTTTTATGGTTCAATTCAAATTTATAGTTTTTTAAAACTCATCGCTGGATCTCAAGGCTTCTATGTAGAACAGTGGTGCCCGAAAATAATTGTATCAGAGAATTATTTAATATCTTGTATTATTTTATGTACTGTATTTATTAAGTATAACTCGGTTCATAAATTTTCATAATAAATTATTATATTCGTGAATAATTCCTGTAATATTTTTTCCAGTTAAAGAAATGTGCAAAGTGATATTTCCATACAAAGCCGCCAATGATGATGAGTTGACTTTGAAAGAAGGCGATATCATAACGATTTTAAGCAAGGAAGTTCAAGATAAGGGATGGTGGAAAGGAGAATTGAATGGCCAGATCGGTATGTTTCCGGACAACTTTGTACAGCTGCTGCCAATAGATGAGGTAAATTAAATTCAACTAAAAATAATCTATCTATGAATTACTTAATATCTAGTATTTTCTAGATATGAATATCTTATGTCTAGTAGCCTATTTGAAAGACAGCAAGGAAAGTAATTACTTATTTGTATTCACAACACCGTATTGCATTATTGCAGTGATTTTGAAAACTTACAGATGTAGAAAAACCAACTTTCATTGTAGTGACGATCGTTTTTCCTGGAATTGGACATCACCAAACTCAAATCTGTCCAATACTAGGACGAAACGATCGTCACAACAATGTAAGTTTGTTTTTCTAGTTGAAAGGTTTTCAAAATCAGGGTAATTTTATCAGTAGAAAAAAATTCAAAAAACTATTGAATGTCACACTTTTGATTGGTTAGCTTGGTCAAATCCGCCATACTTTCGCCCATTCCCATAAGATTTGCATTGAAGTGATAAGCGAATCATATTTTATGTTGAGTGATTCACAATAATTGGCTTATGTCAGTGTTAGTTTTCTCATTTTAAGATATCAAAGCAATACCAAGAGTAGAAAGATTTTTTTTTAATTTTAGAAAAGTTTTTTGTGTCGTTTTTCTCAAAGGAAGTTTGATAAATGTGTGAATGGGTCCAAGTTCGCCTGGATCAAAGTTTACCCATATCAGAATTCAAAGTATTGGCAATAATGTGGCGGTGGCGGGAAAAAATGTTCCAACTGTTATGGGCCCTTGTGACACCAGTGTGATTGTACAGTCTCTGTAGGTAAAGAGAAGTCTAACATCAAAATGACCACTAAAGTATGAAACTTGAAAGTGTCAATAGAATTTATTCCCATAAATTATTCACAAATTCTTGATGATAAGTTTACTGGCAACTGGTGGTCGGTCGCCAGGCGACTGATTTCTAAGAATAAATAAAAACTTATCACACCATAATACTCAATGTTACTTATAATACAATTTTTTAGAATAAATTATAAGCTTTAGCCACAGATAAGGTATAATACATTATACGATATATACATCATAAGGATTGTACATTATCTGTGCTTTAGCCTTCCCCTTCGTAGAATTCCACAGATAACGATGTCGACTGAAAACTTTGAAACAAGGTATTTTTTTTATCGTATGGCTTTTTATTGGTGGGGAGACCCTTACGGGTAGGTTCCACCTCGCCTAATTGCCCAATTTTTGTGTCGGTCACCCATCCGAGAGCGGTCGTGAATGTTTGTTACTTAACCACATGATCACTTAGCAACCACTCTCACCGAGTGACCACTGATATTACTATTTTTATAGTGTAGATCTATTTATGATAGTGATACAATCGTTATCAAGTGTCTTTCATCTATTACAATGTTTTTGACTAGGCTGATTCTTTCGAATTATTTATTCAATTCATATCCTTTTTGTTTTTGTCAATTGAAGAGTTCAAAGCCAGCACGACCGCCGGTGAAAGGAGCCACAACGAATCGCACAAGAGACTCTCTGACGAAGCCGGCCCTCAGCAATAGCACCAGTTCATCATCACTGCCTGAAGTTCAGCCGTCGGCCACCTCAACCCACTTGCCAGATGCTACCGAGCCCACCGTTAAAAATGGTCAGCATGCACTTCCGCCTTCAGTCCTTGTTCATTTTTTATTCTTTGTTCTCATTTATTTTTCTCATAACTCGTATTCTTTATTCCTATTCTTTTTTGTAATCATTCTTCTGCATATGCCTCTCAGCAAGGATCAGGCTACCGAACCCCTCTGTTGAAATTGGTGAGCATGCATTTTCTATTCTAGTTCATGTTTGTTTGTCAATGGCTCAACAGCCCTATGTGGGCTTAGGCCTACCAGCTGGTTGCCATTTTCACATCCACTTGACTGAATCAGCAGAGGTGAATGATCATTAACCAGAAAAGATGTAACATTGACATCTCAACCATAAGCTAGTCTTCGCAACCCAGTGATGGGAACAAAGCACTGCTGGATAACATTGTGTTAAGCAGCTATATAGTGCAATTTAATGTGCCTCCAATATAGAGGCACATAAATTCTTTTAGTGAGTAAAAGAATTTATTCATAGTTTGGTTAGGTTAACCTAACCCAACCTAACCTAATGATTTAATTCTAAATTCAGCCTCCAAATATAGGGAGTGACTGACTAGCCTTACTAACGATTAGCCAGGCTTCCAATGGAGGGTAGGTCTATTTTAGTTCATGGTGATTTTTAATCGTATTTCTTGACATCGGTCCTTTTACTTCTGCCTTTTCTTCTATACAACAATGAGACTTGTGCCTGTACTTTCTACTGTCAAATAAGATGCGAATACACGATCCATATTTTCGTCTGGCTCTTGCCATTTGCTTGCAAATATGTCAACGATATCGTCCACACGATGCATTTATGCACACAAATATGCATCGTGCATTCACACCTCTACGTATTTTATTATAAATTTAACAATTATTCAACAGTGGGATAGATTTGTGAATTGGAAGAATTATGAAATGGGATACATGCCACGTTGCTAGTTTTCATTGTTATTTTTGAAATTTTTGTACGGTATTGGAACGCTTATTTATACTTGGAATTTTCGTGTTTATAAATTGATTGGCATAGGCTATCTCAGTCGATTCAATCATAAAATTTTATGAATAGTTCATAAGAAAGTGCCAATTATAATACCATAATGCATTTATAAGAATAAATAAGAGTTCATGAATCTGAAATTTCAGAAATAAATCTATAAACTAGTCGACTGGCAATGTGTAAATGCGGCATTAGAAATGACCTCTCTATCAGCATAACCGCAGGATATATCTGTGAGTTGTAAGAATAATTATGGAAGGGGTTAAGAATTGTACTTACTTATAATTTGTCTAGAAATTGCGATTCATAAACTTATTTTAATTCACAAATTTCATTTTCATTAATGTACATGTAGAAAATTATCAACTTGTATTCCGCAAATTCAGAAGATACTGTTTAAATAATTTGAAGTTGTTTTCTGCAATGACCTGTTTTAAGCTGTTGCGATAAAGTTGTAAGATGACTTTCTGTTTCAAGTCTCTACGATATTTCAATTCTAACAATTTTATCATCCAATGATAAGGCTGACCATCAAGTCTTTGTTGTATTGAATTATAGATTATGTGATTTTTTTAGAAGTTTCATTAGCAATCGTCTCTACAATGGGTAGAAATGGTTGAACATTTTTCCAACTTGCTAAAAAGTGGCATTAATTTCTAGTCTTAATTTACTCACTAGCTGTAAGTTATGACATAACTAATGGTACCGTATTCGAATGTCAAGAATTGCATATTGTGCTCGTGTAGAGAAACCTTTCAACAGTTAACCTCTGCATTGGAGAAAACAAAGTAGGCTTTCATCTGTTGCAACAGTTGCTCTTGAAATATTTATTGTTATTGATTATTTTCTTCCTGAGGTCTTGTGTATCTTGAACTGTGTGCTTTTAAGCAGCTTGAAAATGCTGCCTTGTGTTAATCATTCATTTCGTAAGTTTATGTGTTTTACTTGGAATAATTTCAAGAAATACAATTATTCATTAAGTATTGGTTATGAAATCGACGTAGTTTGGTTTGAAATCAGAAGATATATTATTTGAAACCAGTTCAACCTTCATACAATTTAACGATAACAATTGTGTTTGTTATTGAAGATTTTAGTTGTAGTTGTCATTGAAGATACACTATAAATCCAATCCCTTTTATTTTTAATTTGTTCACTTAAATAATAATGATGTATAGAGTAAATTGAAGGTACTGTCTGTTTTTAGAATTCCAAATATTGAAAAGTGATCATGTACATCACATAAATACAGTATAAACAAATTTTAATGAATAGTTATTATTGAAATGCTGTTCATTTTCAATTATTACTATTTTTCCACTTTACTATTTTCAACTATTTTTCTAATAAGTTTTAATATGCTCCTGTTACACTTTTAATATGCATCTTCATAGATGGTTAATAGAATAGAATGACTGCCTTTATTTTAACCTGCGAGGGCGAAATTAGGGCGCAGTCGGGCATATAATAATATGTTGTTATGTACTTTCTATTAGAATTCCAATATGTGTTAGAAAGCTCATACTTTGTTTAAATATATGCTTTTAAGAGCTTAATGTATATGAAAATTCAGTTCATTTGAATTATAATAAATTTCTTTTTTGTTTTCGAAAAAGATTAAAACAATTTTTTGTCATAATCATACATTTCAACAAATTATGGTTGTTCAAAAATGTTGAGTTTTTAATATTTTTGAAGTTTTAATGTTATTCATTACTGAAAATGTTGTTAGTCAAATTTCCAATATGTTCACATAAGCTGGTACGCATAGATGGCATTTATTTATTTATTACAATATTGTTATGGGTGGCATAATAAGCCACATCAATATTCGTCATCCAATAATGAACATTACAGGATTACACGAAAAATACATACTAGGAACTTATGATTTACAACATTCAAAAGACTTTTATAGAATATTCTGTGTTTCAGAGTGATCATATTCTGTTTGAATGTATTTATTAGAGTTTAAATGCATTACAATGACTGGAAATGCTGTGCACTGAGGTCCATTATGTTTTCAAATAAGTTGGTATGTGAAAATAATGAAAATAAAGTAATGTAAAATGATGTTTATTGGAATTCTATATCGTTTTAAAATGGTCATGTTTTGTTGAAACGTATGTTTGTAAGAATCTTAATGTAATATCACTACCGAAAATACACTTGATTTGAATCTTGTTTGTTTTTTTTTCGAAGAAGACAAGTCAAGCTTGCCAGGAATCGCGGGCAAGAAGCCGAGCCTGCCGCCTCCGCCCACAAAGAAGCCGCAACGAACACTGAGTGGCTCGGTGAAGCCACCGGCCCCCACCAGTCCCGATAGTACAACCGAAACAACGAGTCCTCCCCAGCCCAGAACAGTGAAGCCGAATGATGCTCCAGTCGCAGGTAACGATATTCCTACAGCTGTAATCGTTCTGTAATGCTGTGCGAATGTTATTCGATTTATTTATTGAAATTTATAAGAATAAATGCTAATTATGATACCATAATACTATCTAAAAATGAGAAGTAGGTTCCAATATAACATTGGGTGTAACCATTGAGAAGTTTACTCCCTCCTACTAAAGCCCGGTCTAGACGCAACGATAAGTTTGTCAAACTTTTTGTTCAAACTTATCAGGATTATTTTAAATTGTCATAAAACAGCTGATTTAACGTCAGTAAACAAGCTTACATCAATCAGCTGTTTTCTGACAAGTTAAATGGATCCTGCTAAATAGCAGGATTATTTTACAAGTTAAATGGATTCTGCTAAATAGCAGGATTATTTTACAAGTTAAATGGATCCTGCTAAATAGCAGGATTATTTTATATTGTCAGAAAAACAGCTAATTGATGTACGCTCGTTTACTAACGTTAAATCAGCTGTTTTATTACAATTTAAAATAATCCTGTTTGAACAAAAAGTTTGACAAACTTATCGTTGCGTCTAGACCGGGCTATAGTCTGTACTCTCTGGTATAACTATTGATTATTGAGAGAACCAGACTTAAGATACTGGCTCAAGTGAGAGAAAGAGTGAACAATCGGCAGGAATTGAAGCTAGGTTATCATTGAATCAAAAGCAAAAATGCCTGTTTTTAAACCAATCGTATTAAAAACAAAATTTTCATCCAAAATATCAAGGCTGTGTTTTTTAAGATCACTTTAGTATTCATTTTAAGATAAAATAAACGATGATCTATTAAATTTGATCCAAGCAGCTCTGTCAAAAGTCGAGAGATGGCGCTGATTTTATTTTAATTTTTTCACCCCTTAAACGTAATTTTAACGAAATGCAAATGAAACCTGCACATCAAGGACCGCTAACCTTTCTCTTAGCGCAAACCGCATCTAAATTGGCCCAATGTGACGGTCATTATCTGCAAAACTCTTTCACAGTATAACTCTCTTCTCTCAAACTTTTAATTTATTTATTTATACATACATATAAAAGCTCACAGACACAAGGTCCATTACAAGCCTTTTGACATTGCTATTGGATTTTCAAGTAAAAAAAGAACAATAGAAAAAATACAAAACAAAATACATCACACTTCACTAAATTAGAAATTCAAGAAATTTAAGAGATTAGAAGAGACAATTTATGAGTAAAATAGAGAAAAAAAATGAAGTTAATCAAGAGATAGTATAATGTAAATGTGATATACAGTATAATAAGGTAAGCTAATACAGTATATAAGGATAAATAAACAGTTATTTCTCTAAAAATCTGATAATCGTAGTTCTAGTGCACTCCAAATATTCATATCCCCATTCATATTCGTAATCATATTCCTATTCACATTCCTATTGATCTTCCTATTCATATTCCTATACTATAACCTGGATATCTGATCCAGTATATTTCTAAACCTCAAAATCTGATGGCTGATTGCCAGGTGTAAAAGCGAAATCGCCAGTGCCATCAGCCGCCAGCAGCAAGCCGCAGCCGCACAGCGACGTGAGTCCGCTGCGCAGCCCGCGAGCCGTGCCGCCGTCCGCGTCGCCGCACCAAACCTCCGAAGTGGACGGCTCTTGTCTGAGTGTGGGCGGCGGGTCGCCGCGCTCCTACACCGTCAACCACAGCGACGCCAACAGCGGCACCGCTGCGGCCAACAACGACGCCGAAATCGACTTTGATGCAATAGGACGCACGGCCATGCTCACGCATCCGACTGCATCCCGAGTGCGTGCTCCCCGCAGGAGACCGCCTAGCAGTATCATATCCAAAGATGTGAGTTGTTCTTCAAACATCAATTCAGTTCTTTGTTATGGTGAAATATGATTTAAAGATCTTCAATACTTTGAAAAGTGTGTCAAAGCTGCGTAACATCAGCTGTTTACTGATCGCCAAGCGTCAAATTAAATGAATCGCACTGTAATGTAGTTTTTCCTTTGCTTAATCTGCGATATTATTTTATTCTTTTTTTTAGAATAGAATAGAAAGCGTTTTATTGTAACAGCTTTTGAGATCTTCAGAAGCGTTACCTTCGTCACAATATACAACAAAATTTGTTATACTACTATTCAATATTTCATTATCATAATACTCATAATGCAATCCAATAATAATTTTAAACAGTAGTAGTCACATAATAGAAATCATACGTCAAGAAAAAGATGAAGTCTATGTATATCCTGATCTTCGGATAACAATTCGGATTTTATTTTTTGCATGCAAATTATTAATTGTAAGTAATCGTAAATTTTGTACTAAATTTTAAGATAGAATGTGTATTGAATTGGCACCTGCTGATAAACATGCGGTTTAGCAGAACCCAAAAATGTAATTAATGTTTAATAAAATAGTGATTGACCATTTAACTTATTACAATGATGCCAAATTGAACTGGATTATTGACTCAAACTTCAAATAATTCATGGTACAATTTTTATAATAAAATGTTTCACCTTTTTAGGGACGTATATTCATAAGTACACTGCATTCACTTTGGACTGACAATGATCACCTCATTACCGCTTTTCATAGACATGAAAGAGTATAAGAATTCATCCATTATGTAATGCCATATTAGTGTTGTTTAGTTGATGAAATCTTGTACACTTTGAACATGGTAACAAGCTAATGAGTTGTAATGATTAGAATTCATTTCCAGTCCATGTGCCTTAGCAAAATCAAGAGTTATGGGACACTCTGGCATCCGTTTTTCCTCTCTTACTCACTCTCAATGCCTTCTATATCGGAGTTGATATTTGGCCGCACCAACAAGTCGCCTCCAGGAGGCTGGGTCCTCAGGTTCACCCTCTGTAACTCCAAGCTGAACAATAGTTTCTTCAATTTCACCGTTCAGATTCCAGATAATACCATAGAGAAAGCATTACTCATGGGCATGAACCATCTACTTGTAATGCTTTCTCTATGATAGTACTCACCCAAGGAAAGCATTCAGTTTTTTTCATGTGCCATTATAATTTTGTGTGACTAATAGTATTTCTCGTTGACAGGAAAGTCCGTCTGGAATGATGAATGGAAGTGCCGAGTCACACCTGGAGAAGCAGCCGACTGCAGCCATGTCCTTAGTGGAGGAGCTCAAATTGAACTACGCTAAAAAGCAATCCGGGCAAGGTGCTGTTGCAGGTAAAATACAATATTAATTTATATCTTTAATTTCTTATTCGATGACAAAAAAAGTAAACAAATGGTGAACTAGAACTGAATATCTTCATTGGCATGTATTAACTTCTGACACGGTGTCTGGTGATATGTAAACATAATGAAAACACTAAGATGTGGTTTTTCAATAAACAAGTGATATTTGGCTACCTACACATTAGGTTTAAAAGTTAATTTTTGTCTTATGAAAGCACTAAGATGTGGTTGTTCAATGACTCAAATCCTTTGACTCCTTGAGGAGCATAGGTCAGGTAAACATACTGAAAACACTAAGATGTGGTTTTTCTTTAAACAAGTGATATTTGGCTACCTACACATTAGGTTTAAAAGTTAATTTTTGTCTTATGAAAGCACTAAGATGTGGTTGTTCAATGACTCAAATCCTTTGGCTCCTTGAGGAGCATAGGGCAGGTTGTTCAATGAACAAGTGATATTTGACTACATCTTAGTGTTTTCATTCGGCATGAATCAACTAAACCTTGAAAGCACTAGAGATTTCGATAATTTTTATTCCAAAATTTAAGATATATTAACCTTAGTTTGGACTACATTAACAAAAAGGCTGAGCATGTTTCTTCTCTTCCAAATCATATAATGCTAAATTATATAATAATTATGATACAATATAATATATAATTATGAATAATATTATGAGTATAATATGTATAATAAATTATTTTTGTGGTTGTATAAATGAATGAATAAAGAATAGGCTTAAAGTTATTTCCAATATTTAGAATTTTTTACAAGTATAAAAATAGTTTTCTATATTACTAGGTAAATTAATGTAGCGTGAGATTCGTTGGATTTTCTCATTCAAATATTTCAGAAGTATAATAACTAGTTACCATTCTCGACTTTGATCGTTCAATTGTTTCAAATGATGATTGAAATGTAGGCTACTGGTGTGATAGATAACCTTTTGCCATTTATAAAGATGTTCATTTCAGTATAGTTGTTCCAATACCTTGTTGTTCGACTGTGTTTCTGTAAGTTTCCAGCTAGTGCATAATCTTATTAACTAAATTATCGCATAAAACTACACCAATAACACTACTTCAGCGTCTTTAATGTTAGGTAACTTGCTTACTTTTATCATATTTTAATCTCAAGCTCTCATTTGAAGAAGTATACATTATTGTTGATATTATCTGTAACATTCAGTGCAATTACTATTAATGACGGATTGAATTATTACTATTATTTAAAGATAGTTTATAATCATTTAATTATCATTTATTGGATACAATCTTATAGGAAAGAAAAAACAGGTTTTAACCCAAAAATTCTTCAGTTCCAAAATTTTTTAGTCTGATAAATTGTTCAAATTAAGGTTATGTACAATAGTTTTGTTCACATCAAATAGTTTAAATTGATTAGTAAACAAAATTTGAAACAACGTAATTGGATCACTTCCTGAGTCTAATATCCAATTGAATTTGATCGCTGTAAGATTCAGTCATTTCATATAGGTTAAATTCAATTGGAGTTTTGTGCAACTGGCCGTTAATGAGGCGAATATTTCTAAATTTATAGACGAAGGCTTATGAAATTCACTGGTGCAAAGGCGTAATTGGTGATAAGAAAAGAAGATAAAAGATTGAAAAGAAGACAAATTATTGTATTAATGTCAAAGGAAAATTAAATCAACTGACAATGAATTATTGAGCGTTAATCAATTTGTTATTTTAAGAAATTCGAATACTCCCTAGTAGTTTTATTATTATATTTATTTCTTTTGCTCTGTCAATAAATTTGAATTTAATTAGTAATTATAGTTTTCTTAGAAATTCTAATCTTTCAATTAATCATTGAATCACCAAAAATATCCATTTTTCATGAGAGCAAATGAAAATGTTATTAATACACGATTTCCTCATTTTTCGTGTATTAATACAATCGCTAGAAACGAACTCACAAACGAAAAAGTATGTGTGAATAATAACAGGCAAAATCGCATAAAAAATATTTTTCTGTGTCCGAAAATTTTTTATTCAATAATTAATTATCGTTAATAATATTGTCGAATCATACTCAATAATTAAATTATTGAATTAAACCAATTCATTCAACTATTTAAACTAATTCGTTGTAGAAATATTTTATAAATCCACTTCAGGCAATGTTTGATGATTTCGTGTCCAGTTCATTTAGATCTGAAATCAGAGATTAACACTGTCATTTGAATGCTAGTTTTTTTTGTATTCGAATGATTGTTAGATTCACACAATAGCGTTGTCGAAGCACAGCAAAGCATGTTTTGTAATGGAATAAGAGCAGATGACCCAGCTCAGCCAAGTGGAACCCAGCATGTTACGCACGGTAGCTCCCTCTCTTTATCATGCATGCATGCATCAAGTTCATCAGTTGGCCATCATTTACTGGCCAAGTGATTGTGGTTTTGACGCTTCCTCGTGAAAATAACAGAAAAATGAATGTATTTTCAGGTTTGAGAATTTATTCAATTTACAGTCGTAACATATTGCTTTATTTTATATTAGTTCAGTGATTTGTATTTTTGTAGGTTTTTATTTTATTATAGACTACTTTCAGACTTTGTGAGGTCAAAAATAACTGCAGTAAATTGAACACTGCTTTCAGAATTTTTGTAGAATTGTTCCATAATGAAATTATAACACAATATAGTCTTTTTCTACTTCTAATAGGGTCTTATTGCGATCGTACGTGTCCGTATGTACGCATGATATACGACGAACGAAAGATCGTACACTTTCGAAATTTAGAATAAAAGATCTTAATAGATCAAGTAAGAAGCCTATTGATTTTGAACATTGAAGATTGAATTTTAAAAAAGTTACAAGCAAATAGTAAGTATTTTAACCTCCAAATTTACTATGCGTGCTGTGGAGCACAAGGACAGGGGTTCGAATCTCGGTCTTGGCAACTGTTTTTTGCAACTGATTTTGATATTATTCAACTTATTTTCATTTTTGAACATTGTCAGAAAACAGCTGATTGATGTACGCTCGTTTTCCAACGTCAAACCAGCTGCCTTACGCCAATCTAAAATAATCCTGATAAGTTTGAACAAAAAGTTTGACAAACTTATCGTTGCGTCTAGACTGGGCTTTAGATTTGTGCCTGTAGCACTCAACAATGTATTTCTTGGGAATAAGGTGTAATGAAAACTCGCGCTTGTATGTCTCTAGATATCTTTATCTGTATATGTATGTTTGCAGGCAGGACGCGAGTTATGATTGGCGGCCAGTCGAGCAGCACCGGTGGCGACTCTCCGGAGCCGTTGACGGCCAAATCGCCCGGTGCCGGCGGCGGGCCGGTGGTGTTTAGGAGTCCACCCGCCTCGACGCCGCCCCGTCCGCAGTCCATGTACACCAGTCCCAGTCCTCGTCCGTCCCCCTCCGCCCTCTCACCTTCCGACACCGTCACGCTCACCGTCAAACAGTGGACTGAGATGAACGATAAGGTAAGGCTGCTCATCAAATCTTATTCATTAACAATTCCAAACAGTTCTGCCTGAAAGATGAGAGATGGCTTCAGATGAACTTATTGAATTTATTTTACATTTTTTCATCCATTCAACGTATTTTTTCCAAAATAAATAAATGTTTATTTCTCAATAAATACGATACAAAACAATATAATCAAAGCACAAAGTTCATCCTTACATTTAAAGAGAAATTAGGCACTCCCGAGAAACATCCATATGGGAGTTGCCATCAATGGATTATACAACTGTAAGTTTACTAAGATTAACGAGAATATAATAATATGAACGAAATACATGTGCAACAAAACGAAAGTCGTATAATGTATAAATGAAATTTTGTGTAATCTACTACAAAATAAAGGAAATATCTAAATGAAATTAATGTAGAAATTCTTAAATGAAGATAAAAGGGATTAAAAATGCATTTAATAACAGAAAAATTAATGAAAGAGTATAAGTGATAAATGTACAAAGAGTATGAGTGTCTCTCTGTACACCAAAAATTATGTGGTAAAAAGGGAAATAATAAGTCGTCCGTTCCGTACCTAATTTGAATACATACAAATGAATACAGTATACATTTCTGTTTGTGTTTTTAAGTAGTTATTTTTAACTGAGCTTTTTAAGTAGGATTTCAATACAAATGAAAGCTGCACATCAAGGACCGCTAAATTTTGTTTTAGCGCCATTTTCATCTGAATCGGCCCAATATAAGGCACAACATATCGGCCACAGTTGCTGTCATTAGTTTTGCAAAAGTCTTCTAGTAGGCTACAGAAGGATTGTTGTAGGACTAAACCAAATTGTTTTTATTTGAATTTTAAAAATATTCATGCTATTGTGACAAAAATGGAAAATATTGGAACTCTCAAATAGGCGTGCCTCGGGAGTTACCTACTCGGGTTACCTTGATTTATTTGCAGAATTTCGTTAGTTAACCTTGACAAGGTTATTTTTAATATGTAACATTAGTTTGTTTGTTTTTGTAAAAATTATCTTTGTATATTATATTTTTCTTGCTTTGTTCTAATTTCAAGTTCGAATAATAAATTGTCCTTTTTCTCCTGAGAAATAAATTATTTATTATTTTAATCGATTTTTCTAATGAGTTCTCAAGGTCGAGTGGTAGAGAGAACTCTTTAGTCCTATCTGTGTCTCATAAAGGCTGTTCATATTACATTTGACTCAGGGAAAATATTTAAAGCTTCAGGCAGTGAAATATTATAAGTTGCTGAGTACTGAAGCTCAATAAGCTAATCGGCGCTTAAGCTAATCGGTGAGATTAGATAAGAGACAGCGCCTATCACTCCCGTTGTGTAACAGTGACTGGCTCCTCTAAATACAAAAATTTATGAGCTTCAAAATCGCTTCCCGGTGGTTCGGAACCCACCTAAAAGCTGTAGGTCCATTCATCTCAAATCATCATCCTTCCCATTACCCACGCACAAGCTTAGAGCTTGTAATGGGCATCATGTGGGCATCATCCCTAGCAAAAAAAAAAAAAAATACAAGCATCGGTTCTTGACCAGTGTTGAATAATAAAAACATGAATCGATTCAGCATTTTTTTATGGGGTTCCAAGTTCCATTGTTTTCGAAGTCATTGTATAACTCTGTATCTTACATAAAAATTATTGTAAAAATGAAAATCTTGTCTGTTGCAGATTTCAAATCTTGAATGTACAGTGGAAAGCCAACGAGAACAGTTTTCAAAATCAATCAAAGAACTAACATCAAAAGTAAATGAAGTGACTGAAAGACTTTTGCAAATGCAGATTGACCTAGAAAAGGTAACAGATCTTGTCACCCAAGTTTGAGTTACATAGATATTTAGTCTCTGCCAGTTGATCTGTGACATTCCTTGTATCATTCCAATCAAATTCAGGAACTCGATCTTCTGGTTTGTCTTCGCTGACATTCCTGTATTTAGTAATTTATTTTATATTTATTATATTATGCAATGATAATTTAGTATTCTACCCATCAATTTGGTAAGGATATTGAACTATCAATTCAAACAATGTTATAGATTTAAAAATAGGCAATAAATTGGAAACAATATATTATATAAATTTGTCATAATAATATTTATAAGCTTTAATTTTTTATATTAAGATACATTTAGAAGAAAAATAACTTAGCTTATCGATTATTACATTCATTAGAGATCAAATTAATAATATGAATCATTGTAAAAACTATTATCATAATTTTTCTCTCAATGAATCTGGTCAAAGTATAATAATTATTCAAGTTTTTTTCAAAATCATGAGTTCTTTGTTAGTCATTTATTATTCAGCTCAATACTTTTGGCCACATGAATTAATTATTGAAGTATAGTTGTATTATTTATTCGCAGTTTATGATAAATAGATTGGTTTATATTATAATCTTTATATGTTATTTGATCATGTTGAAAATGTATGTGCCATAATGTCAAGATTTCTAACACTGCAATTTATATATTTTCCAATGAATTTATTGCAATGATGACTGAATACATTTTTTTGTGAATTATAATTGATTTTCATTACGTAGACATAAGTCTTTGTCCATATCAGAAAAAGACAAATTATTGTTCCAAGAAATGAAACAATATTAGAATACATAATTCATTTATTGTACCCAAATTTGAAACCTTCTTACAGTCTTGATGATTGGTTTCGTGACCACCGAATAATTTTATTTCTCTGTTTCGGTGGAGTGCAATTTGATAATACATTCAGACATATTAAGATCGTTATTCCATTGAAACTTATGACAGCATCAACAAAAATCAAATTTCATTCAAATATCTAGAATTGGTTGGCAAGCTAATTTCAGAAATGATTGAAATTTTCATTCGGATCTATGGATTCAGTAATTATGTACTTAACTAATACCATTGTTTTCCCTGTTTCTATTGTAGTCCCCATTGTTTACCAATGTTTTCATGGTCAAGTGAAAATACAATATTCAAGTGATATAGTAAATTCTCATTTTGATTTTATCAAGATTTATTTTTGAAAATCCCTCAAGTGTTGGTTATTTTGTAGTTGTAATTTATTTTCAATTCTTAGTTGTACGAACAAATACTCTCTTGAATAATACATGTACCTTGAATAATATAAATTTTTGTTAGACCACATTCCTTTCAAAATATCTCTATGGTAAAAAAATCATATATTTTTCTTATCAATTATCTTATTAAATATTACTCTATCAAGTATTCCAATAACTTTTATGTGTAGATTACGAACTACTTGATAATGTGATTCATCCAGGTTGTCATTGTTTATCCTCCAATTTTGATGGTTGTCATGAAAATTCATACATAAATTCATTCCTCTATATAAAAATGATAGAGATTATTATTGTGTAAATAAATTACACTTCATGTAGCGCAGAAATGGTTTCAATTTAGCGCTTTGCTCTCATTAAGAATAGATTTTTCATAAACTCAATTGAAGCATAAATCATTATTACAGACTATCAGCCCAAACTGTTCCTCTTTTGAATTAGTACTGTATTTTTAAAGCAGCTCCAGACGTGCGGTATTTGGCAAACATTCAACATTTGTGTTAATAATTTTGTTGATAATAATGTTAAGCTCATTAACATTAAGAAATTTCTTGGAAATTATCATTATTCGTCAAATAACGAACCTTTCACACATTTGTGATTTGCCGAATACCGCATGTCTGGCTGGAGCCGCCTTTAGAGTGGGCGGTAGTAGTCGGCCATATTGGATTGATGTCCCATAAGATCGATGTAATCTTAAGCTAAAACATGCATTTTCCTGTAACACGTCACGTCTACAGTTTACGTCAGATCTTCTCGAAGAAAATTTTATTTGATAAATTATTAAATGTTACAGGGGCATGGCTTTTTCAAATTATAAATATTTCTTCCAAAAAATTCTCCAAAAATGTTCAAACTTGAAAAAGTATATTTTTGCTGATTATTGCAGTAATTTTCTAATTAAAAAAGTAAAAATCCACCCTCTGAAGAATTTTATTCTCTTTCCAATGACACTTCAAACGTAATTTTCTGTCCAAAAATAACGGCGTTAAAGATTACATTGATCGTATGGGACTACTTCCAATATGGCTGACCACTACTGCCCAGCCTTAAGAGCCATTTTTAGGATATTAGTTTTCTTAATCAGATCTAATGTTTCAATTTAAAATATTTACATCCTTTTTGGCGGCATTATAAGTATTTGATTCTGAATAATAGGTCACATACTTTTTCTGAGAAGCTCTGACGGAATGACCACTCGAAATTGAGATTCAAACTTATTATTTTTCAATTCATTCTACGTACCTGACTAATAATAAAAAACACAACTTTCTCTTTGGGTAAGATTTTCATACACGCAATTTCTTTATACCTCTATATTCTATTTTTAACTCGTGTTGTTTTGTAAGTGATTATTATATCATTTATCATTGCAAGTGATTATTATATGTTTGTTGGTTTTTGAGAATTCGAACATTTACATTTGTGATATATTTGGCAAATACTATTAAATAATGATAAAGACACTATATTTTATATGATAATATAAAATTCATTAATGCAATACTATTAATAATCATTGGCATCGTACTTATCTATCAATATCAACCGACTGTTCACAATAATTGCAACTGTAACATTATCACATGTAACATTAATTAACTATTGTCAATCTGTAGATTTTTCCATAATGGCTTTTAGTTTGTTAATTTCTTCTTGAATTTCTTAATCTTAGAAACGTACTGACAGACTGTTGAGTTTTAGGCTTTTTATTACACATTACATTCGGTTACCAAACTACCGTACTCTGAAAGTCATTGGAACTCATGTTATGGTGCTTATTAGTCTGTAGTCACTTTACTGACTTTTCTGTCTGAAATTGATAATACTAGCTGTTCTGCGTAACTTTTTAACCTGTTGACAACTTTAGTTTTTGCTCCTTACGGTAAAAAATATCCTATTTTGGTAAAACCAGTTCTGGGCCAAAAGTACCACATTTTTTTAGAGAAATCTGAATTTTGAATTATGTATTTGATACCAATGTTTCTTTTTCTAACATTAATGTACACGTTTTGTATATCAAAGACTAAATTTCGGGTTTTATACTATCGCAACTTCAAATTTTGTAAATTTGTAATACAACTAATCCTCTTTGTAATTTAGTCGGAACAAGTTTTTGAAATTCACTACTTTTTCATAAACTTTTATTGATTTTTTTATATATTCCAGATGTATGTTATCGCCGTTGTAGTATTTTATACTCTGACATACAAATATTTCTAAAATTTTAAAAACAATTTCTTACTCATAAAGTGCTTGGCATTGTCGAACAGAATAACTATCAATCTCCTAGTTATCTGCAATTAGTCCCAAGCCTACATGCATTCCTCAATCTTTATAAGATACTTATATTCAACCAATAAAGAAATAACGACTCTCAGTAACTAACTATAGCATTTATCATACTTGACAATTGAGTAATACGAATTACATTTTCAGTTCTACAAGATTAATATGACTGTTATGAAGGCACAATCATATTAGTAGGAGGTCATCAATTATTCCATTTACTTATTGAAATTGTTTGAGGAATATCACTCATTATTTTCTCTTAGGATCTCATTTACGACAGTGATGAATATTAAAACTCCTTACGAGTTGATGACGTTAGTATACTTGTTTAGAACTTCTTGATAAAACCTTCATGTTCTTCGTAATCATTAGCAACTGTAGTAGAAATTTTTCACCAAAAAAACACTCATGTTGTTATTTTGTTCAAGGAAAACTGTAAAATTATAAAAAAATGACGTAATAAAATAGCAATAATAGTAACCATTCAATATACATAATTTTTTCTATGATAAAATTGAATGTGTTTTAACTATTCGTTAGTAGCCTCACAATGTCATGATTTCTAGATTTTTTAGAAGTGGTTGTCTTTAATGTACTTGGTACTTTCCTGGGACTTGAAGAGCAATTAGCTCTTAAGTATACAATTTGCTCAACTTATATTGCCAATTTGGGAGACTTGTACTTACAAATAATTGATATAAACTGAATCAAACATTTGAAAAGCATTTCAATAAGTTTCTTGCTAAATATAAAATAACTCCACTCTTCATTGTATAATTAAGCTTGGAAAGTAAAGCTTATTTTGATTAAAAAAAGCAATTGGCTGTACTTGGCAAGGGGTTAAATTTTCGGCTTCAAAAAACTACATCCTACTAGTCATAAAATATCATTGAGCTGAGTACAATGTTACAATTAAATGCACAACATAGAAAATTATTACTTAGATAATATACTATATAGTTTCTGATCAAGGATCAAAACATTTTTAATCATTCCATATGTATAATACGGCAATCCTATTAATAAATCAGAAAAAAATATTTGTCAAATAATTGCTGTTTATAGATTAAGACCAAGCTGAATAGGATACAATCATATATTCCAATTACCTTGGATTATATACCTTATTTATATCGACTTTATTAACATGTCCTCTGGGAATGTAAAATTTCATAATGGATAATCCATAGCCACATTTATTGAAATAACGAAAAACTAGTTTCGGTATTGAACCACTATCAATCTCAGATAATGAACAGGGAAATATTAAAATCTTGTATTTCAAAGATTTGAGAATTATTTAGTATACATTCAGTAATATTTAGTTATTATTGAATTAATAAAAGTATAAACATTTCGTAAAATAACAAATAAGTTCACACAGTTTTCTGATTGTTGATTCTTTTTCAAATTTCATGTAGCCTAGAGCTTGAAATAGTAGAAGTAAATTCAATTTGTTTTACCGCAATATAGTTGCTCCGAACAATTGTCATTAGTTTATTGTCATGTGGCATGAATATGACATATTGAAATATGTAACCTATCGTATTTCATCAATCAATAGAATAATGTATTGAGCATTTATAGGCTCATTTTGCCATATTATTTTTAAAAAGTATTTTTGTATTGTAGCTTTTATGTGTTGTATATAATACGTTTAAGTAGAATAATTTTTGCATATTCTATATTGATAGTTTATTTTTTCTGTGAATACTGTAACTTATAAAATGAATGTGCTTTGCTAAGAGAGAATGCTTTTTAAACTATTACACATTGTGATTGAATAAGGTTGTCAGTGGAATTCTATCAGAAACCTAAAAATACATTCCAATTTCATTATATTGATATATTTTATCAAAATGTGTTGATAATTTTATGAAAAAATCTAGAATTATTTTATGACTCAATTTATGCTAGAAACATTTCAATTATAACAAATCTGTGTTTTCTGTCTAATTTCTTCATGTAGTTCAATTAAAACGACAATATTTTCAAGCATATCTCATATAATTTTTGCAATTGTATGTTATATTTCAAATAAATTATTTTGGACGACTTTGTGAAAATTTTTGCAAATTCCCAATGTCACTCACTATCTTGGTCGTTCTGTGTTCTCAGTGTTGGGTGTTGAAAAGGCGGAGAATTTCAAGTTGGCAATTTTCTGTGCAAGACCTTTCATTCCTAAGAGAACAATTATTTGGAACTCATTTAGGAGTATTAATTCATAAATAACTGAGATATAATTTTTGTAGCTAAAAAGCAGAAGATTGGAGAGATGAACTATTGTTTCTTGAAGCCTATTTTCATTGAAATTGCCATTGTTGATACATGGTCAAGGATGAATCATCAACAATAATAGAACTTCATCACATCAAATCTCGAAAGACATTGCTGTTCAAGTAATATTCATACGGTACTCATCAACTTTAATTTATTGGAAAAACGAAAAATTCCGAAAATGTTGAGAGAAAAAAATTTAAAGAAAATAAAAAAAGCGTTTGAGAGTGTGTTTTATTCACAAGCTCAGTTCAATGTTGAAATGATACATCATTTTCTGTCAAAATTCAATTCTTCAGTAGATGGCTCTAATTCATCATAAGTGTTGATGTGTTTCACGTGTAGAGTGTGGATATTGAAACGTCATCACCTAATTGACTAGATTGTGCAAACAATCTATGTAGAAGCAAGACTAACAAACCATTATTCGTTGCGAGTGCTTATATATACAGATTATGCCACCTAGAACCAATTAATTTATCATTTGTCATTTTGTGCTGCTTGGACGAGATCTTCATATCTCATCTATTTGAACCAAGTAAGTAGAGAAACTCAATTAAATTTAACCGCCGTAAAATGACTTCATGTTATGGAACTAATGCATTGAAATTCCTATTATTGAACTGTATGCATGATGGTGTAATTTTACGGCTTTGGTGTTTATCCAATAATTTAAAAACCCTCATGATTGCCTAGTAGAATCTAACACGTTTAAGGTAACACTGAATTTTCATTCAAAAAATTTGGAAATATTTTACTCAATGCTGAAAAATTTGTTTTCAGAATGAAATTCCTCTGTCTGGTGTTGGGAACTTTTTTGGTTGTTATGGTATGTAAATAGGAGATATGAAGTGTACCTAATATATATATTCGTAGAAGATATTCTCGTAACATGTAACCAATAATTTTAGAAAGCATTACGCAAGTAGATATCTCATGGGATAGGGAACGTTGATGCGATTTTCGCTGCACCGTCAAGACTCTAGGCCAATTAGTTCCTGTACGGTCAAGCTAGGGGCGCTAGAGGTCTCGCCATTTAAACACACGGTCGCTCACACCAAGTACCATAGAGTCCTCAGAGATATCGCCACCATATACCGTTCAAAATCCGGTCTTCACTCTTTAACAAGGGCATGAACTATCTACTAGTCAACTAGTGTAATGTTTTCACTATGATATTACTTACTCTTTGTGTTCCATTTCTATATCATGATTGAAATATTTATAACGATTTCAAGATCTTAAGACATAAGTTAGGAATAAAGTCATAGAATGAAGCATATTTCCAACTTAAAATTTTACATGAAATGGGCATGAATTTTCCTTTATATGAATGTACGAATATTCAGTAATCTTGGTGAAATAGGAAGACATAAGACAAATCAGATATAAACTTTGACCATTCTTCAAAAAATTCCATATTTCAGATTGATAACAAAACTTTTTTGCAGACTATCAATAGTGCTGGAGCTGATAAATTTGGTGAGTATTTTCAATAGTTTGCTATCGTTGGGAAATTATCAATGGATGAAAAGTACGGTAGTTGAAAACACTATTAAAAAATGGAATAAACCGGTACCAGTATGCGATTACTAGAAGGATGGTTCTTGAGTATTTTTTGGAAGCGGTGTATGTATATATTTTTTCTAATAGTAAATAATGATGATGTGGGAGCTGGATTTAATTTTTTTTCTAAAACTCAATCTTCCTTGGTTAGTTTGAAATATCATTATACCGTATACAATGTAAAATTTATCTTTCATAATTTAAATGGATATCAGGTACATTAGGAAACGTTTCAATATTAGCAGCGGTGAATTTAGAAGCCACTTTACCCAAATTCAATATACTCTTGTTTTATTTTAGTTGTGATATTTTTACATTTTTATAAAATTATACCGGTAATTCAAATTATTTCCCAAGCTTGTAAGTACATATTAAAAAAGTTTTTATTGTCATAATGAGTAAACTATATCTTTTCTTTTCCTGCAGATTTTGATACATTCACAGCAGGAGACTCTATTTCCGCAGACGATATAACCGCATTAATGGAAAATAAGAAATATGAACCTTTTGATGAGAACTGGCCGGATGAAAACAAAAGAGGTTAGTAGCTAGAAGAGTACGGTATCTGCAAAAATATTAATACTCACTGGAAAATGACATATTCAAAAGGATGATAATAGTCAAAACTAGTTTGTTGGGCAAAGATGCTATCGTTGATTGGTCCATAACATTTTTCATATGTTTGTAATTTAATAGTATATTACGCTATAAGACCGGGACATAGGTGTTTACGGTACAAGCATTATAGTTCCCGGGCGAGCCTTGCCGAGTCCGGGAAGACATGCGAGTACCGTAAGCACCTTCCCGGGTGAGTCGCGTACGATAATTTTGCCACACTATACGGGCCGAAGTACTATTCGCTTTCACCTTTCACCCGGCCGTGGTTGGTGTAATGTATGAAATTATAATTTATTGCTTTGCAGACTTCATTTTGGATGTACTGAGTGATATGGTCAATACTAATGGTTCCATACAAAGGAAAGAATTTGACAATGGGCTAAAGGCTGAATTAGAGAGACGGTAAGATCAACAGTTGATATGCGTAATCTAGCAGATATATATATTAAATAGAAAACTATTTCAAGTGAACTTTTTTAAATACGATTTGAAAAAAATAACCAATAATACTCTTTGCGTTAATAATCATACTCACCCTTAAGGTATAGCCTACTAGATTTCTTCAAGACATGCGGATGAATCAAAGCGGTAAACAGACCCAATTCTACCTTGTTCTAATGTATCCTATGTATTCAATATTATTAAATAAAAAATAGTAGTTTATGCAATGGTTGTATTATGAGAGCCTTTAAACGACGAGAGAGATACCGAGGTTAAAATACGAGCGGCAAGGCCGCGAGTTATTTCAAGGTATTTCAAGAGTCGTTTAAAGGCTAAAATAAAACCATACACCATTTCATCTAGACCAACAAAAAACAATAAACCCTACATTATTAATCTAATTTAACCTTGATTCAAATGACCATGTTTTATTTCAATGTTTATCGTATAGGTTAGGAACTGTTCCGTTCTTGTGTCTTAAAATTGGATCAGATTGAACAAGGAACGTTTCATAAAGTCTTCATTATGATTCCAATTATGAAACTGTAATGATTGCATTATAACACAGTCTTAGATAAAATACATTTTACAAGACCGTGTTATAACGCAATTACAGTTTCATAATTAAAATCGAAACAGTAGCTTTTTCGAAATGGTATTTGAAACTTGTATCATAATGAGGACTTTTCGATACAGATTGTATATTGTGAGACGTTCCTTGTTCAATCTGATCCAGTTTTCAAACACAAGAACGGAACAATTCCTAACCTGTACGGCAAACATTGAAATAGAACATGGCCGTTTGAATCAAGGTTAGTTTAGATTGATAATTTAGATATTATTGTTTTTTGTTGTTTCATGAAACTGCTTAAAACTTTTTAAACTTGTGCAAGTTGAGTAATTCCATTATTTTTTTTACAGATATAAATTGCGATCTAATTCAGGATTGACATTTTTTCCCAGACATGAAAGTGAAAACAGTGAATAATTTTTAAACAAGAAATTATTGCAATATTGTCAGAAATTATTATTCAAGTTAATATCTCAATTAATATTATTAAAGTTTTTACTCTAAATGGAAATATATCTTGCTAGAAAGATTGAAGATGAGAAAAAAGCTTCAAACCAAATTATGGCTTCAGTTTATAATATAATTATATAATTCTCGATTGGAAACTACTGTTGAACTAGATTGAATCATCAACTAGATGATTGAACCAAAAATCATCAACAAATTACATGTACAATAAAATAATTTGTAGATAATAATATACCGTAAACAAAATAGAATACACCCAAGTATATGAATGTGTATTGAGAGTGAAGTGTTATTATAATATTCAAACTACTAGCTTATTATTTGAATCCTTAAAAAGTGGAAGGGTATCAGAAGACCAAATATTTTGACGAATTAATTTATTTGTTCGAATGTAAAATTGTAAAACAATAAAATGCAAAAGAAAAGGTTTCTGATAACTGTAGTGATATCAGAGACGTGACTATAATAAGAACTGGATGAAAAACGACTGATCAAAGTGTTTACATTTGAGCTACTATTTTTCAAATAGTGAAAACAATTTTCCAAAATGGAAAACTTCCAATGTGAGTGGATATCTTATATCACACAAGAATAATTACAAGTTGAATAATTATCAACAAGTACAACTTGATGAGTGATAAAAGTGACATTAAAATGCCAGATGGAATGGTAATTGAACCCACAACTACCAATCAAAAATTCTCCTTAGTTTACCCTCGGCATTGTTGGAATCTCAAGTTCTCCAATTTTCCATTCGAATGGCTTAGAAATATCCAGTCACGAAATGCCTTTATGACTCCAGGGGAAGCTTGAGATCGTTCGCAACCATGGCGGCACTCACATGCATCATTTTATGTTTGTTCTTTTCAAAAGTGTCGATTGCTTCTTGCCTCATTTCTTCCCAGCCATACAGATCCCTGCAATAATGAATAAAAAATACTCAACATGTCTTGCTTCGAGAAAAGTGCTCATAAAGCCAAACTACTTTATTAGCTGCTAGCCAAACCGTTCATACAAAGTAGCAAGTGTGATAAGCAGTAGCTTCTAATAGCAGCTACTTATAGAAGTAGCCTATGTCATACTTGCTACTACTTAGTGTCAGCTGTTTTGTTAGCAGCTAATAAAATATCTTTGTGTGACTCAGGATTAAATCTGTACCTCAGAACCAGAGAGGCCAAAGAGGAGTTCGTAAGCGTATATTATCCTACACGTAGTTAATATGGAGTTTTTGAATACTGAGATGTTCTTTTCTGTCAGAGCCAATCACATTTAACATTATAATATATTGAAAATTTAACATACATCGAATTCGGAAAAACGTTCATTCTCTAGCTAGATGGACACAAGATTCTTCCACCATACCAGTTGTAACAAAATAAAGCACTGACTGTTATACCACTCTTCTCCATTTTAAAGGTTATGGCGATATGAAGATATACTTTTGAGCAGAGAAAAATTCCCCTGGCGAACTTTATGTCCCAGCCGGACATGCTAAATTTTGCTCCATACTTTCTCTAGCCGAACAGTTGTTCTATTTCACAGGTTATAAGGTTATACTTCTAATGTTTTGAAATAGAAGACAACAAAACAGCGTGAAAATTGAATAACATGCGGGAATCAAAAATGAAGAGCTTTGCACTGTGGTTGGAAACAGCTATTTGTGTACAGCCTACATCAAGCTACTTTAGTAGCTGCTACTAAACGGCAACTGTGACATAGTCAGTAGCTTCCATTAGCAGCTTCCAACAATCAGATTTCACCAGCTGCGACTGAGTAGCGGCTATTAATTAGCTTGGTGATCTAGTCTGATACATATAAACTTGAGCGAAACTCAAGTTTCTGCAACGAGAGGATGTGTTTCTCATGTGCGAAAACGATTCCTTGTAGGATTACAATACAGTAGTACACCGAGTAGGTTCACTATTACCTTTATTCAAACTTTTAAATATATTCCATGTTAGCAAGTGAATAGAAATTATGTGATTTAGAAAAGTAGTATTAAAAGTAATTATTGAAAAGTCGAGAAATGAACAAATTGTTAATCAATGATAAGTCATACTGAAATTTCTTAACTCAATTGCTCAATTTCTTTGGAGTGGTCCGTAGCCGAGGGCGATAAGCGCCTGTCTGATAATCCAAAGGTTTCAAGATCGAATACAGTTGCCGGAACGGATTTTGACAGAAACGGCCACTCCCGTCTTTCGGAGGAGACGAAAAGCCGTCGGTCCCGACTGCCTAAAAACAGTCGTCATCTCTCATCATCACCTCTCTCATTAAGCACGCACAAGCCTAGAGCTCATGTGGGCATCACTCTCAAAAAAAAAAAAAAAACCAATAACTTACCTGTACAAAGGCCGAACATATTTCATTCTTCCATATTTAGTCACGAAATCTTTCACCAACGGAACCGCGTCTGTCCATTTTGCTTTCAAGCACAGTCTCAACCATCTAAAATGGAAAGAAGATTGTTAACGATAAAACTATGAAGATGATTACTCATTCAATTTATACAGATTTTTCAAGTAAATAATGAGAGGAAAGTGCACAGGGAATCTTGATTTTATTTACAACCAATCGTGAGATGATCTGTCCCAAAAATTTTACCTTCAGGCGCCCATATCTCACAAACTAGTGAACAAAAAAGAAACTTTTTCGCCTAAACCTTATTTCATTTTGATAGCTTGATACTATCCAAATCGTTAAACTTTTTAAAATATCACCAGAAAAAAGTTCCCAAATATGCTGATGCACAGCCTTAAAATATTAAGTTGAACTACCCATGTTTTCAATTTGTTTATAATATCAACTAATCTATAATACATCTATTAATATAATATTTTTTAATATAAAATGTAACAAACTTATTTTCTAATATTATCAATAGTGACTAGTAACTGATACAATTGAAAAGTTAGTCATACAGAGTAGTCCAGGAGGAATTCAAGCCGAACAAGCTTATTCCTCCCATCATAATAAACAGGAAAGTTTATTTCAACATGACGCCGAAAATGCTTTGCTATCGATATAAAGATGGCGGAAGATTGCACGTTTTTCTCCAAATTTACAATTTCATGGATTCGCAGTGGTCTGATCGCGTAAATCGCTAAAAGACATGATTTTTCTATACGAAGCTGTTGACGTGATTACTTAAGTTAATAAGCAGGTACCTATTTCAAACCATTATTACTTGCGATTTTCAAGATACGTTGAGTTACTTAAGTAAAGGTTAAATTTCCTATTATTCTAAAATGAACCCAAACCTCAGGAATCAGGATTATAAGAAGAGGAAACAGATGAAAATCAGTGTAATTTAATTAATGAGCTATATAGGCTATTAATATGAATCAATTAACCTGAATTTGATCTCGCAGTTGTTGACAGAGTTCAAGTTATACAGCTTCTGCATTGCTTGCACTTTCCTGGTGGGGAATGAATCAGCTAAGAGTAGCTGTGATAGAAATTGTTCTCTTTGAGGAGGAGTGAACTTGGTCAAGTCGTCAGCAGTGAAAGTAGGTTCGCCACAGCAATCCCAGTTTATCCAGTCGGAAGCGAATTTGTTACAAGCTTCGGCTAGTGACTTGTCATAGCTGAAAAAAAGGATTAAAATTCAACGGAATCGAAACACACTCAAAGGAATATGGTTGTAACATTACTAATTTTATATAATAGGCCTATAATAATTAATGAAGTGTCTGATAAAATTCAAATTCTATTTGTAATGAGTTGATACTCGTTGAAGAAGCACAATAGATTTTTTATTATTCTTAATCAAAATAGATTTCTACAAATTTTTTTATAAATATTTTATTATTCAATAAAAATACTGATTGCTGATAACAGGTAATCGATCAAGATCTGAATCCTAGTCGATATGTTTCCCAATAGTATTTTTGTATGTGCTATCAAGTACAGAACTGATTGTCTTAATTGAATTATCGATTAATTTCAACAAACACAAATAGATAAAAACATTAACAAAGAACTGATGGGTGTGCTGGAAATTAAGGAGGGGAGAAATACCTCGACAACTACCAGAGCCCCCTTTAAACTACATGGCCGCGGCCTTCAATGTGACAACGCATGAGCAATGCAAATCGGTCATATGTTTTAGAAGTCATGTGTTTGTAGTGTTTTTTATAAGTATGATTTTATAATGAAACCAGCCGGGACTGCAAGGTTGTCACATTGAAGGCCGCGGCCATGTAGCTTAAAGGGGGCTATGCAACTACGCATTCAAATGTGTTGAGACAGGTATATTCATTTAAGTTGGCGGATGGCGATTAATAAACAGCTGACGTAGACACAGCTATGACACAATACTTAACCTACAAATGCTGAATTCACAGGTTAGTGAAAATACTTTAAAAGGTTTCTTAAAGAATTGAAAGGTCTTTAAAAAAAGGTTTTTGGATTATTGTGTCAAATCTGCGTAACATCAGCTATTTACTGATCGCCATACGCCAACTTAAATGAATACTACTATAGTAAACAAAACATTTTGAAACAAAATGTTGTGGAACAGGAAGAAGAGGGGGGAGGAAGGAAATAGTTAGAAAAAAAATAAGCAAGTCTACTGATAACCCCACTCTCACGGGTACAGAAACGCATGGCATTCAAACTGAGAGCAGAAATTTTTGATCTCATTGCATCGATAACGAATAAGTTATCTCTATAAATGCAGTTTTAATAGGTACTCAGTTTGATTTGAAACAATATCTTTTTGCAGCATACCTTAAAATTGACTGATTATTTTTCTAAAGTATAGAGTAGTACGAGTGATTTTGAGAGCTGTTTCTAATGCAACTTACCTTGGAATTTTGTACGGCATTCCACAAGTATCCAACCACTTTGTCCACTCAATCGACTTGACAGCTTCATTCTCAGAGAAGTATTCCAGGAAGAAATTCTTGAAATCATCCGTGTCGATGGATTTGTATTTGAAGTGATTCAAATACTTTTTCAAAAATGGTTCGAATGATTCTGTAAGAAATAGGTCTAAACGTCAATTGAAATCAAAATGTAATATTATTTTTCAAGATAAAAAAGAACTTAATACCACTACAACACAAAAATTTTAGTATTGATCCTGAAACTGGATTGGAGGATTGAAATGAAGAGGAACAATGCCAACTAGACCAGACGTAAGTAAGGAAAGAGAGCAGTCTCCAAATACAATCATGTAGTTAGTTCAGATAAACTTTTCAATTATTTAATAATGACCTAATTTTTTGTATTGTACTTTATTTTAAAGAGGAATAAATAAGTGTGGATTAATAACTATATCATTTCTGCGCCATGTTACAGAAAAAAGAAAGAAAGTCTCCTTGTTCAAGCAACCCTAGTGCACTAAGCTGAAATTAGATATTAATTTTTAAAGAAAGTTTGAACTTTCTTCGAAGAAAGTTTGAGTTGAGGCTCATCTGAGATTTCATATAGAAAATAGATCATTGTATTAGATCATTATTAATATCACTATCACTGATATCACTAACGTAACTAATACGAGTAACATAGTAGTAAGCCGTAATTTCTTTACACGTCGCACGAAAATTAAAGGTCTAACAGACCTGAATCAAGCAGATCTTGTTAATTTGTCTGAGAATCAGTATTTATCCCTACTTAAATTTATTTATATATCTTGACAACTATGAACTTTCAAAGATTCTATATACACGCACTTCAACAAAAGAATTTCATCAGTTGATCAAGATTCCCGTTGGGGTTGGGGGAATCCATTCCTAATTTGAGTGAGAAAAATAACGTAGGATGTAAGTTTTGGAAAATTCATGTACGAGTGGGCGAGCATACCTGGTCCTCCAACCAACTGTTCTAGATAGAAGAGGAAAGTGAATCCTTTCTCATACGGGCAACTTGAGAATGCTTCGTCAGGATGAATTCCTTTCAAATCAACTACAAGTTTAGTGAGCACATTGTCCTCCTTCAAGACTTTCAACTGGAACAGAGCAAAAAAGGATCATTTTATAATCAAAAGAGTTGCAATATGAATGAATACTTTATATAATGACAATGTAGCAAAATGGTATATGACATATTAAAATAAAGTACCCTGAAACATTAGTATTCAATAACCAGGAAAAGTTTTTCTAAGAAATTGTGAATATTAAAATAAAAACCTTGAAACAGTAGGTAGTTATTCAATAACTTGAAAATGAATAGTTTGAAATGCGTGTACAGCAAAAATTAAGACGAATTAATTGTTTTTTTAAATACGAGTACTGTAATGAGAATTTTAAAGGAATGAATACCTACACACTCACGCAGGTCGTTCAATCCATTTAATGCGGCGAATTGTCGAGCAGCTTCACCTTGCATTCTTCCAAGTATCTTGCGCTCCAAAAACATTGTAAAGCCCTCATTCAGCCAAAAATGTTCAAAATTTCTATTCGTGACTAGATTTCCAGTCCAGCTGTGCGAAATTTCATGAGCTACTACACAGGCGAGCGATCTATCTCCAGCCTGAAAATTTACATAAACAAAAATTATAAACTAGAACAATATTCGATTTTTTTTATCGTATGGCTTTTATTGGTGGGGAGACCCTTACGGGTAGGTTCCACCTCGCCTCATTGCACAATTTTTTGTGTCGGTCACCCATCCGAGAGCGGTCTTGAATGTTTGTTACTTAACCACATGATTACTTAGCAACCGCTCTCACCGAGTGACCACTATTTCGAATAGTTTTACATTATTACTTATTACAGTGACATTCATTTTATTTGACGCTTGGCATTAGATAGATGGATAGATAGATAATCATTTCTTGACGTTGCTGATGACCGTAGAGTCCGATGGCAAAGAAATAATATCTTTCTGTATATCCATCTAATGCCAAGCGTCAAATTAAATGAATATCACTGTACGGTACTTATTAGAGTAATATTTATAATTATTACTTAATAAGTAAGTTATAATTATGACTTATTTTACATTATGAAATCCAACAACCAACACTGCAGCTTTCAATTGAATGGTATTCAGTATAATGTCGCCTAGTGAATATATTACATTTTTCAAGACACTAGTGATTTCTGAATCTGATAGTAGTAAACCTATTATTGAAACTGATGTATGAAACTTACAATAAACATTTACTTATTACCTCTTATCGCCCCAAAATACATATAAAACCGTTGAGAGAAAACATTTTCTCATCACTTTCAGGATCTTGAATGTAAACCTAAATTTGATATAACACTTTTTCAATCTTCAACTGGTAACGTAACAAAGTATAAAAAATTTGATAATGTGGAGTCAGTCTCATAGGCTAACAATTGAATAGTCCCATATAGGTAATAAAAAGTACTAAAAGCTATAAACATTGAAAGAAAAATATTTAAACTTTAACGATACCAATTGAACGTTGAATGGTGGATTTTTACAGTGATGTTTTGTGAACAATTAATTTCAAATTTCAATTTCCTTTTGAATATTAATACAGTAACATAATTATAGTCTATGGATAAACTAAAGTTCAAAATTTTGAAAAATCAATATAGTAGCCTATTTTAGATGAAAAAAGATGGATTCATACATATTTCTGGATATTTTTTCATTGACTTGTGCAATAAAGTACAGTAGTGTAGTGTATAATAATTACCAAAAGCGTTGGTGTGACAAAAGTCAAACACGGATTCTCCATACCACCGTAGGGGAAAGATGGTGGCATAAGCAGTACATCATACAATCCCCAAACATACTCCCCACAAAGCTCCTCAGCTGTAGCAATCATTTTCTCAGTCTGCAATGGAACATAAAAAGTAGTTTACATGGAATTCTAAGATAATTTTAGTTATAAGAAGAACTCAGTCCGCAATTGAACATGAAAAGTAGTACATAGAATTCTAATATATTTTTAGTTGTAGGAAGAAGTCAGTCTTCAATCGAATATGAAAAGTAGTACATAATTATAAGATACGTAGGCTATTTTTAGTTGTACGGAGAACTCAGTCTGCAATTGAATATGAAAAGTAGTACATAGAATTTTATATTAAGAAGCAACGTGGGAAGCTAGAGGAAAGAGAAGCTTTGGGGATAAATATTCGTTTCTCAAGGTTAATTAGCAATCATTTACACACTATTGACAAAGGACATAATAAATTTAACACTGTCCTGAGAAATATAGAATTGTTCCAAGATAACACAATAAATTGTATATATCCATTAGAAGTTTTATTCACCCCGACGCTGAGAGGCAGAAGGGTTAGGAAAAGAAGAAGAAGAAGAAGAAGAAGAAGAAGAAGAAAAAGAAGAAGAAGAAATTTCATTTTCATAAAATAGTAGTGTTTGAAAAGTTTTATTTCCAAAGTAACTGTATTTTTATGTTCCTCAATAGAACTTTTTGGTGGAAGTAGAAAATGAATTGAGTTCTTATTAAAAAACAAGTGTTATTAAAAAAAGAAAACACTATTTTAAAAATGATTGTTTTTCTTTATAAATATATAAAAACAAATATACATAGCCTTTTAATAAATATACTGTACAATATTATATATTATGATTTGAAACTATATTGTTCGACGTCTTCGAAAATCTACTCACGATGTAGAGCACTTACCTCACTAAACTCAAAGGCAGCCGCTTCAACGAATTCAGGCTCCGCCCACACATTGGACCTAGGTCCTAGAGGCTTGCTAGTCAAATTGCCAACTGCAATCGCAATCAGATAGGACGGCATGGGAACATCCTGTTTGAATGTATATTTTTTGGTGCCGTTAGCCGAGACAACGGGACTGCCCTGTTTCAGTGCACTCATTACAACTGTCAGGTCGCTTGGAGCGGAAATCTGAAGAAGATAAAAGTGCGTACGGTAACTTTCATTAAGTGAACATTATTATTCAATTACATTACACTACAATTCCGATGTTGAAAAAGTCACCATGAAAGAACTTGGATAATTGGAGTGCAAGTTTGCAAAAAAAACACTACTCACACAATCACACAGAATACAGTACGGTACTGTCAAAACTAATTTATACTTGAATTAAGTGACCATAAAGTGTTTAAATAATAAATATTGTCACTCATGAAAAACCGTAGCCATTGAAGAAATTGATTTTTTTATAGCCTACAACTTGAACTCTTTCAAGTTGGAAATTCGAGGTTTAAAATTCATAAACTAAACTATTGTTTCAACTAAATAATCTATTGTTTCAGTTTAAACGTAGAAAATGCATATGGGCAAATGAGGAATAACTTGATAAAAATTTTAAGGACATGGATGCTACACTTACTAACCTTCGCCATTGGAGAAATTCTTTATCTAACTTAGAAAGAATTCAAGTTATAATTCGAGGCTTGAAATTCATAAACTCCATAAACTAAACTATTGTTTCAACTAAATCTATTGTTCCAGTTTAAAAGTAGATAATGCATGGGCCAATGAGGAATAACTTGATAAAAATTTCAAGGATATGAATCCTACACTTACTGCACTTCCAATAAGAATGCTTTCATACTGGAATGATTGCACAGCAAATCTTTCTCACTCAACAACTGTTCGCGATGAAGTTCACTCAAAAGTAATAACTTGAATTCTTTAAAATGAAAATTGATTTTTTTCAATGGCTAAGTTTTTCCCTGAGTGAGAATACTAATTATTGAAATGTTCATTATACTGAGTGACAATACTAACTATTGAAATGTTTACTATAATTATTATACTGATAAAGCTAGTGATGAAACGAACCAAAATTTTTAGCAAAAACATTCAGCAGTTAAAAATTAGTATAAGCCATGAGATAAGCTGGCATACCTCTGCAGAATAAGGCATTTTGACTCCAGGTGTGTCTTGACAAGGGATGATTGATCGACAATGGATAGGCTGAAACAGACAAATAAGTAAATCAATTCAACACAAAAACTTTGGTGAATAATTTATTTTTCGCATAAAAACCTTCATTTTTAAATCTTAATAGAGGAGTTTCATGGGTTTCTCTGCCTATGAAATGAAATTTTCTATTTAGCAAGAATGTATTCTGAGTCATTTCAAAATACATGCAAGCAGAATTTATTTCATTATTTCATCTACATGCAAGTGCCATGTGTCTCTATCAAGAAATGAATGGAAAATAAATACAAGACGATGACTGCAGTGTAACTTTGAGAGAATTGACGACATAGTGTTAGCCTGTGGTTCAATTATTGAATTGTAGCACAATTTTTCCAATCACAGAAAAGGAGAGGACACTGAATTATCTCTGGTTCATTGCTGAATTTGAAACAAGCTTTATAAATTGATATCTTTTAAAATACTTTTACTTTTCTTGAATTAATACGGTATTGAATTTTTTTACCTGACATTGACTGAACATGTAGGGATGCTTTCCTCCAGCCGTCTGGTCAGGCTCCAGCCATTGAAGAGCACTTGCTCTAGCATTAGTTTCGTAATTTATACGAATTTTCAAACTGTAAAAACACGAAAATACAATAACTGATAGTCTTAACCATGTACAAGGTTCAGCTATTTAGCAGATGAGGAAAAATCTTAATAAAGTTTCCAAAACATGCAAATAAATAACATAATATCTCTAAAAATATAAATATATACAGAGTGATTCAGATAAGTCAGAAATGTAACTAGTTATGCAGTTCAGTTGGACAGTTATAGAACATATCCCACTCCACGTACACACCCCCACCACAAGCGCTGGTGTCAGGCAGAGAGCGAATTGTTGTCAGTCCTTCACGGTGCTTAGTCGCATTATTGAAGCAGTAAAAATGTAAACTGTTTCCATTCCAACAACAGTTGATACTGTGAAACGTTTTCGTGAAACAGGAAGTGTTTTAATGATTGGTCTCGAAGCCGCCAGCCTTGATGTGTTAACACTGCAATTTAAGGAGCACCAGTCATGTTATAATATTATTTTATATGGTAAATAAAATATGTTAAATATAAATAAAACATTAAATAAAAACGTATAAATAAAACATTTTATTATCCATTCAATATTTGAGTTCTGACTTATCTGAATCACCCTGTATTATAATACATATAATAGAGATATAATACATATATCTCTATTGTAACATTGAACTCGATTGATTCTCAGTGATTGAAGAAGTTGAGTTTTGTAAACAAATATTGAAATGATTCCGTATTGTATGATTTCCATACAATAATAGATAATTAGCTTGATAAGAATTAATTGTAGATGAACTTACTCCAAGTCATTAGTCTTTGGAAGATCTACTGTCAACTTGCTGCCAAACTTCTCATCCTCTGAGTCCAACACAAATGATAGTTGACTATTGTCGAGTAAATTGATCACACTTTGTAGTTTTATTAGACTGGTATCCAGAATCTGAGAACAATAAGAAAATATTCAAATCAAATAGTAGATAGAGGTCAGTATGATCTCACACTCATCTATTATTATTAAAAAGGCAAACATGTTTTTTGTAGCTTCAACTCCTACGTGGTTTCTCAACCGAATTTGTTCGTACACGTCTCATTTGAAAGATCTCATTGAGTAGATGTTTGATAAGATCTTACTAGAGAAATATTAATTCAAATAATTGTTAAATTAATCAGGCTAATTTGCATTAACTGTAGCCTACATATAAATTATCTTTCTAAATCTTTGCACGATTCACGTAGTAGTAGGTCAATATTAATAATTGAGTAGGTATTTTGATTTTCAACTCACAATTTGATTCACAGCCTCGTTTTTCTTCCGAATTTCAAGATCCACAAATCCGGATAAAACATGTTTGTCAAAATCAACATTCAATGAAAGATGTAGATTTTTGACAACTGCCTCATCTGAAAATTAAATTTGAATTTAATTAGTAAAATTCAGCAATAACTGTATTAGTCTATAAAATATTTTTATCACACTTGAACGTTTATGAAATGTTCATTATTTCTATTCAAGTTACTCCAATTATAGTCTACTGCTTTAAGGTAAATGCATTACTTCAATAAATATAAGAACACGTCAGAAGACGAAGTCGAATCAAACCCTTTGATTTTTTTGTCACAATCATCCACCCAATAGGCTATATTATGATGTTCCAGTCTCCCAAATTTATAACTTCAGTAATAATGTGTGCAAATGGTTATTTATATCAGCTCCAAATTATAAATTAAAGTCTGTTATTTATTAGTTCACATTTATTTTTATAGCTAAATGTAGACTATGGGGTGCATTACCAAACATGAAAATGGATGAATATTCTCTGCAACAAGTAGTGTTCAATTCCTTGTTACTATTCCTGAAAGCATCAAAATCGCAAGCGCAGATAAAATGATGAAGAATCAGGCTTAAAAATTATAATTAAAATATGCTTTTTGCGATAAATAGTCTCTCTCTCTCACACACACAGGCATTTTGAACGGCAATACTTTTGATAGGACTAGTTCTATTTCTCCTCACTTGTTAAACTGCAGATTACTTAAACTTATCAATGAACTAACTTACTCAAGTGTTTTAAAGCCATAAAAATCCAAACAACCTATTTTGCTAACCCCCGTAGCACAGTTAGACCTACCTTATTACATATGTACTGTAACTTATATAATTTAAAAATTAAATGTTTCAAATACCTGGATTTGAATAAGAATTTGGATCCGACTGACTCAGAGAGATTCCAGTCATAATTGCTCGAATTAAACGTCCAAAAATGACAGAACAATGGATTTCGGCGGCCTTATCTAAGTCGAGAGCACTAAGTGAATCATACGATGTTTTCAAAGATCAAACCAAAGAGACGTTGAATTACAAACAAAATTTAAAGTTGTCACCTCAGACTTCACTGACACGTAGGTCTGTTTTGAGTGTCGACAGACAAAAAAAAAACAAAGCACAGCGACTTCTATCAATTGATTTTAGAATAACGAGGTCTGATTTTCTGGACACTCCAAACAAAATATACAGAATCTGTACGTATAAAATGTTTTACAGTGCTTCAGTCTTAAATTTTCAGTCTGAAAAGTGAAAATAATTGAGGTTAACCGACAGACAGCCGACACTGGCCCGCTTCGAGTTGAACTTTTCAGCTGAGTCAACTTCACCAACTAAACAGAGAGGATAACAATTTTTCAAACTCTCTCAAGTTTCAAATCTATTGGTTTTATAGATTCTACAGAATTAATTTATCGAAAGTAATTATAAATTGTTTTATAGTCATAATATTTCCTGTAGGAAATTGGAAATCACAAAATATTCCAATTCTCAATGATGTTGTTGACGTCTAAAAGAAAACGCTATCATAAAGGCTGAGCAAGGGCAAGGCATTTCACCAATCACAAAAACTCTGCTGATTCTGGCTGGAATCTGCGATTCTGCTGAAGTAGGCTAGCCTACAGTCTGTTCGTCTGTTCTGTTTCTGTGTTTTCCATGTCTGAATAATTTCAGTTTGTTGAATTTGATTAGATTTCTTAAGTTCGGTGATAAGAATGCCGTTATGATTTTGATTCATACATATTTTATGGATTTCAATTTCATTTTCCGTTTGAAAAAACATTGTTTCGACAGATGACTTGATGTAATATGGCTGTGAACCATGGAACTAACATGTGTGTAAGTGATGAAGAGGACGATTCTGAAAATTGTTTGCAAGCCCCAGAGTTACAAGGATATCTTAGTAAGTGGACAAACTACATACATGGCTGGCAAAATAGGTACATTGTTCTAAAAGACGGCACACTTTCTTATTACAAGTCTGAGCAAGAGTCTGGTTTCGGTTGCAGAGGAGCTATCAGCCTATTCAAAGCTACAATCAAGGTAGGTCAAACGCTTATTACTGCTTACATGCTGATATCTCATAATGTTCATCCTTCTCTTGCATTCTCTGTTAAACGTAGGTGTGATTCTGAATAATTTGCATTGTTTTTGTTGACATGTAGGCCTAGATTACTACTTCAGGCAATTCTAACCTACCCAGTTTTTGAACTAGACTTAATTTTGAGGCTTAGAAATTTTAAATTAGTATAATTCACTAGATTAGATACGCGAGTATCTATGATCTAACCCAAACTTTAAAACTATTATTCCTTATCAATACCATAGAGAAAGCATAGCTCCAAGCTTTGGCGCTATGCTTTCTCTATATTAATACCCATTCACTTGACGTTGTCCTGGAATTCCTTATCATTCAACGAATAATAACTTACAACATACTTGTTTCTGAATTAATTTTTTATTTTAATCTAAATTTTATTGTTTGTTTATATAACTTACGGTATCCAATATTATGCAAATCCACAAAATCGATTTCTTGAAAACAAATGGTATGAAAAATTTAGCTGGATGTGATGAAAAAATGTTTTAATGATTTTTAACTTTTTTGCAGCCACATGAGTTCGATGAATGTCGATTCGATGTTTCTGTAAATGATTGTGTGTGGTATCTACGTGCTGAAACTCCAGAAGATAAGCAGCATTGGGTGGATATACTAGAAGCTTTCAAGGCAAGTCATCTATCACTATCTGTAACAGCAATAATTTATTATGTTCATCTATCTATAACAGCATTATTGTGTTAATCTGAATCGCTAGCTCTTGAATTAATTTTCTAAGATCAGTTGTTGAACTATAGTAGACTATATTGTATAACGACACAACTTCAATTAAATTATTTTTATCAAATTCTCTGTGGTTGGCTTATTAACTAGATAAGTTGAACTACCGCATTGCATGTTGACATAAGTTTGAATTTCATTTTATTTCACCAAAATAACGTTAAATGCGATTTCACACTACAGTAGCGGCCACGAAATTAGGCGGCTGAGAAATCTTGCGTTGTTGTCAGATATGGATTTGGTAAAGCAAGGGAATGTCGAAAATTGCGGGCTCTTGAAAACAAATTGACAACGCTGTACTTCCAGCTTTGCCGATTTTGAGCGTCTGAGTCGATTCTCCTGCATGATGTCTCAGTTGCCTTATTTCGTGGCCGCCAGTAGGCTATAGTAAAATTGATTTTGAGTATAATCTAGAGATTCGTTGGTTTCGAAATAGTAGGCTTTATGCACCCCTAACTTTTCTGTGCCTAATAACTCGAATTTCAATTTCTCAAGAGTTCTTACCATGGTTTGAATGGTTTTCAGGCTGAATCAGATTACGGTAGCGAAAACAGTTTGAAAAGACATGGAAGTGCGGTATCTCTTACTTCAAACACTCTGTCATCCACTTCAGCTTCTAGCTTCAAGAAAGGAAGAGGTACGGTAACTTTATGTAATAGCTGATCATTATTTCAATTTTATTATATTATTATAGAATATTCATGTATCCACAACCTATTTGTAGGTTCAATTCCGTGTTTCCCCATAATTACTTACTTGCTTAGTCGAATTCTCTTTTACCCGTTGGGTGTCGAGGAACAAAGAGATCTCCATCTTTTCCGGTCTTGAGCCATCGCTCCACTGCCACTCCTCTTGCCCGTGCCATCCCGTGCACACCCTCCTTCCAGGTCAGTCTTGGCCTTCCCCTCGGTCTTCGTCCATCAACTCTCGTTTCCCAAACCTTCCTAGGTATTCTCTCCTCCGGCATCCTCAGTAGATGACCCAACCATCTGAGCTGTTGGCTCTCTATTCTCTGCAGGGCTGTCACCACCTGCAGAGCAGACCTTACGTGCGTCTTACCCTATCTCTTCTCGTTTTCCCAAGGATCCCCATAATTACTAGCTTGAAATATTATTCATCATGTTGATAGACATATCTTTCTTTTGATTCGACAAAATGACATTCATGTCAATCTTTCTATAATCTATTATGAATATTCCAGGATTGAAAGAGAAGTTGGCTGAAATGGAAACATTCCGTGATATTCTATGTACGCAAATGGAAACACTTCAGGGATATTTTGACTCGTGCGCTGAGACAGGAACAATGAAAAAATCTTCAGAAACTGATGAAAGTAAGTAGATCTTGATATAACTATCTAAGTATTCGATTCCTCATATATAGTAGGCACACTATATCTATCAGATATAATCTAATATTTTAAAGGTAATTATTAATTAATTCTATAAAAAATCTATAAAATAATTAATTCTATAAAATATAAATTAATATTTTGATAGTCACTTTATGGGTATGGTGATGATTATGATGGACTCTGCATCCATGCATGTTCCTCAGTTATCACGAATATATTTTTTACATGGTTTTGTTTCTAATAGTATCTGTAAATTCCACTTTGATATTACTGGATATGTCATTCAAGAGTTGTTATATTTTATTCAAATCAAAATAGTAAACAATATATCCAAAGTAGTTTATTTTATAAATGTTTTTCTCATTGTGTACAAAACGTTCCATTCAATAATAGATCATTGTTTTCTTCCATTATATTTGACATTGTTCCATCTCCCAGTAGACTAATTATTCTACTATGATTATATTCTATGAATTATAATTCATAGGCTAAGTTGATCAATAGAATGTTCCCTGGACTCTCGATTATTTACTTTATTCATGTAGATAACAAATATGACGGCTTAAATTCTAGTTTACAATTGAAAAATATACAACTAATTAATCAACAAATGTACATAAACTTATAAATTATTCAATGAGAAGATTTAACGCAAAAATGGTGATGATATAATGTGATTTATCTACATGAAATGGCAAAGTTTGAACATATCAATGTCGATTTTTGGAAAAGGAGATACAAAGATATCCTTCTCATTAACACTTGACCGTGAAAAAATAAAATATAGACTTTCACATATCTTGATGGAACTATAATGGAACTTCAAACTAAAGAAATACTAATAATATAATAAAAACTATCATATTAAATAAATAAAACAAGTAATGTTTGCAGGTAAGACAAATAATTTTAAATGGAATCGAACTGAAAACGACATTACTTGATTGTTATGGAGGATTATATTTATGTTTATTTAGAAATTAGAATAAATATAATATAGTATTTCTTGAATAGGGAGGTAGAGGAGGTAAAGAGAAAAATAATATAAAAAATGTATTATAGTCTTATAATAATTTAGATTAGGAAAAATTCTCCTTTGACTTCCCCTATCTTGATAGCTATGAAGATAGCTAACTGTATTTTGTCTACATATGCAATGCATTGTTGATGTACGTGTGTGTGATAAGCAGCTGTTGTAATTGTGTCATGGAAGACAAGCCTATTATTGTAGCCGGCTTTCTACTAGGCCATTATCTAATCTAACTGATAAAACTTTGGAAAATTGCTCGTGTGCTACAATTAAGTTATGCTTCTTACTTTCGAGTAAGTAGTAAACTCGTAGAACTCCTTGTAGTTCGGATTTCATAACTTTTGTAATCGAGTGGTTCTTGTACGGAGAGTTTTTAGAGTATGTTGATGACTCGTTTTTTACGTAGTCAACAGTCATTTCAATAATCTTCGCTTATCATTCGTGTGTCTGTTGATTAGATGTGTGTTCATTATCATTTGCAACTTTAT
Source organism: Laodelphax striatellus (assembly GCA_017141395.1). Taxonomy (NCBI): domain Eukaryota; kingdom Metazoa; phylum Arthropoda; class Insecta; order Hemiptera; family Delphacidae; genus Laodelphax; species Laodelphax striatellus. The sequence goes on from CM029530.1 coordinate 6,314,432, forward strand.
TTGGCTTGAGTAAAGTGTTTGTCTGCGATAATAAAGTGATTTGGATTGGAAACACATCAGTTTAGCTTGAAACCCATTTTTTGTGTTCTTTAATCCTATCGCTCATGCGTTCTTCCTTTTGACTTAATTCAAATACAATGTTGTTACCGTACAATAGAATCATCAGAATAGTATAGTAATAGTAAGAATAGTAATTTTTTTATCGGTGGGGAGACACTTACGAGTAGGTTCTCACAATAATGGTTTCAATTTTCAAAATTTTGCTTTTCACTTGAACGCTTCCTTTTATACATTATGTAATTTTAGTTTATTCTGAAATATTATAATCGCTACATAAACTGCCATTATTATCAACATTATTCTTAATTAATATCAATTTTTAAACGGTGTCTCTTTTCTAAACTAAGCTAAACACACCGAGAACTTGCATATTGTGAAGTTACTTTGAGACAACTCAATCCAATAATCTCAATAACCATATTAATATATTGGATGAGGCAAAAAATACAATATCATGTAGAGAAAATACTCAGTTATTAGCCGAAAAATTCCATTCCATAGTTGAGTAAAAAGATAAGGTTAATCCTAATGATTTAGTAATGTACAAATGATACTTGATGGAAGGTACTGGGTTAGCCAGTGAAACGGGAAGATTTGAGATGGTCTTGACAGTTGGAATGTGAGTGGTGGGGGTAATAATGGCCGGCTCCGGTCTATCTGCGTGTCCAGCCATTTAGTTGAGATGGATTGTTGGACGGGTGAACATCGCGGCTACGCGGTTAAAGCGTATTATACGAATGGTGAGAGTTTGGTGAAAACGCGACGTGATTTCCGACGCCATTTCAACATACCGCGCAACAGGCCTGTTCCTTCGGATAACGCAATTCGTTCGTGGATAAACAACCTTGAACAAACTGGATCAACGTCTAAAAAACGAGGTGGGAGTGCAAAAACCGTTCGAACCCCTCAAAACATCGCTGCTGTTCAGCATGCAGTGCTCAAAAGTCCACGCCGATCTGCCAAACAACATGCTCTACGCCTTGGAATAAGTAACACATCAGTGAGAAGGATTCTTCATAATGATTTACATTTTCACCCATTCAAAATACAGATTGTGCAATCTCTCAAACCAACTGACAATGAGAAACGATTACAATTTTGTGAGGAAATGGTCAGAAGACTTGAAGAAAATGTCAACCAAGTAAACAACTTGTGGATGAGCGATGAGGCGCATTTCCACCTCTCTGGTTTTGTTAATAAACAAAACTTCAGATACTGGTCGGAGGAAAACCCTGGCGCACTTCATCAAACGCCTCTTCATGCTGAAAAGGTGACGGTTTGGTGCGCAATGTCGGCAAGAGGAATCATAGGCCCATTTTTCTTTGAGGATATCAATGGAAGCGCTGTGACTGTTAACTCTGTGCGTTACGTTGCAATGATCCAGAACTTTCTTACGCCACAACTCGCCCGTTTTCCAGTGAATGAACACACAATGTTCCAACAAGATGGGGCAACAAGCCACACTGCAAGAGTTGCCATGAATGCTGTGAATGCTTTGTTTCCAGGCCGCGTCATTTCCCAAAACGGGGATATCCCTTGGCCCCCTCGCTCTCCACATTTGACAGCCTGTGACTTTTTTCTATGGGGTTACTTAAAAACAAGAGTTTTTCAGAACGATCCACCTAGAACTATCCCAGCCCTAAAACAACGAATTCGGGACGAAATCGAAGGAATAACAGTCAATATGCTGCAAAATGTCATGAGAAACTTCCAGGCCCGGCTGCAGCAGTGCATAGATTCCAATGGAGGACATTTGACAAATGTTATTTTCAAAAAATAATTTTTTTACTTATTGTACAGTAAATGGCTACCTTTTTCCTTATTATTTATAACAAGTAAATAATAAAATTAATTTTCTTAAAGAATTAGTTACTTATTAAAATCTTCCCGTTTCACTGGCTAACCCTGTACAACAGGCTTACGTCCAAAACTGCCCTTTTTCCAATTTAAAAACAGTCAAAATCTAGGTTGTGTGGCACATTTCACAATCACCAGTTTTCACTCCAAAAACTTCGTGTTTCAGAGGACACGCTAAGCCGTCGGTCCCGGCTGCCTAAAGAACAGTCGTTGAGTCACGTCAGAGACCCTGAACTGATCAGGAGTGACCTGAAAACTCTGACACCAGACCTGAGCCAGCCAGGTTACACGGAATTATTATTATTACGTCAGAGACAGAGCCACTCTCAGTTAATCTTGACTTTGAGTCACTCCAAAAACAAAATTAATTTGGAATATTTAAGGAAATTATATTATTTATTGAGCACACAACATGTCCGAACAATCAAAAAGCAAATCTTTCAGTCAGCCGACTGAGATAATATGAAAGTTCTGAACCAAAAAAAATCAAGTTATCAATAATCTAAGTTCTTCGAAAATGTTTATTTCCAAAATTTAATGTTACTTTGCTTCGCGATTTTTAAATAAATGAATAATTTGTATTAGTAAAAAATATAATACAGTAAACTCCCGTTTATCCGAGCCTCCTGCTTAACCGAGCCTTTTATTAAAAAATAACAAACATGAATAAAGGTCTTAATAGCGAGACATCTTTGGGGAGCCGCGATGTTTATTTGATTTTAAATAATAATCCATGTTTTTACTTGCTTACAAGTCTGTAATTGTGATATGTTAAGGTTGCAAGTCTGTAAGGTCTTACAAGTCTGTAATTGTGATATGTTAAGGTTGCAATAAGTTTATTCTCAAATTGTAGATGATTCAACTCAATTTAAGCCTGCCACACATTCACGATGTTTTGTAAAATGTACTTTTGTCCGGCAGACAAGTCTGAAAATGCGCTTAAAGCGGTCGACTTCAAGGGAGAAGCGATGACATTCAAGGCAACGACGAACGCAGTGATCACAACACTGGGTCACTGTCTGGACGCGGTGAATCAGAGAGAGGACATGTGGCGGAAGCGGCTCGATCGCGAGTCGGAGCGGCGCCGTCGGCTGGAGGAAATGTGTCGCGCCATTAAACAGCAGTCGGCCGGGTCACGTGTCATCATGCATGGGGGGCCCGACCACGAGGTTAGCTCGTTTAACACACATTATTCCATTCTTTATATCTTTATCTACGACTATACAGTCAACATGAGACATGGTCGTTTGAATCAAGGTTAGTTCAGGTTGATAATGTTGATTTTATTGGTTTTTCTTGGTCGCGGATAAAATTGTGTATGCAATGGTTCTATTTGGCCTTTAAACCACTTAAAACCTTAAAATACCTTGAAATATAAAATACTTTAGGATACTTGGATGGATCATCTATACCATCTATATACCATATCCATATACCTTAGGATACCTTGAATCTCACTCGTGGTTTAAAGGCTCTCATAATACAACCATTGCATTACATAAGTCTTAGTGTGTCGAGCAACGACATATTATTTTTTTAAATGATTGAACTGCAAAGATAGACTAAAAACTAGGTCCTAATCGAGGTCAAGTAGGTAGTTTTTCCAATGAGCTGAAATGTATCCATTCAAATAACAGAGTTAAATTGAATATATTGAAAAATTTATTTCATGTAGACCTATTCAGTGGTAAACAGGACTATAGGGTATAAAAATTCAAGAAGAAAATATTATATCTCTATATAGAATTATATATAGGAACATAAATATTATGTCTATATTAGATCAGTAAACCAAATACAACACCTAGGAAAGAGAAACAGTTGATCGCCCAAAACTTCTCCACTTTATTCAGTTGCATAAATAGTGAAAATATTGAGATTATGTCAAAACTTCTGTTTCTATCGAAGATTTACATTGCAAAAATGTAGATTAAATTAATGTTTAAATTGATATTATTGTAGATTGTATGATATTTATCTATTCATACAAAAGAATTTAAATGAAATACGTTCAAGTTTTCTTAATTGAAATTTTGTTTTTGGGCGAGCAGCTTAGTTTGAAAACAACTGCGAACTCAGATGCGTTTGGAAGTTGTAAGTGGCTGTTCTTTGTTCAAAGGGTTAAGGAGTTTATTTTATTTATTTATTCACCCATTACATTACAAATACAATATACTATGATAGATACACTGCGAAATGAATCAAATGAATTGCTTGTATCGATCACTGCCCAATTTGCAATATGCACCAACTTACATTCTATTCAGATGCCCAGATATTGCATTCTGATTTGAGGTACTGTTTGACCAGAAAAAGAAAGTCCCTGGCGGAGTGATATCTAGCATGCTCAACTGGCTATTGCTCCAGTTCGCCGGGAACATTCTCTGTTCAAACAGTAATAATTGTTATCAAAGTAACGTAGCCTACATTAATAATATAACAATAGGATCATGGATCTTCTAATATTCTTATATTAATGAAACTGTCTTTAATAATCTTTTAATAAACTGTCTTTGATAATTTAACAGTAAAATCATGGTTCTTCTTTTTAATATATATATATTAAACAAATAGGTGACAGCTTCAATGACTACTTTGCTTCGGTGGGGTCGCAGTTGGCTGAGGCTTTACGGCCAACGGGTCCCCTCGAGGTAGACGACGTCGAGCATGCCTCTGGCGCCGTTTTTGCCCTTCGTCCTGTCACGCGGAACGAACTGTTCACGGTGGTGGCGAGTATGAGGGGCAACTCGGCTCCGGGGTGGGACGGAATACCGGATAAAAACAATATTCATTACAGAAACCATTAATACATATAATTAATCTCAGTATAAGAACAGGTAGATTTCCAAATGCATTTAAAATAGCCAAAGTTATTCCAATCTTCAAATCAGGTCAAAAAAACGTAACATCCAATTTCAGACCAATTTCTTTACTTTGTTCTGTGTCAAAATAATAGAGCAGTGCGTTAAAGTTCAATTAACTAATTACCTTGAGTGCGAAAAGATAATTTCCGATTCTCAGTTTGGCTTTAGGCAGGACCTTGGCACTTCACATGCGCTCTTTGAATTAACAAGATTCATATGTGGAGAAATAGGCAACAAAAAGCGGGTGATAGTGACATTCCTCGACCTGACAAAGGCTTTCGATTCTATTGATAGAGAAAAATTAATTTCGAAACTCCGACATGCCGGGATAGAATCTCTGGAATGGTTCGATAGCTACCTAGAAAACCGGACACAGTTCGTTTCTATAAACGGTATAAAAAGTAATATCACAAACATTAACTACGGAGTGGTTCAGGGCAGTACCCTAGGTCCCCTCCTATTCTCGATTTATATTAACAACCTAACAAAAGTCAGAGTAAGAGGGAAACTATTGCTATTTGCAGACGACACCGTGGTGGTGTCGTCTGGAAGTACCTGGGATGAGGTTTATGAACACGCATCCTCAGACCTGTCAAAAATTAAACGTTGGCTTGACCAGAACACATTGTCGATGAATATCGGAAAGACCAAATTCCTTCCAATATTCTTTAGACGAGAGGGCGATCCGGGGTTGAGACGGTTGGCCATTCACTCGTGTGGTGACCTGCGGTCGGCCACCTGCGGCTGTGACGAGGTTGAGCGCGTGCAACAGTATTGCTACTTGGGTGTCACAATCGATAGCAAACTAAGTTGGACCTCGCACGTTGTTAACGTCAAGAGGAGGTTGAGAAAACTATTATATGCCTTCTCGCAGCTTGCATGGGTGCTGGCCGTGGATCAGTGCAGGGTGTTTACTTCGCGTTTGTGCAGTCACTGCTCCAATACGGTATAGTGGCTTGGGGCGGTGCCCCGGCCACTGTGCTCGAGCCTCTGGCTGTCACTCAGAGAGCGCTCATCAAAGTAATTCTAAAGAAACCAGTTAGATACTCGTCAGAACAGCTTTATTCCGAATTCCAGGTTCTAGATATCCGCCAACTTTTCTTGAAAACACTCCTAATATTCATAAAAACAAAATCTTCACAAATTTACAACACTATTACCCTACCAGACACCGAATTCATTACGGATACAATTTTCCTAGATCAACATTAACGTCATTAAATAGTAATCCTTTTCTACTTGCCCATATTTTATACCGTAACCTCCCGCAAGCAGTTATAGAGGCGGAAGAATTTGGGGTTGCAGCCTACATTTGGCTCCGCTCAATTGGCCGTGCGGCCGCTACAGCGCTGCTGCAATCGCCTTACAGGTGATATAGGCCTACCACAGATGATATATACCCAGTGTATGGGGCTGTGAGCTCGTGGTTCGACTCCTACTTGTATAATTGTTGATTATAAGCAGAGTTGTTATAATCACCTCTGAATGAGGAATTATCATTCGATGGTGCATAAAGATGAAGTGCTCTGATAAAGCTAGTCTATTAGTGTTTCGATTGTATAATTAATTTTCAAGCATTAGCCTTTTGTAGGTTTATTGTAAAATAATTGTCTTCTAGTTCTAGATTATGAGTTTTCCTCAATAGTCCATGCGGGACGTTTTTATTTTGTACTGTGCTTGTTTTATTTGGAATAAAGTTGAATTGAGTTGAAAAATATTTACGTTATTGAAACTTCCCTTAAGCCTGGTTTTCATTAGTAGAATTAGTGGTAGAGTAACTAGTAGAGAATAGTAGGTAAACTAACTCTACTAATGAAAACCAGGCTTAAGTGTAGATTTCACATTGCTGATTAAATAAACAAATTCAATGAATGAATTATGTTGCAGGAAGGACCGCACAGTACACTGCACGAGGACGAGTTCTATGACGCGGTGGAATCTGGCCTTGATAAACTGGAGGAGGAGGCCGCGTTTCGCGAACGCCTCAGCAAACAGTCGCTGGCGCCAGGTCCACTGCGCACCACCAGTCGCGCCACTCAACACCATCTATGGCCACAAGTAAATAAACATGCACGTTCATCATGAAATATCGCCCTGCCCCCGCATAAAACATTATCTCACATAGACCACACATACACACACACTCGAGGCGACACATCTTTGACTCTTCTTCAGCCGTCTGAAGCGAGATCACGGTATAGTTATCATTCCGTGTTTATCTTATCGTTATCATTTTAAATATGTGACATCAATGTAAATGTTGTGTCAATTCCCCGTTACCATTTCCTCTTATTCAAATAATATTTAACAATTATTATATGTTGATATTTTTTATTTATTTTGTGGATGGCCGATGACTTACTTAACGTTTCTAACGGGTGTTATAAAGCTCTGCTCTGTCCTAACATAAGTAGATTTTTCAATTTATCGGAAAGAATAACTGTAATTTAACAGTTCCAAGGTAACGGGTGGTTTTATGCTCAGGAGGACGTTACGTTATGTTATGTTGTGACAGAGCTGAGCCCGTTACCTTGGAAATGTTCAATTACAGTCACCATCCGCCAAATTGAAAAAATCTACTATTTAAAAGCTTTGTCGATCCCACCAAACTTGAAATTTTCATATACAGGACGATAGTTTCGTGATAGATCATAAAGACATATATACAGTGATATTCATCTAATTTGACGCTTGGCATTAGATAGATAGAGAGATATTATTTCTTGACGTTGCTGATGATCGTAGAGTACGATGGCAAAGAAATAACATTTCTCTATCTCTCTATCTATCTAATGAATAAATTAGATAGCGTCAAGTTGAATAAATCTGATTATACACTATCAAATTCAATTTTACATCCAATAAGTCAACCTTGAATTGAACAGCTGATTTACTAAAGCTGTGTATCCACGATTAAATTTTCCATTCAATAGTATAACCTTGAACTAACAATTGATTAGATAAGGTACCCCTATATAAGACATCCATGTAAATATTTGCCACATTAGCATTATTACAATACATGTCTAATGTAGAGGTACCTTTCCAATCAGCTGTTCAGTTCAAGGTTATTTTATTGGATGGAATTTGTTGGGAAAGTTCATCGTGTTAATACGGTTTCATACATTGTTTTGTCAACACACACAGTTTTATTATACACTCCAATCTACATTATTGTTTATTGGTAGCCTACACATAATATCTATACATTATTGAACGTAGCTCTTTTCTAAAACCTGAATCATTCTCTTTTGAACATTCATCTTGTAAATTATACACAATATTTAACATCATAAAAATGCAACTAAGACTGTGTATTTTAGAATTTTCTTACGTAGACGAGTAGGCCTAGTGGTGTAGTGGGCGTTGGAATTATATTAATCTATACGGTTATACAAAGACTGGAGACAAAATTTGTTTCAATAACACTAGAATTTGAACACCGCCAATCTTGAAATTGTATCAATATTGATATAAAAATAATGTATTTTTATGTGCCCCATCTCTTGTAAAGTAAGGTAGTGATCGATCATATTAATGTTGAAAATTAATTATTTAAGATATTAATTGTTTAAAATGAGGTTTGGTCAACTTTTGAATGGATTGAGAAACTAATCTATTTACATATCAAAGTAGGAAAAACTCTGCGTTTTTCTTGCTGGACGTAATGCTTTAAAATTCATTTTATGATTTTTGACATTTTAAATTTGAGCCCAACGCAACAGACTGAATTTAGTTTACCAATGTAAATAAGATAACAATATAAAATACCAGTACTATACTGATTGAATGAATGATGGAAATAATGAGCTTACATGATCGTTTGTATCCACATTGTGATAGTAAAATTGTTAGAAATATTTTGTTTTTGTAAATAATCTAAGTTTTATTTTTTAAATAATTATATTATTCTGTGTTTCAAAGTACAATAATTTCATCAGAACAATCGGTTTTATTTTATTCCTCCTGATTTATCGTATTTGTAGTCTTAGTTACCAAAGTTGGTAATTTTTGTTACTTATTTCAGAAATGGCTATACCGATTCCTCAAATCCCAATCCCAGAAATTCAAAAAAAGTGCTACTTCAAAAATCATCAGAGATTGAACGAAATAAGTCTGGGAATTTTTCCCTGAGATATAGAACAAATTGAAACATGAAAATTTAGCTGATTTGAGATAATCTTTGTCGACTTTCTACAAAATCTTGAAAATGTGGCCACTCTTGCTACTGTAGGCCTACTATGTTAATCGAAATAAATTGACGTTTATAAACACTATTCGTTTACAGATTAGTTTCAATTTCTTGATATTTGAACATTTTATGTAATTATATGATGGAATTGAATGGTATTTTCAAAAAATGGGGCAATGAATCTAAGAGATTTGTAAGTTCCTCAAATCTAATGGTTTGGGAATGTGGTCAATTGAAGGTTAACGGGAGTGCAATGCAGTATATATAACCTTTATTTCTCTTACTTATGAGAATTTGAAATACAGTAAAATAATATTATTATTTTACCTTTCAATATCGGTGTAAACGAGGTGAACCTTTCTTATCTTTGAATTATTATCACTGCATGAAATCAAACGACGCCTTGTACCTGAGAAAATTTCACATCACCCACGTCATGCCCCTGCCATCTCCCACGCACAAGCCTAGGGCTCACACATTATTTTCAGAAAAAACCCTTGCTGTGTCCAAATCGTTATTATAGTTGATGTGATTTGAAATTATCATTTCAATCTTGTTGGAACGAAGACAAGAGATTTTTACAAAATTGGACACGTTATATCAATATAAGTTATTATCAATGTATATTGTTTATGATAATTTATTGACTTCCGTTCTAATTCAGCTCTAAAGACTTTTTAAAAGCTCTAATTCAGCTCTGATACACTTCATTATTCTAATTATTTCATCATACAGTTTTTTTAACAGCTCTCATTATTATTATTATCTCATCATAACTAAGGTCTTCATACTCTTCTTAGCTTCTTTTTTACTCTTTGAACAAACAGAGGTGAAAGGTAATCATAAAGAATTAATTAGTGTTGATTAGTGACGGTTTCTTGGCCAGATTTAACGATTTGTTTGATGTAGTTGTAGGAATGAAGAAAAGTCACGAAATTAAGGAATGAATAGTAGGAATGAAGAAAAGGAATATGTGAAAAGTCACGTTTAAAAAAGAGTAGTTGGTATTAATTTACAGAGAAACTAAATGGTGTATTGAAACTGAAATAAGTACGAATGAAATTCTGAAAAGCAATGGAAAAAAATTAAAATATTCAAGCTGTCACAAGTCTAACTAAATCAAGTTCAATCACATTGTTTCTATTTCAGTTCATAACTATTATTTTATTCTTCAAGTTCATAACTTACGCTTTCTTTCTCTTTTACGAGTTTATCACATTCAGAAACTGAAAAAAGTTAATTTTCAAAATCGATTTTGAAAATGAATTCAACTCCTAAGAATTTGAGAGAATTTTTTATGCTAGCAAATTTCGATCATTGTTGTTCTTTGTTTAGACAATTCTTGACTTAGATCGGGGCTCCATGCCATGTTAATCTTCCAATGACATTGTTGTTCTTTGTTTAGACAATTCTTGACTTAGTTCGGGGCTCCATGCCGTGTTAACTGTTAGTCTTGTTGATATTTTATTCTTGTCCTGTGATGCGTTTTAGATTGAAAAAGTGACGCAAGAGCAAATCCACTATGCGAGATTGGGATTGGGCGAAGGCGGCTGGCAGTTATTCGCCGAGGATGGTGAAATGAAGATGTATCGCAGGGAAGAAGAGATCGATGGACTGGTCGTTGATCCGCTGAAAGCGTGTCACGTCGTCAGAGGTGTGACCGGACATGAGATGTGTCACTACTTCTTCAGTCCACAGTACAGGCATGAATGGGAAGGTAATTGCGTTATCGATTTATAATTAATTTATACTGAATAAGAAGACTTGATTTCGTCAAAACCACATATTTAATAAAACAACGAGATACTGCAGTTTCGATTGTTACATCATTATCAATCTCTGGTAAACTAAACTTGAAGTACAGTGTGGGAGAATTTATACTCGTGACCGAGCGCTGTGATTGGCAGTTGAATGGCCTATCAAGGTGAACGACTGTCATTGGCCTAGATAAGCTCCTCCCACAATGGGCGGTTTCTACAAACATCACAGCAATGGCGGTTCAAACAACTAACATAGTAAAGAAAGGTAATTGATATTTACAAAAACAAATGAAATAAATAGGAATGCTTGAAGAGAACAATGTGGAATAAAAATAACAAAATAGCACTGTACTTTAGTTTTAGATTACCAGAGATTGATAATGGTGTAACAACCGAAACTGCAGTATCTCGTTGTTTTATTAGATATGTGGTTTTGACAACATCAAGTCTTCTTATTCAGTATGGATAACTACCACAAAATCACCTTCACTACTACACAGAAAGAACCTAGGATTCTTTAATTGTTTTTCCAGATCGTTTTATGATTGATATTTTACATACATTATTATAAATTGGGATTATTATTCAATGAGAATGGATACTATTAAATTGGGGTCTATGAATAGTGAATAACATAATCACACTAGGAGAAGAAGTTGTACACCACCCATTAGCTGCTACCATCTACCGGCCGAATACAAAAACTCATCCCATTTTTAGGGCCGGTTTCTCCAACGTCAGTTAAACCAATTTTTAGATTAAACTTGAGTTTTACCACTCACTAGAAACTTTTTTGTCAGAAAGTCCGATGTTCGAACAGCTGACCATTTGATTCAATGTTTGCATTATTGAATCAAAAAAGTTTCTAGTGAGTGGTAAAACCTAAGTTTAAACTAAACTGTCGTTGGAGAAACCGGCCCTAGTGTAATCATATTATGCATCATTAATCATATGCCGTTATAACAGCCTTTCCTACATACATTTAGGCCTAATTTAAGGTTGAGTGGTAGAAAGGAATTTCTAGTCCTAACTCCGCCTGATGAAGAATATTTTCATTTCAAAGTTCCAAACCTAAAATAGCCAAACATCAATAAAATCTAAATTCTTCGAAAATTCTTCCTTTCCTTTTTGCCACAATACAAAATACAAAATAAATTAAATCTTACTAACATTTTAAACAAAATCAGGAAAAAACCTGCAAAGGCATAAGCCTGAGCGCAGGAAAGCTAAACAATTCAATTCTGATTTCAACATGAAAAAATGTCGAACCAAAATTGATTGTATTGTGCAGGCACTTTGGAACAAATGACAGTGGTGGAGAACATAGCCGAGGACACACTGGTGTTCCTGCAAATTCACAAGCGCATCTGGCCAGCGTCGCAGCGAGACGCCCTGTTCTGGTCGCACATCACCCAGGTGCCCGACCAGCACGACCAGGACTCGCACAACATCTGGGTCGTCGTCAACCACTCCACTCAGCATCCGCAGCATCCTGTAAGTAGTCTTAGGCAGCTCGTACACCGGAGCAATAAGCAATAGGCAACAAGCAATGAGCAATACGCAACAGGCAACATTTTTTGTTGTACTTCGTACACCAAAGCAATAAGAAAATTATTGCTTATTGCCTCGGTCGTTCAAAATGTCGTCTGACGATGAAGACGAAGTGATAATGTTGTGGCAAATTTCGAGAATGAGAAATTTAACACAAGATAAAAATTTAATTATGAATTACGTAATTACTTGAAATCATATTACATTTTCATGTAGCCAGAAAACTTATCAATGATCAATTTTCCTATGGCAAAGCGAGGACCATGGCAAGATAAATATACTGTTTAATTAAGATCGTTTCAAAAAATAAATTGTTTCAAAAAAGTCAACAGATTTATTTCATTTCCAACTGCACCCTATGCTTTCTCCACGACATCTCTTTGGCTGTAATCATCTCGAAGATAATCATAAATGCATTGATATTGCTCAACAAGCTGTACAAATTTGATATTAAATGCTGCTTCGTCAGAAATTTTGTAAACAAACGCTCGATGAACGAAAGTTTTCAAAGTTAGGTTACTATGAAAAAATAAAATAATTTAATGAAATATCATATGTTATTCAGGCAATATGTTGCTTTTCTACCGACACGCTGTGTTGCTGGCGATATATGTTGCTCTACAGAGGCGATAGCGATATCGTATTGCTTCGGTGTACGAGTTCAGTTGAAATCTAATGGAAAAACACATTGGCGATAATATTGCTTGTTGCGTATTGCTTATTGCTTGTTGCTTATTGCTCTGGTGTACGAGCCCACTAAGCTATGCAATATTCTGTTTAGAATAGAAGTTGTCACAACTAAAATATCGAGATATTCATTTATTGATACAAGCACAAATCATTAAATATTGGTTTCGGTTGTTACACCATTATCAATCTCTGGTAAACTCCATAATGGTTTCGGTTGTTACATCCTTCGACCATGTATAGAATAGACACGTTCATTGTTATAGCCGTTGAAGCCAACATGAATTGGATTGAGTGACGTCATTTTGGGGCAAGACTAACTATACGAGCGTTCTTTGCTTTCGTATTATACCATAGCCCCCTTTAAACTACTTGGCCACGGCCTTCAATGTGACAACGTCGCTGCATTGGCTTGCATGAGCAATGCAAATCGGTCGTGTGTTTTATAAGTCATTGAATCTGATTATACTCACAATGATGAGCAGTTGTGAAATGAGACGTTGAACTATTGTTATTATTTATTTATTCAATAAAGTAAAAAATATTGTTTTATGATATCCATGTTTCTCCTGTTTCAGCCGAAAACTGGCAAATACGTGCGAGTAGCATTGACAGTGTGCTTGTATTGTCAAACACTTGTGACACCTCCAGCAAACGGTGCCGAATTGACTCGTGAAAATATCACCTGTAAAATAACATACTGTGCTGTCGGTAAGTAGTAATTTTGCACATTATTATCAACTTGAAAACACGACAATTTTATTAATTTCTGTTCTTCAATTTTTTTATAACTTTCCCTTTGTAGTATTCAGCATACAAAGAATGAAACTTCTCCCACAGTTTATTAAGAAAAATACATTTCAAGTTACCCAATTATAAATGATTTCCAGGTTCAAGTTTAAGGTCCATTGCACACCAAATTAAACAAAATATAATGTTTTGTTTTGACTTTTAAACATAGAAAGTATTCCAAACCGACGGAAACAAACGTTTTGTCTATGCGGTTTGCATTGGTCTCCCTTACTTCAATGCTGAACATGACCCGAAACCAAATGAAACCATCGGACCTTATTCAGTTTCTTCTATATTTTCTGAGTTATAAATTCATGTGGCTATGATGTTGATTCCAGTAAATTGGAAGCTTTGATTATTTCAATCTGTCTCGTTTTCTGTGTCTTTAAGAGGAGTTAATTATTTGATAAATTTGCATAATTGGGCCTCACAAAAATTATTTAGTCAATAATCAGTATTTTGGTCGTGAAACGGCAAAATATATTCATTATTTAAAGAGTCGCGTGAATTATCTCTTATTCGAAATCAAAAGTAATTTATTAAATTTTCTGACAAGTTACCTAACATTCTTATGTAACAAACTTTTGTATGCACAATATACTACACAATAGTATGGAACATCGAATCAGATTAAAATGATCTGTTATTGAATATATAGCTTTCTCAAACAAATATGTCAAGTTATTCGTTTTTTTGCAGTCAATCCTGGCGGATGGGTACCGGCTTCAGCCCTCAGAGCTATCTATAAAAGGGAGTACCCAAAGTTTTTGAAACGATTCACAAATTACGTCATTGACCAAACTAAAAACAAACCGATCTACTTTTGAGATTTCTAGTCTGGTGGACTGTGCTCCACCATTGCAAAAAATTCATGTTCATTCACTGGTTCATAACAATATATTAATATTACGGTATGTAAAACATTTGTGTATAATCAACTCTGTCTATGTAACAGATCCTACATAGTTTATTACTGCTAAGTGAAAAAATATATTTATATAATGTCATTATTATATTACTACTATAACGCTTATACGATTGTTATTACGATAGGTAAAAGAGTTTGAAGGAGATATTATGAGCGATGTTGAGAACATTGTGAAGTTGATTCTCATATTAGAAATTCATTCTTCCATGAATACTAGTTCCATTGATTTGAAAGTTAAGACAGGTTTTAGGCTAATATAGCCAATTCCAACTTTGTAAATAATTCAACACTAGTCTTGTATAATCTGTCGCTTGAAATTTTGTACTGGTTTAAATTAGGTGTTGATCAAGATATCTATTCTAAATGTAATACTGTTGAAAATTAGTATCAAGCCGTGAAGAAATATCATATTCCTGACCTTATATTGAAGTAATCATCTTGATTCCAGATTTTTCCTGGACATTTCCAGACACATTTGTTATAGAGGGAAAGTTATTGTGAACAAAATAAGTGATCAAATCTTTTTACATTTAAATTTCTTTACCTGTTGTTTGATAGACAATTCAATTTTGTTTCCGTGTATTGAATTGTATTACCTGTGCATTATGCTTTAATATTTCTTTCACACAGGGGTTTTCTATTAAATTTTCTGATTTTTATGAGTTAGTGATTTTTTTGCTTCTCTAAGTTATTGAAACGGAGACAACGCGTGTTGACGTAATAACTCTATATAATACTCTAGGTAGGAGAATAGACTTGTATAACAAGCTTGTATTGTGTACATGAGGGGTCCAGTCTTTCCATTCATGCTGGATAAAGCTCTTACACTATAATCCGATCTGTACTGTTCTATCTTGTTGAACTTGTTATAATAATACTTTACTAACATGACATCATAATTTTATTTTCTCCAGAAACTTGATACTTTCTAAAAATATTTATTTCTGCACACAACATACTCATAGTCTATCAAGTTCAACTTTACCCTACCAAGCTCTCTTTCAAACTTCAAATAAGTAGATAAAGTATGTTTCACAGGCTGTAGTGTAGAATCTCTATCGAACGGATATTACTTTATTTTATTTTCAAGATTGAAAATCTATGCAATTAAACTCTTTCAGTTTTGGTTACTTTTAAAAATCTGAGAACGTTTTTGGTACAGAAAATAATGTTGCCACCATAGAAGGGATTAATGAGAGATGTAGTGGTAGTCAGTTGAACTCATATAATTCCACAACATTGAATCGAGTTTTTAGGTCTCTTAATGGAAATAATTCCTAGTGATAATTTTTTTCTGAGAACCAAGAATCACGTTAACTTATAGTACTTCAAGTTAATGAGTGACAAATCTTGTTAGGGCCATGTAGGTATGCGCATTCGTGCTAAATTTGGTGCTCTCTGATTGGTCCGGGTCTAGGACAACTCGCCGCGGCCAACTCGCCGCGGCCAATTCGCCGCCGGACCAACTCGCCGCCGACCCAACTCGCCGCGACCAGCTCTTAAAAAGACTGATTCTCCCGGCGTTTGTCACCACTTTTCAGGGATATTTAGATGCAGCTAACGATTCGACATTATATATAAATTAATTTTTAATTCACTAATCAAACTAATGTATTGAAAAACACAACTAAAACATGTTTAAAGGTACAAAAACTAAATTCATTGATGATATTTGTATTGAACCTTTAGCTTCTCTGTAAAATGCCTAATTTAACAGTAATTTCAGATTTCAGGAATTTACTATTTTAACAAAGTTAAGGAAGTTAATCCCATTTATCACAGAGAATGTGATAAATGGATTACATTACTACACAAAAGTCTACACAAAAGTCTTATGAAAGAATAAAATTTAGCTATTATCAATTATAATTTATTATTATATATATTGTAATTATAATTTATATATAATCTCGAATCGTTAGCTGCATCTGAATATCCCTGAAAAGTGGTAATAAATTAAATGCCAATGGAATCAGTCCTTGTGTGGAGCTGGTCGCGGCGAGTTGGGTCGGCGGCGAGTTTGCCTGGCGGCGAGATGGCCGCGGCGAGTTGTCCCATTCCGGATTGGTCCAGCGTCATTCACGCATGCGCATGCTACGTTACTTTGGATCTTACTATTTTTTCATAGTAATTTTAACTTCTGTTCCTTACGATCAGTTGATCAGACTACTATTGATATTTCCACTACAGTGAGGTAAGCGTTTTAAGGATGATACTTCAAGAAGAAAGTCAGATTAGAATTAGTTTTATAAAATGGACAATTAGCCATTATCCTATTATTGTTATTGAGACATACATATTTTAAGCTGTCCTCTTTCTTGGATAACAACTTAGAAATATTATCATGAATATTTTATATCCTAATAATGTACCCATGTATTCAAACTTGTTACAAAAAATGTATTTGTAAAACTAGTGAGTATGATGCACAACTCCAAAGAATTGATTAAAATATCTTACAAATGAAAATACAATTGCTAGAGCTGATTTAGACAAAATATATACTGAAAATAGATTATAATAAATTATTGGAATCACACGTTATAAACTGCTAACAATGTTCTTGTATAGCTGAATACGTAACCTAGTAGTTTTCAGATTTATTGGAAATATTTTTAGAAAAATCCTTCCTCCATGGTTTAAAGACTGCAGTTTGAAGCTTGTGCAAACCTGTTAGTCAAGTGATTTTTCGCTCCAAGTAGGAAAAATGAGAAACTCATTTATTACGCAGTGATATCTCTCCAAATCATTTGATGCGTTCCTAGTTTTTATTAACTTAGTCTTATGTAACTGCATTAAAGTATATCATTTAGTTGCGATAGCGGTCTTATGAAATTGAATATTTTGTATACAAAGATGTATAAATATCTATTTTTTGTAATAATCTGAAATTTGTATATAAGTGATCATTTTATAGCAAACAGTAATGTTTAGATCTGTTCAGGAAATGTTCTTGTATGTTATTTATAGTATCTTCCAGTTGAAATTTAATCTGACTTTGTATCAATAAAGTCACGGTTGCTGAAGGGCAAACGTGGGTAAAACAACAATAATTTGAATTTGATTTCTTTATTCAGTCAACCTGCCGATATAAGAAATTCTCATCTTTTCTGCTACATTTTCGACTCATAAGTAATTCATGTCCAGATTTTTTGCTGAGGGGGATTAAATAACAATATGCCATTCGCCAACTGAATATTACTATATTAAATTAATCAAATAATAGTAATAAAGGTACGTTTCCATTTATACAAATCACATGTTTCTAATTCTGAATTGTTTTCAATTCTTCTAATTTGTAGTAATCGAAAACATGAAAAACACTACAAATTGGAAGAATTGTGCCGGGCACATGTGATTTGTATAGAATGAAAACGCACCTTAGTGACAAAAATAGCTAAACTATTTGACAAGGACAAAACAAACACATCTTTTCACATCGACTCACTGAGTTGTACTAACTCAATCTCGCGTCCCGTATACTAGTCGCGGCGTCGGTGTGCAAACAGCAGTTCTCACAACTATTTGCCCGCCGAGAAATCGCATTTAGGAAGTTTACGTTCCCGCACACCGCATCGGTGTGCGCAAGGCTTTACAGTGATAATTATGATGAAGTGTTACTGAAGTTACTAGTTGACTAAAATAGTGAACTACAAGGGATCTCTCGAATAAAATAACATTTTCTGTTCTCATTTTATTCATAAAGTAACAATATCTATAATATATATAGAAAAAAACATATAAAGTAAATTATATCTAGAATTAAGTGAATTCGGTTGCAGAAATGTATTCAGTGTGAATTATTGTGGAAATAAAACTACCCTAGAATTAGTTTTTCTGCCATCAGTCTATCCAGGAAACAATATTGCTAACTTTGTTAGGCTATAGCTTAACTTTACTAATTACTTAATTATATTTGTTTACAAACTAAAATGTTATCAGTTGGATAAAATTTGTAGAATTTATTAATTTGTAACATCTAATTAACAACTTCTTCAATGACATGCGGAGTGTCTTGCTTTATTTCGTGTTTTTTGTGTTTCTTGGAGCCCGATGAATTGTTGTGGTTATTCGTCGATGAAGAGTGGTTTTCGTTTTGAATTTGACTCGGACTGTTACTGATGTTGGCTGGAATGTTGTTTTGTGGGGGGATTTGCAGGGCGGCTTTCTTGTTGACTACGGTTGGAGACTTGTGCTGGCTGTGTGCTATTTGCCTGGGTTGCGGTTTTGGATGGATTCGGTTGGCTGAAGAGTTCACTTGAGACAAAATCCTTTCCTGGAAAAATTGGAATATCGATAAAATTCTGATCATGTATACCTGCTTTTCTTTATGCTTTTTCGATTTTCAACTATATCCACTATTTTCCAGTTTCTAACTATAGGCTATTGTAAATCGTAAACTATAATAGCAATTATCCGTTCTATCCGATGAGTGCACTTGAGACAAAATCCTTTCCTGAAAAAATTGAAATAATTTTGGTTAAGTAGATGCCTACTTTTCTTAAGGTTTTTAACAATATCAACTATTATAATCGTAAACTATTGCAATTATCTAATTTATTCATCATTACTGAGAAATTTATTCACACCAAAAAATTATTTTTCTATTAAACTATTGCAATTATCTAGTTTATTCTCTATTTATTACACTGAGAAATTTCAGTCTCACGTCGAAAATTATTTGTTTTATTCATCATAAAAAATTATTAACTTCATTTTTTCATTTAACCTCTTCCAGTTTAATCTATCTTATTTAAGAAACTAATATATTTCTCATTTGAATGTAGTTCAATGTTTATTAATCTTAAAATTCAATTATTGTTCAATTGTATTCTGAACCTGTAATCGTTTCCCCATATAACGGTACTCATCAGCTAATACTTGCAGCCTCTTGCATGAAAATCCAGTTGAATTTAACCATTGTAGAATGACGTCAGATACGTTCATTGTTCCTCGTTGGATTGGTTCTGTTAGATTACATCATTCTACGGCGATTAAATTCAATTGTATCCTCGTGCAACCAAAATTCTCGTGTATGTTGTAGAATTCTTGGCAAATTCCTTGGAATAATTGAAACATTCAGTATAATAATTAAATTGCTTGTTAGAATTTGAGCTGGTTGAGATTATTGTGTTTACCAGAAGCTGCACTCCTAAAACTTGGATGTGGTTAGCTACTTCTTGAGCTTTAACGTACTGTAATTTAGCTTGTGCCACGGTCGCAACTTTCATGCTCTCGAGGTGGACTGTCTGGAAATTAAAAAAATAAATTATAAAAATAATATTTTGATAGTTGTTGAAATATTCCATCTAGTGAGTGCTTATTGAAATTATTTCGGCCGGTCGCAGGTGAATGTCAATTAATTTCACCTTGAAAAAATCACGTCATATTTCTGTTAAATAATGTCAGTTTACGGAGGTAAAGTTTAATTTGCTCAATCTAATGGTTAGAATATAATTTTGTTCAATCTGTGGATGGTCTTAGAAATGAATTCTAAAGGAAATCATGGGAAGAGGAGCTCTGTAGAGAAGTGACTATAAATATTATACAGTAATGAACTATGTAGCTTGAGTTTTAAAAATGTCAATCTAAAAAAATGGTGCTTCTGCGCAAACAATAATTAAACTATTCCTTGAATTAAGAACTAACAATATGTGATTCCCGGATCCCAGATTAAGGAAAATATGTTATCTTTTAAAAATAAACCAAAGAATCAATAATTTCACCAAGTTGTGAGAATAATGTCAAAAATAAGAAAACCATAAACATTTAAATGTGAAATTACATTGATTAAATAAACATTAAGTTGAACATTTGAATGTGAAATTACATTGATTAAATTAATTTACATGTGAAAAACATTTACAGTGAAATTTTCACTGTAAATAGACTTTTAGGAAAACCTAAAGGACAATTCTTGTAGAGGTTTGATTGGACCAATTTTGATGCGGTTTGCGCCAAAATAAGGTTGGAAGTCGTAGATGTTGAAGCTCTATTTTTGTATTTTGGAAAAAATACGTTCAAGGGGTAAAAAATGAAAAGTGAATCTCTCAGCGCCTGAAGGAACTATTTCCACAATAGGCTACCTACTGAACTGTATAGCACGATCCATTTAACTTGTCAGAAATCAGCTGTTTTGGTAATAATTAAACATTGATTTCGACACAATAATCAAAAGGCTTAAAGTCTTAAAGACCTTTAAAGTCTTTAAAATACCTTTTTAAAGAAGACCTTTCAAAGAATGACTTTTTTAAAAGACCTTTTCTGCGAGATTCAGCATTTGTACAGCAGGATGCAATTAACTTGTCATAAATCAGCTGATCGACGAGCATATGATCACAATACTTAACCTACAAATGCTGAATCTCGCAGATTATTGAAAAGGTCATTTAAAAAGTTATTCTTTGAAAGGTCTTCTTTATGACAGGTGTCGAAATCACTCTTTAATTATTACTGGATCAGCTGATTTATGACAAGTTGAATTGAATCCTGCTATAGGTTAAGTATTGTGATCATATGTTTTCTGACAAGGGACCTGCTATATACGGAGTATATAGCAGGATCCATTTAACTTGTCATAAAACATATGATCGACGAGCATATGATCACAATACTTAACCTACAAATGCTGAATCTCGCAGATTATTGAAAAAGTCTTTTAAAAAGTTATTCTTTGAAAGGTCTTCTTTAAAAAGGTCTTTTAAAGACTTTAAAGGTCTTTAAGACTTTTAATCCATTTGATTATTGTGTCGAAGTCACTGTTTAATTATTACCAAAACAGCTGATTTCTGACAAGTTAAATGGATCGTGCTATACTTGGTTAGTCTAATAATAGAATTGGCACTTACTTTGAGAACGTAGTCCGTGAGCACGTTGGCATGATGGGCAGCCACATTGAGCGTGTGTCCGATGCGCTGTGGCATTTTGACGAGAGTGGCTCCGGTGTAGTTGACAAGATGCACGACGCGGCGCGCCACCTCCCTGGTCAGCATGGCGATCAGCTGTTCGAGGTTGGCCGGCGGCACTTGGTTTTCGGGCTCGTCCTCGCTCAGCGAAGCCCACATCGTCTTCGCCTTCTCCATGAACGCTTTCGGGTCACGGGCCAGCTGCAAAGCAAAGCAAACAGCATTTTCATTATATGAACATGATTTAAGTAGTATCAATCAGTGGTCTCTCTAAAATCCATTATGTCAATGCATTTTTCACTGGTCTGAGGGTGGAGGCACGTGCCCCGTGCCCCCACCCACACCTGGATCCGCCTTTGCAGTGGATTGCCAAGAAATCCAAACTCTTGGAAGTGTATTAGACTGATTTTCTCTACTCCCTCTGAACTGGCACGTTGAATTAATGCAGTAGACGCTCATACATTAGTTCCGTTCAAAATGAAATACTTGGAATATTTTACTCCTGCTCATAGAAAAGATTTTTCTCAAGCAAGCAGAAGGTACTGTATTTGATGACCTGGAGCGAAAATTGAGAGCGTATGTAAACCATTCGAATTTCAAATGCATAATAAATGCGATACCATCAACACGTTTTTCAGTGGTAAGTATCTTGACTCATTTAGGCTTACCTGCTCTCACTATAGATAAATACAAAAAATATAAATGAAGATAAAGCATAAGTTGAAGATTAAAATATAAAGTAACTTATTTCTTTCTGTTTTTTAATTTTAAAAAATTAAAAAACTTTAAATTGAAAATTTTGAAAACACGACGTGAGGTCTCACATCATATTGTATTGAATTTATTTATTTCCAATACGAAGCTTATAATTTAAAAAAAAATGAAGAATACATATTGAAATAACTAAACACGGCTCACATGAACCACCTTGCTTGAGTGTGAGTCGTCATAAATTCCTTGTAATTTATTATCACTGTCATAGCTCATGTAATTGAATAAAACTTAATTTGATTGTTGATTGAATGATCGATTGATGATTGATTCGTTGATAATTGATGGATTGGTGATTGATTAATTGATTGACTGACCAGATCGGCAAGATAGATGAGACACTGCAGGGTGTCGGCACTCTGCTGCTTGAGGGCGCGCGCCTCGGCGATGGTGCGTCGCGTCAGGCGTCGCTGCAGCTTGCGCGAGAACCGGTTCACGTGGTGGATGGTCTGCGCCGCCTTGCTCTCCCCTTCTTGCCCCGCCGCTGCCACAACCACATTGTCTGTTACAACCACATCAGTACCATGCATTGATGATGCCAATAATTATATTTATTAATTTAAGGTACCAGTGTACATCTGTTCTTGTCTCAGTATATGAAATTACAACGCATTACAATTACAACTTGGGAGAACCAAGAGAAAATTTGTGTGTTGTAAACACACATTGAGTGAGTTTAAAAACTTCCTCATACATATTGTAGGCTATATATGTATTAAATTATGTTACAACATTTGACATGTGCGAGCGAACAAGTGGGCCTTTCTCACTCATGTATCTCATACATATGTTCCTGATATCTAAATTTGAACGTACGTTACAATCGTATTGGAAATATAGTTCAATATTTTGAACAGAAGCCAGGATTCTGACTATAAACTTTTGATTGATTGATAAACATATGAATGTCTATTTATTTACAATTGAAAATTTTATATTTTTAAATGCTTTTAATTACATTATTGGTCATCTAGTCAAAAATACATATACGGTATCAGGTAAAATAGCCAATTCTCTACAATAATTGTTGAATTAAATCATTTAAGGGTCTAATTGGAAGGAAAAAATTGAAATAATTAATTGGACGAAATTCCTAATTTATACCATATAATATCCTGAAGACTTCTGCTACTGCAAATATTGACAACAGAATAATAGCTAGTAAGGATGATAATAACTAGCTATTATTCTGTTGTCAATATTTGCAGTAGCAGAAGTCTTCAGAATATTATATGGCATTAATTAGGAATTTCGTCCAATTAATTATTATGATTTAACAGCAACTGTATAGTTGCAATATCTCATTCCCTTCCATCTTTTTAAAAATTGAAAAATTGAATTCTAAGAAAATTAAATAAAGATCAAATTATATTCTCATATTGATAGGCCTAGGCCTCTACATACTACAGTACAATGCTAATAAAAACTTAATTAAATCAAATTTATCGAAAGTGAATTCCATTTTTTCATTAAATAGATACTCTTGAGGTTTTACTATTTTTTAATGTAGCGAATATAGAGAACCTGCTTCTTACATGCTCACTATTTTCTAGAATCTGCTCTCTCATAGTAGAATTTACTTTCTGTCATTGGTAGCCTACAAGTCTACTTTGCTTGCTGTAGCTGATGCAAAAATGTCCACTGTCCACATGTAACTTTGGGAGAATAATATAATGTTATCATAAAAGAATGGTGCGAAGATTGAATTTTTATAGAAACCAGTGTTCAAGCCAAACAACCTAAATTAGACAGGAATCATGAACTGATTCGCGTCAAATGGTTGTCAGAAAACCGCACCAATCCTTTTGAAACCGCACCATTCTTTTATGATAACCCGGTATTTTGTTGGAATATAGCTCACCAGTTTGATCTTGTGCGTTATCGCCTACATCGGGCAAGTACTTGTCAACATATTTGTCAGCCACATCCAGAGCACTGTCCAGTCGGACAGCAGCCAGCTCCCTGTACTTGGTGGCACTGCTCAGGCTGATCTGCTTCACTGAGTCGGCTCTCTTCAGAACAGGCTGGACCACAGTGGCACTCACGTAGTCCTTAGTTCTTGTGTAGATCTGAAAATTACAAAATCATGAAATGGGTTAAGAAGAGTACAATAAAACATTGATAATAAAATGGAAATTAAATTACAGTATTTATAATGTAAATTTATATAGTAAAATAGAAATTTATTTACAAAGATATTAAGGGCCAGTTCATGAGCTCGGGATTTAGCCAAGTCCTAGACTAAAACGGGTGGCCACCGTAGCATCGACAAACGTTAGCCTCGATACTATGTACTAAGGGCTCTCTATGCTGCTAACCCACTTAACTATCGAGACAAACGTTTGTCGATGCTACGGTAGCAACCCGTTTTAGTCTAGGACTTGGCTAAATCCCGAGCTCATGAACCGGCCCTAACTGATTCAGAATATAAATACGTCGGCTTAATAATTGAAATATCTTAAAAATGGTTAGACATATCGATGTGCCATTCATTTTCTCTTGAAATTCTGTATCGAAATCATCTATAACATGACCACCTTCTCATTTAAAAAAATGAAGTTAGATTCATGGATCCGCCATGATGCAAAATGATTTTTGCAGTCACAGTAAAGTGGTATTTTCAATTTTAGTACGATCCTCAATATGTCACCTTTCGTCAAATCACCTTTGTATAAGAAATATTGAGCCGGTTTCAAACTTTTCACCCACCCTGTACATATGCATCCTTGATTATTACCTCACATATTTTCTCAACTGTCTTTCAATCTAGAATTTGAACAGAAAGTCTATGTAATTTACACGAATAAAGTAAATAATCCTGTCTAATATAATATCTCGTTCAACTTACGAGATGGAATAGTTTAAAAAAAATGTATATATTGTTTTGACTTATTCAAACTATTTATGTGAATAGTTTCTGAATACAAACTAGTTATGTGATTGAAATGCATTTGCCAATGTGAGGAGCCTTCTTCATATTATTTATGCATTTTTTTGTACACTGTATACGAAGAATAATAAATATAATTTCAATTTCAAAGTATTATTTTCTATCAGTTGGACTAACCACTTTTGGAGGATAATGAATAGCTGGCACACGCTCTTCAACAATGTCCAAGCTGCGACACAGCAGATCATCCACTGTGTGAATTGGTGACTCCAGCAGTGAAACAGCTGGCAGTGTTATTTCCAGAGCTAACAGAACCCCTGCCTCAGCCGATGTCAGACCCCACGACACCAAGCTATTCGATCTCTGAAATTTCAAAGTTTTAAATTGAATAAAAATTTGAAAAATATAAATTTTGATATAATACTACCGAATACTCTTTATAATCATAATTACTCTAATAATGACCTTGATAAAAAATGTATTAATGATACATCCATCTATCATCTTCTCATTACCTCTCCCACAAGCCCAAAGGAGCATCACCCTCTGCAAAAACACTTAGGCTAACTTATAGCTACTGTTATTAAAATCGATTGAACCTCCATTGATTGAAGAAATTATGAGATTGATAAATTGTTTGAGAAAATTTGTATTAGGTTTGGTACTCTACTATTGATCTTTTTTTATTAGATATCTTATGAAAAATTACCGGTAGAAACAAATAGGTAACATAAAACATGGGATATACAATATTATGAAATGAATGTAATATTTTCTATATAGGCCTTCCTAGAAAGAGCTTCATATATTTTTATTATGATTAATCAAATTTGATAAGAAAAGCTTATGCTCTCTAGACTGTACCGTATCACGGTATGCTCATTACTTATACTCATGTACTTATAACATGATGCTTCAGTCGGATAATAGACTTTCTCATTGTGAGTCAATAATTATTTGTAAGCAGAAAAAAATTAATAAATAACTTAATGAATGTAACTTTATTTTTGTCAAAGTGGATTAACTTTAGCTATTGATCGAACTCCCTATAAAAATTATCCTACGTGTCAAGTTCCTCGTAAAAATATTTTTATGAAGTTCCCTAGTTTATCAAGAGACATATAAAACGTTTTATAGACTAGAATAACTTTCTCAGCGGAAATAGGTAGGCCTGCTTTTGGACGAAGTTCAAAGATTACATTTTAAACTACGATAAAGATGTGGCAATCACTCCATAAAATTTTTTCCAAAGAAAAATTTGACATATTCATGCTTAGTCGAAGAATAATAATTGAACTAATGCCATAATGAGGTCGCTCGGTTCATCTCAGGATAACATGTGATGATCCAGTGATTGTCAAGGTTAATTGGGGCTCAAATGGGGGAGAAACTACTGTTAAAAATGCCGGCTGAATGAATCGGTTGATGAACTGTATCAAAATATGTTATCTTTTACAAAGAAAACTGTTCCAATTTGAGAAAACTGTTGAAAAAACCGCAATTGAATCATCCTTCTCTGCTTTTATAATACTGATGAGTAATAAATTTTTTCTTGCAATGTAATGTTTTCTTACGTTTTCTATGAAAAATGATGATTTTTAGCAAGTAAATGGGCTAGGAATTTTGTATTTCCATCAAATAAGGTTTTTCTTCTTTTTTGTACTAAAAATGTTAATAATATTGTCAATAAGGCTTCTAATGGACTATGTTCTTTTATGCCTGTAAGCTTTTTTATCTATGAATGAATGAAATTTAAATTGTATAGATTTTTGAAAACAATAAAAATATGCTATTCTATTTTAGCTAAGTTTCAGTTTCACTCTCAATCTATCTACTGACTACACCATAAGTTATTCAAATTAAATAAATCTTAATTCACGAAATGAATTTATTAAAGTGAATGTCCCTCACATAGACAACATTGAAGAAGTTCTGTGGACTATACATAATATTTCCAAAAGGTTACAGACATATTATAGTCCATATAGTTCATTAAAATTTTTAGTAAAAAAAAGGAGAAAATCCTTATTTGGTGAAAATACAAAATTCCTAGCCCATTTTTTTCTAAAACAATAATTTTTATAGAAAACGAGAGTTGTCAAAAGAAAAAGATCATTGCCAGAAAAAAAGTACTCCTCAGTATTTTAAGAGCAGGAAAGGATGATTCAATTGATTAATGAAAAACATATATAATTGATTAGGTTACTTCCTGTCTTGGTTGAAAATTGAAAAATTATTATTTTATTGAAAATCAGCATCAGCTTTGAAATAAAATAAATTGATTATGTTATTTGAAGCCATACAACTCATTTCGCTTCATAAAAACACGTTTTTGATAAAATAAAACATAATTATTGTTCAAGTTTTCACCACACGCTAGTCATTTGAAAATATAAGAAGGGAAATTCTCCGAAATATAATATAGTGTTCGAATAGATATAATTTAATTTTGATAAAGACCTTAAACCTTTCCTAGACCTAGTCCTCTCTTCGGGAATCAGTAGGATAAGCCTTGAAAGTGGTTTTAATGAGAATTTAATGATAAATTTCAGGATTCACGAGAACAAGGTAGTTATTGATTTATAGACTATAGTAAGTTTAATAAGTTATGAAGTGCTTTTTTTCAAATGAAGTACGGTAGCCTAATATTGGAAAACTCAAAATTTAAAAATGATTAAATTCCTCATTCGAAATTTTTGAAATGATATTGAAGAAGTTGAAAAGGATTTTTGCGCGTGTGATTCATCAAAAGCATTTAGACTACCAGAGAATTTTCACAAGATAATTTAATTTTAGAACTGTAGGCCTACTCTAAATAGATTAATTATTAGTTATTAACACATAACAATAAATTAAATCATGTCACCTGTTCAAGTGCCGTATACGAAGTAGAATTATCTCTCCTCTCAATAATAACTACCAGCGAGCAAGTTTTACCTTTGCTGGTGGTGCCATACAGTATTCTGTAGGCTATATTTATACTATTTTGTATTTGTGAAATTTTTATTCTAAATTTAAGGAATATTTATTGTATGATTATAGAATTTCACTGTAATTCTTTGTTTTATGGCAATAAAGATATTTGAATTTGAATTTTGAAGAAGGTATGCCATTAATAAGTAATTGATATTATTGTCATTGATTTTATCAGTGGCTTAATTGAAAGGAGATGCACAAGATGCACTATCTTCACATGTATTAAAGCACTACTATTATTATAGGCAACTGGAGAAATCCAAGTCAAGGACAAAATGTATCATTATTCATGCCTACTAATAAACAGTAAAGTATTCAATAAATATAATATTTCCTGTGAAATAAATAGGTATCTATGGTTCTGTTAGTTGATTGATGTCTCTCTTGTTTACAGGAGCGCCATTTCACCAAACTGTTGTGTGGGGGGAGGGGCATGGGGCGGTAAGGAATACCCCCCATGGAAAGAGGGTCCGGGGGTTTTCCCCCGGAAAATTTTAAAATATTACGTTTAAAAATGTAATTCTAAGCTTTATTTTGTCTATTCAAAGTCTTAATACAATAAGATAATTTATTTATTATTCATGTATTTATTTATTATTCATTTATCTAGGCCGCCCTGCCCCCTGCTTGTTTAAAAAATCGTCTCATGTCTTGGATCACCTCAGTTTTATACGGGTACTCAGACTACTCACTATCTCACTATGAATGTATTATAGATCATCGCCCTTATATTGGAGAGGTGAAATTACAAAGACCTTATTCCTTTGAAGGAGATTTATAATTAATTTGATAAAACATGATTATTCTAAAGGGATTATTATGCTAGATATAGATTTTAGTTTGCTTCACTGGCTAATCTTCCGAATGAGTTGTTTAATTCATAGTTTAATTATTGGTGTTTTTATTTTGCATAGTGGCTTCACTATGTATCACCTTCATTTCAATTTAGGCCTACTTTACGTTACTTAATATACTTCATACTAATAAAGTATACTTCAATATCCTCTACGTTTTATAGAATCATTTTCTCTATAAAATAATATACTCTGTATCAGTGGCGCACTCAGATAAAAAATTATGGGGGCTAATCCCTAGGCCAACCTTTTATTTTATTTTTTAGAAAAACTGGTATTCTAATGCATTATTTTAAGTTTATTTCAGCTGAGTTATAAAACCCAGCAAACCTGAGATTTTAGGTTTTATTTTGACAAAATCCATTATTTATTTTTTAGTGCATTTCTTGGGAATAGGAATGCAGCAATGCAGCTATTTATTTCGTAGTTGTAGTGAAATGTAACTCCCACAAACCAGTATTCAATATGCGATGTGTCCACTATTGGCAAATTAAAAAACAGAATATTTTTTTCCTTGAGGGGGGCTACAGCCCCTTTAGACCCCCTCGTGGGTGCGCGCCTGCTCTGTATAACCCATAATTATCAACAATGAATCATCTATCACATATTGTTTCACAGTCGATATAAGAATCTTCCTAATCAATAATTATAGAATTATCCCTTAATCCACCCTCAATGAAAAATGATAACGCTCATCACAGTCGAGATAAGAAATTAACTAATTGAGAATTATCAATTCATAAAAATAATTATAAATTTAAAAATAATTATCTTAAATTATATTATAAAATTATCAATCTACCCTGGACGAATAATATTATAAACACTCAACTTCACTCTGTCCTAAATAAAAAACTAAGAACTCACCTTCAATCTATCATAGATAGCGGTGGCATAGTTGTAGCCAGTCTCCACCACAGGAATCTTGGATAAACGATCCACGGACCTCAACTGCGGAAAGTCCTGTTGAAAGCTGGGCTTCATTATCGATCACTCAGCAGTCAATCCTAGTCGTAGAGAAAAACACAAACAAAAAATATTGATCGAGGTTCTTGCTGAATCGGAGATGCTATTCACAAGACAAGATTTGAAAAAAACGAAGACGAAGCTTGTCTTCACTGTTGCTGTGTTCAAAGGCTACTGTCCTAATTAACTGATGACTGATAGTTTAAAGATTCACTTATAAAAGATTTGTGACATCGAGTCGATTGCAGAATGGAAGGGGGAAAGTGAGAAATGATTGTTTTAAAATTTCCCAACCGGCCACCGGGGCTGGTGATGAGATGCCAGAAAAGGCGGTACCAGAGCTTCTAAATGTAGGAGTTGAGATAAGTTGAACATCAAAGATAGTGATAAACTCTTTCCATGGGGTCAAACCCGCACACGTTCAAAAGTCCACTAATCAGGCTTGGCCTGAGTGTAGGACGAAAATATTATTGCTAATGTATCAGAAAATAGTCTGGAATACATAGATTTTTCCGGTTCAGTTATCTTTGATATTCAGAAGGATTCCTCCCATTTACATTGTATCAAAGTCTATCAATAATTTTGATAGCACCTCAAAGCGCTGATTCATAAAACTATCACTGGATGATATTTCATGTAGAAGTAACTAAAACTTCTGAGTAATTAAAACTCGAAATAATTAAATTCGAAAACTCAATAGAATGCTCTTTACATTTTTTCTTCTCACCGAAAATAATACAGTATGCCGATTCTATGAAATGTTATTGACGATTTTTCATTTGCTGACTTTTTTGTTGAGAGTGATGCCCACAAAAGTTCTTGGCTTGTGTGTGGGAAATGGGAGGGATGATGACAAAAGATGTGATAATGGACCTACAGCTTTCTTGGGTTTTGTTGACTCATTTTATGTTGTCCGTAGTTGACAGTGGCGTAACTTACACCCCCGCAAACCCCGCGGCGCGGGGGGGCCCGGGCCCTTGGGGGCCCGGGCTAGAGCCTCAACTAATATCATATGTTTTTTAAGAAATAAAATTAAACTAATGATTGAACAAGAAAAGCAAAAGTTCTATTTTGGGTAATTAATAAACACAAATTTCAATAATTCATAATTGTCCATTGTAAAAAAAATTATGCATCAACAATTAGAATGTCAGTTGGTTAAAAATTGTCATTAAGAGAGTTGTTATGACTGCATTGAAAAAAGCAATAATTAAACCTATTTACAAATGTGGACCTCGCAGTTGTCTGGCGAACTATAGACCTATTGCTAAACTTCCAATATTTGAGAAAATATTTGAAAAGTACGTTTCTATGGCATTGAACAAATACCTTACAGCCAATAAAATAATTACTAAATCTCAATTTGGATTTCAAAAAGGCAAAGGCACAGAGCAACTCCTTGTTGAATTTACTAATTTAATCAACTCACATCTAAATAATAGACTGCATGTACTGGCTATCTTTATTGATTACTCTAAGGCTTTCGACACCCTAGATCATCGAATTCTCTTGTCTGAACTAAAGAAGATTGGTGTTTCTGGCTATATTCATGATTGGTTTAAGAGTTATTTAAAGAGCCGCTCATTCCTGGTTAAATTGGATAAATATAATAGCAAGTTGTATGGAAATGAACTAGGTGTACCACAGGGTAGTATACTAGCTCCGATTTTATATAACATATATGTTAATGAAATGCCATCAGTGGTAAAAAATGGAGAGCTTTTCATGTATGCAGACGACACTGCTTTGATAGTAGCCCATAAAAATTTAGAAATTGCTGAAAAATTAATACAGGAAGACTATAATAATATACTACGTTGGTCACATGATAAAAACCTGATTATAAATAAAGCTAAAACAGTAGTTCTACATTTCAAAACACCGCATACTAAAGTCCTTAACTCTCCTATAATAAAAAATCACGATTGTAATTGCCTATCACTAAACTTATATAATACTTGCTACTGTACCTGTACCCCGTTAAATGTTACTAATACTACCCGTTATCTTGGAATAATCTTGGATGACAAACTAAAATGGGAACAACATATAGATTACATTTCAAAGAAATTACGTGCAATTAGTGCAAAAATTTTTCATTTGCAAAGAAACATACCACCGGATTGTCTCTATTTAATATATAAATCGCTATCAGAATCCATAATTAGATATGGTATTGAGGCCTGGGGGTGTGCAGCAAACTATCTTTTGGACAGAATAGAACATATTCAATTCAGAACACTGAAGTGTATTATGTCTACATTTAATCAACTCAACTTCACTATTAATGACAAACAATTAGTTCAAAGATTTTTCCACACGCTCACACCTAAAAAATTCTATTTGTACAAGATAACGTTAATGTTTAAAGATAATTATTCATACAGGCAATTTGCACCTATACCTCAATATAACCTAAGAGCAATCAACACCTACTCTATCCCGAGATTCAACAATTTATACGGGAAGCGGTCGTTGAAATATATCCTTCCTAAACTATTTAATGCTCTGCCAGTTAATATCCGAGACTATTCCAGGGACGATATTTTCCAATTTTTCAGTTTAAACAATTTTGAAATATGAACCCATCTTAATCCACTATCCCAGATTTCAATATAATATTATTCACTGTTCTGAGTTTCAAGTTTATTTCTTCTGCCACATAAAAAAAAACATTAAAAAAATTAAAAAGAAAAGGAATGCATAATTCACATATTAATTACATTATTGTTGATATTGCTGGTATAGTACATTATATCTAAGAAACATGAAACACCGCCGCCGCACTAGAGCGACCAATTTATAAGTTATAATTTATTTAGATGGATAATAATCAAATTATTTTTTAACAAACTATTGTATTAAAAATAATTCTAGCATTATCTTTATTTTTAAGCTTATCTTTTATTTATCTTATATCTTTTATTTATTTATTTTTCTATATTCTATTCTTTTATTTATCTTTCTTTAATTATCTTCAGTACTAACCTTTTCATCATCCTTGAAGTTACTCTTAGGGTTTCATCTTTAATCCCTCTCCCACTAACCTTCCCCTCTACTTTAACATCCTTTATCTAACCCCATACTTCCTTATACAGTAATTCCTTTAAAAAATACCTGAACCCCCTTCCTTAAACTTATAATATTTATTTTATCTATTTTATTGTTTGTATTCATAGTAAGCATTTATTTTACTTGTTTATTCTATTTGTTATAGGCACCTGCTGTAAAATCTTTTAAGGTTTAGCGGGACCATTTTGTAAAGTGCTTTTCAAAAATAAAATGATTGATTGATTGATTGATTGACGGAAGAACGTATAGATAGTTGCACAATTAACAAAAGGTCTGCTGGTTTAAAATAGCTTATCGGGAAATAATGCATTTTGTTTACAAATCATTGAATGGAGACAGACATACGGTTCCCAGACCAAGACTGTTTACACAAATACAGTATATTGTTTGGCCCATCGAATTCCTGATCATAATAAAAATAGACTGCAAGGTCTGCAAGAGTTGTCAAAGAATAGCCTATAGCTTACTCGTCAATCTCAATCTTACTTAGTCAATCTCAATTCATTATTTCATTTTCATTCAGTTCGTCTCAAACCGTTGTGCTAGACGCATGTAAACGCGTTTCGGTTAATAGAAATTTGTGAAGTGAGCTGTAAGCAGTGAGTTTGTGAAAGTGGGTTTTAATTCTTTATTACGGTACAAAAAATTGATTCATATTTATTATTTGATTCATATTGCATTCCTACACGTATTTTCAGTATTATGATGTTCGATTTTCAATTATTCCGTCTTTACTACCTTTCTTTCCTTCAAGTGAACAAAAATATTTTGCTAGCTTTCAAAATGAGTGTTGTCTGTGTGCCAGTTCGTAATATGTTAGTAAAGCCTGTGTCACACAAAAGGTTTTTATGAATTATTATAAATCTCTAATAATTATTACAATTATTGTAGAATTCAATCAAGAGCATGTTTTATTTTATTACATGAATATGTTATTCACTCATGAGGTACGCTCTCATTAATGAGTTTAATGGTTGCGGTTCAGGGAAAAGGGGCTAAGAGAGGGGCGTGAGATTTTAGAAGGAGGGGCCCGGAACTATTTTTGCGGGGGGCCCAGTTGTCAAACGTTACGCCACTGGTAGTTGACAAACAACTTTATGAATCGATTGTAGTACAGTATGGTATTCAAAAACATATATATTTTATATTCATGTTATTTTAATACGTACTCGCACGAAGATAGAAATAACAACTTCCAAGATTAAATAGAATCTTCAATTTCAAATAAATAGATGACTGATTCAAGTTTGGTAATCGTAATTATAAAGATCTGAATATTATTTTCTTAATAAAATAGTATATAATAGGCTATAAATATAATAGATGATAATAAAAACTAAAATTTAAAAAAAACAGTAGATTAATGTATGAAAATAACACTATTCTCTACTTTTCAACCTAGCACCTAGCAGATTTTATGACACAATCCACTTTTAATTTCTTTACTAATTCATTTTGAAATTTCATAGAGTATTGTAGTTTATATTAACTTCCAGTAGATTTTTCTACATGATTAGTTTCTAAACTTCCTCAAATAAAT
Source organism: Laodelphax striatellus (assembly GCA_017141395.1). Classification (NCBI taxonomy): domain Eukaryota; kingdom Metazoa; phylum Arthropoda; class Insecta; order Hemiptera; family Delphacidae; genus Laodelphax; species Laodelphax striatellus. Next base: position 6,349,097 of record CM029530.1, read on the forward strand.
AGTTAATTGTTTTGAAATTCAAGCAATATTGAATTATAATTGAATTGTAGCTTTTATGAATAAAATTATGTTCCTGCCTTTATCAATACAATATTATCAATATTTGATACATTGTAAATTCTGTGCTGTGGTCAAGCTCTTCTCCATCACTGCTTAGAATTATCAGGAAAATTGGCAAAAATATGGAATCTGCAAATAAACTCCATTGATAATGTAATTTTATGAATCGGAAAATAATGAGTGCCAGCATAAAGATGATCATTGATGATGTTACATGTATTGTAACTTCAGTTCTGGTAATACATTTTTTGAAATTTATAATTAAAAAAATTATGATTGTAATAGCGTAATAGGTCTACTTAAAAATATTTTTAAAATTCGAGCATTATATTGAAGCGTGGTAAAATAAAAATTGAATTTGAACGATTATCGAATTTGCATATTAATTACAACTTATCTTGGAAAAAATTCAAGATGATTTCATTGGCTTCATGAGAAAAGAAGTTGACATCTACCTCTCTGGCAGTGTCATCTTTCTATACTTTATAGATATCCAATTCAATCTCTATTCTCAATATATTCTAAATTTTCTTATTTTATTCTCATAATGATATTCAATATTCTTTTTGGGGTAAAATTCAGTATCTCATGAAAAATCAAAACCAATATTTTTAGTCAAGTAATTAATATTTGATGGTGGATTTCACACTTTCAGAGTTGTTCTCTAAAAAATTGACCCAAGAATACAAATAGAAGTAAAACAGTAAAACACATAATCAATCATTATTTATAAAAATGAAGGAATAACAATTTGAAAAGAACATTTTCACTAGGTGATTTAATCGAGGAATTGAAGAAGTTAAAGACGATTGTCTGTTTCTCTTTTCAAAATATTGTTTTTGTTACTGATGTAATAATATAGATAAGATGAAATTGGTAGAAAATACAAAAAAAAAAAAAACAATCTCTGTGTCAGATATTGTATGTATACTGTGTGAGTTCTGAAAAGAATAGAAAATTGTGTTGATGATAATTAGCTCATAGTTATAATAAACTGCGCAACTATATCAACTCCTTCTATATACAGACCTGATTTTCTGTTGATGAGAGGCGAACGTTTTGTTAAGCACAGTAGCACTACTACGGTACTAATGCCGGTGTAGAGCAGATTACCCCGCGGTCTCTTTTCTCTTATTCGGTCTTCTTCTTTATTTTCTTCTCTTGTGTAATATCGCAGAAGCCCGGTTGGTGCACGAGTGTTGTGAATGGGTGTCGTTGTTCGTCCTTATCCACGCCCACGCGAGCCCCTCGTTCAGGGAATTGCACTTTGCTTGCTCCAAATTATTACAGTACAATAATATTCAAATAACTGTTCATGTTTCGATTTATTAGCGTTTGAGCCCTCACGGTTGGCCGCTGACTTGGAATGCATAAGGTTATCTCGTCAGGCAACATAAACATATAGCAACATTCAACGGTAAGAATCGTGGCAGCTCTAATGAGCAATGATATCATCAGGAAGCCTAATTAGTGAAATCATAAACATTCCATCAAAAAGTGAAAAGTAATTAGTATGATAGTGTTTATTAATATTGTGTACAGTATCTGTGTAATGTTTATTTTATCATCATTCTCAATGTTTTATGAGCATTATTAATAATATTAGTAAGGCTATTAATTTTATTTATTTTTTTTTAATCGCATGGCTTTTATTGGTGGGGAGACCCTTACGGGTAGGTTCCACCTCGCCTCATTGCACAATTTTTTGTGTCGGTCACCCATCCGAGAGCGGTCTTGAATGTTTGTTACTTAACCACATGATTACTTAGCAACCGCTAAATTAATTTTATTAATGTGCTCATAAAAACAGTAGCCTAGGCATACCCATAAAACAATATCTATCTCTTTGCAACTGGAACCAGTAATTTAAAATAAATTATATTATCCTCCTAAAAATAATAATATGAACAAAAATTTGAATTCATATCGAAAGGTGATATCAAATATATAGGCCTATATGTGAAGCATTGAATCATCGGTTTTTATGTACAGCTTATCATTTTCTATTAATAAATATGTTCTCAATGTTTTATATAGCAGCAAATAGTGTAAAAAAACTCTACTATGCATCTATAAAAATATTATCTTTTATATTAGAGAAAAATTAGAATACAGTAGAAAACACATTATGGTTGTTGTCCATAAACTTAGAACCATGTTTGTTGTCTTTTATCCAATTTTGTCTCTCTCAGCCTGAATCTGTAGGTGATTCATTACTTTTCACCCCATCATCCACCCCCAAAAAGAAACAGATTTGAAAACATTCAATTTACCTTAGCCAACCAGGAACAGAACAATAAACAAAAGGTGAGAAGGTCTTATCTATAGCCTATATTTTCTGTCAAAATTTTAAAAAAATATTCAGATACAGGCATTATCATATTATAATTAATAAAATTCTCAACTGATGATTAATTATTTCCTGATTAGAACTAGAAAGCTGTGGAAAGTTTATTAAGATTGCTTTTGATAGGACTACATATACTTTATTCTCAGGTCACATTGGGTCAAATACATGAGACATTCAGCTCATTTTTCTCATTCGTGTCTCAATTTTCGATGTGAAACGTGACAGTAGAAGCAACCTTCCTCATTATCTTCCCATATAAAAAATATGTTCGAAAAACAATTTTAATTTCATGATAAATATTATTCCCACTATAGGATTTGATCCCCAATAATATTATCATATCCCCCTCTAAATTACAGTAATAATTGTAGTTTAGAGGAGGCTATGATATTATTCAATGACTGCCGTTGGCTACCTAGAATTTAATACTCCGGAAATATGGCTTCTACATAGTTTTTTTTTTATTACTAGAGCGAAATTTAAAACGAAGTATTAAACCTAATGGTATCAAAAAGATGGATTAAAACAAAAAAGTGTGGATTAACCACATTTCCGGCTACTGGTGATTTGAAATGTATAGAGATCTTCAAATTGATATATTTATATTGATTTTTTGGAAAACAATAGTTTTCCTACTTAAGGTAGAAGGGTAAGTAAAGAAAGTAATACCTCACCGATGCATGTCTGCACCAATGTAACCTCTATAGGTATATACTAGAAGAATCGCGTGGCCACTCTTTATAAATGAGCTACGGTACCTACAAAATTGATAAAATATAATAGGCTGATACTTTAATTTTTTTGAAATTTTTATATTTTGCGATTAATAACTACTTACAGTAACTAGTGGCGAAGAAAGAATAACATTGGTTAACACATTTGAAATAACTTATAGATAGTATTGGAATAAATCAATAGAAGCATGCTTTTTATGGGTGGTATAGATTCTATTGGAAAATAAAAAAATCATTCATTTGTCAATTTAATCTTGGAGGTGAATTTTTTATTGGTCCAACTAGTTTCCTTGGAATGCATTAGAAAAAAAACCGATCAAAATATGCTATGTAATGAATCGTAAAAATAAAATTTATAATCCCGTATTATCACTATCTTTATTGAGATGATCTCAGGGACCAGTTAAATTCCTTCAATCTATATCACATGCAAAGGCGTGATCAATTTTATAAAGAATGTTAAATGTCTCAGATTACAGCTTCGATAATCTTTTAATGCTTAAAATATGAATGGACAATGGCATTATAAATAAAGCCATCACGCGCTAGACATAATCTTGGGAGTTAATTCTAGACTGATATCATACCCCATTGTTAGTCACGAGAAATAAATTATATTACAAACATTTGCACCAGTGCCAAAATATTTATCAATATGAGCAATTATTTTTCAATTACTTTTATCTACCATTGAATTGAGATATGCGGTACACAGATTTCGAAACACACAAATGATAATCCAAAGTGAAAAAATATTACGACATTGCGAAATACTTTTGTTGAAAAAGCAATAAAGAGAAAATTCATTGTTTGCCTTCAATGAATTATGTAAAGAAAATCGTTGACTGTACTGAAAATTCAGATCATTATATACTTTGTACAAAAAACATTCAGCTTCTCTACTCCACTAAATTTGATGGAGATTCAACAAAAATTATCCAAACATTTTTTTGTTTTATAAAAAATTGTATGCTCCAAGCGTTTAGAATTATACTATGATAGAGAAGGGAAATTTTTATTTAATACGGGATAGAATTAGGAAACAAGAGGAATTATCAATAAGACGATGAGAACGTTTACAGATTATTACAGTAGAACTACTTTTAGCTCTATTGTGAGGAAAATACAAAGGTATAGATGAAAAATAATACAAAATAAAATCATGAGTTTTTAATATCTTACAGTGTTGAGTGCTTATACTAAACAATACATTTTTACTTTCAACCAAAAATGATTCATTGGAATGTGAGAAACATGACTAAAATAAATTAGTCTATTTATCTACTCTGTATTTTAAGAATTCGTATTTGATTTTGTATGTTTACTGCATTTTGTTTTTGTATTGCTTGTAAAATAAATTACCTAAATGACTGTGTGGAATGAATTTTAATAAACTGCTGAAATTGGAATTTGGATAAAATTATGAAACATTTCTAAGAAGTGAAAACCAGAATACAATTCCCTCAAGTAATCCAACGATTCTGGAATCTGAATGCACTGAAGGATTCCAGAGTTTGGTTACATCAAGAATTACCCCCCTCACGTTATAAGGTTTACGGTAACTCTATCATAGTTTGAACGAGTTATATTCTAAATTCCACTAGTACAAGATGTCATAATTTTATTAAAATCACATTTACTATGAGGGATACAATATTTATTAACTTATAATATCAGATTATAATAAATTATATTTTATAAATTCTAATTTTTATTATAAAATTCAATTATTGTTAAAATTGTATTCCTCGACAAAAAATCTTCAATTCAAGTTGATGAGAATTCAGTTGTACAAACAACGGAAATGTACTAGTTATGGCTTAGCGAGCTGCAATTTATGAAATTCCTTGTAACTGGAACTATATTCCTATCAATTGTATATAGAATTGTACATCAATTCATATAAAGTTATTATCACGCATTTTTTATCAATCCAATCAATTTCATTGGAGGATCATGAAGTATTCTTAATGAGATTAAGTTATTCAAAATTAATATGCTTTTCTGCAATCAATAAGAATAATTTATGAATGATGTTGGAGAAAGCATCAATTTAGAATTCATTGCGTAATATTTTTCTTTGTATGTGATCTCCAATTAAGCTGGGCTCACCACTACCATCATAACGCATAATTGGTTTTCCTTCTCTGTTGATCAAAAATTTTTCAAAATTCCATCGGATGTCCCAGTTCTTCAAAGGTTCGTAAAATAGGTCCTTCGTATCGGCATATCCATCTCTGGTTGGCGGACAATATTTCTGTAAAAATTCAACAAAAAATTATATAGTTTCAATACGCTTTTCAAGCTCAAGCAATACTTTAGCAGTAATAAAATTTTTCAACTTTTTAAAATAGGGTTTATAATTCTGTATTGACAAATTCATTTCAATCTGATTCAATATATTAATTCTTAAGCAGTACGAGTGATAATTCAGAGTTCTCTCCACACAGAGCTCTCCTTTTCTGTGCCAGAACCTAGATACTTGTAGAGTAAAAAATTATAATAAAGATTCATTAAACTCTTGCACCTCCACTTTTAAGAATCAAATTGTAAATTAAGAAACGAATATGGCCAGTACCTATATGCCTGTAGAGTGAAAATGATCATAAAGATTCATTAAACTTTTGTACCTCCACTTTTAAGAATCAAATGGTAAATTAAAAAACGAATATGAAGAAATTTAGTTGCAGCATCAATAGAAAAAACGGAAGTCTCATAGATTAGTACATTCATAGAGATGATTTCAACAGTTCAAACTCTTAGGGCCGCTTTCCCCAACGCTGCTTAAGCAATACATCTAGCTTAAGCCTCATTCGGAGAATAGGAAAAGTATAGAAAAAATATTGAGGATCAGCTGTTGCGCTTAAGCAGCGTTGGGGAAAGCGGGCCTCAGTGGTGTATTTGAATAAATGAATACCAACAAATCGCTGCATAATTCCAAAAGCGAATGAATAATTGCTCCAAGGAGTCGGACTTGAAAATTAGCATAAATTAAGCAAATGAATAACAGCTGATCGAATAAATTGGACTTGGAGAGATTGTAGTTCTTGACGAACATAAGGCTAGGCGTACACCGGTTAGTCAAGACAAGACAAGACGAGATTAGTCACGTTTAGTCACAGTAATTCACATAGTTGCTTATGAAGCAACACACACCGATTAGTCATTGCATCAGTGTGCTGCTTCATAAGCAACTATGTGAATTACTGTGACTAAACATGACTAATGTTGTCTTGTTTTGTCTTGACTAACCGGTGTACGCCTAGCCTTGAACCACACTCATGACTACTAGCTCAGTTTTATTATCAATACAATAATCATTTTCAAGAAAACAAATTCACTTGAACTTTCACTCAACTGTCATCCTGAATAGAAATCTTGAGACATTTGAAGCTTCCAAACTCTTTCTCATTTATTCGATATTTAATTTGACATGAATTTTGCCCAACTTCTCAATCCCCATGTCCACATTTAGTCGATTTTTGTGTGCTGCACAGCATGCAGCCAATACTCAAGCATATGCAGCTTGCTTGAGTCGCACACAAAATCGACCAAGTGTGGACATCGGGATTATCTTTTGCGGTGGTGAGGATTTTTGTCATTGTACTTTGAATTGGATTTTTTCATATGATAATTGTATTTTTATACCTTTAGGAAAGTGAACAGCGGATGTTCTTTGTGACCGTTCGTGTCAATTTTCGAGAAAAGCTGAAAATTGGGAACAAATCCATTTCCGGGCCGCACCATAGTGACTCCATTCCAAATTTCTGTAGCGTTGGCGCCAGGCTCTTGCTGTAAAATTGAAGGCAGAATGATTAATGTAATGTGTTGTTTCAATAAATTTGAATTGAAGTTTGAATAACCTGCTAATAAATATTTGAAAATTTGAGATGAGATGTTGTATCAATAAACTCTAATCACACAATAGAAATTAATATAATAGAATGGCTTCTTTATTTTTCTGACAAGGCGAAGTTTTGACAATAGACTAATGTCCACTGTATCACTCAACCACATCGTGAACGGAAATACAAAGTAAAATATAGAATAAACAATTTAGAATAAGTGTAGGAATAATAAACATACTTGTCATTAATGAGACAATTATGTATTATTATGAAATAAAACATGTACTTTCAGTGTTATTCATTTAACTTGGCGGCTGGCATTAGATAGATAGATATTATTTCTTGACGTTGCTAATGACCGTAGAGTCCGATGGCAAAAACATAATATCTCTGTATCTGTCTATCTATCTAATGCCATCCGCCAAGTTGAATGAATATCACTACTATAAATAAGACTATAAATACATAATTCATGGGCCCAAGTAAAAAAAGAGAAGAGTTCTTTTCCTGTTATATAAAGATAGAGAATGAGACATAGATAGAGAATACACATACTATCTCTGTATATTCTTACATAATTCATTTGCAATGCTATAAGAAATTATTGTTATCTAATGGGAGAATAAGAACCCGTAAGGGAATACCCAGAAGCAATTTCGTTAAATATGAGAAATCACAGAAGGAAATCTGCATTTCAAAAAATTCTGAATAGACTATGAATTTCACCTAAAATCATTGTGAATAATGAAACAGAGGATATAAAAATGCCGCAAGTGTGATTAATTCAATAGCCTACAAACGTGACTTGCAAATCGAAATTGTCTTATTATTCAAGCATTATCTTCTAATCAATTCTCTAGAACTGCAAATGAGATTGCGACGGTTAATAATTTCCCCAATTTTCTTCTTGATCAGGGTTCAGTTGTGAATTATTAGCATAATTGAACATTAAACATAGCACAATTCTGCAGTTTCCATGGAATTATGAGTTGATTGATTCAATCATAAGCAAATAGAACGTCATCACGTCGAAATTTATGACGATGTTTTTCTAGTATCAAAATAAGTTACACCTTATTGTAAAACAGTAAAAATATCATTGGAATCTTTTAATTCTGTCAATAACGACATATATAATTGTTCACATCTTAATAATATAAACTCTCTTGAGTTCAATTCATGATACTCTCTAAACATGGGCACAACTCTACAGTAGGCCTACAAACCACATGAAACTATTAACAAAAATAGTCTCTTCAGATTCATCCAATCACTTTTAAAGATGTAATTTGATCAGTTAATTGTAGTTGTAATACTCGAATTCATTTTTTCTCATTTTACTTTTATTGTACCTTTTCATTTTGTATTGCTCAATTTTAAGCTTGAATTTGTAATTTTTTCTGCAGAGGAATAAATTATTTATTTATTTTATTAATTTAATTAAAAAAAGCACTTACATATCCAAACTGATTGCAAGGGAATCCAAGGACTGCGATGTCATTACCATAGGTGGTTTGTAGTGCATTCAAACCTAGGTAATGTTTGGTGAATGTTCAGTAGGTTGCAACGTTCGCAATAACAACAATCTGCCAAAAATAAAACGAAATCAATTATTAACAATACGGAATGCTTAGATCGAAACAAGTTATTTATGTGTAATTATTGGTACGACATGGTATATATAATTATTATTGTATAATATTATTAATTAACGATACACGGCAGGCTTCAATAAAAAAGTATTTCTTCTGAATATCGTGGTATAAGCCTATATTGAATCAAAGTTTCAAAAGTGCTTTTTCGGTCGAGTGTTCATGTAATAAGCTAGTTAGATTATCCTTGGAAATTTTTGTCAAAAAATAAAATAAATTTATATTATTCATTTAATTTCATAACATTTCCGAAAAGAATACAAAGGAAAACAGTACCTAGTTAGGTAGTCTCATTGAAAATCCTGTTGAGGCACCATATATTATTTTCTATCTTCATCGTAGTAATATATTGCTACCGTTCGTATGCATGACTATTTATCGGTGGGGAGACCCTTACTAAATCACCGTTTTATGGAGGTACCTTAAATGATAATTATCACACTTGTCATTATCATGATAAATCCTATATTGATTTAATGGTTCGAAATTTATCATTAATGTGATGGTTGTGAAATTTGTAAAATTTCAAAACCATCTTATTCATCTTTTCATTTCTCATTCAACCATTATCATTCATTCATCTTTCACATTGTTTAATATATTATGAACTTACTCTATATAGACGAAGTTGAAAACTTGAGAAATCAACATAAAGATGTATGTAATCTTATCTAAACACCTGAAGTTTTCACATAACAATAATTCTGTAGGCCTGTATAAAACTGGTGTCATTGGTGTATACTTAATTGTCATTGTATTTAGTAGCCTATACTCAATAGTCATTGGATCTAAACACCTGAAGTTTTCACATAACAATAATTCTGTAGGCCTGTATAAAACTGGTGTCATTGGTGTATACTTAAATGTCATTGTATTTAGTAGCCTATACTTATTAGTCATTGGTGAAACTCTATGTGTTATTCTTCTATTGTCTGTGCTTGTACATACGAATAATGTACCCACATGGAAGCATTGCTACACATAATTATATAGGAGTAAAAAAATAAAACAGAAAAAATATGAATATTTCTTCAATAAGCCTACCTTTCCCTTGTAATCGGACAGACTGATGTTGCGCGTCTTCCACAGATCTTCGGCTACAAAATCGTAGATGCTCTCATTGGTGCGAATCGGCACACACTCGCGACTGGGGATTCGCTGCACCTTGCTCGCGTCCGCGCCGCCGCCGGCAAGCCACAACACTGCCAAGCTGAGGACAGCATTCACGGCTGCCATTTCACCTATACAAACATACAATAAGAACGATGAAAAATTATAGTTCAACTTGTATTAACTAAAAGTTGCTACTGAGAAAAAATTAAGACGACGGGTGAACATTATCTGAATAGGGGCAAGAATCGTTTGCTAAAAGTTGCTTCTATGAGAAACATTATCTGAAGAGGGGCAAAAATCGTATGAAGAACAATAACTTTTCCACGACACCTGTTGAATTGAAGACATCCACTTTCAACTCTTGTCAATTGAAAGTTTCAACTTTTAGGATATTATACACGAATTCTCAATTTTAAATTCATTTTAATTTTTTGTATTGCTACTTGTTATACTTGAAAGTATCTAAAATTAAAGTGTATGAAAGCTATGATTGATTCTTGATAGGCAGAGAGCCAGCAGAATTAAAGCGTCGGAAATTTGTTTTTTATTTGCTTTTTGCTGTTGTGATGCCCACATAAGCTTTTAGCTTGTGAGTGGTTAATGGGAAGGATTATGATGAAAGATGAGTGGACCTGTATGATTAAATTAAATCTGTAATCATATCCAGAGTGTCATTCGATTCATTTAAGCTATTGAAAGCACTTAATTATCCTTCCTAAATGTACATGATGTGACATTGAACGGTAATTAACATTCTTAAATACACATGATATGACAAAACATTTTTTTCATCCTTCAGAGTAGTAGCAGTAGTATCCTTCAGAGAAGTAGGTAGTAGAGAGTAGAAAATTGATTGTATCTAGCCTTGATAAAAATGACAACTCAATAATCCATCACCACATGATATCTTCATTGTCTATTGAGAAGAAAAATAGAGATGATGACGATCTTGAAGGTTGAAGTTACAGTAATTAGAATCATTTTATACCTATCTGATTATAAAAAAATAACTGATGAAGATTTTTCAATTTGTAGTAAAAGTTTCTCATAGCCTAGGCTACATTAAATTGACAGTGAAAAAACCACCGTATTGCATTGCTGTGATGATGATTAATAACTATTTTTTCGATCTCAGCAAGCACATAATATATAACATCATCATAGAGTAGAAAGTAGACTATAATTTAAAAGAAAGTAGGCTAATGATAATCAAGGAACGTGACAAATTAGATAAAATGAGAAGGAAAACTTTTGCAAGTTAAGGTTTAATTATCTCTAGTCTAGAAAAACCGTAAAGTTAGTAGTGCCGTACGGTGAATTAAAGCCTGGCTAAAATCTCTTGGAACGTTAAAACTTTTGTCTTTCCGATTATAGTCTAATTGAAATCATAGTTGAAGTCTTGGTAAATCCACAATTGACTTCACTCTACTGAATTCATTTATATGATACTGTGATAAATAACTATTTTTATATTCAAACATTGATTACTACGTATAGCCACAGAGGAGGCAGTAAATCCTCTCAGATTTACCTCCTCTGTGCTATAGCTTGATAGAAATAGTGGATTGATTACTTCACTATGATTTCTACACATTGAAGCAAACAAAAGAGTAGTCAACGCGAGCTGATCACCTTGAAAAAGGCTCATGCAGTAATAGTTTCTTAGAACTAGCTGGCTTCTTTATTACTCTTTTTCCAACCTCCCCATTCGAGTTATTATTTTTAACATAATACAAAGATCTTACACAAAATAAGTAAATAAAAACCGTAGATTTAATATTAAAAATCGCACAATGATACATTATACAACAGAAAACTGCAAATTCTAATGACTTGATTCCACAACTTCCTATAATTCATTTATAACAAACTTGATTCATCAATAAAGTCAACAGTTACCTTTCATTTAAATAAATACATTTTTACCATAGTCCAATAATGATAATAAATTACAGTTTCACAAAGGTCGCTGTTATTTGTAAGGCAATCCATTAAATAAAAGTAATTTCAATAAATTATTGAATAAGAATTATGCTATTCAACTAAGAGGAAAACAATGAATTCCGTTAATTTTTTTCAAAATAGCATAAACTATTACAAATGTATTATTTGCATCAATTGTAATGGCGAACAAGTCTGGTTCCTAAGTTATTTTATTGAAGGCCTTGATTCATCAATAAAGTCAACAGTTATCTTTCATTTAAATAAATACATTTTTGTGTAAATTGTGTAAATATATGCTGTAAATAAACAAACTTGGGAAACTTATAAATTATAGATCTATTTTGAGTTTTGATATTCATTCTTGGCTGATCACGGCATCATTGTGACTGAGTCATTCATTACACATCAGTAATGCAATATTCATTACATAACCATATAGAATAAACATTCTAATATTTTAATTCAATCTTAATTTCATTTTAATTTAATATCTAATAATTTTATAGAATGTTTATTCTATATGGTTATGTAAATTTTCATTTTCAAGCTAACTATCCATTAAATTATGCACAATTGCTGTGGAATAAACTGTGAATATAACTTGGAAAACTTATACTAGACCTATTTTGAGATTAATTCTTTGTTGTTCAGTACATCATTGTGTAATTACTCATTATATCACTGTACTCATTTATCATATTATTCATCACACATCAGTAATGCAATAATTCATTACTTGACCATGTAGAAAAATCATTATTTAATTTTCGAATAAACGTTGTGAAATGGATGTGAATATAACTTATTGAGAAACTTATATTACTTATTACATCTATTTTGCGATTTATTCTTTGTTGTTTACTACACAGTTATGTCATCGTAAACCAGAAATGCATAACATTACATAGCATTTAGAATAGAAATTTTATTCCTAAACAAACTGTACATAAACAATCTCAAATAATCTATTATTAGAAATAGACATCTTCATTTTCTGTGGCATGATGAACAAAGTGAAAAACATACTTTCTTACTGAGGTTTTGTTCAATACTATTAAAACGGAATTGACATGCCAAAAACTCACAGGTAGCCTAGGCTATGATGCCTTTCGACGATAAATCCACTGCTACACAATAGCTGGCACGGTTTTCTTTCAACAATGGTTATCAAAACAGACTTTCAACTGGCAGGCCCAGGCACTGGCACGCGATATAGTAGACTATATCAACCGACTGACTCAAACTCCAACACTGGTCGAGCAGGATGTGATATTGATGTTGTTTTGTACTCTTATGACGCTTCTCCCAAGTTGTTGCTGTTGGTGTTACACAACTCTCTCTCCCCCCGACCTCCCTCCCACCAATAGGTCAATCCTGAACAAGGTAACTCTACAACTCTGTCAATCCTCTCCCCCCCCCTCATTACAACCTTCACAGCTCGCGCTTTCAGATTTCCATAATTGAGACCATCCAAATCCACTACTAGCACAGCTTACTACCTACAATGATAGATCAGACTAAAAAGGAGACGACAATCGCATTTTTTTTCTCAGCAAGGAATAATTTTTATAAGATAGGGATACAATATGAAGAGATAAACTATAATATGCAGAGATAAACAGTGGGAAACCACTGCAAGAGACCGTCAATATAGTGCAAAATAGTGATGAAGTTATAAACTATAAATTCCAGCTTTTCTTGGAACTATAATGGAAAATAAATCATTCATTAATTTGTGGATAGGCTAAGAGAGTTGCCAAACTCTAAACATTTCATCTCATACAGATAGGCTTTTGTTAAAATTGGATGCAAAGAAAGCATCAATAACTTGAGTGATCAATAAGAGATCAATAACTTGATTAAAAACGAAATCACCAAGAATATAGAAAAAATTGAATGAATAAATAAAGAAAATAATTGATAATTGTTTGGTCTTCAATTCTGATCAGTTTTATTTGAAGGCATTGAAAAAAATTAAAAACGCTTTACAATATTATTATTGATTATTTTTTTAGGCTATTTCGAATAATTTTTTAATAAATTGAAATCGTTCAGACTAAAAATCATATTATTTCAAAAATCTTGTTTGTTTCAAAATTTTGATTCTACATTTTCATGTATATTCCAAGTTCAAGTATAACAGAGATCACAACATCTCAAATTTATACTTATTATGAATTATTATAAAATAACAACAGACCCGGAAAAATTAATAGAAACCTTTCAATTGCTCAGTATTTTTTTTTGTATAGCATTTATAAATATTTTTTTTGTATAAATACAAAAAAATAGAAGATTACTCTTTTAGTAGCAATATTTTTGCATAGCATGTACAAATACAATTAAATTCAACATGCAGTAGGCTAATGTCAATTTTTATAAATTTAAGAATGAAAATTTTCAATGTTGATAACAACTAAAGTTTTTGTATAAGTAAATTTTGCCTGTTGCACAGAGTAATCATTTTACTAAAACGACCTCCACTCGTTGTTAGCTAGGTCAAAGGCCTCAAATTGATTATTCACTGATAAACGACAGTCATTATAGAGCTCGCATTTTGGATAGTCATGAATGAGTGCAACTAGCATTTGAATTCATGATCTTGAGCAGTCTGAATAATATATAGTGCTTCAATCATTATAGAAAACCACAGTCTTCATTTCATAAGATTACTTTATATTCATAGTATGAACTATAAAAATGACTTGATAATATATTTCCATTACAAATAATGAGGCTTTATCGCGGTGAAAGTAATTTTGTATCAATTTTCTTTTTCTTATCAATTTCAGGATAAATTTCAAGCGTAACTTCCTTCACATTACAGCTCTGAAGAAGCAATGAGTCAAAATTTGAAATAATGAACTGGTTTCTGTCATTTAGCTTATATTGTACAGTTAGACTAATATTAATAGTAAAATGATAGAGGAAATGGACGGCCATAAACTGAAGTATGGAAATTCTTTGGTAGAGGTGAACTGTCTTGTTGTAAATGATTTATAACTACCTACTCAACATGATATTCACTCGAACCACACAAATATTCTGCAGTAGTAGGTTAAAAACAGGAGTTGTCAAAAAATAATAATTATCCAAATTTTAATCATAAACAAAAAACTCAAATTAATCAAATACTAGCAGCCAGTTGAGAGAAAGTTAATTGCATAAGGAGTTTAATGTTGGTTATCTAATCGTCGTTAAATTAACAGGCTTCTGTTGCTCGCCTTCTTTTAGAAACCGAGGCACAAAGGATTATTTTTAATTGGCTCTCCTTCAAGTGATATTACAAGCCTAAAGCCTGATATATGTGTGTGTATTGTGTGATTTTGTAATTTTGTCTGTCTATGGAGGGGGCCAGTGACACATGTATATTACTTAGAGATGTTGATGAAGTGAATACCTCTCATATTTCAGAGTGTTCAAACCTAACTATCCTTCACCAGAATATTCGGGGAGTTAGTAGTAATTTTGATTGTTTTTTAACTTATATTAACTGCTGGAAAATTAAACCTGCAATAATAGTGTTGTCTGAAGTTTGGTTGACTTCAAGCGAAGAGGCATTATTGTATTGTATTGATGGATACAACCAATTTTCCAATATTTCTGTTTTTACCCGTGCCACTGGTTTAATTGTTTATTATTCTACTGAGCTACCTGATTTTTCATGCAGAGTTTTAGATAGTTTATTAGAGGGAGCTGACATTGTTAATCTTGAATGTAGTATTTCCAACTACAAATTCAATCTTGTGTGCTTATATCGCTGGCATGGTTTTAATATTGAACGTTTCTTTTCAAGTTTTACATCTACCTTGGAGAATTTGACACCAGTTGATTCAATAATTATTGGTGATATCAATATTAATATTCTAAATTATGATGATAGCATAACCGACAACTATCTTGAAATATTGAGCTCCTTTGGTTATGAGAAAATAATAGACATTTTTACAAGAATTACCGATACCTCTGCTACTTGCATTGACCATATATTTGTCAAATCCCAAGATTTTTCACACTTCATTAAAGGATCAGTTATAGAAACAGAAATAAGTGATCACAAGGCTGTGGCTATGACTCTCAGTCGTAGAAACTTACTTAACAACTATAGCTGTACAACGGATGTTAAAACAATTATTAATTATGATAGCTTATGTGACATGCTTATAGCTCATGACTGGTCCGATGTCTTTTTTAGTAATGATATTGATTATAAATTCGATAAATTCTTGAAAACTTTTCATATTTATATAGATAATTCAACTTCAGTTATTAATATAGAAACAAATAAGAAGGGCATTCGAAGGTTAAAACCTTGGATCTCAGAGGGGTTGTGTACAGCAATTTTCTTCCGAGACAAATTGGCAAAGTTGGCAAGGAGAAATCCAGGAAATTGCAGATTACAATCTAATTGGAAGGTTTATTCTAAAAAAATTAAAACTTGGATACAAA
This sequence comes from Laodelphax striatellus, assembly GCA_017141395.1. Lineage (NCBI taxonomy): Eukaryota > Metazoa > Arthropoda > Insecta > Hemiptera > Delphacidae > Laodelphax > Laodelphax striatellus. The sequence goes on from CM029530.1 coordinate 6,365,247, forward strand.
TAGAAAAAAATAAATTTTATTCTTCAATTAATGATCTACCTCCAAAACAAAAATGGTATACTCTTAATAAGTTGTGTGGCAATCCCAATAAGAAAAGTAAACTTGATTTAAAGATTGAGCACGATAATACTGTTATCACAGATAAGAGTACCGTGGCTGAATTATTTAATAATTTTTTTGTAAATGTACCTAAAGAGGTTGCAACCTCCATAAAGAATGACCGCAGGGCTTGGGATGAGTATGTAAATTTTTTCAGAGTGGATCAATGTCCTAGATCTATTTTCTTTGAGCCGGTAACTTATAATGAACTTTTCCTACATATTTCTAAATTGAAGCAGGGTAAGGCTCCTGGTGATGATAAAATCTCTTCAAAACTTCTTAAAAATGTGGCAGTTGCTATTGTTCCAATTCTTACTGATATATTCAACTGCAGCCTCTAGTGGTAAATTTCCAAGCAAGTTAAAATTAGCTAAGGTTATTCCTATTTATAAAAGTGGCTCACATTCTAATCTTACTAATTACAGGCCCATATCTCTGGTTTCAGTGTTTTCAAAACTTTTGGAAAAAATTGTTAAAATAAGACTCCTCAACTTTCTAAATTCGAACAATTTCTTTTATTGCCGTCAGTTTGGTTTCAGGGAGGGTTTCAACACTGAAATGGCTCTTGAGAGTTTCTTGGCTTCAATACATAACAATCTCAATTCCAAATTGCCGTCTTGTGTTTCAGGTCTATTTCTTGATATAAAAAAAGCTTTCGACACTGTCAATCATTCTCTACTACTTGATAAGCTGTTAAGAGCGGGCATAAGAGGTGTTGCGCATAATTGGTTTGTCTCCTATCTGAGTAATCGACTTCAATATGTTTCTGTTGGAAATACGAGAAGTGAGGTTTTGAGTGTTGATTATGGGGTGCCACAGGGTTCAGTTTTGGGCCCTGTGTTATTCCTCATATTTATAAATGATCTCTTTTCAGGAGACTTTAATGGATTGCCGGTCTCATTCGCGGATGATACTGCTTTTTCATATTGCGGTGCAGACAGTGAAAATCTATTTTTCAAGATGCAGGAGGATTTGCATAAATTACTTGTCTGGTTCAACTGTAATGGTCTTTCTCTGAATGTATCCAAAACCAAATATTTGCTTTTTACATTAACCACATCTTGGCAATTTTCTTCAACGCTTAAATTTCATAATTACGCATGTGATCAGTTAAATTGTGATTGCCAAATAGTACAGCAATCTGACTGTGTAAGATATCTTGGTGTATTGTTAGATGAGAGGCTCACATGGACCCACCATATGCGTAATTTAAAAACATATCTTTTGATACTTTTAAGAAAATTCTACTTTCTTAGAAAACTTTTACCTCAACCAGTTTTAAGACAATTGTATTTTGCTCTCGTAGATTCTAAGTTGAACTATGGAATAACCTGTTGGGGCTCCACTTATAAAACACATATAAAGCCGTTAGTCACTATGCAAAAATCAATAGTCCGTGTTATGAAGGGTGTTAGGAGAACCGAGCACTCATTCCCAATTTTCCAAATGTATAATTGTTTACCTTTGCGCTACATCTATGTTTTTAAAGTATTATCTTCATTTTTTATGCAATCCGGGGATCGTAGTAGGCAAATGTATGAGGGTTATCATTTATATGCAACAAGAAGTGCAACAAACAATTTTTTAAGACCACCTAAAGCTTATAAAACCTTTTTTCAAAAATCTTTTGTCTTTCTGAGTCCAAAATTTTTCAATAATGTACCTGATAATATAAAACAAATCAATAACTTTCGTTCATTCAAGAAACAAATTATCAAATGGCTTATTTCTTCTCCACCTGAAAATATTGAGAGGCTGTTCACTGTCATTGGTTAACTTCATGGACTTCATCATGGCTGAAGTTTGATTGTTCACACATGAATTATTACTTTAGTGCGTGAATGGTGTGTGAATGTAGCATCAAGAAAAAAAATTTTTTTTTGGTTTTGATACTCCTACTTGCGAGCGAATTTATTTTAATTCAGCAAGTAGTACTTTTTATTTTGACTTTTTATTAGGCCTATTATTTTTGAGATTATCTTAAATGGATTGCAGTATTCATTCATTATTGTTAATTCAAACATTGAATCAGTGTCTCATTTTATTTATTGTATGTATTATGCTATACTGTCAAAATAAAAAATTATTTGATTTGATTTATATAAGTCAGGATAATAGTTTAATAATGTAACTTAATGTTTATATTAAATTTGAAAAATTCATTGGAATTTTATGCAGTCAGTAGTAAATATACAATCTTTTGGGTACAATAATAAGCTACTTCAAACATACCGGTAAGTTAAATTTGATCGAGTTGATATGGTGTCATTTGAAGGTTTAAAATCAGAATAAAAGTATATTATGAAATGTTAATAGTTCAAGACATTGAATTTTTGATACAAAGTCTAGCTTGAGTCCAAATGATAAGATTATAATTGTTGAATATAATATCTAAAATCCACTCACCCCATTTGCACTGAGTAATTTTGTTGGTTAATAAATTTTGAGGCAGCCATTTCATGAATTTCAACTCTTTTTTTCTTCTATCATTCTCAAAATCATGTGATTTTCACATGATTAATGAAAAGTACTACTGTACTTTAGAACTCTGGTACAAAATTTTTTGAGAAGGTGATAGAGGAAGCTTTCCTTTGACTGCCAACACTGGAGTTATCCTGTTCATCTGGCCGTTTATTCTACCCTCCTTGGACTGTTCCAAGCAAAGATTCGACTTCTCAGGAGTAAAACTGCATGTTAATGGCTGCAATTGATTCAAAATAGTTTCAAATTAATGGAATACTGTAACATTCAAGATGCTTTTCAATTACTGCTAGATTCAACGAAGAACATAATTTAAAATTACACGAGTTCACCCCGTGCAGCGCAAAGCACCGCTCTAATTTTCTAAAATTTTTATTTTTAAGTAGTCGCTATTTTGACTATCTGCAGCTGACAGCAGCTCAGTCATTCCAATGAAATTCTATCTTAAGCAGCCATCCATTGGAACCGTTCTTGTCAGAAAGCGTCCAATGTTCGAACAGCTAGCATTTAATTCAATGTTAGCATTTCGGATGATTGGTCGCTTTTTGACAAATGGTTTCAATGGATGTCTAGTATGCAATAAGTTGATACAATTTATCGCAGCGTTTGGACGCTGCTTTATTCAGTGATTACTGGTCAGTTACTACTTTTAGAAAAACGTTTTCAAGCTCTATCTATATGTTATTTAATAAACTAACTCAAGTTTAGTGCACTTCAATGCCAACAGATAGTGCCACAGGAAACTATTTTATGTTTTTAACAAATTTCTCCTACATTTAAAATGATTATTTTTGAAAACAAATAGCGCCTGCAAAAATCCTATTTTGTATCTTTCTTTTGGCTCAAACCGCATCAAAATCGGTGCACTCAAACTTCTCCGCAAACTTTCCTAACTCGGGCACAAAACTCTTTTAATAATATAAGATATATGTGATGACTAAATCAAGGAATTGAAGAGGTTTTGGGCGATTTCCTAGATTTTTTCTTTCTTAAATGTTGTATTTGTTCATCCGATATAACTTGATAACGATAAACTGGTCGAAGAGTTTTAAAAAATGTGGTTTTTATGGTGTTCTGTTACTAAAGAAAAGTGATACGGAGAAAAGTAGCCAAGTACTTTATTTTGGTCCTTTTTTGTACATTAAACATTATCAATTAATCTTAATTAGACAAATACAATGTATACTCTGAAAATTTCAACGATTACACGAGATAACTTGTTTATTACGGAACTGCAAACATTGATAGCATATAATTATTATTCTCAATAATGAAAGTAATAGGTTTAGTACAAAACTACCACAGGCCAAAAACAGTAAAGTTCTACTACAAAGTCAATAGTTTGGAAATTGTCTAAATATTCATAAAAATATAATGGTATGAAATATTGGTCAGAAGAAATATAAATATATATGGACTATGAAATACATGGAGCTTGAAAAGTTTACGGTATCAACGTTTCATCACAAAGTCTAAAAATACACTAAACATTTCCTTTCTACTAAAAAATAAATAACAAATTAATACTTTCAAAAGAAAAGACATACTTCTGTTACTTGAATATTATACTAACAGTCTTTGAATCTGTAACAACGCTCGTTTGATTATATAATTAAAATTTCTATAGTATATGGGTTTATAATATATAGTAATAGTTATCATACAAACATTAGAATATTGCAGAATAGAGTAATATTTGAAAAAGGAACGAACATAGTTTTAGATTTTCAATTGAGACATACAACTGATGAAAATTATACGTAGTATAAGGACTGTATGATTACTAAAGTTATTATACATTCTTTGTAATAAGCAGTGGAGATAGATGTAAAATCTAGATGAAAATCAAGATGAAATTTACCACAGTATAGGGTAAAATACGTAACAATTAGCAAAAATACGCACTTACTAAGCGAGATTTATATTTATTTAGAATAGGATTATAATCAATTAGAAAATTGAATCAGAATGTACTTAACACTGGAGTGAATGAACCTAGCGCTTATTATCAAATCAGAAAATGTCAAATGTTCGGAATTGATTAGGGACTTAATAGGGGAAAAAATACACAATTTATTGAAAATATTTTACTATTATATAGTGAATTCACGGCTCCTATTTATATCAACAGCCTTTTATTTTTTGTACTGAATATCGCTAATTCATTCATGGAGTTGAGTCTCTATTATTATTGATATTCTAATTCATCGATACTAATTGACACCTAGAGCCTTCAAAACCAGTTCTTATAAGTAAAGTAGGGTGCACTAGTGATTAAATAAGAAACGATAAAAGGTAATATTGCAAATTCGTACAGGATTATCGTTTCCAAGAAACTTTTCTTTGCCTTACTGTAATGATTGATTCTCCTCACAAAATAGTAATAATTATCGCTCATAGATCATTCTCGACATCTGTTTTCCTTATAAATCATTTCAACCAACCTCTTCTTCGTTTTTCTTTTGTTATTTTTCCTTTCTTCCTTTAGTTCCTTCCTGTTTGTTATTCTTCTTGTTATTCAGGCTACCAATCTCTTGATACCATTATACATAGAATGTAATGTACAATCAATCACATCCTAATACTTCAATCTATCACAATTTTTTGTCCGAGGCTCCTCAAAGTATCAATACATAGTTCAACTCAACTTCGATTATTGATTCTATACGATAGAATAAAATAATACATACATATATTGCATAATATACAAATAAATCAATCTAAAAGAAATTATTTGTAATAATTTCTAAAAAAAATTTATAATAATTATTGAAAAAATAATTTAAAGCATTACAGCAAATCCATCAAATACGAGTAAAGATTCAAACTTTGAGCTGGTTTCTTGAACTCATAAGTCTAGAATTTTCGTAGCTCAAACGAGAGCAGGATGAGCAACATACAGAGAAAAAGAAATTGAAGAAAATCACAACGAAAACTATGATTAGTGCTAATATATAGAGGTATATGAGATGAAACCTCGAAGGCAGAACCAAGACACTGTAGCAGAGAGTATCTCCTTTTTTATCTGAAAATAAAACAACGATCAGTGTTCAGTGTTAAGATTTTGACGGATTTTAAAGAAGACGGTAATCGCAACTGGACGAAGTACCTAATGATAATTAAACTTAGATATTCTGATTGATCTATTATCGGATATTTATGAAATTGTATTATTTGAAAAAGGTAAACTAAATTTATTTCAAGTGATCTCTGGCATCCTTAGATAAAATTCTTGGGGAATGAATAACATTGCTGTACAGAGACATAGACAGACATTAAATTCATTTGTATATATGAATTCATTAAAGCTATATGTAAGAAATTCTTGCTATTCAATGAATTCGCTATTATTGTAGGTATCGAGAATACAACATGACTTCAAAAATCATCAAGGCTATAGTGATCGCAAACAGAGCTTTGGATTATCTTTTTTTTAATCTCTGTAGTAATGTTGAATTTCAGTTCATTCAAGATAAGCCCACAGGAAAATATCTGGAGGCGTTAATTCCAAGTGAGCCATAACCTGCTCGTATAGTGATCTTAACATTACTGAAGATCTATTGCAACCTGTACTCACAATAATGGGCTTCACATTTGTTGTTTATATTACCAAAGGTGCTATCTTTCGGTATTCACAATATAAAAAACAATCCTATTTGAAGGCATCCTCAGCCTTAGAAAAAGTACTTTTATTTAGATGTGCGCGACTTATGAACGCATTGTACAAGTATCCGCGATTTGTACAGTAGGCTTATTAATGTGTCTAGCTAGGCCTATTATTGTATGCATGTTAGACAGCATTGTATTAGCCGTCATCTTGCTCTTTCCACACACTTTTCGGTAAAGGCTATTCTCTTGTTGCGTCAACTTTATGTGGAATGCTCCCAGCATTTGTTTTTCAATTCAATTTCTATTGCCAAAAAGAAAACAATATCAAAATAAATTTAGCAAAAACACTGGAAATAATATACTAACTTGAAAATATGACAATTTTCACAAGAATAAATAAAAAAACTTTTGGTATCACCCAGCAAGGTAACTCCTGTCCGCTAGGTGAGAGAATGAGTTCTGAATTATATTAGAATTAATAAATAAAATTCTAAATTGAATCAGAATTCATAATAAACTATTTAAATCAAACAAAAAAAGAGTGGAAAAGGGAAAATCACGATATATCACTCATGTCGAAGACGTTTGCTAATATCCAATTATTCAACGGTTTCCCTATCTTAAAACTACCCTTAAGTTTATAAAACCCTATAAAGTACCCTATAAAGTTTATAAACATCGCCCATCTTTGACGGATGATTGTGACTGAACAGCTGAACGTATTTCAATTTTTCAAACGCTGTTTGACGCATAATTTAATGCTCTTTAAAAATATAGGAGTAAATGTTTCGTGGGATGAGTACTTTTCGAGTTATAAGCGAAATTTTCAAAAAAGTGTCAAAATTTTGCACTTTCTAGGCTCTCAAATCTGAAGCACAACATAGAAACCGTCGCAAACTCATATACATGTTATTCACGACACTTAAAGGGGTTAAAACGATTTCCAGCTCTCAAGCAATTTTTGGAAGCTAGACCCCTTTTTTCATTCATTTTGAACTGCGATTACTAGTTATGCTCACCCAAGGTTATTAGAGAGAAGGTTGAACCATCGTTGGTGTAAAGCGCAAAGTGGAGGGGGAAGTCTGATTTCTTGATTCATGTATAGCAGGATCCATTTAACTTGTCATAAAACATATGATCGACGAGCATATGATCACAATACTTAACCTACAAATGCTGAATCTCGCAGATTATTGAAAAGGTATTTTAAAACGTTATTCTTTGAAAGGTCTTCTTTAAAAAGGTCTTTTAAAGACTTTTGTTTGATCTTCCTATAAAATATTACCTATCTCTTTCCTTTCCTCTCCTCCACCCTTCCCGTGGCCTTACCCCGATAGCGATAAGCTAGACGACAACGCAAACAACAAACGATTCTTTCTTCAGTCATCAGTCGAAAGCCGTGCTGTGCACTGACCTCTACGGAGCTCCGTAGCCGAGCTGTGACACTGACCGTGCCATCTATCGTCCGTTGCCGACATACGTTACTTAATTGAGTAAGTGCCAAATTTCCGTTCATTGATTTCCTTCATTCATTACAATCCACCGAATCCAGGAACAATCCTTTACAACTTTAAAGGTCTTTAAGACTTTCAAGCCTTTTGATTATTGTGTCGAAGTCACAATAATCATTAATTATTACCAAAACAGCTGATTTCTGACAAGTTAAATGGATTGTGCTATACATGTTATTCATGACCACTTAAAGGGGTTGAAACGATTTCCAGCTCTCGAGAAATTTTTGGAAGCTAGACCCCTTTTTTGCACTAAAATGCTTCGGCTATAAAGAGAACCCCATTTAATCTGATGGGTATGAAGTTCATTAATTTTGAACTGAGATTACTAGTGATGTTTGCGTCTCACCTATCACAGCAGCGCCATAGCCCATTTTGAGTGTGCCCATGCGATAGGAGCAGGTGGGCACGATGACCTCGTTGACGGTGTGGCTGGTGAGCTGGAAGCGCCAGGTGGTCGGCCACGAGTCGCTGAAGTAGTTGAAGTTGAGCGGCTCGACCAGCGTCCGCTCGCCCGTGCTCAGCTCGCCCGCAAAGTGCACCGACTTGTGATCGTGCGCCGAGAATATCATGTGCGGGTGCAGTCTCACCACGGCCTGCCGATCAATTCACTAAATGAAAGCACAGTGTCCCACTAACCCCGGTCGTACACCGGAGCAATAAGCAATAGGCAACTATAGTCTGTGCAAACCTTAAGCCCGGTCTAGACGCAACGATAAGTTTGTCAAACTTTTTAGGATCATTTTAAATTGTCATAAAACAGCTGATTTAACATTAGTAAACTAGCTTACATCAATTATCTGTTCTCTGCCTATTTAAAATAATCCTGCTATTTAGCAGGATCCATTTAACTTGTCAGAAAACAGCTGATTGATGTACGCTCGTTTACTAACGTTAAATCAGCAACTTTATGACAATTTAAAATAATCCTGATAAGTTTGAACAAAAAGTTTGACAAACTTTTCGTTGCGTCTAGACCGGGCTTTAGATTGCAGTGTTACGTTTATGGGGCGCAGTGTTGCCGGATTGCACAGTAACCAGCAAAGCCAATTCGGAGGAGTACGTATTCAAAACTTGACATTCTATACAGTCGGCTCCAATGACTGCTCGAGTTTATCAAACCACGACACTAAAAGAACTGAATGTTGAAAAATACTTTCTCAATTAATTCTATCTCTGGGTGTGCTAATGTTTTCTCATTTATGTAGTTTTGATAGAATAAGAAATGTAAACAAAACAAGAGAAAGAGCGGAAAAGAGAGCGAACAGCTGTGAGTGAGGAGTAATAAACAAATAAGCAAAACATGGCAACAGCGCTTCCATATCCCCATAACAAATAGCATTGCCATTTAAACGCTTACTGCATTCTAAGGTTTGCACAGACTATAGCAACATATATTATGGATCATATGATTGTCTACTCTATACAAACCAATAGTTCAATGCATACCGAAACAGCTGCTTTAGGTGTGCATTGGACTATTTGTTTCTATAGAGTAGACGATCATATGATCCAAATTTTGCTTATTGCTCCGGTGTACGAGCTGCCTTAAACATAGATTCATTATTTACTTGTGTAGGTTGAAGATTTTTGTGCAGTAATATATTTTCAATTTGGCGAATGACATTCATTTAACGTTTCTATGGTAACGGCCTAACGGGTAACGGATATTGAATTGGTTACGGTAATAATTAATGATAACGGTTATTTTGTGTTGATTTTTTTCACATAAATACTATATATATAGCATGTAAAAATATTAAAAAAATAAATCAACTGAACATCACCCGTTACCATGAAAACATGAAATGAGAGTCATTCGCCATCCGCTAAATTAAAAAATATTACTACCTATACCGTTATTCATTGAGAAATAAAATTGAATTGAAATTATTTATTTATTTATTCTACATGAAATTTCGGGCAAAATATGTCCAGTAAACTTTTTCCCTGTCGACTTACGTTTGTAAGGTTTAAAACGTAGCATTCGAATTGTCAATATTGTAACTGTTGTTCTATCAATTTCATTGATTTTTGAAAACTACAGCCGTTAACCATACACATTCTACATGACATTTCCGACAAAAAAATATGTCCAGTAAACTTTTGTACTGTCGACTTTAATTTGTAAGGTTTAAAACGTAGTAATCGCAATTTTTAATTAATAGTTTAAATTTTTTATGATCATTTTAAAAACATCCGATTCCCGTGAATGACCCTGTATGTAGTAGTACTGAAGTGAATAATATCCTGGTTGGCAGCATGTGAAGAAAAGGTGGACGTACTAGATCTCTGGAACTGACTCAACAACTGGAGAAAAGGTGGACGTACTAGATCTCTGGAGCTGACTCAACAACTAACTGCAATTCATTTATCAATTTGAAACATGAAAAAGCTCCAGACATAAAGTACATTTAGATCCTTATTGACATTTTTATTAATATCATGAGAACAAAAAAATTACAAAAGAAATGAGTAAATAAGAACAATAACAACTGAATGACACAATCGGAGGATAAGATATATGAGGAGGATGGAAGGTTGTTGATCCAGAGAAGTCGTGCTATAATTCTATTATTTCTCATGGTTCACTTCACTGTGTTGAATATAGGCCTACAGCAATTGATGGGCTACTTACCTCGGCTGAAAATCCACTCGGCAGACCTAGGAGAGGAATATGGGAGAGAACCACCCTGGTTTTATCATCGGACAATTTATGAGATCTGGGAAACTCATGTTGCAATTTGTTCACCTGAAAAATTCAAACTATTGAAATACAATAATTAGCCTATTACTATGTCAAAGAATCTATGCTATAATTGAGGTAATGGTATTACAAAATGAAAAATATATTTTTATATTGCGATTCATGTTGAGTGATTTTGTGAATGTTGATAACTTTAGAAAAAAATAGAAATGATTTTGATTCTGAAGCACAGCAAAGGTAGTGCGCTAGCTCAACACTAATGATATCAAGGAGCTAAGAAACGGAGCTGATAATATCAAGGAGCTAATGTATCAAAAACCACTCATGATTTGAAAAAATAAATGAAGGCTAAAGACCTACTGTAAATTAGGAACGAATAGCTGACAAAACGATAAAACTTTTCAGGTAAATCAACATATATAATTTATTAACCAGTTGACAATTTCTAAGTTTAAACAATCAAACCTAACATGTTATTAGAATTCTCTTTTTATGGATGAGTTTCACTCAAGACAATGACTTTGTCTCTGCTACTCTCAACAATACAACCTACTTGTTTATACAAAATAATGAGTATAATCAGATTAATTTAATTTGGCTGATGACCTTAGAGTAGGATGGCAAAGAAATAATATCTCTCTATCTCTCTATCTAATTCTTGGAATTCATTCATGGTGATTTACTTGGCATTTTACCTTGATAAATTCAATGTTGTCCAGAGTGAAGATGCTAGGCTGTTTGAAGTGACTATTAAAACGGGAAACTTTAAATCTAGTAACTTGTTCATCTTCACCTCCTATATCATTGTCTCCCGGAAGGAATATTGTCTGAAAAATAGAAAGATTCAATAAATTCAAGTAGAATCTTGTTTTTTACCCAAATTTATTCTTTTCTCATGAAGAACTATAAATTTAAATGAGTGCATTTCACAGTAAACTTAGTAGAGAAAACATAGTAGATTTAAATGATGTAGAGTCCATTTCATAGTATCATACTTCCTACTTATGATATTTCTGTTCACGAATACTTAGTAATTGTTGCAAAAATGTCTGTTAAGCACAATCTCCACTCTACAAGCTCATTCTTATAAATAAGCTAAGATTAACTTCGATCCACTTTAGAAAACCCGGCTCTTATGGCGCGGTATCACAATACCAGTAGACGTGTAGGTTACTGGCAGGCAGGTTGGTCATATAAACTTCCACTCTATCAACAAATAGGGCAATGCACACTGACTGGTGTGCATTTCCCTATTTGTTTGTATAGAGTGGAAGATCATATGAGCAACTTGTATGCTAGTAACCTACACGTCTACTGGTATCGTGGAACCGCGCCACTAGAGTACTTCCTCACTAACTTAGAACATTTTAAGTTTTACCAAAAATTAAAGCTTTTGGAAACTGATAACTAAAACAACTCTGCAACCATATTGCAACTTTAAAAATATTAATTCAGTTTTGGATGATCATATTCATGTTTCTTGTTCTGAGTCCATGGAAACATTAGAAACCGATGTTCGATCTGAATTTCTACCTGCTAACAACTCTACAATAATTCATTAAATTTATTTCATATCTGTAACTGTAAATTCATTTATAAAAATGTTTCAATTTTCACTCTCAATAGAGTAATTTTGAATGTAGACAAAAACGATTTCGAATTTCATGGTTGTTGAAAGTCTGTTACAATCACAATATTGGGGCAAAAGTCTGTTAAAATATTGAGGTAAAAGTATGTTACAGTATTTGGCAATCAAATTATTTACAATGTAAAAAGTAAGTACTGTCTGTTGAATGAGCAAATGAAAACACGTTTGAAATTATTACTTTAATTGATATAAGCTAGTAAAAAAACAATGTTATTCAACAGAGTTCGCGGTGAATCAAAAAGTTTTCGTACCATATTAGACGGAATTGATTTCAACGAAAATATATGAGCAAAACGTTCCATGTATCTTTCATACTGATCAGGACTGGCGATGCTTCCTTCATCCATCAAATCTCCGAGAAAAATAATTAGGTGAGGTTTTACATGATGGAAGGCTGAGGAAAATGTCTTGAATAGGTACCTGTACACATAAATTGTTAGTAAGACAGGAAGCGGGTAAAACATGAAGTCAGCTAAAAATACGAATGGAGGTAATAATTGTCAAAGGTTGAAGGTTATAAAACAGATCACGAGGGAATTGAAAATCACAACACAATGATTCCTCAAAACCTGTTCTATAAGATGAACTGTATAAACCTCTAGAAAGTCTACTGAAAAAAATTGCCAAGCTTTCACAGCCATATTTATGGATAAAACTGAATAAGTGTAATATTGACAATTTCTTGAGATATTCATTTTAGGAATAACAGATAAACTACTATAAAATTATATGTTATCATCTGAATAGTTATCTGAAGAAATTGACTTCAAAATTTTATCATCTTGAAATTTAGGATGGAAATATCAGTTTAGTTTCGCCAATCTGATTGTCGTTGATTCTGAACATTAAGAATTTCAATTCAATTTACTATGTCAACAAAAGATAATATTACCTATTTATTTAGCGTATGGCTTTTATCGGTAGGGAGACCCGAAGGTTGTTCCACCTCGCCGTGTTTAACAAAAGATAATATAACATTCATACTTACAAACATAAAATACAAATTTCTTATGAAATAATAAATATTTACATAAAACATCATATATACTAAATAATTGTTGCATCCCTCTTTAAGCGAAACTTGTGATGAGGGATGATGCATCTCTAGAATGATATTAAATTACATTTCTCATTAATTTGACATTACACTATCAATAAAAAGAGAATTCCGTTTTCTTATAGGCCTAATATTTCTGTACAAATGTTACTCTTGTGAACAGTATAATTGAAATTAATCATCGTGAAATTCTTTACGACAGTTAGCTATGCCAGTTTTGCGTCTGAATACTAGAGAATAAGAGTTACAGCTTATTTGCTTGAGGAAGATAGATGTGAAGGTTGAGAGGTGTTGCGTCAATCAACTGTTTCAATAAAATTGACTGACATAATCAAAATTGACTATTCACAGAACAAAAAAATATACAAATGGACAAAACACTCAGAATCACATAAATGGTAACAAAAAATCAAAATTTTACTTGTGAATGATTGAATGGTCTTAACCTGTCATTGTCCCAACGTGCGATCCATGGTTCAGAGTTTTCACCTAAAATTTGTGGATCTGCAACCAGTAGAACCTTATAAAATTCTTTCATATCACCGCAGTCCATTTTTGGCCATGTCCATTCACTCAGCACATACACAAACCATTCATTATAAACAACTACTCCACATAAGAAGAGTAGTGCAAATTTCACAAATGGTCTCCTGTAAATCGATAAAAGATTTCATTTATAGGTAGTTCTAATAGTTAGCATGAAAGTACTTCTTGAAATAGAGCAAGAAATCATGGAAGAATATAGGCTATGATCTATTTAAATAGATCAACCAAACTTGAGTCACCAGTTCTGATTAAAAAGAAGGAAAATTTGAAAAAGTAAATCCACATTTCTGCAATGACAATAACATAGCTGCCTTCAATTTTAATCACATAAGGAATGTAAATAGCATGGAAATGCCAGCTTGAATACGAGTTTGTCCAGAACTCATTTTCTATAACTTATATTAAAAAGAAGATTGAAAATAATCAAGAAAATTATTCTTTAATTGTGTACATTTGAGTTCAAAATGAATACTTAAATATTGAATAATGTAGGTATTCAAAGTCACTTACTTTTTCCGTGAGATCATTGAGATCCAATTTCATTAAAATATGCACTTCACGAATTTTACAACAGGAGTGGAATTGTTGATGTAGAACTTACTAGAAAGCACTCTGTATTGAATGAAGATGTATTCTTCATCTTACAAGTAAGTTAATAATATTGGTAATTGTATGAAATGGGTAACACCACACTGATGAATGATAAATAGAGCTTCTGCAAATTGGATTTGGATGAAAGGTCAGCAGTTAAATTTGATTTCTTGGTGCTTTGAACTAAAGTTGAAGAATACAATAGAAACATCAAAAGTATAATACATTTCTCATCACTGATCACGTCTGCAAATCGTAATTATTGATTTTTAATCAATGCTGACTACTAAAACAAAACAAGCATTGTACAATCAACCGTAGTTGCAGATCTAACCTCTTCATGGAATTATTATGGAATAGAAAGATGCAAACAGCTGATGAGCTGAATCAGAGCATTGCCTTCTTAATAAGAAAAAAAGGCCCAGAAGAAATTAATGTAAAAGAAGAAGGTCCTTTAAAATAGAACTTCTATTTAAAGAACTATTTGATGAAACTTCTATTTATTTCTAAAAATAGAAACTCCAGTTCAATACGTATGTTTAATAGTTAAAATTTGAATAATAGCATGGAGAAAGCATGAATGCACACTTTCCTGACAACTGAGCAACTCCTGAGCACGTAAACTAGTAGCGCGCTCAAGTGAGAGACAGAGTGAACGATCGGAGGGGATTTTACGAATGTAAGAAGGGAACTTTTTTACAAAAAAAATTTCAGGCGCCATTTAGAATCTTATTCTAAAAATCTTATTCTGACCCAGCTGATGATCATTCCATAATATGACGATGTTTATATTCAGTTAAAAAAAAATCCTATCACGTGTTCAGTATCTAATGTATCCTTTCTCTTTTCCTTCTATTTCGTCCTTAAAATGCAAAATTAAAAGAAGCCTTACATATACATCGTCGCGCAGTTTCAAAATGAACATTCCTGACAAATCTTATTGAAATCTGTCAATGCGTTTAGCCGTAAATGCGTTACAAACACACAAACTTACGAAAGCCAATCGACTTGAAACAAGACTTCACTTAGGGCCGGTTTCTCCAATTCTTAGTTTAAACTTAGGTTTTACCACTCACTAGAAACTTTTTTGTCAGAAAGTTCGATGTCTGAACAGCTGACCATTTGATTCAATGATGCTAACATCATTCATTCATTCATCATTCGTGTACGCCTAGCCTTATGAAGCAACACACACCGATTAGTCATTGCATCGGTGTGTGCTGCTTCATAAGCAGCTATCTGAAATAGTGTGACTAAATGTCGTCTTGGCTTGTCTTGACTAACCGGTGTACGCCTAGCCTTAGTCTTTACTTCGCTCGGTCAATTATACAAATTAAACATGTACTTAAATTGAGTCATATTAGCTTGGATCAAACACTTGCATCAGAAATTTGTTTCTGGTACTTGCATCAGAAATTTGTTTCTGGTACTTGTATCAGGCACTTGTATCAGGAATTTTGGTATTCTTATCAGGCATTCGTGTCAGTCATTTGCAACTTTTCTCTTGCCTTGCCTCGCGCTTGCAATTTGAAGATTGAACACAAATTGGTTAGACAGTATTGAGGCAGGAGAAACTTAAAATGGAAAGCTTAGTTGCTAATCTTAGTTGGAAGAATAGTGATGGAGAAAAAAGCATCTTTCTTATTTTTTGCAAGGCAGGTGGAGGTTGAGAAACAAATAAATCCAAGAGGATATTGATTGATTTATTGTAGATTGTGATGCTGGCATTACTATAACATTTATGTCATTTATACAGAGTGTTTCTAAAATAGAAAGACGAACTTCGTGAGTCGTTTCCTGACATTGAAGTGAAGGAAAAAGTTCCAGTAAACATGGGCCATAAAATGCTTTGTTCCCCCCCCCCCCCCAGTCCCCATTTTGTTTTTCAACTTTTTATTTTTTTCTCCAGAATAATTTTACTATTATTTTTTTTTTTTGAAATTTGGTATGGTCAAGGCCAAGATGGAGATCTGCTGTAAAGAAATGAAGCAACCTTATCTGAAATTTCAAAATGGCGGGCAACAACAAGTTTTCGAGTTATTTCAATTTAAATTTCAAATGCCGCCATTTTTAAATATTCCGTCAGATGAGGTAGCTTTATCTTTTACAGCAGACCTTCATCTTGGCCTTGACCATGCCAAATTTCAACAAAATTAGTCAAACCATTCTGGGGAAAACAAAAGTAAAATACAAAATGGCGACTAGGAGGAAACAAATCATTGTAGGACTCATGTTTACTGGAACTTTTTCTTAATTTCAATGTCAGGAAACCGCTCACGAAGTTTGTCGGTCTATTTTAGAAGCACTCTGTATAATCTGTCAATATTGATGTTCAGATCTGTTCATATGCAAGTATTATAATTATTTTCGATACAAATATCAACAATCTTTGATGTTTCCAGCTGCAATCTTCTAGAATTTTCTTTTCCTCGTATTTCATTCCATTTCAACAATTCCAGGTTTTCATTATTAGAAGGTCTACTACCAATTTACCAAAATAGTAATTTTTCTTTTAGTATACTAAAATTTAGTTATTTTCTATGGTGCGACCTTGTATTTTACCACAGAGAAAGCATATACCATAGTCTAACTATATATGTTGTCTGTCTTGTCTGTGCATATACGCATAGTACTGAGTACTGTATGTTTTCATTGAGAGAGTCAACAAGATAAACTAACATTAATTCTACATTCTACTAATGAAATCCTGGAATAAATGCTGTCTGTAGCTTCCAGTATGTTAGCTCAATATTATACAGTAGTTCCAGTAAGATTTTGGTTGATGAGAAAGAAGTAAATGAATTTTTCTGTTTGACTGTGTGAGCCTGATTATTTTCCTCGGGTTTATCTTTCTATTTATTATTTATTTGATGACAATATACTGCAAAAATATGTGGGCATAGCCTACGTTTATGCGATGTGATCCAATAATACTATTCATGCTATAAGAATAAGCTTTTCGTAAATTATCAGACTGTTGTTATTAAAAAATAAACTTCACCAGTCAGGATATAAGGAAAACGTTACCTGGTTGTCAATTAGGCGATGAGAACAGTTGCATTCATGTTTGTAGCAAACTTTTTCTTCAACTTCACACTCTCTCTCTTTCACCTTGTCTCAATACTCGACTTCCCATATATCTCTATTTCTCTGGCAGTCTCTTTCTCTATAGGTGCCTTTCCTTTCCACTCGTCTTTACTTTCTCTCTTGTGCATTTACTTTACTGTGCGTCTACTTTCTCTCTCGTCTTGTGGTGGCGCTTTGATTAAATTAGCCGGCTCGTTTGACCGGTGAGCAGAAGAGTGAAGTGTGCGAATCAGAGAATTTCACAGAACGGCAGCAAGATAAAGTCGCTTGGAGAATAGTGCGAGGGGTAAAGGGACGCGGCGGCGGTGGCTGTCCAATATTTGGCATGGATTGGGGTGGTGGGGGGTGTGGTGGATGTTGTTGTGGGAGGGGGGAGGGGTGTCCCATTGACATAGTCCCCGGAGTCAGAGTCGGTCCTCAGTAGGTGCGTGGCTGGGTTGCCGGCTGGTTGTGTACGCGCGTGTGGCATGCTTCCTCATTCAAAATACCCGAGGCAAGTGAAAATTACGATTCAATATTTTAGTTCATCTTTCACCTAACTAAATTAAAATTTGTTATTCATTTGTCAGTCAAAATTGATAAATTTTTATGGGGAACATAGTTTGCACAAACTTCAAATTACAGTACCTACACATTTCATCACTACAATAATATTAAATTAATAAAGTTTTGTTTAGATTAGTACTCAGTCTGGAGCTATCGATTCACTTTATTGAATAACTAGCTGTCCCACCCTCTTTAAATGTAAAATGTCATCCCCAAATGCCCCTTCATTCCCCCAAAATGTCAACCTCAAAATCCCTTCATTTCACCCTTAATGTCACGAAGTAAAAATATATTTAATATAATCAATGTATTTTTTATTTTATATAATCAATATTTTCTATTTTATTTCCGTTCTTCAATTTTATTATAAGAAACAATAAAACATGTATGATACAAACGATAACTCATTCTTAATTGATGATTCTAGCGTAAAAATAATTAGAGTAGAAAACCTAGAACAAAAATTGGTCGTCAAGAATGAAAGGCAGAAGTTTATACACTGACCTACCGGGGCCTCGAATGATATGGCTGTGTTTTCTGCTCTTGAATCACGATCACCTTTCGGCAGCCGCTTGGCGGGCAACTTCCAAACAATCCTGCGTCTGTAAATGTTTTATAGGTTAGGTCATTAATGTACTAATTATTTATTAATTATAAAGTTCATATTTTAATACATATTATGTTAATGCTGTAAAATTCAAACTAAACCAAAATCATCTAAATCGGTTCAGCCGTTCTCGAGTTATAAGCGAGCGTACAGACACCAACTCTCTTTTATTAATATAGATTTATGGTGTTATTGGAGAATTTTGGCGTTTTTCTGTTTAAATAATTTGTGGTTCTGATATAAAAGTCAAGGAGATCTTGGAAACTGTTCTACTTATTTGTTTTTTTTTTCATTCTTTGATTGATAAACCAAAGAATGATATCAATCAATCAAAGAATCAAATCAATTGATGAATCAATCATATTATGTTGGCAGTTTCTCTCTCTTATCATCCATTCTCCTCATCATCTATTTGGTCTATGACTTCCTCAGAAAGTAGGGCTATGATATTATCTCATTTTATCGTATTATTCTCTTTTACTAAATTGAAAGTATGGTGAAAAATACATGTTACTATTTCTATCATGATATCTTTCTACATCTTTCCAAACAACCAATGAATATTTCGAAGATTTTTTACTCATTTGAAAATATTGGCGAAACGCAAGAGAGTTTGACGAATGAGTAGAGATTAAGCTGTTCAACTGGCCTACTCAGGTCTATCACATCTTTCTTATTCAACTATTTCTTATTCTACTGTATATAATTTCTCAAAATATTACACTATCCTGCTGGTCTTGGGTGCGATCGCGGTAGGCTAAGCCCCTGCGCCCACTTCGCAACTGCTATCTGATTTCAGTCAGCAACCCAATGTTGCCAGATGACATTTGGCTGTTTTTCGGGTAATCGGGTTATCTAACCTATCAGCCAAAGTCGTCTGGCAACGCTGGGTTGCTGGCTGAAATCAGATTGCAGTTGCTTAGTGGGCGCAGGGGCTTACAGTAGAGACCTGGCGATTTTTATGATCCATTTTCCATTTCCACCTAATCACTCAACTTAAAGCTCAAGTGTTCACAATAAAAAACAAAGACTATTTAAACAAAATTTCATGAGATTTTTCCAATAAGAAATCTTAATTTAACAGAGAAAACACTGCAATGAGTAATTCACTTCCTAATAATTCATCACTAGAATGATTCAAAACCTAATAATTTATTGGGAAATTCTTTATCAATCTGATAAGAACAAGTAAATCTTTCTTGTAGCCTCATTAGCAATACAAGCAGAATGTTCAAATCTTTGATCTTAGCAATTGAGGAGTAGAGCTAGATTACTTTTCTGTACACGAGCTGAATAAATAAATGAGCTCAATGCAATGTCAGGTTAATTGCTTTTGCATTTTACATTCTACAAGAGAAGCGAAGCAAATATACCCTAATAACCCTGATGTAGTTTTAATTTTATGTAAACGATCAGCTCTCGGTAGTAAAACAAATAATTAACAAGCTTGAAGACGTGTTTGAAGGTATTCATTAGGAAAAATTTATAACTCCAGTGAAAAAGGACAATTATTTTATTTTATTCATGAAGTGAAATAACAGTCGTAACTCTCATGAATTGATCAACATTGCAAAATTATAGACATACCTTGGATTCTTCGAATGAGTAATTATAAAATTTCAGGTTGTTGAGTATTTATTATAGCTGATTAGCTCAGCTTGTCTGTATGAGGGATTTTATGTCTTAATCACTTGATTACGCAGCGCAGTCAGAACATTATTAATTTTTCCTTTTTTGACTTGAATTGTAACACTCTTATCAAGTATCAAATGAAATTAAAAATTGCTGATAATCGTTCTTGGAACAGTAGAATACAGAGAAAAGAATAATCTTCATCATGTTATTAAATCAATACTTAAATAAATACATGTATTCAATCTATACTTTTCTATAATAATTTTACATGGGGAAATGAGGAAGAATAAAATTTGTCAATTCTATTTTATATAGAACTCGAAGAACGTATGGTAGCTGAATTTATCGATAAATGCTCAAAATAGATTTTCAACTTTACACTAATCATCGATTCCACCATCCACAAAACAAGTGTTGAATAATAACTATCTATCAATATACTATTGTCGACACTATCGATAATATAACTATCGATCGTTTGAAATTTTGAAAAAGTACCAAGCTCTGGGATATTTTGCTTGTAGGCTATCTAATATTGAGGAGAGTTTCTGATTCTTCCATTTTGACAAATAACTTCGAGTTTTTAACTATGACTTTGAATTACCCCCAATTCCATTGAAGAATGTATTCTAGTTTCCATTGCAACAGAGATAATCATTTTCAGATTAACATTTTAATCTGATTAAACAGATTAAAATTCAAAACAGATTCTGATTTTCAACAGATTAAACATTTTCTAAGTGACTATTATATTCATGCTTAGGCGTGCGATAAAATTTCCCTCACAAGAGACAGAAGCAAAGCACCTTGATAAAGCAAAGTAATTATGTGGAATGTTGTACAGTATATTCGATTTTTCACCACTTCCTCGGATTGCATAGGCAGCCCTCATAGATAGTCAGCAACTTCATAGAAAAAGTTTATCGAGTGTCATCAAATTCGATAATATTCAATTCTCAATCGGTATATTCTTAATCAGGAAAGCAAAAAATTCTTCGAATCTGTAATAAATGAAACTGAATCAATAAAACCTCATTCATTCCAAATACCATAGCATTCAATTCTGCGAAGCAGAAGCAATTCATTGAGAGTGGCCTGACTCAGTAATGGTAGCCGATTGCAAAAATTGAAATGATGAATTGAATGCTAATAAGCTATCAGCAGCTTCGTAGAACAAGCGGCGGCTTTTTTGTTTGATTCAATATCGCTTGTCACGTAACTTACTGACTGTCAATGTGAAATACAAATAAGATAATCCAACTACACTTTTGCCATTGTGTTGTCACTTTTCCTCCATCTTGTTTGTGTAACCGTAAATCACTCGTGATCATATTGAAAGGTTGCTCTGAGTACAGGTCGACGTGTAATCATTGTTGACCTCCAAGAATATTAAATTTAAAAAATTACTAGAATAGTGTTGAACTATGATTGTTTAGAAAGAATGGGATCTTGTTGAATATCTATTTCATACTGTTTCAAGGAAAGACTAAAATAATAGAGATTTTAAACTCATTTACTTACAAGGTGAGTCATTTTACAAGAGATAAGTGAGTAGAAGATTTGGATGCAGATGCAGCTGGTGATGGCAGTTGTGAATTGATCTGTTTCCAATGAGAATAGTGATAGATTACTTGTACCTATTGTTTAAATATTGGCAGATTTATGCAACTTGAAAGTAAACTACAGTTTTCAAAGAAATGAGAGAATGGAAATCTCTTCAGTCTCTCAATCTCTCTCCTACTCTACTCTCTCTTAATATCTCAATTCTGGGATACTCTAGTTACTGAGAATATCAAATTTCAAGAGAATCAAACGTTACGAAAAGTTTTCAATGTTTTAATCCGTGGCGAAGCGTGGTATACTCGCCGAGTATAGGCCCTATCGGAAATATACCCGGCGATGACCGGTTAAGTATACCACGCTTCGCCACGGGTTTTAATGAATGTTTTGCCTGAAAGCACAACGCATGTTCTATGTTCTTTAGATCATGTTCCTTGTTCATATACCCACTACGTTACCAGCAGTGCGGCCTCAGCTATGTGGCTAGCAGGATAGGGCACATGAGGGAAAATGAAGACCCCAAGCGAGAAAGTTCAGAGTTACAGTGCCTTTGAAATACCCAACCACCTTCCTCATGAACTATTCATCTTAATTATAAAGTAGGGAAAAGCGGAGCATAACAGGATTGCCCCAGGTTGCTGTTGCTGGTCTCTAATGGGACATATTTCATATTGCACCAATACACTCACCTCCAAATACACACAACTACAGCCTGCAATTGAAGTGACAGAACAGGTTACTGGTGCGAGCAGTGCACCGCCGGTATCAGATAGGTTGTCCATGTTGTGTGAGCATGCTGCACCAATTAAGAGTCGCCCACCTGCTAAACGCTATTAGTGCTCACCACGGCTGTGCTCAGTAATTTACAACCTGCATCTGTCACCGAAAGGCGATATCAGGTACAGCTTTACAATTGTAGCACTTCAACTACAAAATAAATTCAATTAAGAGAACAAGCGGGTAGAGGCCCTTCATTCACTGGGGTCAAGAGAAGACGCATGCATATTCGATTTTTTTCAGGTTCAAAGTATCAAATTTATCGACTGCTCATTTTGTAATAGAATTGATATTGTGATAGTTATCCAAATTAAATAAAAATACTAGCGTCCCGTTGCACAAAAATCCAAGTGGAATTAACCGCCCTGAAATGATGCCAACTAACGTAATAAATGCAACGAGAACCACTGATCGAATTAGATCTCTATTCTTCCACCCCTACAATGCAATACAATTTTATCATATTCCCTCAACTTCGATTCCCATCATATTCTATTTATATTATATAATATGAAAGTCTCAAAAATCTTCAGAAATACCGATTAAAACAATACAATACATTATCCTCTGGAGAAAAAGCTGAATATGATAGAAATTTATACGATTTTAATGCTTTCAGATTTGATGTATTACGTCGTATGAAGCGCAATAATTTACATTGCATTTTTCTAATTTTAATTTTCATAATTTACATTTCATATTTAATCGCTCCATGAATGTCTAAACTTGTTCTTGGAAGCAGGCCTATGGGTTACACTGGCAGTTCGAGACAAATTTGTTTTATAGCGAGCATTAAAATGTGGCTCAAGACAAAGAACGACACGTGAAAGACAATTTCGAAAAGGGAGGAAGAAGGGGTCATGGGTGCACCTATTTTTGAACGGCACTTCACTGCACTGTACTGCACTCGTCTACAAGCCGATTGGTGCGTTCACCTGCTGCCAGTGTCGCCTGAAATAGACATTCAAAATCAAAAGCGGAACCACACCTTGAAAATCTCGAGCGGACGATGACATTCCACTTAGCACCACTCACTATTCGCTCCGACACCTTTTTATTTCCGATTATCAAGAGAGCGAGAAGGGAGGATTCTGAGCGAGAGCGTGAGACTTCCCCTTTATTGTGCAGCTAATTGCGGCTTTTGAAAAGCGGCTTAGACTGCGATTATGTATTATCGATCACAGTGTTGAAGCATGGAAGACGCTTGTGAGGTTTCGTACTGTTTAACGTGTAATTCAGCCATAACTAATTTGGCTTCCAAACCGGAAAAACGATGAGACTGTGTGACCTTGAATTGCTTCAATGTAACACTTTCGCGGGACGAAACGTGACAAGATATCCCACTACACACGTACAGATATACTGTATAAACTTCTTCACTGTACTGGTTTATAGCTACAGTGTTTATAATGATTTTTTTTTCATTATCAATATTCGTTTCACTACATGCACGCAGACATTTTATTTCATTTGACTACATCCCAATAAACATGGAAGTAGCCTAAACTGAATTCTCAGTCATTTGTTGTTTAATGAAACACCTGTAAAAAGGCTACGAAAATTTAATTTAATAATAAAATTCGTCTCAATCCATTGCTGATTGCTGATTATCTCCAAAATAGTCTTGATACAAAATTAAACCATTGTGTTCTCAATAATGTTCTCATCCTTGCTATAGCATAGCTCATTGCTAGGGAGTCTCCTAGCTGTGAATTCGAGAACCAATAGGAAGCGTTGTGATGTAGCGCAGAAGGAGGAGCCAATTCCTGCCAATCGTAATGTATTTGGCTAGTAGTTGAAGCTAACCCGACAAGTGCTGCCATCTGTAGTAACAGATTGAACTATTTCACTGTGAATCGAAGAACCAATAGGAAGCATTGTGACGTAGCGCAGAAGGTGGAGCCAATCACAGCCAATCAAAATGCACTTGACTAGTAGTAGAAGCTAACCCGACAAGTGCTGCCATCTGTAGTAACAGACGAAACTACTTCACTGTAAATTCGATAACCAATAGGAAGCGTTATGACATAAAGATGGAAGAGGAGCCTTCCCTATAGAGGCTTCCGAAATGAAAAAAATCATTAATAGACGATGAAAACTCAGTCTTAAGAACTTTCAGCTTTGGTTTCCAAAAATATATTTTTTCTAGTTGGAAATAGACTAGTTTTAGTAGGATATATTTTTTCAAGTGTATTCTTTCAAGTATATTCTCCTCATGTTTAAGAATGATTTTGCTGTTGGTGGATTCATGTACCTACACATCCTCTTCTATCTCCTTATCCTCTACATGTGCCCTAAATACTAGCAGATTATCCGTGTTAGGAATACATAATTTAGATGAGTACATTTCATTGTTCACATCTGTTTCATGAATGAGATGAGATTGTGATGACACTGGGCATGTCCATGATAGATGGGCATGAAAAGAACCAAAACTCGGCTTAAAATCGAAAGCCTTATTTCCCCAGGGAAATTACTTTCAACAACTATTAGTTGCAGCAAGAAAAGCGAAATTGTATCAGATATCGATTTCGTGGTGAAGAACAGTGGAGAGATACTGTCAGACATGATGTATGAAAGTAGTAGTCGGGCTGTGGAAGCTCCCCAAGCTATCTCCATTCGAGGAAGCCATAAATATCGTGTGAACTCTTCCCTCTACTTGCTCAAGAAGCTGAGATTGGTTTCTTTCAACACAGTGGCCAAAACATGATCCAACTTTCGTCGACAAAGCTTTCAAAAATTTCTATACCTTCCGGAATCGATTTGTTGTGTGCTTGCTTCTCTGCCGAAGCTGATATGAAGGATTACGTACTATACATGCGATACTTTGTAATAATTTGATGGTTTCAAATATAAAACTGATATTTATTCCAATATTGTAAGTCCAACTAATATTATTCTATCCCAGTATCGCGAATTTCATCCTCAAATTTGATTTTAGGAGTAAAATAATAGAATAGAAAGATCTTGGATGAATTTGTAGGTGAAACAACAACAGTAGCAGTTCTGTTCGATTTTTGAATTGTATTAGCCTGGATCCATGAACGAGGAAGCTTGCTATGATTCTGTGCTTACATATTATCTAACTCTGATTTATTGTAATGGATAAAGCAGGATGAAGTTATTTGTTATTCATGCGGGCTTACATTATTTTTTCTCTCATTATCGATGGAGAGAGTCGAATGTCCAATAGAGAAGAATAATAGATACTGTCAATAATGAATTCAGACAAGAGGTGTCAAGTGCGTCGATTATATTGTTGCTTCCAGTGATCAATAAGATTTGTATTCTGGTTTTCTTGTTTGAACGAGGCAAACTGAATATTCAATAACAAATTTGTGGAATAGTAATTTTTATCGAATTTTTGAAATAAATACTGGCTATGGAATCAGTTTAGCTTTACTAGTTCCTTGAACTTATGATACACGTTGAGTTTGTTGACGTGAATAAGCAATTTATTAATTCATATTATAGAATATTAATTCTCAAATTCAATATCTTGATCTTAATTGTGTTGAAAATGTATGCTGCCACATGTTTGAAGATCAAAGATTCCAATCGCATTCCATAGAAGTTTTAATTTTAAACATGACAATTAAGCATTTCTTAAACGAAATTGTGAAATTAATACTTTTACTGTTCAACTACAAATTGGAGATTGTTCATAATATATTAATAGTTTATAATATTACTAGCTGTCCCGGCGAACTTCGTATCACCCTCTTCCCCCCAAATGTCCCCCCTTCATATCACCCCCCCCCCACGGAAAAAAAGTCATGAAGTAAAAATATCTATATCCACTCGCTTTATTGATGGAAATTAAAAGAAATCTGCAATATACTAATTTTTAAAGCGAGTGGATAAATATTAATCAATGCTGAAAGTTGTCAAAAAAATCACCCCCGCCTGGGATTCGAACCTGAGAATTCTGCGTGGAAGCCAGAGTCGCTGACCAACAGACCACGGCGGTCTCTTCTGAATGACCTATATTGTAGTATCTTCAACTACACATCGATTTCATAGGAGCATTATTGATTTATTGTTCGGACTGAATCAAAATGGATGTCGTGTTTGATAGGTTAGGTCATTAATTTACTAATTATTTATTAATTATAAAGAGATTTTCTTATATTTTAATACATATTATGTTAACCAGTGCTTTAAAAATTCAAACGAATCCAAAATCATCTAAATCGGTTCAGCCGTTCCCGAGTTATAAGCGAGCGTACAGACACCAACTCTCTTTTATTAATATAGATGTAGAATAAAAATGGCAAATAATAAAATATAGTAAAAAGCACATAATCCTGCAGGATTTATGGCTGTAAATTGCGGATTGAGTTCAAACAACAAGTAGTGCGAAATGCCAGCCCTCTTCCAGGTAGAACCAACCCGAAAGTGTTGCGGCTTTTACATGCTGCGGAGGATAATCAAAAAACGATTCAGCGTGAAACGACAGCAGCACGCATCCTTTATCGGAGGTTGAGTCTCTTGAGGTGGTGGTGGTGGCGGTTTATGCCTTGTCGTGTCTAGGCTCCCAGCGCCGAACGCCCAAGGGTTTAGTGTGGTGTCGAAAAGAACTCCATGGGGGAAAAGGAGTGACAGGGGAGGGGGGAAAAGGAGTGACGGGGGGAAAAGAGTATTGCAATGACATGGTACACGATTTGACAGGCTCCCGTTATCACGAAGCGCGACCCATTTTTCAGACTCTTATTTATTGGCACCATCTCCATGTCAGCTGATGCTCCGGTGCAGAACTGCTGCTGATGCTGCTGCTGCTGCTGCCTATGACGTGCGTCACTCGTCAACCTGTTATGAGCGCACTGCTGCATTATTGCATGGCGACATTAATGTCAGGAAATGCAACGCCATTTCGAAAGCCTGTAGTCAGAATACAGTGGAACTTGATAAAAGTGCGAAGAGTGTTGGGGAACTACGATGATTTTGGATGAATCCGGTAATTTTATTATTAGACTAACAATAATGAGAGAATAACAATAATGACGTTGGCTGCAGTACCTACCAAGAAATGAAGAGGAAAGCGGAAAGAAGAGAAGAATGGCGCACTGCTGCAAACCAACCTCAGGGTTGAATACCAAAAGAGAGATTGATCATGATCATGCTACTCTCAAGGATTAGTGGATTGTGGATTACACCACTTTTCCGAAGATGTTGAGACAGGGATTGAACAGCAGTTGAAACATCAGCCTCTTGTAGAGAGTAGTCATTTTAATTTGATTCATTGACACACAGTACACAAATCTCAAATCATATAGATTGATAATTCAAAAAATATAGATACGATACAATGAGGAACAGTGGTTTTGAAACCACACTAGAAATAGTGTGATAGTCTTGTAAATAATTGCAACTAGAAAATGTCATCTCTCATTTTTCAATCTGATGACCACAATCGCACAAACTATGAGCAGCCTCCAACTGATGTACCAATACCAATAAAAGATGCTGTTTTGAGGACAATTATTTTTAGGATATAGTGTCAAAGAAGGCTTTTCAATATTTAGATTTACAATTACTTTTCCGATGGAGAGAAGAGAGCTCCTTTAATAAGAGAATTTATTACCTGAACTATGAGGAAATGAGAGGCATCAAACATTGGAAACTTAATACGTAGCAAGTTACAAGGAATTTTCAGTTTATTCAATTCAATTCAATTCAATTCATTTCAATTCAATTCATTTCAATTCAATTCAATTCAATTCAATTCAATTAATAGTTAAATCATAAACGTCGGGTGATCAGACAGAGGATGAATCAGAAAAGAGCAACCTTAAGAAGGTTCTCAATACAAATACAAATAACAAGACATATATCTAAATACACATAAATCACACAGAAAAAAATAAATAAAAGATGTAGTCGAAAGTGAGTGATTTTATTGATATAAAATCTCATCTAAATTCATTATAGTGATGTGATGTCATAATACTATTATGCTGCAGATTTCTAATAGAATATTGATATTTAATTGACTACCCTCTGATTCTGCCATTAACTAGATCCTACATAATTATTTTTTCTGATTCACGTTTTCGTCTCAATCAGATAATGTTTTGTATTTCCTTTCACAAGTGGTGATAATGTGGTGTTACTTGGCGCCATTCTATTCTGACACTCCCACCACACGTTATCACCCATGTGTGCTTCAATTACAAAATCTGAATTTTAAACAACGTCGAGCGTTTAAAGGCTATTGTTTGTTGAAAATCAATCAACATTAATGACTGGGGAAGAGGATGTCCATCAATTCTCGACTAATTTATCTAGCGACTGAACCTCATTCATAGTTAATTGATCAAGGGCTTTAGTAGTGCATTAATTAAAGAGAAATTTGATTTCAATTGATCGGACGGGATGGTATTTAATATTAATACTAAGCAAAGAGGATGTTTAGAAAGTATCCTGTTCATTAAAATTGAGATCTCACAAAGAAAATATTACTGTTGATTGAATTTATTGAAAAAAATGTCAAAGAATCATTGGCTTGATTGTTACATTGGCTTAAAAATTTCACTGGCTTTATTGTATACGGTACTCTAATTTTGTCCTTAAAATTAAGAGAACTCTCCGCATCAAACTTTCTCTGACCCTACAACTTAATAATATAGTAGTTATACTTGATGGTCTTATATTTATAATGTTTATGATTAGTTTATAAAGAGTCCCAATTTCAATTTTCTTCTCATCATGAATTCTACCCCGAAACTAACTATTTTTTCAAGAGTCATATCAAGAATTTTCAAATTAAGTATATGACCTAGCCACATTAGTTGAATTTGATATCTAAGTAACCTCAGATTAACTTTGTACTTATCGGTCTAACATAGCCCGAGGTTGAATTTGAATAATGTCTTGAAAATTGGGAAAGCATTGATAAATGAAAGAAAAATTCAATAATTCATATCCTTATTTGATATCAGCACCAAACTACGAGAGACTATTTACGATTTACTCACTCCTTATTGTGGGAACTAAGTCGATACTTGAAAAGAGCATCTCTAAAAATCAATAACAAGAACCATTTTCACGAAACGAATTTCTAGATCTCAAAGTGCATGGAATCCAACAAATTATACATTACTGTGCATAGCATTAACTCTGTGTTTAACAGTAATTGGGATTAATGGATTGTCTTGCAAAATCTCTCAGATTTCCAAGATAACAGAAAAATAAGGCCTACTTCAATAGTGTAATTAGATAT
Source organism: Laodelphax striatellus (assembly GCA_017141395.1). NCBI lineage: Eukaryota > Metazoa > Arthropoda > Insecta > Hemiptera > Delphacidae > Laodelphax > Laodelphax striatellus. The sequence goes on from CM029530.1 coordinate 6,394,930, forward strand.
GTTACAATAACATTGTAACTTTGATTGACATATATTGTGTGTACTGCATTTTGGAATGTATTAGTATAATGAGTACAAAGATGAGAGTGGAGAGCAGGGCATTTTGTATAAATCTGCATTACAGTGAGCCGGCTGATAGTAATGTCATAAGTATGAGGGACTGCTGATGCTTTTAAAGAGAAAATAAGAAAGAGAGAGAAAGAGAGAGTTTGACTAGAAGAGAGGCGAGCATGCTAACGACACCCCAGGACATCTGGCACCATTATCTCTCTTGCTCTTCACCCATGTCATCAGGGTCTTTGCTTCCTTTTAGGCATTGCGTCTGCTGACGAAAAAGTCGATTCCAACTGCTGAATAAATTCCTCTCTGCCATACATCACTTTCGCCTGCCACACTACAACCCACATACACCGCCTGTCTTGTAATAGGATTGATTTTAGAAGACCACCATTACACAAGGCTCTCTTATTAAAACAGGATTCTTTTATTACATTTGCATTCATTTTTGTAAAATGTTTAAGAAGTGAGTAAGTAAGTAAGTGAGTGACTAAGTGACTGAATCCTTACTATCAATTGACCAGTTGCACGAATCACAATATTGTGATGAACCGTGAATAAGGCTAGGCGTACACCGGTTAGTCAAGACAAGACAAGACAAGATTAGTCACGTTTAGTCACAGTGATTCACATAGTTGCTTATGAAGCAACACACACCGATGATCGATTAGTCATTGCATTGGTATGTGCTGCTTCATAAGCTACTATGTGAATCACTGTGACTAAACGTGACTAATCTCGTCTTGTCTTTTCTTGACTAACCGGTGTACGCCTAGCCTTAGTGTGCGATTGAGTGAATAAGTGTGGGAGTGAGTGAGTAAGTGAGTGAGTGAGGTTAAGTAAGGAAGTAAGCAAGTAACTAATTAAGTAATAAGTTGGATATCAATCGGCCAGCTGCAGAGTGTTCCAATTGAACTAAACCGCCGTAGAATATTTACTTCTGACGGAACCAATGCGACGAGAACCAAGCAATGAACAAATCTGGCTACAATGCAATAACGTCACTTTACGGTAGTTAAATTCAATTTGTATTGTAGTGAAAAACCGACCACGTTCTTGGATTCACATTCAAATAATAACCATGATCAACATTGTTATCAGTTCCTTCCAATGTTGTCAATGAGGCGAGCTCCAGTTAAAGAGAAGAGGCAGTTACAGTTGAGGGGTGAAAAAAGTGATGATTGAGTGAGTCCAATATAATATGGATACGTGGATTCTTACCGGTTTATTAAAGCTATTTCATCAATATTTTTTAGAAATACCCTCATTTCTTAAAATTATCTCTCCTTCATTTCCATCACTCATGAGAAAAATTGGAAATCCCGAAATCATAACTATTGACAACTATTCTGGCTACAGAAAACAATATCGAATGAGTGAGTGTGAAAGAGAACATCAAATAAAGATGAGACAGAAGAAATGAGAAAGAAGAAAGCATCATGAGATAGTGTAAGAGGTGGAAGATAGGATTCCTAATGCCCGCCATGCCTTTAATTAATTTCTTAGGGAACTTGATGAAAGAGGGAAGCTTATTACTTATGCGACTAAATTAAGAAGTCACAGCTTCCAGAAATGCTTCAGATGGCTTTGTGCTCATTAAGTTCTACAGAAACGAAAGAATATGCAGATTATGATTTTTAAATAATATATTCTGATGTTATTGTAGAGAATTTTTAAACTCTTTTTTTTTGCTTTGTGAAACATGATTCAATTCATGAGCATCAATAATTCATTTTATTTTCATGTAGGCCTATTTGAGATTGCGAGAAACACTCACAACTGAATTGACTCTGAGATTATCATGATGCGATTAGAAGTGGTTCAAAGTTATACAATTTAATAGGCCTTCTATAGAACTATCTCTGAAACGAAATGCGAGCTCTGAATAAGGGGTATAATGCAGCCTCGAAATACGGATGGTGAAAATGCAGAGCAGTCTCCAGTCTCAGTAGCCACAAAATACCTGTAGGTTATTATATGGATGAAGGAAATACAGAGCAAAATCACGTAAATTTAGTTTCCAAGTTTAATTTCTCTGCATTATCTCGTTTCAATTACCAGATAAATCCTGGAAAATTTTTCGAAATTGATTTTGCATCTTCTATGAAAAAGGAAAACACTCTGATTTCTGAATAATGAAATAAATGGCATCAAGATGTTTTTAAGACTATCTCGTTTTCCTTATACCTTATTTCCATTAGCTCATTCACTGATGTTGATAATTGTAATGTGGTACGTTTTCTTCAACTGCCTTGCAAAATATTGGGTAAATCTCTTGTAGATATTTCCCTATTGAGTATGAGAATCGGGAAAATCCTTGAAAGACTAGGGTAAATTACAATGCCCGATAATAACAACTCTATATTCCACTTATTCACAAGCTAGTCTCGATGACATTGAAATAATTGGAATTGCTCTTAGTTACAGGAAAATTTTTCACATCAATCAAATGTATTCAATAGCATTCCTCACATACTCGTTATAATTTTTTTCAATATTCTCTGGTCAAACTAGAGACTCTACTTTGTTGAATAGTTGTAAGATAATCGTAGACATTCTCGAGATCCAACGATTAACAGTAATGAAGTTTTGTAATCTTGGTCTAAGTTCTTGGATGAATAATTATTATGGAATCGGTGAAATGAATAGTAAAATATCTAGGATCTTGATCTAGGATATTCCTGCATAAACAAAGAAAATCTCATCTTCTTACAAATCGTTCTCATTAAGGTCTTTCAAGATACTCTTGGGTTTGATTTCTGTTAAGAAGAGAACTTGAAAACTTGATACAGTTTCAAATATCACTGATACTTGATGTTTCGCCATGTAACATTCAGCATTACAAGCAAATAAGTTTCAACAAAATTTTAAATTTTTCACATTTTGCTAAGATAAGGTACTCCCAGTTTATAATGTTCGAAGTTACCAGATTCCTAGGATACTGATGTACTAAAGAAATCTCTACGTCAAAGAAATCGTTTACATTCAGGTCTTTGAATGTTTGATTTCTATAAGGAAGAGAACTTGTGAACTTGATACTTGATGAAATATTAAGAATTCCTCAGAATCAAATGAGTCTCAACTCAATTTCAAATCTTCTACATTGAAAACTCTCTTTTGGTAGGATATGATACGCCCAGTTTACGATTTTCCATGATTTCAGCATTCCTAGGATACTCCTGTCTAACTAAAGAAATCTCAACTTCCAAAAAATCTTTCACATTGGAATTCTATTATGATACTCCTGGTTTTTTTCAATTTCTATTAAGAAGAGATAAATTGGTACTTGATGTTCTCCATGTAACATTCAACATTCCCTACAAGCAAATAAATTTTAACACAATTTTGAATCTTCTCTATTAAGAGCACTTATTCGATAAAATATGATACTTCCAGTTTACGTTAAGATGTTTCAAGTTCTGAGCATCCCTTATTAACCTAGGATATTCCTGTGCAGCCAAACCTATCTCAACTCTATACAAATCTATCACATTGGGGTCCTCCTGGTTTTTGTCAAGACTAGAATGTGACGGCAACCAAAATTGACTGCATCGCATGGCAGCGGTGGCGGTGTGTGTGTTTTGAGAAGAGGGAATATTATATCGGGTGTGAAATTGGAAATTTCATTAAGCTCTCGCCGAAGCAGTAGCAGTCTAGTGGAGGCAGACAGGCGGAAGAAAAAGGAATGACGGAAGATCGTTGAGATAACATTTAGCAGAGGGTGAAAAGGGGTCTGGTGCGTGCTGCAAGGGTGTGACTCCCTTGCTCTGCGGGAGTCTCCGACGGCGACACTAACAATTCACAAGTGCGTCGCGATGCCGACGCCCGAAGAGCGTCTTCTTGTCACTTTGATGTTGCCGATGATGCTCACTCTCCGTGTCTACCATCGCCTGTCATTCAGCTGCCCCCCCCTCACTTCACCCTTCCACCCTCTCAAACTCTTTCCTCTCCGATGAACCTCCACCCTCTCAACCATTCATCCAGCTGCCCCCCTCCCTTGGTTCACCCTCCGATCAACCCTCCCCCCAACCCTCTCAACCCTTCCCGGTAGTCAATAAATATCTACTTGACTCGAGGACGCCGCTGCCACTGTCTCGAGATGGAGAAAGTATGGAGCAGAAGTGAGAGGGAATGATGGAGAATTGGAGAGAACATAGGAAATCAGGCATGAGAATGGGAAATTAAGAATAAAGAGGAAAGCGAATTCATTGGTGAAGTATTGGAGATTATGGAGTGGGAGTGAGATGAAAATAGGGAATCAGTCATGAGAAACAAGAATGGCAAATTAAGAATAGTGAGGAATGAGGGGTTGATTGGTGAAGTAATGGAGAGGGAATAATGGAGCAAGAGAAACAAGAATGGATGATTAAGAATGAAGAGGAAATTAGAGGAATGAAGCAGTGCTGATTGTGAAGGCGGAGAGGAGAAAATCATTGCAATTAATGAGGAATTGGGATTGAGGAACAAGGATGGGGAATACTGGGAAATGGAGGAAAATGGGAATGAGCAACATGAATGAGAGATTGAGAATAAAGAGGGAAGCAGTTGTGGTTAGTGAAAGTGGAGAGAGAGAAAGACGAGAAGTGAAATTTATAAGTTGACGAGAAGGGAGTTAGCGAGAGAGTGAATTGATTGAAAACTGGAAAAATCTAAGAAGATGAGGTGAGTGAAGACGATGACATAGAAGTGGAGATGATAGTGTTGAATGTTTAATTGAAAAAATACGTTTTACATGTAATGAGCATTAACATCTAAAAACGTTGAAAACTAAATGAGGTTAAAAGAGGGTAGTTAAAGAAGAGAAAAGAAGACTACAGTAGTAGTTAAAATGATGTAGGCTACTCTATTCATGAAAAGTTGAGGGATACGGTGAGAAAGCAAGCAACAGCAAAAAAGCAACATAAAATTCGTAGTAAAAAGTACCAAGAATGAAAATACAAGTGAGAAAGCATGATGATGGATGATGCCAATGTCTTCCGTCAACTAATCTTCAAATTCTTCTTCAGTAATTCAATTCAATTCAATAAAAATCTATTTATTCATATAATAATACATTGTACATTGAATAGTGTCACACTGATACAGAGAGACTTAATATTACGAGTACTTACACACTATCTTTCGTTTCAGTACTTCACATTCATACTTCAATATACAGTACTCACTAATCCTTATACTCTTTATACGCTTCTAGTCTAGTACAGTACTCATCCTTATAATAAAGAGTATACTCTTTATACTCTTCTAGTACAGTACTCATCCTTATAATAATGAGTACAAAAACAAATTAAGGAAAAGACAGTGATAAAGGAGAAGATTGAGAGGACAGTAACGAGAATAAGGGCTGCTCAAAATGTAGGAGAAAGGAAACAAAAACAGATGCCGGTTGAGTATGAAGAAAGGACGAAAGAAAGAAAGCGAAAGAGAGGGGGAATGATTGAGTGATTTTGATAGAGAAAAGAGTGTGATCGACGAAGAACAAAAACGAGAGTGAAGTTCCAGTTGCCGATAGTTGGCAGTGTGCATCAGTAGTGCACTCACACTCTCTAGTACACATGTTGTGTGAACGCACACAGAGAGAGGCGCGCGCGCCCATACTTCATTGATCCGAGCACGGGCCTGATGCTGAGGCTCTCCCTCACTTCCCCCCCCCCTCTGCAACCCCCTCACCAGCAGTTCAACTTGAAACCTCCAACGAGAAATTTGATCGGCTAATTCGTGCCATTAGGACTGCCACTGGTGTGCTGCACTCCTATCCTTCCCATTCAATCCCTGATCAAGATGCCGAGATGCAGATTCTCTCAAACGACGTTGTTCTCTTCAAGCTTAGATAAAGGACTAGCTAGCAAGTAATTTCTAGGCTACCTTGCAATTTTATTACAGAACGTGGTAGCAATTCTGCAATAGGACCTTGTCATTTCATCGTGATATTGGAAATGTTGCAAATAATAATTATTCATTCATTTCACCGCATAAATACACAAAAGTATTTGGTTACAATGATTCAAACTGTTTTGAATGTCTCAATTGTAGAGTATCATCTCAATGAAATAGAGAATACATGAATCCATGAATCATTATTGTTATCTGCAATCATTGTTATCTAATCTATTTTCTCTAGTTGTGTTTTTATTTCTAATTTTTTCACTTAATAGCTTACAACTAAAAGAATTTCTCCAATATCCTCTCCCTGCCTCACCATCTCATAAAAGTTTATGATATCCCTCATCACCTCTTCTCCTAACAAATTTATTATAAGTCTTATTGAGTCTTATTATTTGATCTTATTGATATTCTATACTCCCTCACTTTTGCTTAGATGACAGCATCATAATACAACTCATACTGGTGCTTCATAGTGGCCATCAATGTATAACGATCATCCGTAGGAGAATAAAATTATAAAAATGTATACAGTCTACCTGTATACTTCCTTACGTTTTCAGGAAACTCTGTCATATTTCCATCTTCAGTATTTCTAATATAAAAATTATTAATATGAACAACTCCCTCCCATTTCTCTATCCTCTCTAGATCCATTCTATCTTTTCATACTTGTTATCTCTTACCAATGTAGAATACTCATCTTATTCAATCCTGCCTGGAAATCACTGTCCAAACTTCGCCACATCAAAAAATGAAGAGATTTCCTGTTCCAGACAAGTATACTTTTCAACTTTTTCTCCTGACAATAAACATGACTCGATCTTCTGCTAATCTCTATTACATGTAACGATATTTTGTGAATGAAAATTTTGTTCAAACTCAAATACTATCCAGTTCCAATGGGTGACCCTAGGCTAAAGATAAGCTACAACATTATTGTTGTGTGAATAAATTCGAGTGCGGTCTATTCCGGTGCTAGAATTGAATACGTGACTTGAGAATAGCCGAGAAGTTGTGAGTTGGAAGACATTGAACGACCATCGCATGGCTGGACGCTATTGATGTTGAGAAGGAAGCAAATAATCCTATGACGACTTGGAGGGGGGAGAACGGGCCTCGTTTGTTCGTGGTGGAGAAACAATTCGGGAGTTTGCTTGGCTGGACTCTCGAACATGGAACAGGGAGCAAAGCATAGCGGCATGCATCGTTTCCTCCATATCGCTTTTGCATCGGCCTTTGTTATCCTGTCCACTCCAGCTCCCCAAAACATAATATTCTCTAAGCTTTATCTGCTGTTTGTTCACAACGAATGCGATTTCTGTAGCCTTATAGAATCCTCGGATACATGTTTCGCGTTGAGGATTCAATGTTATCGATAACAGTACAGGGACGAAATTCCAAATAAGAAATCCTCATAACTGAGGATTCAGTAATCCTATTCCAACAAGGTTTCCCTTCAAAAGTAATCATGTGAGGAGCTATCTATTGTTGGTCGTTACAATGATGATGTTTTAGTGAAGTTTCATTTGTGATTTTTATTGATAATGTTATAAAGATGTATTCTGTAATATTGAAAGCCAGGATTCAGTAATCCTATTCCAAATAGATTTTCCTGCATAAGTAATCATATGAGGAACTATCTATTTTTGGTCTTTACAATGATTATGTTTTAGTAAAGTTTAATTTATGATTTTCATTGAATACTCTGTATTCTATTATTAACAGCTGATTGCCCAAAAATCAAATTTAATTTAAACGCCGTAAAATGATATCATTTAATGAAATCAAATCAACGGTAACCAATGACTAAGTAGGACTTCGAATTTGATTAAAATCGATTAAATTACTTTGGATTTTCGTGCAACTGGTTGTAAGTTTTACAATACGAGCTACGATCACAGATAAATAATCATCGTAGCTACGACCACAGATGAATATTTTTTTTTGTAAGACGTATTTGGTAAATTTGCAACTCTTGCAAAATTATAACTAATGTAACTATGGAGCTACATCTATTATTATGCTACTCAAGTAATAATTTATGCCTACAAATGAGCTTGAATTTTCTTCTCACATTTCTTCTCACTGTTTCAGGAGGTGAATGAGCCACATCGTTTTCCAAAATGGTTGATTTATCCAGTTAGCCTCCACTGGTGAGTATCTTCAATTATCTTATATTCTCTTGCATTATGATTTAATTATTCGATAATTAAATTAATTATGTACCACACAATTCAGTAGGTAATCTCATTGCAGAAGCAGCTTGAACTAGACAATCATTCAAAGGTGAAGTAAATCGGCTTATTAGAGGGCTATTAGAGCTTATTAAACTTCTATTGTAACGTTAACATTCAAATGTTAACGTTAACCAGTCAAATGAAAAATAGCCTACTTGTCGAAGTACGAGCTTGATGAAATACTGCAACCAATCATATGAAACTCATATTCTCAAGTATTAATTGACATTCATGAAGATAACATTTTCAATCAAGATAACCAACAATAATATCAAGGTTCTATTGAACAATAACAAAAATAAAGTAGTGTCGGGAAAACTTATAGGTTTCTCCCTTCCAACCACATAGAATATCACCGTGATGATAATTTCACAATCAAATCATTTTCATTTTTCCAACTAGGACAGGCATCATACAAAGTTGATTATTATTCCTAATTTGTAAAATCATTCCTGCAAAGCAATTGAAAAGTTAGTGGAAAATGATTTCTTCTTCTGCAGACTTAGGGAATATGAACAGTAAAATGCATAGGCCTGCAATTGGCCTACACTCTCAAGGTCACGGAGCCGTGTCAAGCGGGCAACCTCGCTATCTATCTTGCTCCTTCACAATAAATACTGTACAAGGTTATTACGGCTTCTGCCATACCGTTAACCAATTAAATTCAACTGCCGTAAGATGACGTCATTCCACGGACTTCGTTGCAACTGGCTCAGTTGGATGACGTCATTGGCGATTAAATTCAAATAGCTTTTGTGCAACTTGATAAAACCTCAATAGATTCCAATAGTCAATCGAACCTTGTGTATAATGTCAAAAAATCGGCTCCAAGCAGCAAATAAGACTGAATCGTTTTACAGTTTATTATTGCTCATGAATTTAATTGTTTTTACATCCCTTCAAGGAACAATGTAGACTATTTTATAGAAGATAAGACGGTACTCCATATTTCGCCTAGATCATTTAGTAGGTATTTAGTATTTAGGTCGATTAGCCCTTTTAGAGCACAGCTCCTATACATGTTTTTTCTCTGTATGACAGTTTGACCAAGTTATCCAGTGTATAATTTCCCGTATAGATGAAGTTTTATCTAACCGTACTTCAAACATCATAACATAAAATCTCCAGTTTATTTTATAATTTTCTTAAACACATAATAGAGTATTCGTGATAGAAAAGAAGAATTGTCATTATATTTGATAACACATATTCAACATAAAAATCAAACATTTTCTAACTGTATTCACTGTAATCATGTTGGTTCCTACTTGTTTGTTTTGGTTCTTCAAATATATATATTATTATAATCAAAGTGTAGGAATGAGAAACGTAAATTTTTAGCGTATAGGCCATTTTTTCAATTAGACATTTTATCGTATCAGGTCAACATTTTTATTCTGATTCTGAGTTTGAGCTACTGTTCAAGTGAATTCATTTGATGCAAACCGATTCAAGATAACGCTTATTATTATTGCTTGTCATTTCCAGGAATTCATCTATCAGGACAATCAATTGGTATCAATTTTGTCAATAATTTATTGCTGTTCACTCTCACTGTTGATTGCCAACTCTATTTCATTTTTTATTATCCGTCTTCTCGAAGCGTTGCTATAGAAACGACCCAATAATACTCAGAATCTCTTTATTCGTTTTCATTGGTTACAGCTCAGAGAAAAAACATTGAGTTGGCTACTTCCCAAATCAGAATCGATTTGGAAATAAGAATCTCATGGAAAAACTTGCTACTATTATTGATTTCTAGTTTTATCCCTATTTAATAGGGAAACTAGTTTTCACAACTTTTCGCTGTTTCCGTTCGGTTTCCATACAGTTTTCGTTTAGTTTCTATTCAGTTTCAGATCAGTTTCCGTCCAGTTTCCATCCAGTTTCCTTGAAGTTTTCGTTCAGAATCAGTTCAGTTTCTGAGCTGGTTAGCTGTAACTCGAAAAGCTACTTGCGCCAATCAATCACAACTACATCATTCACTTTAAATTGAACTGTCAGTCGTTATCTATCGTCTATAGACTCTGATTGACTGGCTACTACTAGAGCAATTCGCTCTCAAGCATTTGGTGCTCTACTATTCTCTTCTTGCTTGTGGAAAAATCTGTAACTAAATTCCAAGAATCTATCTACAAACAACGTTTCATTTTTCATATTCAACCATCACAAAAATATAGAAGATAAAGTACTTTACTTGGTGCCAAGTCATGCAAGCAGAATATGTTACTTCATCAACGTTACTTCATCAACGTGTCACTTTCTTTCTACATTTAAAAAAAAAATTAAAACTGTAATTCCTTATGTAGGAAGCTTCTAATCTGAACTGGTGGGTCTACTACGCTTTTCCAAAACATGGATTCACAGCAAAGCTTTGAGGTTTTCTACTAGTCGTTATCAATCTTCAATAGTCGTTATCACTCGTTTACTACTAGCCGTTATCACTCTTCAATAGTCGTTATCACTCGTTGATCACTCTTCAATAAGAGTGATAAAAATATAATTCTATGAAGGCTACTCATGTACTAAGATCACTTCAATTGGATTCTTCATTACCTTCAATATTATTAAGATAGAAGCTTTATCAATTCTATTCCTTCTCTAATGATTGCTCGTGAGAAGTGACGATTTTTGAGTTACCGCATCTCTCAGGATAGCGCTGATGTAAGAAAACGTTCTCAGTCTTCAAACAACAAGAGATCCTTCGCCCTTATCTTTTTTGGCGCTGGAAAGCGTAATCAATCAAATTAGCAGTCATCAATCAGGCTGTCTCGACAAAATAATAATTATTTCAGATCACGCATCAAGCGTCAATCCAGCCTCTATTAATCTCGGTCCTAGGTTGTGTACAGTTCCGCAAGACTTGAGTTTATCTGCACAATCTTGCTGCGAAAGCGCCCTGTATTCTTGACGTAAATCCCCTTCGCCCCCTCCCGTTCCATGTTATTCCAACTTACAACACCTGCCTCTCATCCCTTTCCTCCCTCTCCTCCCTCCAATCTTCGCAATATTACTCCTCTACAACATACCTAGCTAATGTACGATGCGAAGACATTGAAACAACATCAACAATGTGAGGAATGACGGCGCTATCTTATGACGCTGTTATGTTGCCTGCCTGCAATGGAGCATTGTTCATTTCGCTACTCAAAATGACATTAATCCTATCCGATTCAATTTCAAATCGTTTATCTTGTTTAACAATCTAACCACTTCATTATTCATAGCGCTCTACCTTATCCTGGTGCATAACTTTGGTGAATTGGATCTGGATGCTTATTACCGGAACAAATTTGATACTGTACCAAGATCGCATCTCGATAATCATTAAATGTAAAATTTGTATCATCTTTGACAGAATACAATTAGCGATGTTATCAAACTCCAGAGGAATATGAAGGCTTGTATTGATTTATTGTTTGGTTACAATCACTGACAGAATACATTAATTTATATAATGTTACATTAATAAATGAATGAATACATCAATAATTGATAAATAATTAATGAATACATTAATGTTACCAATGTGACAAAACTCAAGAGGAATATGGAGACTTTTAATGAAAACCTTATATGCGATTGATAATCAACTTGATAGGTGTTTGAAACACCTCAAAGATTCCAGTTCCCTTTCATTAGAAGCTTCAATTGGATAGATAACCATCATTTTGGTGATATTATTCTTAGTTGAGCTTTAGTTTCACCTTGGTTAGTTTAAACAGTATTATCTGGGATAGTTTCACCTCAAATTGTAGGTGAATTCAGACTCTGAATTCAGACTCTTTGTATACTTTGAAAATGGTAATATACTCGGGCAAAAGTATGATGTAACTTTCCTCTATAGTTATAACTCTTCTTGATAGTAAAATATTCTTCATTGAATACATAATATGTATATATTATATAAGATTAAAAATAATAAGTCGACATTATTGGCCCATTTCTGTTTCGATTGGGGATCTTTGCACTCATTGTACCATCCTCAACGATGGATGATCCTGGAAAATAATTACATGGACATGTATTTATGTTCTGCATAACTATATCTTGCACTGGTTGAACTCAAAATGAATGAATGCGGTTTCTTTGTAAAGAATTACCTGTTGTAGATGATAATAGAGAACGCAATCTTCTGCTGACAATATTGGAAGAGTATTTGAATTTCACGCCGATAATCTGGAGAAGGAGGCGATGATGTTATCGACCATGTCATTGTGTTCAACAAGCGTTGTAAAGGACTTTAAATGAGTGATGAAGCATGACACGAGAAAGGAAGGGATTTTACGTCTTCTTCCTCTCTTCCTACTTCTCCTATTCTTCCTCCTTCTCTTTCACCCTTATCTGGTTTGCTTGTTGGATATGGAGAGCACTCAAAAATTGAAACGGAGATGGATTGCCGTTCAAGAGGTATTTTGTGGATTTATATGCTTATGTCAAGCGAGATTTGAAAAGCTGTTACGTCAATCAAGAGTTAATATTTCGAATAGTTGAAAGTGAAGTTGACTGGAAAACAACTATTGTTCAAAGTTGAGACATTTTAGTGGTCTTGAACGTTTCGTGGCATGAAAAGATAGTCTAGAAAATCCTATGCAAAGTTTCCAAGTCTGTTGTTATTAATGTCGTTATCGTTTCAAGCTCGTAAGGCGATTAAGTCATGTGTTCTCCAAGCAAATTTGAATAAGTACAATGGAATTATTCCTGTGAGAGATGGGAGAGGAATTTACATTCTTGGAGTTGTATTCAATGAGAGAGAATGAAGTTCTTGGAGTTGTATGCAATGAGAGAGAATGAATTTCTTGTAGTTGTAGTCAATGAAAGAGAGGATAAATTTCTTTGAGTTGTATTCAATGAGAGAGAGAATACATTTCTTGGAGTTGTATTCAATGAGAGAGAGAATAAATTTCTTGGAGTTGTATTCAATGAGATATGAACTGAAACATAAGTGGGAGATTTTCCAGAGTAAATCCTTACAAACTGAAGATCAGGAGCTGCTTTTTTGAGTGAGTGCACAAACATTTCTGCATTGTCGGGACCAGATGGAAGAGATCAGGCACAGGCCACTCACTGCAAATACCTGGTCTCTCGCCAGAAAGACCAGTCTAGGCAGAGGATTTACATTCACAAAAGAAGATGAACTTCAACGTGAGCTCTCTGAAAACAGGAAACCCTCTGAATAGAACGAGCTCCTGTTTTCAGGAAATACTACTGAGACGTATCAAAGTGCTTGTGATGATGGAGGGGAAGCTTATCAGATCTGTGTATTTCTTCTTCTTGGAAAAAATTGAGATGACTTCTAGTGGAAAAGGGTAACCCAATAAGCTGAATAAAGCTAATTTGAATTAAATTGAATTAAAATCAAGTTGAATGGGACAAAATCAAGTTGAAGAAAGCTAAATTAAGTCAGAGAAATTCATTCAGTTCTGTTTAGGCTGTATGATATAATTATACAAAGGCTGTATGATGAATTAAATTTATTTAAAATCAAGTTAAATGAAGCAAAATAAAGTTGAAGAAAGCTAAATTGAGTCAGAGAAATTTATTCAGTTTCGTTTAGGCTCTATCATATTATGATAAAGCTCATAAATTGAAATAAACTCAACTTACTTCCAGCCGATCCAATTGGTTATTTCAATTGATTTATTTCAATCAGTTTTCATACCTTTAACAAAAGGTACTGTTTTTGATATTAATGGATCATCTACTGCAATTGGGAATTCATTAAACATTGTGCTTCTTGAATAACTTCTAACAACAAACCTACATAGAGAAGTTGATAGAAACGTCTTCAAAAGAAAATATAATAAGAGTAATATAATAACGTCTTCTATAACAAGTATGATAGGAAATAAAACAAGTGAACTTCCAAACTTGAATTATCCAATAAATTCTTCAATCAATGAATTATTGAAAGGTTCATAGGTAATAACTATCAAAAAATCTCGTCTATCAAGATGTACAATACTTTCTGGTTAGGATTGATGATGTGAAGACTCAATGAAAAACTTGAATTATTCAATAAATTCTGTATTTCAACCAATGAAAATTTGTGAGGTTCATGGGAAATAACTACAGTGTCTGAAAATTTCGTCAATCTAGATTTACATTACTTTCTGGTTAGGATTGATGTTGTGAAAACTCAATATCATATGGAGTCTGGAGAGAAAATGACATCAAGGAATGGCAGAAATTAATAACAGTGAAGTATATTGCTGTTTTTAGCAGACCAGCCTGAACCGAAGTCAGAACAGGTGTAGCAAAGTTCGCTGCAGAATGACGCGACGAGGAAGCAGAGTGATTTATGATGCAGTAATTAAATGTAGCTGAACAAAACCGAGGCTAACAATAGTTTTCGGTAAGGGTTGGCAGTTCTCAGATAGAATTTGTTGATTTGTTGCTGCAAGTTTGCTATCGTACACTGGAATGTTTGCATTTTTTTAACAAAGATAACTGAAGTTTTATTACAAATAAGTAACTTTTGATTTATTATCTTTCAAAACTCACATCCTCTGTAGTAATTCGTGGCTGCATGCAATTGCGTGTACTGCTGGAGATTTTTCTTACAGTGATTGATGGATGTTCAAACTTTTTCTTATTGTCTAAATGAGCTCTGCAATAAATATATTGTACTTGGCTAACCATGTTCAGGATGAGATGAGATAAACTGGATAGAAGGAACCCATAGTCTTACATCACAGATAAAATCCCGGAAAACTCTTATTTATTATCACTAATGTTAGTCTCTCTTGTTCCAGTTCCTTCGAGTTATGCTCTCTTCAGTCTCTATTATAACTATAACTCCCTCACTACTAAAACTAGTTATTTTAGTTTCTCTCTTGTCTTTATTCACATGGATTCCTTTACGTTATTCTCTCTCCAGACAACACAATATAAGCTTTCACAACTTTAGTACTAACAAAGGAGTATTACAAATAAGGAAGACGAGAATTTCAGACTCCTGATGTAAAAATCTTACAATAATAATATAGCCTATATTCATTAATCAGAGAGTATTCAAGACTACTACTGAAAATAGTTTCAATGAAACTGCTGTAATTCTATATTTTTAAAAAAGAGGCAAGCTACCAGAGTATTGGATATAAAATGAGACAAACTCTATGACCAAGTTGGTCAACACAACGTCTCATACATTTTTAATCCTAATTTTCAATCAATATCACCAAATTTATTTGATAGAACCTCTATCTATACTCTATACCATACCTCCAAGGTTATAAACTAAAATATCTAACAACCTGGTATAAAACAATTACTTTGAAAAATACTTCAAATGTACTGAAAACGATCCTTCATATCTTTCGTCCATGAAAATCGTATTGATCTAAAATCACATGGTTCCTGATAATACTCATAATAATGTAGGCAATACAGCGACTAGATATATCTAATCTAGTATCTGCTTCAATTCTGCGTCATATCTCAAATCAAAGCTTTCAATCCACCTCACACAGGCTTTGAAGTAGGCTTAGAACTAGTTAACGCTGTGGAAACGGTGCAGCCGAGACAGTTTGTGATTTAGGAGTTTGCAACAGAGCCTACTCAAATTGATTTGGATTAAGTGGCATGATGAAGAGTCTCCACCACCACACCCCTCATCCACCCAACTGCGATTTATAGCCGGGTTTATGACATTAGTTGCTCTGACAGGATAACACATGCTAACCCTGCGAATTGTACCAATCGAACTGTTCATTACACCGCTGCGGATGTCCCTTTAACCGACATGAAAGATACTGATTATTGAAAGCTAGTGATTAGGCTATTGATTTTCAGCTACAGTGATCAAGCTTATGAATTATGTTGCAAAAACTAAATGAGAATGTAGAGTAGAAATTCTGGAAAGCTATGTTTATATTCAGGTTACGCACACTGGAGAAGAAATACTTGTAGCCTACTTGAAGTTAAACTTAGCTAAACTTAGTACTTATTTCGAATACTCATTGAAGCTCATGTTTTTCTTATTGCCGGTTTCCTGAGCAACCAATTACAAGCTGTAATTTTATTGTGAAACTTTACCTTTTCTTTTTTAATCCTCTCCATTTTTATAATTGTTTTCATGTTATATCGTGTCAATTTCTGTAAGAAGTGTTGGTTTGCACCATCCGGGATCAACTATTTTGTATCAGCTGATACCATTTAATTAGAAATTGTACTGATTCTGGATGAAAATTGATATTGTTTGGTACAAGTTAAGAGAGCTTTTGTATTAATACTTAGTTTGTCCTGTTCTTTATCAATTACCTTCTACCATTTTCTCCTGAATTATATTGTATTGTTAATCAATTTAATGTATTGTATTGTATAACTAATTTAACTAATTATATGTATAACTAATTAAAATGTATTGATTTATTTAATGTTTTGATTTTTAGTCTCATTTATTTCTTTTCAATTTAGATTTTTTTATTTTAAATTGATTAAGTTTAATTAAAATTTCCTTTCTACAACAATAAGACAAACAAATTTTTACTTTTCAATTGCAATTATTACTTGTTTTCTGTGAATTGTTTTCAATTTTGAAATAAATTCCCTTATTTTCATTTATAATTTTACATCTTGTATTGGTAACTATTTATGTAATTGTAATCAATGTCTGTAATTTACACCTGTTGGTAAACCTTCTGGTTCAATAGAAACCTTAATTTTTCATAAAATGTAAATGTCATTGCTTGATTGAACTCATATACCATGTAGAACTGCATGATTTTAAAAATGAATTCTATTATTTAGGTAGATGTGAAATGATGAAAATAGGTAAAACTTCCACTATGAGATGCACAATAATTTATCTCTTGGAACTAAGTTTGAAATGAAGGTGCTCTCGTGACAATGCCAAGGGTTTTCGAAAGACGCTTCAAGTATTCACCGAGGAACGATAATGGCATTTTACTGTACCTTTCGGTCTCCACAGACTTAATGGAAAAGTTTCTCATTTCAAGCAATGTATTCAGGGTTCATCCACGTGTTCAGGGTTTCCAATAAATGCAGAACAAGAAGAAACTGGAGGGGCGGAGAAATGGTTTATTCTGAAAATAAGAGTATAGTTTGCTATTCAACATATTATTCAGATTATTCTTCGAACTCATTCCATCTGACAGCGAAAAATTATAATCCCGAGAGGTTTTCCGAGAAAATCCATAAATTCAATGATTTATTTCTCAGAACTTACAACCGTATTAATTTTGATGCCTGTAATCGACCGTAGCAAACAATAGAAGGTTGTAAAGAGAAGGAGGAGGAGGAGGAGAAGGAGGAGGAGGAGGAGAAGGAGGAGGAGGAGGAGGAGGAGGAGGAGAGGAGGAAGAGGAGGAGGAGGAGGAGGAGGAGGAGGAGGAGGAGGGAGGAGGAGGAGGAGGAGGAGAATAACGAGAATGAGGAAAGAGGATTTATTGGAAGAGCAATATTATTTTGGTGATATGATTCTGAGAATAGAGAGAAGAGGAGGAGAATAAGGAAAAGTGGAAAATAGGAACATGAAATTTAATTTTAATGTCATAAGTACATTGAATACAATATTATACTTGGATGAATTATTTGTATCATACCATGATTGATTGAAACCAGTAGGATCATTATAACATCAAAAAAATATTACTGATTTTTATAAAACTTACCTATATTCTCAATTATTTCTTTTTTCATCAATTAAACAGAGATAAAATGTAGAAGTATGCATTACAATCCAAAAACATGCTCTTCTACGAATTTCAAAGAGAACTCGTATTGATTTTAGAGAGTTTCAAGATTCATTAAATAACTTCTCTTGGAAAAATGTATTTCCATTCAATGCTATACAAAAAGATATTCATATTAACTTCAAAATACCTACCGGAAGAGCTTAACAAACATTTTTAGGACGAATAACAAACAACCAAGCTATGGTACTCAAAGTCACAAACGCCAAGGATTGAAACAAGCTGTCATTTTCACTTTTGCGTACTGAAGGAAAATGAATTCTGAAATCAAAGGTTTTTGATGCGTGACCATTGAGGATCAGGATATGCGTTTCAACAAAACAACCACGATAAGACTGACAAAGCGATGTTACCGCAACGCACCGGAAACGCAGCGGTTATAGCGCGTTAATTGCTTTAAAATCAGCCGCAAAATGCCACAAGCCAAATAAAACCGATGCGTGCTATTCCGCGTCCACACACTGACACTGTAAAGGTATGGAATGTTACAGTATTCAGGCCACCTTTTGTCCATCTCTGTCTTTCAAAGTGTGTGTGTAGAGTGTAGTCATGATATTACAATAATAATAATAAGGGATAGGGATTCTTTGTAAATGTTCCACCTTTGTAGAGAGAGAGATTCCAAAATATTTCTCTACTATAAAAGCCTACAACAAAGACGTGGATAGAGGTGGTTATTATCTGACTAATAAAAAATATTATACGGTTGAAGAATGGACATAATAACAACAGCTGGAAAGTATGTATCTTTCTAAAAGCAGGGTAACTTTAGCAGGGTAAAAACAGGGTAACTTTACAATCATTTCTAGATAAATCATTAAGAGGGGTAGAGTTATCAAAGATCATACTAACTACCTTATTTCTTGGAAAACTCGTTTTCAAATAATTTTGAAGTTGATATGAAGTTACATAAAGAAATGAGAGATAAAAGACATACAACAGCAAAATGTACTTACTGTATTTCGAGTTTATTTCATGAATACATAATACTTTCAAGGTATTGTGAACTCTCATGAATTTTAAGCTTGTGTTACTTGAAAGTAAACTTTGAATAAAGAGTAAACTTTAATCAACAAATAATATCACAAAGATTTGTGTTAGATAAGTGTACGTGATAAAGGACGTATTATAACAAATAGAATTGTTCGATAACTTAATTATTGTAATAATTGGAACGATATCATAACATCGACGATTTATTTCACATCACAACGATGTATTACACAATCAACGATTTAGTTCACAATCAACTATTTATCTCACATCACATGTAATTTCATCAAATCAAAAGCATGATTGATTTTTAATAATATATTGTACTAAATCCATTATTCGATACCATAATTTGAACAGATTTATTTACATTATTTTTAGATTGAAACAATACTGAAATAGAGGAATGGCGTCCAATACATTTTCGTTTAAAATACAGAATACACTGTGAATCGGAGTACATTTTTATAACAGATATCTAGCTGAATTATTATGAAAGTTGATAGTGAGTGAAGAAGAATGTAGAGTACTGATTAAATTTAAGAATGAATAAAGATCAGCTATCGGTTCAGCGTGAAATAATAGTAAGGATTTTGAATCAGAGACAAGACACAAACTAGCACGGCATATGAGGTTTGTCGGGTATGGAGCCAGTTATTGGAGCGGGAGTCTGAGAGCCAAATATTGACCGAGCGCCCTGTGCTATTGACCAGAGGCATTCAACCCTCGGCAAGCGATCCTGGTCATGCTCCTGTTCTGGACACCCTCTCTCGGTTCTCATCCCCTTCGGTACACACCAGCCAGCTTCCCATAACATCGTCAAGGTAGGCGGCAGGCACTCATAGGGGTGGCTCTGTTGTTTCACCGTGTGGGTGGGGGTGGGTGAACAGCTCGTTATCCTATCGGGCTAATTGCAGACCAGCAAAGCCTCAACTGCTTTCAATCAGCAGGTATTTCATGCTTCCTTCCCTGTATGGGATTACAATTAAGACCGACTTCCTTCCTATGAGATAACAATCTTAGCGATCAAGACCTCCCTGAGAGAAGATCATCATCAACGATTTGTCAGGCACTGGAGACAAACGAAAAAGCCATTTGAAATTAGGGTAGTGGAGCTTGAAATGAGCTCGAACGAGTTGTGAGCCAACAGCACGCCAATCGATGGTCTCCCCTTATCTTCTCTTAGGTCTGCGGACGTCAAGACGAGTTTTCGACGGCCCGCATTCAGCACGGATGGCTGCTATCACTTGCCAACGGGTTCACTCAATTCTCAACGAAGCCTAGGCGGTGATTATTGCGTGAGATAAGATGGCCCGTACAATTTCGCCTTGCAAAGTTGATTAGAACGGAAAGAGAAATTTGAACTTTATTCATGTTCCTATCTACCAGACAATAATTCCAAAGAAATTTAGATATCAACTTCAAAATAATACTTTCAAATCAACTTTTTCGGGCCTGTTCTATAAAGCTTTCAACAGAACAATCAAGAATTTAATAAAAAATCTTAAACAATTAATGAAAAAATAAAATCTGCTTATCCAGTATTATGAGTACCCGTGATTTTCTTTTTTAATATTGTTTTGGGTTTCCCTAGATTCTTTATAGACTCCACATTGCATGAAAACTCGTTTTCTCGAAGCTAAATAATGATGGTGAATTATTGTGATGAACGAATGACAAGCCATGGTAATTTTCTTTTACTTATCTTACTTTCTATACTTCCTTCATTTATACGGTTGACTTCGGGGAGTCCGATCCCACTAGACGTCAAATCTGCGATACCAATAGAAACTAATCTGAAAAAACAAATTCAATTTGATAATTTAAATACCTGTAAATGGAGTTCAATATGAATTAACTAACTAAAGTTCAGTTACTTTTATGATAATACCTCAGACTAGTCTTCGTGAAGTTATTGATATCTTGGGAATAAACAAATTGAGTTTAAAATACTGATTGAATAAGTATTTTAAATAAGGAAATTGAAAATCCCTATTCTCGACTTACACAAAACATTTTTACTCTATTCCTGTATTTCCATGCTTGGGACCATGCTTTTCGATCCACTAGTCATTGCATTGCAACTAAACATTGGAGTTACAGAGTCCAATGAAGTGAAGTTTCCAGCCAATAACACTAATAGGAAAAGCCTATTCTGACCCAGTTCGGTATTGGTATCGGAGCAGACTCTGTACTGTGACTTAATAATCGATATCAAACTGATTTGATCGATATTGACTGATACGTTGGAAGAATGCTTGCAGTAGGTTCTGTATGGCCTTCGCCTTTGATTTAAGCTAAGCTTGAAAAACGAGTAGAGTCAGCCAGCCTGCATCCAGACTGTAATCCAGGACGAGCCCGACCCAATGACAATTGAATTGGCTGTCAATAGAAGCAGAGGCCGCCTGCAGTGACCCCCTTCTCCGTCGAGGGGGGATTGAATGGGGGTAGAGGAGGGGGTTCCAGGCTCTGCTCTGAGCAATCAATTGCACAGCTAATTGGTCCAAGTCAACTGGCTAGGTTAATCCGAGCAATTCATCTTACAACGAATTGCTTTTCAGGACAATTCAACAATGAAACGCAATTGATGCTGCTGTGGTCTGCTCTGCTCACTAGTCAAGGGAGAGAATGAACCAGAGGACATGCTTAGCAAATTTTATCGATTGTGTTAATAATGGGATGATCCAATCCGGTCTCAGACAGGTTCCACTTACTATAATAATATAAAATATATAATTAATAATTTCTTAGAAAAAGGAAATGGATTTGAAATGTTTTGCGCATTTCCCATTTATTTATTGCAGATAAACATGAAATTAGTCTGTGAGATTATAAATTCAATATTCTATTTTATTATAATTATAGTCTTCATATTCTTTGGATACAGAATATAGATATTGAACTATAAATATTATAATCTAGTATTCATAATTAACATATTCTATGGTTTCACATTACTCTGTAATCTTGCAATCCCTATTATTTCCCGTATATTATTGTAGATAAATTTCTAAAAAAAACCCTAGATCCGTAAACTGTATATAAAAATAAACTATGATTAAAACTACAATCTGTGATAACAGATACAGTAATCAGATAACTGATAACTTACAATCTATAAGTTTACTCAGCTCCCTGGTATTAAAAATCCAATCGAATAACAACATTATAAGAATAATAACAACATTACAATGATTGAGAAAGAAACAGGCTCGAACCGAAGCTGTATCCTGATCAAAATATATCCTATATTGTTATATAGAGTCTACTAATTCAATGCAGCTTTGTTGAATTAACTTTGAAAATATGATTATGCTTTGGAGTGTTTGGAGAATCAATAGGTAGGTAATGCAGTTTGTTCCCATGTGGCTGGCGTAAAGCTTCTGAGTTATTCAATGGATGCGGTGTTACACTAAACTGGGCAACCTCGTGTTCACAATACAGTGTATTATTCCCAAGCTGGCTTTGCGTTCAAACACACAGGTATGGGCTGGAATTCCTGCACTCCCACGCTTATTAAGATCTTATCACAAGCACGAAATATGAACTACAGAATTTGAATTCATTCAGTAATACCTCAGCGTGGGTTGGAAATGTAACCGGGGATTTGGAACAATTTGCAAAACCACTTTGGTAGAATTCATAGGGCTTCACTCATTTTCAATGTGTTCCTCGTTACAAATACAGTACTTGCCTTTGAAATGGATCACTCCAGTCACGCGAAGTTATAATTTATCATGTTATGAATATTATTGTTCTGTTTGAAGAGCACTGCTAAGGCTTACTACACCTTGCAAGTGGAAGAATTATGTGTGCTTTTGAACCACTCGATGGAGAGTTATTATTCCAACTCCCACACTTGGTTAGAATGGTGAGTGAGATTACAGAATTATACAGTTATTTCAGACACGGAATATATCCTGTGTTGGTGGGTGTGAGTAATACATGTTTCAGATCTGATTTGGGTGCTTTGGTTCTAGATTTTTTCCTTTGAAAATTGAAGATTCATGAGGTGACAAAATGATTCATATCTGCTTGAAACGTTTTGAGAAAAGTTTTTCAACTGGGAAACACTGTAATTCCATTAGAAAAATATATCATTAATTCTGAATTATTGTAATTATAAATTATGTATATGTAATCAACATATAAATATAGTACTGCTCAAATGAGCGTAAAATGAAACGGAAACTATGTACTCATATCCTCATATGAAATAACATTGTCATTGCACTCCTTACTTATAGATTTTCACAGGTATTATTTTTCATGGCAGATTCCATTGTTTTCTCATTTTTCCACAGATTTGAAAGGTGAGAATGATTGTTGTGATAAATGAGGTTCTCGTCCGTTAAGATGAGGGATGATTTAGATGAGAGAATGTTGATACTTTGTGCAGAGGAAGGAGGCTGCACACTTAGCAGACTATTGTCTTAGGCTGTTTTAATGGTCTGCTGAGTTGCAGCCAGCGTGCTTGGAGCTTCCTCCTCGTTCTCGTTAAGAAAGAAAAGAGACGCGTTTCTCCTTTTAGACGCGGCGCGGCGCTCATTTGAGATTCCGGATAATTTATTCGACGCCTTTCTTCGACACTGAGTGGTGTTGATGTTGCGCTAGCGCTGAGAAATTGGCCGTCTTTGAGAAGAGGATTCCTCATTTCTGGCAGTGACAGAGAGATCATTACTAGCACAGCATCAATCAAAGACAGACCTCCTTCATCCTGCGATCTGGCACCGGATTCGTCTTCCCACGCACTCCCAATACCTCTCGTCGACTTCTTCCACAGCATCCCATTGACCTAGAACCTTGCCTATCATTCGGGTCATTCAATAACTACTCGAAAAAAGTTTAGGTCTACTAACTATATCAATAAAGTTTTTCACTAGTTCTTCTCCTGGGTCATTCAAGTAATAATTTATAACTTTGAAAAATTATTACTCAAAAATGAGAAGAAGTGCTTGAAACTTTATTGAATCATTCAAACATTTACATAGGAGAGTACAATAATGTATGTTTATGCCCAAAACTGTAACTCTTCGAATTTTTAACAGTCTGTTATCATCACTACTTGTCATAATATTAATATATTACTAATTACAATGGATGTCCACAATTGAAAAAATTATGTAGAATTCATTCGCCATAATTTCATGTTATAAATAGGATTTCAATTCACTTACCATGAATCCTCTTCTCAATGACTGTTTTTAATATACTAGCACGTCAATAATTGAATTTATTTTTTACCTTTTTATGAATCATGAAGCTATAAATGATGATTTTGAGGATCTTTTTTCATACAAGACTATTAGTTTTCTCAAATAAATCATTCATTTTATTGATTACGACGAAAATTCTGATAGAAAAATACGAATGGTTTCATTCTGAGTAGATTCAGACGATTCAAACACCATCTGACGCAGAGTTGATGAGAACAAAATCCAAAATCCTTTCAATGCTACGAAAAGTGGAAACAAATTGAAAAAGCTTACTTCCTGAAAAAGGGGGGTGACCAGCTGGCTGGAAGGAATTCTAATAAGAACCGAAAGTAATTCTTGGGACGGTTAAAAATATAGCAGCGTGGGCGCGCAAGGCTCGGTTTTAATTTCTAGCCAGCGACTGATTTGTTGATTATCGATTAAAATAGGAAACACACGCGCCGTCGCCGGAAGCAGGCTGTCGAAGCCTTTTCCTCTTATCTAGTCGAGGCTCGAGCTGAGTAAGTCATCGTCTGGTCTGTTATCCGATGTCGATCGGGTTCTCAGGACGAAAAAATGTACGCTGAGGTACCAGAAGACTGATTTCTTGAGTCTGTCGGTCGTTGTAGGCGTATCAAATATGGGCACGACGGGAAAGACCGACCCATCCACTTGAAATACGGCGCCTAGACCCGAATTATACAGTTCACGTAATTAGACTCTGCACCGGGACTGCCTTGGGCTATCTGGCTACCTCTACAATAAAAATACCCATTCTACTAACTTCAAGCACCATCCTGTAACACAACCGCCTATTTGTATCACCCTATTTATACAACGATATTAACATGATGGATAAAAAAGCGACCGCATCAGTTTGAGAATGGTCTGAATGCTCCTTGAAAATGAGAGGAGACTCGTTAATGTTAATGCCCATTCCACTTTGTTATGTAAACTGATGGATGAGGCTCGTATACTTAAAACTGACAGAGCTAATATATTGCTTCTAACCATCTTTTGGGCTAGGTGGGATTTTTCAATATCCTTGTTGATGATATTGGAATACTACAATATACACTGTACATGAAAGTCATTATTTAGGTGCAGCATTCTTAGTTTTTATTGATTACTTATCTCTCATTGTTTCATCCCATAATAGTCAATGGAATGCAGAAAATTGTTAATATATTTCTAAGAAAATATTTTGAGTTGAAAAATATTCGAGGCTAAAATATTTCGATGCATATTCAATCTTCTGATTCGGCTTGGGCATGAAAATAAATAATGACGATTAAAAATTTCGATGAAATATTTCAAGATTTGAGAACTACTAACAGTATCTTACTTGAAAATAAAGAACGAGAAATTGGATAATTTCAACATTTAGCTGAAGATTTAATAAATTCGAAAATTACTCTCTCATCTTACGTCCATTGTTTCGCTTGGATCGGACATTTTGTGAATGGAAACGATGAACCAATCACTAGCGAGCTCGAGACTAGCACTCCCACCGACACACCAATTGACTCCGCCTCCTGGCTCCTGATTGGTGGATAGTTCAGAATATTTCTAACTCTCTATTTTGCCAGTAAATGGCAGTAGGAGCTGGGTGATCTATTTCTTCTTGACTCCGCCTACTCTTTCCTCATTAGTCGACAGCTTGAACTATACCTAACTCCCTATCCTACCAATAGTAGGTGGCAGCAGGTGTTGGATGATTATTTCTAACTGACATGCCTTCTATAATTTCTGATTATTCAACTTTCTTTTTACAGTAGGATTGGATAACTACAACCGAAGTATGAAGATTATATTTTTCATATGGAGATGACAGAAGAGGAAGCAATAGGAAAATAATAGAGGTTCACGATGTTCTTAAGTGTATCGGATACATAAAAAATAATATCACGTACTTATCACTAATTTTATGTCAGGGAATCATTCTTTTGACTTATAGATTAATCGATCGCAAGTTCGATTGAAAAAAATTGACAGCCTTGGATGTTTCATGGAAAGGTTTCGATTGAATGTATTCTCAACTAGACTCCAACAGCTCTCAACCCTGATAAAAAACGTGGAGAGAATAGGTAGGGAGCCTCACTATAGCAGGCAGAAACGCATTACTGTAATGCTTTTATCGATCCATTTTAGACGGAAAAATGCCATGAACGTGCTTTATTTCTGGCTGACCAGAGCAGCTTAGGAGTGAATCAGCAGTTTTTTCACTGAACTCGAGAAATAAATTGGTACTATCATCAGCACTCTATTACTTTCGGTAGCGGAACACATGAAATTCATTTAGAGCTGGAAGCCTGCTGCTCATCTTTCCAGTGATAGAGAACTGTTAACATTGTATCATATTTTTTCACGAGAAGCATACAGTGGTGTGCGATGAAGCTTACACGGTTAGTACATCAGCGTGATAGAATATTAATTTCGAATGAGCTGTTCAATAAATTTCAATCAAGAGGGATTTACCGACGAGACAAGTTAGGCTTTTGCACAGCCTACAGAGACTGTATACAGTTATATAATACCTAGGCTACTGTAAATTATCAACAGTATATAAACAGCCTCGATCTAGGTATGTCCCAACTTATGAGATTCGAATTCGGGGAAACGATTAATAATACTTCATTCTCAATCATTACTGAACAGTTATATTGGAGAATGATATAAAGTAATAAAATTCATGAATTATATTTTTAATGTTAAAAACCACTGAAAATACCCGCTCAATGAAAAATGTTTCAAATAAAACAATATGCTGTGAAAAACTGAAAAAATGCCATGGTATTATATCGATAACTAGGAAATCTCAATATAATCTATCAAATACAGTACTGCACTTTTATACCTCGTTTTCTTGTTTATAATATTTCATAGTTGCGCCTGTATAGGACATGTTTCGCATCGATCCCAATAAAATGACAGAATTATGATGATTCATTTCTCTGCATAGTGTTACCAGGTATAGTCGGGATAGAGGACTTAAACGAAAATCAGGATTTACGAGCAAAGAGGATGGATAATGACATCCCTGGAGCTAAATCTTATCCGAAGCAGCGCCTGCTTGGAGGGTGCAGGCTGGCATGGGAGGAAATTGAGAAGAAGATAACACTCTACATAATTTCCCACTGTCGCGCGGAAATAGTTAGGCTAAATTATGCCATTTATTTCAGGAATCCACTTCTTCTCGCTGATTTTCCTCTCTCCTCTTTGGAGGCAAGGGATTTTTCCTCGTAAGAGACTCATGCTGCACATGAGACACAATACTACTCCATTTACCCATTCCTCTGAATCTATTTATTTTTCTATTGATGACATTACAGTATTATTGTGTTTCTGTAAATTTATTAATCAAGAGGATACGATTGTGAATGATTGTCAAAGTGTTGGACCTATTTAACCTTCAAGTTCACCATATTTCCCAAATTGGGGAACATGGAATAATTCGGCGAGGCGGAAAACCTGAGAGGGTCTCTCCGCCTAAAAAGCCAGAAGCATAATAATAATAAACAACAGCATTTTAAACACATTTTCTATGATGAGTTATGGTATCAGTAAGTTAAGGTTAAAATCAGGAATTCTTTTCTCATTATAAAGAGCGTTAAAAAATAGTATTAGAACGTTTTTTTAACGACTTAAACTATTGATAAATCTATAAAATATCCCTTTCAAATGCCATCAGAGAATGCTAATGGATGAATGAATATGTAATAATTACCATTATTAGTATTTTAAAAAAAATTACATCTAGTTTTTCGAGGAATAACCATTATAACAACTCCCTCCAGCGATGAAAGTCATTTCTTTTCTGATTATACATAATTTTTATTATTTTGATTTGTAGTGTAATATAAGTTTTTCAAAGTAATTATAACTTGAGATCTCTAAGGAATTTTTGGTCGAACTTGATCTGTGCATCAATGTTTTGTGATTGAGATTAATGCGTATCGAAAAATAGAATCGAAATGAATTATATGATAGATAAACTGGAATACGGCTGTCCTGCATTGTAGAGGTATTTCAAGAATTATAGCTCAAAGTCTTAACTTGATCTGATCACCTTAATATGCTTACTAATATTCTCACTTCACTTGCCCAAACAGCTTGTTGACAATATCGTTGAGGCCATGCTTTTATGTCTTGTTTTTTAGTCTATCTAATTTTTTCAACTCTGCATATTGATCACTGTGTTACATCCTGTCCTCAGTTTTACCACAGAGAAATTATACATACGAAAGATACTTCTCCTATGCTTTCTCTATGGTTTTACCATGAGTTTATCATTGCTGTGCAGGTGAGCATAATTTGTATGCTGAGTGTAGATGACAATCAGTTATAAGGCGAGACACAACGGTGTTCTTTGCAAAGCTGAGTGAAAATTTTGGTGAGTGATGACGGTGGAGCAGACGGGTGGGGGGGGGAGTGGTTCAGGTTCCCCCGGAGGGGGGGAGGGTCGCACAGGGCACGCCGGATGTCGGTTAGATAGAAACGTGGCCTCGAAACTCATTCGACATCCAATTTCCTCGGTCTCGCGGGGACGTGATCGTGCTTAGAGTTGCAACCGCTTGTCTGTTGTCTTTGCTAAAAGAATAGCTGATCACTAGACGTGATACCAGTAGCCTATACAATATGTAAGCTATGAAAACATGTTGGCTATGTGACACAAACAAAAATCCATTTTAGAAAGAGTGACGGTTGCGGTTTATCCCATCACAATATGACAACCCTTGAGATCCTGTTTATGAGAATTTTAAAAGAAACCTTCAATTTTCCTTACTTAAATTTTCAATTAATAAATTCTAATCGAAGATATTTCCAGAATCTTCCAATTTTCAATTTCAATTTTTCTGATTTGAAATTTATCAATTGATAATTTCCAATCAAATTTTACTTTTAATAAAACTTTCAATCTATGCCCAGTTTTGGATCACAATATAATTAAATAAGATGTGCTAGTTAGTAAAACTACTACCCCCTCCCCCATTATAATCTTACTATTGTATTGATTGCTTACATTGTTCAGTGCGTTATGAACTATTGGGAGCTTTTATGATTATAGGGCTCTAAAAACACAATCTTTATAGAGCCTTATTTATGACCAAAATATTCTTGAAAAACATTACCTATATTTTTCTGATTTGATCGGTTTCTCTTTGATTGGATTCACATTTCTCATTGGACGATAACCAATATCGTTAACGTAAGCAACAAAAGAATTCACTAATCAATAGTTTGGGATAATAATAGATTGACAATTGCAGACAAATACAATATGTTTCGCCGTACCTTGTGATGAAGGTATTCATGGAATGAGGCTGGAAGTAAGTTTAAAAGGAGTAATCGATGATAATGTAAAGGATATACTCAATAGTTTTGATGCTTGTGTATCAATAATGATAGATTATTTTTGTAATATTGATATGATTCGATAAAACCATATAGTACTTAACTACCGGTACTATATAGTGGTTGTTTTGAAACAACCACCAGCTACCAGACACATTATTTACACAGACTGGAACTTCGTGGAAGTTGATCGTATCCAAGTCCTATTCTTGTACTTCACAGACATATTTTAATGTTCCAGCTCTAGGAAAAGTCCATCGTCTTTGAAGTTTCCAGTCCAGACACATAGATTTGACAACGTTGTACTGTATATTTAGAACGGCTGGCAATTCGCGAGCACTCTTTGTCTGTGGCAAGTCTTTATTTAGAAAGTCGGCGGTTTTCAGATGCAGTTGTTGCCGAACGAACATATAGCCCGCTGGAACGCCCCATGAAAAACACCAAGATAAAGGCGAAACTACTGGAAGTAAAATAAAGCACAATACTCTTTTGAATCGACTTGCTCGGTAGCGGAAATCATCAATCTTCAGACGAGAATGATAGCTAGTAGTGGAAGGCGCCCAAAAAGACTAGGAAGTATCGCTTTATCTAGAAACTTTATATATAAAATGAGGCTGCTGCTTGATTAAGAGCTGACACTCTTTCAAACCTCTTTTACACTACGTAAAACAAGAAAGGAAATGTCCACTGGAAAGATGATTCAGCTTGGAACAACTTTCAATAATAAACTTTATAGTTATTGTATTGTAAGCCAGCCTACTAGCTTCTCAATGAGAACGAATATTTTATTCATTTATTTATTCAGCAATGAAAATACTTGAACAATGCTTGAACTGTGTCTAAAATTCTTCCATGAATCGTAGCCTAATTTGTAAATCATGTAGCTCCCAAACTACCATCTCGTGATAGGCCAGCAATGAATGACTCAGCTAGTTCTGAATTCGACCGGTAGATGGCTGCAGTTACTGGGTGATTTACAGCTTCAATTTTTACAGACACGCCTCCAAGCTCCGCCTCTTCCCTGATTGGTCGGCAATGCACCGAAATGCACCGGTTGAACGCAGTTCTGAATTCTGTCGTAAGATGGTAGCAGTTACTGGGTCATTCAAATTACAACTTCATTATTCCGCCGTCTAGATGTCAGAGGTGTTCTACACTCATTCTTATCCAATGGGAAAGAACAGATTCTTTCTATTGAACATGGACATTCGATATTAATAATAAATAAAATAGTGTATTATGTTGTTTGTTGTGAAATATTTACTTCAATAGTATACTCAAATTTTCAATTCAATTTTGATGAAAGCAATAAGTTTGACAACCATCAATATTTATGACACATGTAGATTATTCATTCTATCATAGGAAATTCTACTACAGATTTTTTGAGAACGACTGGTCCAAAAAGACTGAATTTGGTATACAAAAATAGTTGAGGACTTTAAAGGATGTGATTATGGGGTTTAAGATTTCCCCACAAAATTATATACAATTACAAGAAACGTATTATCAGCAGTTTTGAGTCAAAGGGAAGATAAAGGGAAGGATGTGAACAGGAAGCCTATTTTTGCATCACTATAATATGAACTAAGTGATTGTGAATTGGATTCGTGCATGTGAAGAAACTTTGAGGTGAGTCCAAAAATACTTTTATGGAAAATGTCTTATTTTTTTGATAGGCCTATTTTGTTTTTGAATCACATGAATCGTTGGAAAGGAAGTGGAGGAGTTTGGAGTTATGATCAGAGAATTGGAAATTGGGAACTCTTTTGGAGTTATACTTTTCTACAAAAAAAGTCCATGATTGAGTTTTATTCAGTTCCCATTCCCTGAAAAATTTAATTGAATGTTTGGGGGGCTCAAGCCCCCTCTGGCTACGCCCATGTCCAAATTCATCTCTACAGGAGATTATTTTTTTCTTGAACTTCAATGAACGTAACTGCTACTACGAGTAATCTGAGTAACGAGACGAGTAATCTGAAATCCCGATTGCTGATCGATACTGTAACCGTGCAAAATGGTAGAGCTGCGGTTGTTTCCTTGTAATGAGGGCCAAGATTTCAATTGAGACCGGCAGTCTGCGGCTTCAGGACTAGGACAGTGGTGACAAGTACAATAGACTTGCTAGTGCAAAGTTTGATTGGACTCGTGGTGGAGCCATCATTGCAAGGAGGTCTGTCCATTAAACACTCGTCGTTGCACTGTTTCATTAGGAAGGGATGATGGTACAGCTGTCTGCTAGACTCCACTAGATCTCGCTTGCCATTCAAGTCCTAATGCGTTTTGCATTGATTGTCACTTAGCTCTGCATCTAATATCAACGCTGATGGAAGCAGATAGTTGCTGATAGCTTACTATGTGCTCCGAATTGACTGAGTAAATGGAGTGAACCAAATTGTGAATTCAGAGGTTGTCTTGCAATATTGATGTGACCATTGGCTTCTATATTATTGCCTTTTGTGGTAGCCATTTGACGACTACACTAGAGGATACATGACTATAAAGCACCTCTTAATTGCCCAAGAAAGCCTCGCAGGAACACATTTTACGTGAAAGCAAAGAGGATAGGAAACTATTATAAGTATTCTAATTGTCTTTGGTAAAAGGTTTTAGTTACCGGCGGTACTTTCAATTAGAGACCCTACTCCTGGATCTCCTCCATTAATTTATAATAGCTATTTCTAGAATCTGTTTTATTTTTAATATCTTCCGATAAGATACTATGTTAACTTATAAAGTTAAAAGTTTTGCGGTAGTATTTCTCCTTATCAATGGAAAGATCCTTTCATTCATCATAATAAAGATGATTATTTCTTTATCCATTACGAAAATGAGGGTTCCTTTCCGAAAGGGACTCTTGAAAAGCGTTTCATGAATGAAATCAGCTGATTTTTCATTCATGAAACGCTTTTCAAGGCGCCCTTCCGGAAAGGAACCCTCAAGGAACGTTCATAAATACGGCCCACACTATTGTTTTCATTTCGTTTCTTACACTGGAAAACAAGGATGCATTTCGTTAGTGAAGTGAAAACAATAGTCATCATAATAGTTTTATAGCTTAGTTTAATGGTTTATGAGTTCAATTTATACTCTACACTTTAATTTATAGAATCAATGATTGATAATTCAGAATGATAAGATGGTCTTGATTTTATGTTGAATATTTGTTACAGATAACGTGTCCAATCACATCCTCCATCACTGATGCAACATGCTGCCAACCACCCATCATCCATATCAGCACCATCAATACCACCACTACAACCATCATCACATACAGAATACTCGATTTGTGGTGAGCTGAGTCTCCATTTTCACTTTTAATACCGTACTCTTCTCTTGTCGCTCGCTAGTTTCCCAATATCTAGTATCACAGATAATACAATCAAATCGAATTCTATCAAATAACAGAATATAGTTTTCAATTAGATAGTTAGTTATTCATTCATTTATTTGTATTGAAGACAACTTTAATTTTCTACTGACAAAATGTCACATACTTCCTGAAATTTCTAGTTATGATAAATTGGTAGTTATAATAGTAGATAGATTATATAAGATATTGTTCAAGTAGATATTGATTGTGGTTGATTTCAAGTTATTCACAAATTGAATAAATAGTGATTTTCACACAATATTACAACGGAGATAATATTAAACTTTAAAAAATCTCAGAATATTCTTGTCAATTGATTTAGTTTTTATTATGTTTTATATTTTATTGTAGACAACTTTAAATTTTATACTGACAAAATCGCACATTTTTTTACATTTCTGGTTATTAATTACAGTTCATTATTGTTCATCAATGATTATTCATTATGTTCATTATTGTTCATCAATGATGAACAATAGCTGGTGACCAGTAGACAATAGACAAGCTGGTGTAGACAATATGATGGCAACCAGCTGGTAGGCCTAAGCCCACATAGGGCTGTTGAGCCATTGACAAACAAAACAAATTGTTCATCAATGACATTGTTCAACAAGATTCTCCAAAGATAGAGTAGAACTTGGAGCATAGAGCAATTAACCGTTCTTGGCTTCAAAATGAAATGCTTCCGTTTGAACGGGCCTCTATCATCCCTGACAGGAGCTAAGCAGTGACTAATGTTCAAAAGACACTGGCCTACCTTGCTAATATGTCGCCGGTCACTAACCAGACCACCATGCTCTAATTGATAGAATTGGACAGGATCTTTATGCTGTGACAAATGAGAATGGGAAGTAGTTAAGTAGAATAACTCCCGAATTTTGAAAATGTAAGATTTAGACTCATGCCAAGATATGGGAAGGATATCCTTCAATATCCCTTCCAAGAACTGATATTCTAAACATGTTATACAACTTGGTCTTTTCAGGAATTCGATTGCAATAACATTTGTATTATCCCATTTCAAGTATAATATCCACATTGTTTAGTAATTTATAAGCTCTTAATTTATGAAACTCAATAGGCTGAATATCCAGTTTTATAACACTATCGTAACTTAGAATCCTTTTTAGAAATATCTGTAGTCTACATGAATTATTCTTATTGTAACTCTTATCTGCTATTAATTTTTCCCCAATAAAATTTGTAGAGCAAATATTGTAGAACCTTCCCATAATTGATAAAACTTGTTGAAATTGTCAATTCCACTTTATTGGACACTGATAATTATTGATTCAACAGGAAGATGAAGAAGATGTTTCAAAGAAACATGAAGTCATGGTGTTGCGTGAATCAATAATTCGAGTCCAATAAAGTGGAATTGATAATCTTAACTATAGTTTCATCAATTATTCACTTACCTTCTTGAAAATAATTTTTTCTAGTACTCTTATTCCTATTTTTACCATTAAGCATAAATAGTTTTTCTGGTACTCTTATTTCTATCCTTACCATCAGGCTAGCATTTTTTATGATTGGAAGCTCAATGCTCGAAGATTTCTCGGATTTTCTATTAATTCTCTTTCAACTAACAAGCTCTAGTTTATCTAGATTAGCCGGCTCTTTTAAAGGTGAATAATGAAATTAATAATTTCTGATCCCATGTTACTGTGAGGTGAGATCCTTCTCACTGAATTTGAGTTCACACTATCTTCCATCGTCAAACTCTGAGCTAACTTCACCGAACTCGCATATTGTTTCAACAAGTGATAAAGAAAATTTAACGGCTCTTAGTTTGTGTGGAAAATCTATGTGCAGCCATGAGCAGTGTACGTGCTGTGTCTCGAGTATAAAACTGGGTTCCAAGTATCATCCCTTGTTACTGGGCTTCCCTTTCCCTTGCGGCCTAGCAGTCACGTTCCTATGACGAAGCATGCGACCGACCAGCTGTGCTTGTATCGCATCACAAATCACTGTGAAAACACCGCTTTTCCCGGAATCTTGCCTCCATTCATGCTTTCCTTACTACGCAAGTCCTTGAAGGACCGTCGCTTTGAAACTGAGTGCTCTGTTGACATGATAATTCATTCTGCTTTCGAGGAACTGACGAGAAATGAATCTTGAAGAAATGAGGATCTTAATATATTCATTCCATTAGATTATCCTGATTCAGTCCATAAAGTGAATATAAGTCTCATGAATCAATAATATTTTTTCAGTCACCAACATTTACAAAGTAATACATTAACATTGTAAGGGACAAAATTCAGGCAGAGTACTTTATATTTGTTCCGAAAGAAGGATAGTCATGTAGATTATATTATTTATCATATAATATACATCATGATTTATAAATATTCAATGAATAAAGTAGTATAAAGGACATACAGTTTTGTACATTTCGACATACTTTTTTGTAGCCTATTGAACTTGTAGCATTGATATTCATTGAGTAATGGATTATTTAGAGAATTTGTTTCGAATCTTCCAACTGTACTAATCAGCCAACAGACAAAAATAAATAAAAATGAAATTTATTCTTCCAACATAAGCATACAATACATTTGACTTTAAATTATTTATACAGTGAAAACATATTTTTTATTATTAAGTACATCACACAATACTTCTGCTATCATCTAACAGTGAGATAGCTACATCTTGCACTTTTGGCCAATCAGGAAAAAGTGAGTGGAGTCAAGATAGAATATATTATAATTTAAATGCCAAAATGAAATTTATTATACACATAATTTATTGTCTGCCGATGGGGAAAAAGTAAGTGAATTTCAGAATACTGCATATAGCTAAAATATAAGAAGAATTGAATAGAAGTATTTTAAAATCATCCTCAAATTAGGCCTACGCCTGAAATTGAAGTTTTTCCAGTTATTCTTTGCGTTTTTATTTCACCCAACATTTATTTCACCTCTATATTCCACCCAACTAATGATGCCATATGCTGACACAATTTACAAACAATAAACCAATCAAAAATAAATAGGAGGGATTAAGAAGAAATAATCAACAGACCTTGAGACCAATGCTGTTATCTACCGGTAGAATTTATAATTAGATACATTTTGGACTGTCGACCAATCCGGAAAGAGTAGGCAGTCAAGAAGCGATAACCCAGCAACTGCTGCCACCTACTGGCAGAATTCTGAGTTGGATTCACTCCGGACTATTGACCAATCAGAGTGTGAGGGCGGAGTGAAGAAGAAATAAATCACCCAACTCCTACTGCCATCTGCCATCTCTACTGTGCGAGCTGTTGACCAATCAGAGTCAAGAAGATGGAGACAGGAGGTGTGTTTATGCGAGTGCTAGTTGCGAGCTCGCTAGTGATTGGTTCTTCGTTTCCATTCACAAAATGGCTGCTACCAGCGAAAGTATGGATACAAAATGAGCCGGTAATATTCAACTTGAACGAGTCAGTGGCTTGAATGTTGAAATTATTCGTACTCTCTTTCTCAGTTTCAAGTAAAAACCAATACTTCTTGTATTTTATTATTGTTTTAAACCTTTGCTGAATTATTTCAAATTTTATAAGATTTCTTACAAAACTACTGTGTTTTTAATCTCGTATCTCAAAACTTAGTCAAGATCTACTCTATAACAGCTACGATCGCTTACAGCAATTCCCTTCTTCCCCATGACTTGATGGAGTTATTCATTTTATAAATATTTTCCTCTCCAATTTCTCTCCAAAGTCAAGCAGGTTAGTTTCAGTTCGCTTTTGTAGTCTTATAATTTTATGGTTAGTGAGTAAAGCTTGAAGTAGAATAAGTGGTGTAGGATGACGATGAAAGAGGAGAAGAATTTTTAAAATTTAGAAAAAATGAGACGAGGAAGAAAACACAAAATTTACATTTATTCCATCATAATTCTCATTCTCAACCAAATACAAATTACATATTATCTCGCATACATAAGTGGGAGCTGTTATGAACTGGGACTTGTAAAAATTTGAACAAGAACGTTTTGTAGAAGAGATTGGTGCCTGGTCAGAACTTGACAGCGCACGTGCCAGCTACAACGAAACAATAATAACAGAAGAACGCATAATATAGATGAAAAACGGCAAAATGTGGGGAAAGAGAAACGTGTACTCATCCATGTAATTGTCTCTTTTCTGAACAGAACATGGATTGCTGGATTGGACGTAGATGTGAATTTGATTTAATATATTATGTAAATTATTTGAGTATTGTGTGATAATAACAAGAATAATTAATGAACAATATAAATGCCTATTTGTTTAACGATGTAACATGTCGTATGATAGAAAATTCTTATCGCGAATACTTGGTTAATCAAACCACATATATATTTATTATTAATTTATAAATGCCAGTTGTCACATCATTATCAAGAATCAGAGCTAATTATGCTGCAAAAATAACAATGTCTACTTCGATACAGGCTATTCACAAATATGTGATTGTGACCACCTTTTTTCCGATGTAGGTAACTATCACTCACTATACTTTACAAAAAGACCAAATTTCTCCGATCAACAAAACTTTATGGAGAGTTTTATATTACGCCTACTGTCCCTCCCAACATAATCTCCAAATTATTATTATTAGTAATCAGATCATTTCCATGCATGCGCTGATGAAAGATGAAACACATGCTATTGAGAAACATTGCTGTATCCTTCATTGCATATAACAAGGTTACTGTTATGTGCCTCTTATGTGGATATAACCATGGAAACGCATTAAACAAGTATTAATTTTGATAGTTCATGCCCATGCTAGAGACCGAAGGCAGGTTTTTGAACAGTAGATGGTAATGTTTCTTCATGATATAACTCAAATTATGACCGATTTGTATGAGAAAGGAACACACCACATTGCCAATATCCTTGAAAAGACACAACAATTATCCGTGCTAGTCATGTGTCAGTCGATGGCCCAGTTCTCTGATAACCTAACATTGAAGTGCAGCAGCACTGAATGAATTCCATCGCTGGTGAAGACTTTATAGTAGTTGCAGATCCCACATAAATTTCCAGCTTGACACAAACCTTGCTAGTTTAGATTCTGTGCAGATAGCATTCACATGAAATACCGGGCACCATGATACCTCCTTCCACCTTGTACATAAAAGGCTATAAAATTTTCCGACTAATCTTGTTCAAATGATTCTGTGCATCTCTCAGTGTTGTGGCTACCACAAAACTGGGTCGCTGCTGCAGTTGTAGAACAATTGCTGCTCTTTAATTGAATTTTTCTACATTCAGCCATAACCGCGGCCCCGATATGAGACAATACCTTAAACTGTAACTTCGAGTAGCAATTTCAAAGGTCGCCAGCGGTGGGGGAAGCTGTTTAGTGCTTCCAGCACAAACTGGTATAGGTTATTTAATTGTTAGTTCATAGAGTCAGGAATTAATTAAAGGAAATAAATATTTCAATTATAGGATTTCTTCAATTCGACAGAAATAAAAATTGAAATTGAATAAAAGTTTTTGGAAACGCCATACTATATGGTCACTTTGAGAGCATACTATAGATGAATATGAGAGCAGGTGTATTGTCCCATAATCAAATCACTTTATATCAATTTCACGTTCCTAACACCATCTACCCGATTTTAAATATCCTCATTTGAGTGGTAATTTCCGTTTCCAACGTCCGGTTGAATTTCCTCACCAACACTGCAGGCATCACTTTTAATAATACGCGTGACAGATTTCAACAGGAACGGTCTGTATAATTGCAGGCAACAATTTGGAGCGAGCAGCACACAAAAATAACAATAAAACACGAGAAAGGGATTTATTCTGTTTGCCGACGACAAAAGTGCTATTATATGCTTTGCTCCACGCTTCGCACTCAACATTGCGCTGTTCTCCTCTTTGACCTGCCTTCTCCTCTTCACCCTCCTCCTCCTCTTCCTCATCCACAACTTCCACAATCACTCCTCTTCGCACCATCTCTCTCTTCACTGTGCCATCGTGATCTTTTGTGCATTTCTGTCATATTTATGACACTGCCACTCACCCCGCTCATCCACTATTCGAAATTCATAAACAGGCAAAGAATGAGAAGTTGGGTTCTTGCGACAAATCGCATTTCAAAATTATTGTCGTTTACTCTTCATATACATTTCACAGGAAATTTTGATAGGTTTGTTGATGATATTTATCAGAAATCATTATTATTCGCAGTATATTATTGATGGCCATGAAGAAGTAACTCATTACTCACTCACCATTAATGCTTAACATTAGGACACTGGTATGCAATTTGAATGCTTGCTACCATCGGACTCCCCTATTGTACCTTTTCATTACCATTCATGCTAGTGTGCATAATTTGTACACCTATTTAGTCATAGATGTACTGATCGTAAATTGAGATAGCCTACGAGTTATTGCATTATTTCAGAGTTATTGCATTAGATCAACATACGAGGATTTCCAATACCATTTTGTATACCTTCAAATCAAACTTCTAGCGTATCTGATCATGTTAGTTGACAGAGTTCTAGATCATCTTGCCTAGGAATTCATAAAGTTTTTAAATGTTGCTTGAACAACGAAATTCTTCATTAATGTTTTGCGTCTTCAATGAGTTATCGCATCAGTACGGGAAAACGCCCAAATAAATAGATAATCTCATGTAAGCTTTGTAATTTAATGTAATCTCGTGATCTAATGAGCTTCATGAAGAAGAGTGCCTGAGCTACATTCAAGCATTCTCATAAATTCAGTCCGTTTTATTTTTATACATGTTTTTTTATTGACTTTCCATGTTCTTTTATTAGCTCCAATTCATTATACGTGAAATTTCGGCGATAAACGGTAGAATTCAATTTAAAGTATTATGTGTAATATTGTAACTGCGAATGAACAATCTATGATATCGGAAACGGTGACTGTATATTATTCATAACTGCATTCTGTAAGTGAATCACATTCAACTGCGTATGTAAATAATCTATGATTTGTAAAACAATGACTATAGAACTGCATTCTGTGAATTGACTACAAGATCACATAATATGTAACAATGGAAATGAATCATCTATCATTTTTGAAACGATGACTGTAGACACAACATTAGGGCTTTATTAATTTTGGTATTGTTCGGATCTCTCCATCACTTGAAATGGACTTGATTACATTAAACACCCGAAGAAGTAGCAGCATGTAACCATGGAAATGAATTATCTATAATTTTTGAAACGATGACTGTAGACACAACATTAGAGCTGTATTAATTTTCGGATTATTCGGATTATTATATTTATCTCTCACCCACCTAAAAGTACTTGATTACGTTGCACACTAGAAGAAGTAGCAGCTCACTGAGGCGAAGGGAGTTTCTTTGAAGTGTGACGTCACAGAGTTGATCCTGGTATGTTTTGCAGTACATGCTGGTAGAGATTAGCATGCTCTTGCCCGAGATTCAGCCAGTAGTAGAACATAACAAGCATAGCAGGGCACAGGGTCATTCATCAAGACTTCCACTGCAGGATTCAACTCATCAATCACTGCAAGTAAGCAAACCGACACTCGCACTCGCAAGCACCGCCGCAACTTGCAATGTGCACCCTGGCAATTATTAATGCACACAAAATAAGGTTCACGACTAATTACTTGGGGTTGAGTAATTTTTGAGAAGAAACCATAGGCTAATGATTTGCTACATGAAGAATGAGATAAATTTTCTCCTCTCAGGTACTTGTTCGGAATCTGTCCTAAAACAGAAAAATCTATTTATTGTTGTTGATAGTTGTTGGTGAACTCCTGTATTTATAAATACGTACTACTGTTGATACTTTTAAATCAACTATCTTGTAATAGGTGCAGTTCAATCAGGAGATTTAAATTTTTTTAGAGCTTTCTGCAGCGATTTCAAAAATTTCAATCCACACAATTAAAATAAACTAATTTTTTGAAGAAAAAATGTTTGTGTATCCTTCTATGTCATTCAACCCAATGAAAAAATGTTCCAGCAAAGAATAATTTGAAACTAACAAAATTTTTTTCTTCCTCTATAACATCAAGGAGCAAGGGGTAAGGGTAGGCTTGTAAATGAGGAAAATTCGTAGAGAAGTTCTTATGGTTGCACGAGAGCCAACTAAATTCAACCTCCGTCATCTAATAATAAAGTCATCTAACAGAGTTCAATAGGGATTTTTTTGTACAGGTATCGGCGAAAGTCTCGTAAAGACGGTAGCTAAATTCGATTGGATCTTGTGGAAACGGGCATTATTACCAATTATCATACCTCGTTTCATCAACTCTGCAGAATAAAGAGTTTGATCCATTTCAAAGTTTAAACCAACCAAAAATGAGTAGACTGAGTCAAGAATAATTAAATTACCCAACTCCTACTGCCACCTACTGGCACAAAATTCAGAGCTCCATATTTTTTAAACTGTTGATAACTTTAATGCGAAATGAGTGAGTTGAGTGACGCAACAAAAAAAAGACTATCTACGATTAGAATTGAGAGTGGTATACATCGAAGACTGTTGACCAATCAGCGTGAGTAGGCGGAGTCAAGAGAAGACCCAATCAGCCAACACGGCAAAAAATCACC
Source organism: Laodelphax striatellus (assembly GCA_017141395.1). Classification (NCBI taxonomy): domain Eukaryota; kingdom Metazoa; phylum Arthropoda; class Insecta; order Hemiptera; family Delphacidae; genus Laodelphax; species Laodelphax striatellus. Next base: position 6,436,306 of record CM029530.1, read on the forward strand.
CAACAGCTACTGCCATCTACTGGCAGAATAGGGAGTTTCACTGATTCTAAAATGCTGATTCCAGCGAATGCAAAATAAGAGAACGATGTTTGATTTTGGTGGATCAGAAGCTTGAATGTTATTTTCAAATAATTTCTAATCCTTTAAAGAATTACTTCAAATTTTTTTAGCTTCATCAAGGAGAAAAGTAGGCTTGTTATTATAGAGAAAAATTCATAGAAATAATATTCATAGCTGGTTGTAGGCCTAATGTAAACCATCTAAATTTAGGATGGTTTGGTTGAAAACCATCGAAATTTATATATCTTCATAAAATAACGTCGGGATTCAATTTGGAAGACGCTTTTTGAAATTATTGTCAGACTCCACATTAATAAATACATTTTTTTTTCAAAATGAAATAAGAAATTCATCATGGTAGGCAGATCGTTCTAAAGGTTCCATCAAAAGGCGTCATTTGGAAGAATTCTATCAAATTCCGTGCAACTTGCCTTTAATAATTTTTTCTGTCATGTCTCGTTATATCAACTTTAGATATTTGTAATGGAGGCTTATCAGATTTCCCTCGCTTATTCGTTGCTAACTATCCCTTGCTAAATTTAAATTACTGCCATAATCTGCCCTTGAGCTTTTTTTAGTTGAAACAAACCATATAAAAAAGTTATTTAGGACTTTTTTTTACAAAAAACAGTTACAATCTACACTACTTCCACAATCAAAACTGTTATGTGCTATTATTCAGATCAGTAGTACCAGACGCTTGTTTTGTGAACATGTAAACATTACTTCACCCAGTTCCTCAGAATGCTCTAAAAACTAAGATTCTGCTCTGGAAAGACGCGTGCAAGAACAATCAATAAACAGAGGATGTTTTCTCAAGATTGTACTTAATATTTAACAGCTGTCTTTGTTTGATTCTTACTGTTTATCCTAGATTTATTAAAATAACATGCGAGAAATGAATAAATACGAAGATTAAACAACAATACGGAAGATTTTTTGAAGAAGTAATTGGTTTTTCAATTATTTAAATTATACTGTAACATAACCATATTTTAATATAGATAAAATGTGCGATGAATCTCGAAATAAGATTTTGGGATTTATGACCCCTCTTACAACAATACGAAATTGAAGAATATTTGAAGGAATATTTTAGGATAGTGAGTTTCTTCTCTCAACTACAAATATAATTACATTCAATTTGAGAAAAAATGATCATTGAAATCTCCAATACTGTTCAAGGACACTGCTTTATTGTTATGTCCATTATCCCTGTTATGTATCTTTATGTAAGTTACATGTAATTTAATGTACCTAATCGCTGCGCTGAGGTTGCACTTTTGCAGGGATATTTTTTTTAATTTCAAATTATTTTTTGCACATGAGTTAACGTGTTTTAATCATTAACATGATTTTTGAGTCGAATGTATAATATTGTGTATATTGTAATGTACTTTGTAATGTGATGCAAATTTTAGAAAAATAAATGGTTTTGATTTTCTACACTATACATTCCATTAACAATACATTACAATGACGTAATATTCAATTGGCTAGTATTCAAATAGAAGAGTTGTAATTCCATTTTTTTCGTATGGTGCAGTTTACTAGCATATGGTTTAGACTTGTTTCAGACGATCTAAAAGATGAATAGACCGCTGGATTTTCATGAATTTCAGCAAACAAAGTTATGAAAATCGCTTGTTTTTCAACATTATCTCCAGATTCCACCAGCAACAGAAGTTGGCTAAGCTGACCAACGGCGATAGACGAGGAGGAACATTAATTTTTCGCTTGGTTGTATTTTTGCTTCCTCAGTTAATCGTGAAACGCATCCACCGTCGAGTTGGAGGAGGATGAGTTTGTTACTGAGGACTGCCGCTCCTGAATGGAGGCTTCTAGGCCGAAGCGGAAAATGAAAAGAGATAGAGTTATGAGAAGCGAGGAGGTGGAAGAATGTGGAACGAGTGAGAAAGTATCGATTGTGACTGTCCTGGGAAATATTTTGCCTTTTGTCGAACTTATCTAGCGAGCCCTAAATCTGAACACTTATTAGTGCCTGCTTAATAAATCACAAACTTTGCTTCGCTGCTCACTCATAAAATGTGAAACGTTCGTTTGAATGAATCAATTGGTTTGGAATGCTCTAAGAAGAGGAAAACGGAGTTTGCAATTCCTTGTGAATTCACAGCCGAAGCGAATCTCAGCAAGTAACGTTGCAAAAGTTATGCACATTAAATTCTAGAATTCTTGAGAGGAGCTGAAGAATTTAGAACTTAGAACAGCTCTGCTGTTCATCTTTTGAAATCTCAATTATTAATATTTTGACATCTCTATCCTAATCGCTGATTGAGATGATTACTTTCTCAATCCTCTAATGAAATGGAAAACTCCAAAGCTAGATTGTACTAACTGCGAACATTTGAAGCTAGCTTCACATTTATGAGCAAATGTTATTTGACTTTGAATAGATTCTGGAATAAATCAAAGTATTTTAAACAATCCTAAAATAAACAATCTATTTATCTGAGGAGTAGAATTGTTTTCTGTTAATAAATCACCTTCAACTGTGCAAATCTGCGATTTGTAAAACAATGACTGTAGAACTGTATTACGTGAATAGATCACAAGATCACAGAATTATGTAACTACATGGAAACAAATCATGTATAATTTGTGAAACGATGACTGAATATACAACATCAGTACTGTATTATTTTCTGATTATTCGTATCTCTCCACCACCTGAAAAGGACTTGATTACATTGAACACTCGAAGAAGTAGCAGCAAGTAACCATGGAAATGAATCTCCTATAATTTGTGTAACGATGACTGTAGATACAACATACAACATTAGGCTATATTAATTAATCGTTATGAAATTTATTGAACTATTGCGTTTTTCAGGTGGATGACAGGACTATGTGGACTACACAATCTGACTACACGGATACAACATCTACCACTCTCTATGGTCCAATCAAATATCATGATGTGAGTACGACTTGCCTCATTATCGTGAACATTTTTTGTAAGATTTTTGCTGTTTTCTGAATTCAAGCACTTCTTCACAAAGATAGAGAATAATAGAGAATTCTTAGGCATTATAGAAGCATAAACATCGATAATTAGCATGTGGAAGGTGTTCAGATAGCCATGCGTTTTCAGCCTAGCATAAACGTTTACCATCAACTCAAAATAGAACAAGTGCTATCGAACTAAAGTTAGATTTACCTCATTCAAAATTGATATTCGTTTACTTTTATTATAACTCCACGCTTACTGGGCGTGAAATATTCCTGAGAGATTTCGAAAAATATTCACATTTTTGTAAATTCCTAATCATAGTATAACAATAATAATTTAATATTGATGAATCATTTTTAGGCCTATCAGATTAGAAGCGTCTGTATTTGTTTTGGACGGGATAAGCGTGTTTACCAAATCAACAAAAATTCTCAACTGGCATTTGGAAAAACTGATGAAACCTAATTAAGAATACCAATGCTTTTTATGTAACTTTCCATTGCTCTCCACTGAACTCCACTATTCAGTTATTCTACTTACAAGTTGAAGTTCTAAAACCTGAAGAGCTACTTGCTTCCATTAGTGTTATTTATTGTACTCCTGTACAATTTCAAAATTTACAATAATTTACTGTAACCACATCCAACACTTGGATATAGTTATATACTTGTGTTTGAGCTCAATGTTTTACTTGACATCGAATGACCAAATCCGAATGAAATTTCAGCAGCAGTGAAATAGAATAGTGTCTATTTTCCATGTTGGTGAGTGTTGAGTACCTTAACTCTTCAACCAACTTTGGTGGTAGTAATTTTAGTGACTGAGATTCATATGATTAAATCATCAAACTTTGTACCATTTAAGTAAACTTTAATGTATAGGAGATCTATAAGATTGGGTTGTGAAATTCAGCAATTTTAGTTGTGAATACAATATGTAAACCAGGGAAGTAATCAATGCTTGAACATCAATTCATGAACTCGATTCAAATCCTTGAATCCAAGATTTTTCACTTCTTTTTCACTTCAAATATTAGTCTTTCATACCTTTCATACAGGTATACCCCATGTGACCAATGAACTCAAATCTGTGTCATACGTTTAATAAACTCATTTTTGAATTCTAGTGATTGTGGTTTTTATAATAATTTTATCAACTTCATAATTCTTTCTGATTGCACATTTAGATATTTTTGTGGTTGATAAAATGCAAGCCACAGTATTCCATTGATAACTGATTAAATGGTGCACAAATCAAATTAAAATTGAATAATTTTTTCATTTGTCAAACACAAGTTGAATAACTTGCATCTTTCACCGTGTACTTATATGTGAGAATATTATTGTGAAATATCTAAACAACTGTGGCTTCTCAGAGCCCCGAAGCTCTTCCATATTTACACGGTAAGCGTTCGTATTTATCATGTTTTATCATCTACTAACTATGAGGATCACCATTTTTACAAAATCTTCTTGTAGTTCAAATAGATGGATTGTGTTTGTTCTAATATCGAATTCAAGAAAATACAGAGATGACAATGTTTTCTTTTCTAAGTATAAAGGTTATTTGAACAATTATTCAAGATGTTTTCTTTGATGGGGGGAACGTTTATCTGCAATCAATGTATTAAATACTAGAGATGAAATCAATTGCATGTCTAAATGATACACAAATTCTTTCAATTAATTTTAAATTACATACTACGTGAGCTAAGTTAATGATTTTAGTGTTGCTTATCGAATACTAAATAACCATAATATTTTTATAATATATTCTATTCTAGTATCTCAGCATCTCATAATATTGTAATGGGACGTATATCCCCATAGTAATTTATTATGTTGAGCTATAAACACCGTTAAAATAAAGTATACGTCATTGGATATTTGCCAGTTGAACTATTGATTACACTTTGTTCAGAGACGTCTTAAAGGAACTGCTAAATTAGATTAATAAATTTATCCTGTTCGGTACTCTTCGTTTTCCATGCTCTAATAGAGTGTAGCCTAACTTCACATTACCTTACGATAATTCAGTTACTATTATCAATGAATTTACAACATTACAACGAAGAAATTGAGAAGAGGGAGTCTGAGTTGAAAAGAATCTAAGAGAGTGAAATTATATTGTCTTTAATTGTTTTTCTTTTTCAATACAGATGGCGCCTGAGTTGATGACTCCGATGGTATTAGCACCGCATTCAGTAGTGCCCTATTATCTTCCTCAGGTGAGCAAATCAAATGTTTTAATTCCAAGTTCTTGAAAACTATTCAAGTCATTGAATAGAACAATAGAACGATTAGAGAACAATTTTTTCTCATTTATTAAGTGGAGTCAATTTAGTGGAAGTAAATAAAGTGAAAAATTTTCTTGGGGACGTATGACAAATGTCAACCCCAATTACCCTAATAGGCTCATAAATTATTCATTAAAGTAGCTCAACTGGCTTTTCTTCTGAGAACTATTATAACCATTATCATACTTCTATTATCATACATTGTATTATCATACTGCAATAAATCAAATAAAAATCTAAGGCTTGTCTATGAGTCTAAATAGGAATGGCTTGAATTTTTTGACTGCACTTAGAAAATATATGTAAACTGGAAACATTTGAATTTAATAATAAAAACAATTTGATTTTGAAAGATTTTTCCAAAATGATAAGTTTAAATTCAAAGTGTTGAATCTATGTAACCTATGAGTTCACCATATTTTCCAATATATTAGGGAACATTGAATTCAGAGAGACGGAACACCAGAGGTTTGTCTGCAAAAAAACTTCATTATCAAAGCATAATAATAATAATAATGGAAAAGTTGGAAATAAAATTGGAAAGTTTTATTCGAGTTTCACAAACCCTGACAAATCAAACTCTTTGAGAATGAGATTTTTTGTATTTGGCCTATTTTAACAACATTTCTCCCAATGTGATGAATGGAACATCTCTCAAGATTCATCATGAGAGATCTTCCATTCATCACATTGGAAGAGTCAGATAATAGATGTGATTTTGACGGTCACGTTCGGAAATATATCAAATCTGGTGCCGATAATAAGTTGAAATAAATGGGCAGCTTTGATGCTTGAGTATTTGGTGGCAGACGCTATAAACATGCGTTGTTTTTATTGATGAGAGACCAATAGCAGATGTTGAAGTTGAAGCAGCGCTCATGAAGCGTTTGTATAAAAATAGCGCCACTGGACTAATAAACACTGGCTGTCCGAAATCGCTTTAGGGCCCAATCCCCCACTATCCGACGTTTTCTGCGAAACGCTACAAACATCAGTTTTGTTTGAGAAAGTATCAAAATCTGAACGCGATTTTTGCGCTTCGATCGCTATTTAAGTAGCGTTTGTTCTTCGAGCAAGTACCGACTTTCAGCAAGTACTGTACTTTGATTCATGGAACCATCTGGTCACCTTCTTCCAAAGGTAGGCTTTTCTTGATAGGTTTTCATTTCATATTTGACTTTTGAATCCATTTTTATGATTTCTATTCTGTAATTTGCCGCCTTTTTTTCTTTCATAAGACGGCTATTTCTTGTTGGTTTTTCATTTTACACAGCACTCTTTCTATTTTCTGATTTTTTTTTTAAATTCGCCAGCGTTTCACATCTCCAAGCAGGACTGCAAGTGCAGGAGCAATAAAATTCACTGCTATGTTGAGAGGGCTTTCCTGAAAATAAATCCTGCTTGATTGTGTACAGCTTACAGGGATTTTTCAATACGAATTATTTCTTATTCCTTCCCATTTCTTTCGCATCATTCTATCAATAGAAAAAGCAAGTGAACAATAGAAAAAGCTACTCTCTACTCGTTTTCCTTCGCGGCTTAATTATTTTCATTTACTTTATTTGTTGCTCATCCATCTTTTCGTATATTCCATATAATAATATTATATCCTGAGAATCACTAGAGAAGGTGTTGTAATAGTCAAAAGTTCAACATTTCACTATCCAATAGACCTCATAGGTTCTCTAAATTATTTTTTCGGTTTCAGTGAAAATTTTTTATATTTATGTATTTTTTAATTATGAATCTCTTAAAATCCAGTATCTTCTTTGTACAACATGTATATTGTCTACAATTTACTAAAATTCAAAGAAAATTCAGTATTTATTAAATACTACGAATTTTCAAATTAATTATTATGATTTGAAAGCAATTGAATAGTTGCAATATCTCATTTCCTTCCATGTAATGTTTTTTGTTCTAGAAGTCAATTCTTATTATTTTTTACCTATCTTCAACATGATTGTATAATGATTTCATGCGTTCAATTCACAAAAAGTATCAAACATAGAGAAATTCAGTATTTCTCAACCAAGATGAAAAACGATACAAAAATGATAGCTATTGAGAGAAAGCTCGTGTCAAAGCAGGCTTTTCGCTCTTTCTTCTCAATGCGCTTTCCTTCAGGGCTAGAGTATTATTTTATAATTCCTTTGAGAAGGGAAAACTAGAAGGCTTAGGGACGTAGTCCCGTCACGTGCCATGGCGAACATGCCTTATTATTGCTGTTTAAAGGGTCTACTTGTAAGTGGGACGCAGCACATGCCTTACCAAGAAAAGCTGATTGTATTGACAGTTTCCACCAGACAATATACATGGAATCCTCTCCACAATATACACTCATACATTTTTATGTATGGAAACGTTCTCCGACTCACACAGAGCATCCTTCTCCGTTGCTTATTATATTTGAAGTATGTTCTCTGCTCACTTATCAAAACTGAATGTTGTTATTGAGAGCAAGGTATTAATAATAATAAGACATTGTATCATTATTATTTCATCACTTATTATTATTTGTGTTACCATTTTATTACAAGTGATTTCCAATGATTCCAATAAGTCATTTCAAATAAGTCAAGTTCCATTTTTTGGAACTCTAAACATTTTCATTTCATCCCAGAATTACAATGAAGTTAAATAGAATATTTTGTCTTTAATTATGAATTTCTATTTTGTTATGCATTATGCTGTGTGATGTTTAATTCATTCCATTCATTTAGCCTATTCTCTGTTCCAGAAATATTACTTATCAGACAATGAACTTATGAAAATTGAGCTTATAGGATGAATGTGTAACCTCTGAACATGACAAATCTATGAATTTAAATTTCAATGACAATAATTCGGAATAGAATTTTTGCAAACAGTTTTTCTTTAAATTCGTAATCACTCCTTTTTTTTAATAAAAAATATTGAATCCAGTTGGAAATTTCAATTTTATCCGGCCTTGGATTTACATTTTTTTTTATTCTTCATAATTACCACACACTTAATTTCTATTTTATTGTTTTCTGCAGAATATTATTTATTTTGATTGCGAATTATTCTGGAAATTTTTGTTTCTCACGACAGTTTCATTCGAGAGGATTAGCAATTGGTTGAGTTTGACACGCGAGTTGACCCTTTTGAAATGGATCGTCGGTTCGCGCACATTCTGCGCCATAACAAGAGGATGGTGAGTGCCTGCCTGCCGTTGTGTTTTTTCGGATGACTAACCCCGTTTTTGAATGTTGACTACTAACAAGATTAATTGATGTACGTCGAACAACTAACATTTGCTGCGATCAATTTAATTGATTATTCGGTTGAAACTGGAAAACAAGATTGAAACAATGTCAGCTATTATGGAATCGATACGTTTTTTCTCATCTCTCCTCATAAGAGGTGCATGGATTGAGCTTGAAAAATTATTATTTAAGTAGAAATGTTCCATGATTAATAATTGTAAGCCTCAATGGTTCACGTACACCGCTTATTTCCTGCCAAGTTGTATCTTTTTAATTAGGGCTCAAAATATAACACATCTTATTTTATTTGGGTGATGGCTTCTTAATATTTTATTGTAGTTCAATGGTAGGAGGACACAAATCTCTTCGAAATTGTTATAATTCATTAATAGTTTTGAGAATGGAGTTGGAAAACGTTCTTAGATTACCTCGATATAATATTTCCAACAATCTTAATAGAAATAACATAAGATGCAGCCAAAAGCATATCAGCATAGAGTTAACTATACTTATCTAGTGTAGATTTATACACCAGTGTATATCTAGTGTAGAATATCTTCTACTGTTTTCAAGATACTGGTTTTAGAACTTGTATTGGTTTAATAACAGTGACTTCATATTCGTTTTGCGGCTTTTCTAAGCAATTTTAGGTCTGAAGGAAATTATGATAAGAAGTTTGAAAACTTTATCTTTTATGGTCTCAATATCATACTTTCTACAATCTTATATAAAATACATAAGACGCAACCAAAAGTATCTATATCCTTCTACTGATTTTGAAGCAAAACATAGTAATTCCGCAATATTTTGAGACAAAGGGTGATTATATATTCGTTGTTCAGATTCTGCTAAGTTTGCAATTTGTATAGAATAAACAAGTTGTTGGAAGTTTACTCACGAAAATATGAAACGAGGATGAATGAAAAGCGCTGTGAACAAGAAAACCAAGTGGGAGAATTTATTGAGGTTTTCCATGGAACGGACAAACGCTAATTTCTCGCCAGAGTTCCATTATTGTCTAAGCATAATGGATAAGCGTCCTTCTACTCCAGTTAAAAACAGCTTAAATTTATTGGGCAAGTTGAAGCGTTCAATTATCTGTTCAAGCCCCACAAAAAGGCTGAACTAATTGCCCTCATTTTGGAATCTACTAAGCAAATAGCAGGACAACTTTTAGGCTAATGCAGTTCAAACAATCATAAATATTGTTATTATCTCACCCTTCGATGAACGGAGCGATTATACCATGGAAGTTCTCCCACACGGTGAACTGATAAATGGACGGACTGGGAAACTTGTTGTCAATGCGAAAACTTTATATCGTTCAATAATAGAAAGTGTACTGAAAATGTATATGCATTAATTGATTCAAAATTCGAGAATAATGGAAAATACTCCACATCAATGATGATGTTTTGTAGAATACATTATTTTATTGACCTCATCAATTTATTTGATAAATATTTCACAATAATTCAATGTCGTCGAAAAAATATTTCAAAAGGTTTTGATGCTCTTAGAAACCTCAAAAATGAAAACTCGCAATAATCAGAACTCAAATATGAAGAATTTTCAAATATCTTTCTTAGCAACGTTCAATTTTTACAATCAACCAATTGCTCCAGTGAGTGAGAATCTATTCAAAACAAATGATGATAATAATAATTTTTCAATCAATTTCCACAGTTTGATTTCGAAACTTCAATTGTCTTGACTAAATCAATTTTTATTCAACTACTGGCGAGTGTTCTACTCCTAACTTGAGTCTATGCAAGAGAAATGTGCATATTGCATGAAGAAGTTCTCATTCACTCCATTTGAATCATCTCAAACAGCTAGGCGTGCAGCGGAGCTCAATTACATTAAAAGCTGGTCCTTAGTGCCGTCTTCAATTGACCAGTATTGCATACGAATAGTTTGTGAGAATTGACCTCATCTTGTTGACATCAGCGACAAGACAACAACACATTCAACTATCATTCAACACTCGTCTCCGTTTTGATAGATGCAGTACTGTGCAATCGTCAAAGACAATACTTGTAGTCTATTCCCGATAACATTGATTAGAGTCTCAACAATCAAGAGCTTTCTTATCAATTCAAAATAATAATTGCCTTGATTGATTTACATTTCAATTTTTTTGGCAATGATTATTCAATGGAATGAATGGCATGGCAATGACTTATTTGAAATGGAATGTATATCATTGAATGCAATCCTAGACTGATACTTTTTCTAGAATGGAGAGTTCTTCTCTGTCAATGACGCTATGAGAGACAAGCGTCACTAATTAGAAAGCTCAGAATATAATACTCAATTCGAAAACATTATTTATACTTTGATTACTAAGCTTCAGTTTGTTTAATGTTTATTTGTACGTCAGTAAACAATACAAAATTTAAAAATAATAAACATACAAATAAGATTCACACCATAAGAGCTGTGCTGCAGTCTTTCAAATTTCATCAAATGATTCAACCAAACACACTACTTGTTCAAAAATATGTTTATGGCATGGAGAGAGAGAGAATACGAGAGTTAAAGTTCAACAATTAATCTTCATAGCTGGAATCCTCTAGCTGTAGAGAATGCAGAATTTCACAACTGAACTCAAGCCACCAGTTCTACCAACTTTGGGTAGGTGTTGTACAGTCTGTTGCTCCGAAACCAAGCTTTTCTATTGGTGCTAATCGATGAATAGGTGAGCTATTAGTCATTTTCAGAATTTGAGCTATTTTGTGATTGCGGGTCGATTTGTGTGTGTGAGGGCTTCTCTGTTTTTGGGCGGGCTTTGATCCTAGATTTCATATCATACTGCGTGGTGTTTATGGCGTTTTCAGTGGTGTTATTGCAAGCACACATATCGGGTCGGTTGTGAGCTTTTTGGTAGCGGAGAGGCTCAGGGTGTGGGGTAGCCTGCTTGGATCCAGGATTCTATACGACCGCAAACTGGCAAACACTGTGCGAGTTGACATTGTGATTGTCGTGTATGTGGTTAGGTCAGGTTTGCGCAGTGCTGCGATCTATGATGGTAGCCATTATTCTGCACATTCACCTTCCAAAGTAAAAGGAAGATCCGCACTGCGAATAGGGGTCTCACAACGCTCATGCTCACTAAATACAAAGCTCATATTATCAACCTACCACAGATGATGGAGAAGATTCATTTTCTTTTATTCATTCTTTCAAGTTGAGTTGAACTACAGTACAGAGAGTATTTTATATTAACCATACACTCTCTGTAGGTTGCACCAACCAGGATCAACTACTTTTAATCAGCTGATCCCATTCGATTAGCATTGTACTGATCCTGGACCGAAATTGATCTTGTTTGGAGCGACCCAACATAAGATTCGTTTTCTTTTATTCATGCTTTGATACTCTTCATTCTCTGTGATCCTACTCATTCTCAGAATCCTTAGAAATCTTCATAATACTTCAGAAATTATAGCTCAGTGCTTTGACACATAAGGAGGAGAGAAAATTCATCTGCTCACAATACAAGGAAATCCCCTACTACCTATATTCAATTTTCAGAACTAACTTCCATTATTGCAATTATTTCACTAAAGAAAGAAATTCCACAATTTTGTAGTGGATGCCAAACAGATATTTGATCACAGTTACTTTACTTTCAAGATCTCCAAGCAATTATTATTGAATCCTTGCATTCTGACCAACCTCAGGTCCCAAAGTGACACGGCCTCCACTGCACCTTCAAATACTACTTTTGAGTTATTTACTGTGGCCTACCTTCACTCTAATGCGTTATATTCGTTGATATATTATAATTTTATCACCTCTACCATAGACTAACCAAATAGAATAGAACAGATATCTCTGAATAGATTATCTCTGCCTCTACTGTACTTCTATTCACCACATTTATTACTGTAGGCTATACCTTCACTCTAATGCAATACATTCCCTTCAGCGTGTAATCATCCCCATCAATACCCGTCCATTAACAGTAATCGCTATCAATCTAATGCATGTAGCTCTGCCACACAATACAGCTCGAAATGATTTACACGTATAAAACACGCATGTTTGGCGCTAATGGTACGGTTTGCCGTTGTGCCGAATCGCCGTTAGCGAGTACAACAAAGGTTCCTCGTCTAATGATTCAACAAACACACAATCGGTAATTCGGCCAAAATAGGCCGAAGGTGTTGAAGGATGGAGGGGGGGGGGTTTGAGAAGAGGGGAGAGGGTGTTTTGGACATGGTCCAGGCCAGCTGCAGACGTCGGCGGCGACTGGAAGAGGTGTTCCAGCGTATCCGTGTCTGATGATACTGGAGCTGGAGCGATTCCATTCCAGACCCAGCCGCCAATAAATCGTCGACTCTCCGGTGCTCTATATTCATTCATTCCTCCCCCCCCCCCTCCGTCCACCTTCCTGTCTGTCCCCCTAATAGCCATTATTTAGTCAGCCTCTCTCACCTTCTCTTATATGCTGCCTGTTTCATACAACTCACGAGATTTAAACTAGGCTGCTCATTTGCCGCGTCTGTCTGTGAATAGAATTATTATTCTAAATCATTCTCCTCTTTTCAGTTCGCTGAAAACGGAAATCTAGCTTTTATTGAACAACGTTTGTTGAACTGTGGTCGATATCGTCAAAAATTAGCGAATATCAAAATTCTTCAATTGTCATGAAGTATGGAGGAGCGTTTATTTATGCAATATATAGCTAGAGGAGGGTAGATGCGGGGAAGGGAGGGGCATTGACCTTGAAAATGGCTCTGACTTCCAGTTTTTAACCTACTATTCACTTGCAGTATCAGCTATCGCCAATGAGATTAGTGACTTATTTTGCCAACGTACAAGTTTTTTCGAAATTTTTACTGTGGATATCACAACTTTAATTGATGAAGTAATGTGATTATTATTAAGCTTTTCTCATAAACTCTCTCAACCAATATTGTCAACTGAGAAATTAATAATTGTTATTGAGCTGTACTCACAGATCCTTTCAAACAATCTTGTGAACTAGAAAATCAATTGTGATTAAGCTTCTTGTTAACTGAAATCTCAAGAATATGAAAGTCAATGAGCCTAGAGAACTATAGAAATCAATTGTGATGGAGCTTCTTGTTAACTGAAATGTCAAAAATATGAAAGTCAATGAGCCTAGGAAATTATAGAAAATCAATATTGTGATAAAGCTTCTTGTTAATTGAAATGTCAAAGAGATGAAAGTCAATGAGCTTAGGAGTTTCTAGAAGAGCTAGAGAATAAAATATCGATAAAGGAAAATGTTTTTATAAGTAGTGAAGCAGTTATCACGCAGTCCAAGAGGACATAAATAACGTAACAAGTGAGACTGTGACAGAGGCACGAAAAGCGGGCTCTTTGCGAATAAAGCAGTGATTTGCCGTTGCCCTGCTTTGACATGGTCACGAACTCACTTTGCGCACCAATAGAAAGCCGATAATACTTCCACAGATCTAACTCTCCCTTCAAACGTCGGGTTTTGGCCGTTTATCATTTGACCAACAGTACAAAGCTTTATGAACATGAGAAGCTTGGTATTTTTGATTACCACTAGAAGATTACTGCGTGAAATGCTTCTTTATCACATTTTGTTTGTGTGATGCATCATGAAAAATATTCTCTCAATTTTCTCATTGCATCGAGAACGGAGATGATCAGCCAACAATACAATAATTACTGAATAATTACTAGATAGTACTGAAATAATTCAGTATTTATAGGGACATTCAGGTACAATAATGCAAGGTGAATCATATTATTATTCTTCTATGAATGTGTTTTATAACATGAATCAGTAATCCATCTCTATTATCAAATATATTCATGACTCGTTGGAAGCCCATATCATGTAGATAAGTAAGATCAAAATCCTCTTCAAGTTTTCCGGACGAATTAGAATTTTTTGAATCTATTGAAATACAAGTTCAAGATTAATAATAATTCAAAAAGAGATAAAATGTCCGCGAGGGTAATTCAGTGCTTAGGTATGCAATAATAGAAAATACAAATTCAAGGAAATGATGAGATGAATCTAGAACAGATGAAGGGTCGTGGGGAGAGAAGATGGAGATGGAGACTTCTCTCTTTACACGGAGAGAGTACTTGTGGATATAAAATTTATAATATGAAGACGTTTCTTCCAAGAATTAAGAAATTTTGCTTTACAAGATTCTCATGAATCAAGAGAATTTTCCTTATTTCAAAACAAGAGTCTAATTTATTACCCTAAATGAAGCAGTTGAGATCAAGAATGAACAAGAGGAGGCTTCTTCCTTAATCAAAGCTGCATTATCTACCAGAATACATTCCTTTGATAAGAAACTGTGGAATTGAAAACAATACAATCATTGATTAAAGTTGTACAGATGATGAGACTACCCATTTTCAAACAACTCCTGACCTTGAACCTGCTTCCTCAAGAATTCAAATTCATCAACTTGAAAATATGAGAATACGAATTCCTCGTAAATATTTATTCATAGTAATAATAAAAAAACTTTCTACCTCCTCTATCCAGCACGTACTCTTTTAATTATCTGACTCGTTTAATCAGTTTAATTAGTCTAACTTGTTTATGACTAATTTTGAGCAATTCAAGGAAGTTTCAAATTTATTTTAACACTCACAGACTTTATTAAGCTCTGCGAGCACGGGAATGCTCTAAATTTGAGTTGAGACTTTGCTGGATACTTTCACTGAATGGACCATCCCCAATGTTGGAAAGAAAGTTCCCAGTCAAAGCCATTTCAACTGTAAGCTACAATAATTGTGACAAAAGTTTTGTAGTAGGATACAGCAAGTTAGTTGCAGACTATGCTAAAACTTTATTCGCATCAACAACAAAGTTCTGCACTACAAGAGGACTTTGTCGTATGGCAGCGGCACTCCAAATTGTAATCTGAATACTCGACCATTGTTTCCAGAAGTTCGTAGGCCAGAGTATTTTATTCCCATGTACATGTGCTTGTATTATACTAGTTTGCTATGCTATGACATTGCCTCAAAGTATACATTTGTACATGCTACTAATGCTTTTAAAATAATGCTGTTTCCATGGTACTGCTTAAGTTTTATGGAGCTGATGTGGAGGATAAAGCTTAATAATTATATGTAAATAGCTCTCTTTGGATTTTCGTTTCTCTAATAATTTACTTAAATAATCACTGTAGTGTCGTAGTGTTATAGTACGGTATGGAATCATTCCCCTACTAAGAAATCTAGATAAAATGTGAAATGATTTGGTCTATCTAAACAGTAGCCTGGGGATGTATTTTAGGATTAGAGAATTAGAGCATTGTGAAGAGCAAATTGGAAAAACTGAACAGAATTGAATGGTTTATTCTACCCTATTTCAATTCTACAAATTGTAATTAATTTTCCACCCTTTACTCTTCAAATCAAATCAATTTATTGTCAAAGACAAGAGTAACTATAAAATATGGATCACATCATGAAAAGTACTGTCGTCATTAAAGATAGATTCATTACTAAGATCAATCACACATGTCTTTGTATTCACATATTAAGACATCAAATGCTCATAGTACTTCAGTACTCTGGTACTTTAAAAGTGCAAAAGCTTCTTAATAATATAAGAACACCCACAGTCCTACTCACAATAGGAAACCAGAGACAAACAGAAGGAAATAATTAATACTGTATTAATATGTCATTATTATGAGATAACACTGTCTGCTGATTCAATTCATTAGGCAGTACAATACGGCAGCAGGTTACTGCTCAATCCAGATGTGAGGTACTCTCTCACTCTCACTCAATTAGATCAGAAATTCTAGACAATAGAATGGTTTTGAAATTTAGTTTCTACAATCGAAACATTCTAAATGGCATGAAAATAATCTCAAAATTATTTTCAAATATCTGGAAATATCCTATATTTTCAAGATATCAACGAGGTATGATCAAGGTATGAAATATTCAGAAACGGGAGACATAGAACAGTACCCGCAACATTTGGATTATTTATATAATTGACAAATCCAGTAATAATTAAAGTAGTCTCGAGTGACTGCCTCTTCCTATTTAAACAATTAAACTAATTATTACAGTCTAGTCTAGAACATCTGGTAATCAGAGGACGATTCATACAAAACATTATATCCGTTCAACGGTACTGATGTGATAAAGATTCCCAATAATTATGTTTTTCATTCTGATAAAAGTCTAGCCCCATTGAGGGAATCAAATGATAACTTTCTCCTCTCCGAAACAAAATCGAATTTCAGCAGGCTGTCACGCTTGATATAGCTGCAGGAGGAATAATATGTTGCCGAGAATGATGGGCGAGGGAGGGATCATACTATATGGGCCGGTAATACAGCGTGTCATGTGTTCAAGATCCTTCCTATCCTTACTTTTGCGCGATTGCTGCAAGTCTATCCTAGCAACCCCCCCTCCATCACCCCCCTCCCTGTCAGCTGTTTAGAGCGCAGCCGTTGTAGTTGCAGCAGCAGCAGCACGGCACGGCACGGCACGGTACGGCCACAGCCGCCTGAATGTGACTGTAGCAGATACACATACATAATCGATTTCGCATTCGAGACTGCGCCTTGGGGGTGGCGCGTTGCTAGCTGAGAGCCGCCCTCACCGCCCCCAAACGCGGCCCCCACCCCACTGCCTCCGAGCGATGCGATGCGGCTGCCTTCTGCTGCTGGCTGCTG
The DNA here is from genome assembly GCA_017141395.1 of Laodelphax striatellus. Taxonomy (NCBI): domain Eukaryota; kingdom Metazoa; phylum Arthropoda; class Insecta; order Hemiptera; family Delphacidae; genus Laodelphax; species Laodelphax striatellus. The sequence goes on from CM029530.1 coordinate 6,453,541, forward strand.
TTGACCAACCTCAACCGATCTTCGTTCGATCTCTCTCTCCGAAACACGTTGGCTTGCTCTCAATTTATGCACGATCAAATCTAGGTCAAATATGCATTTGATAAATAAGATTTCGAGACAAAAAAACGAGTGTTTAAAGTGCGGTTGGTAGGGAGACAACTGAGTTTTGGGAGTCCCATTTCACTGGGCTTGCTCAATTTATGCACGATCAAACTCTATCTAGGTCAAATAATATGCATTTGAAAAAGAAGATTTCAAATTGAAGATTTCATAAATTAAAATGCATATGCATTTGATAAATGAGATTTCAAGGAAAAAAGAATGTTTGAACTGCCGTTGGTAGGGTGACCACTGACTTACAATGATGGGAGTCACATCTCACAAGGCTTGCTCAATTTATGCACAATCAAACTCAATCTAGGACAAAATATGCATTTGATGAAAATAAGATTTCAAGACGTATGGTATGGAAATGGATAACTGTAATAATTTTACATCATTTTCACCACTGTAGATAGTACTCAATCTTTCACGCTAAGCTCATGCTGACATTACTTTCTTCAGTGCACATAGATCTTTCCCTACATAAGTTTCCCTATAGATTTCATTTAATATCCTACTTTCAGATACCAATATTGAGCTCTATTTCAACCAAATTCTCTTCATCTATTCTCACTATTCATTAATGATTCCACTCACATGTTACTCTGAATATCTAACGGAGGTGTTTAATGAAACAATTGGCGTCAAAAATGACAGTCACATTACGTTGAAACTTCAATAAACGGCCAGATTGATCAGATTCGATTGAGTAAATTGAGTTTAATTTATTGTATTGGTTTCTTACAATTCAATCGAATGACATAAACAATTGAAGATGAGGTTTACAATGATTGATGTCTTTATATTTTCTAATATGATAAACAATAATATTATGTAGTCTAGAATTAAGAATCAAGTGTAGCCCAGATTATCAGTTTGCAATGAATTAGAATACCCTAATCTGTCATATGTACGTAGAATGTAGAATGTATGAGCTACTGATGCCTTACTCATTATGGTACGAGGAGTTAAACGATGTCTTACAGCAGAAATGAACGGATGGTTCTAGTTTCGAAGATCCAAAGTATTCAGTATGCAAAACTGAAGTTGATTTTTACTGTAGACTACTCCCATTCTCGCACTGTTCACCTCCCACGACAAGATATCATTATCAGTAAAATAATCCATCGAGCTAAGATACTATCTTAAAATCACTGTATGATTATCACTGGTGATTTTTTAGTTCAAGAGTTGAATCTCTCAAATCCCATACTGAAGAGCAATAAAGAAAGTCATTTCTAGGGTAGCACAGTCATCACTCCATTAAATTCAGTTTTCTGGAAGGAAATTAGTAAGGATGCTCCGATAAACTTGATGAAAGATAAAGTTTATGGTGGGTTATAGTGTGGAAGAGGAAGAGCGAGTGAATGAGAGAGATAAAGAGAGAGGGTAAGAGAGAGAGTTGTTCGGATGGCAAGCCAAGTACTTGTTTTGGCAAATAATGCGCTGTGGCGGGGTCACCGGGTAAAGATTACTTCCAACTCGAGATTACTCATTAGACTAACGGCCACATAAAAGCACCCTTGCCCTCTGCTACCCCCCTCACGGTACCCTCTTGGCCTTGCCCCATGTGCGGTGTATACCCTCTACCCACCCCAAGTTCCCCACAAAAGTCCCTTTTTCATTTCGTAGTCGTCGAAGAAGCTGGAACGTGCACGAACAGTTGGGTGGTGCGGGGGGGAGGTCGGAAGGGGGTGAGGAATAGGTCACGTCGCTTTATTTCACTTGCTTTCCTCGCAATAGTCGTCGTTCCCATCTTTTCAACCTTCTTTCTTTATTCCGGCTGAAGCTACAACGCGAGAATGCACTGAAGTGCGAATGTCAACCTACAACTCTACTGTTTGTGTGTGTGTTTCATTTACTTCCTCCTCAACTGTTTCATACTCTGGAAAGTGAATTGAAAATTTCTGGATGTGTACTGAGTGCACATGCAAGTTTGATTGAGCTCTTGATTACTTTATTAGCATTGGATTCTTTCAAATATTTTTCACATGAACGAATGTAGATTATGATGATTTCTTGATCCATTTAGGAAGAAATGAATAATTGTAACTATTTTTGAAGATCCTAATGAAGTTAGGTTCCATCTGCATGGTATTAAATGGGATGTTTATCAATTTTAAATATACTGCATTACATTATAATGTCAATCAATTTTGGCAAAACTTTAAAATGAAAGAAATAATCATTTCAACCATATTCAATATAAACTTTTAAAGAATGTATAATTTTTACCAAAAATGGAGTCAACACAAACAAAATAATTCTTATCATATTTCAAGACATAACTTTTGTTTGAAACTTCATCCCAGAAAGCATTTTGATACTAGTCATCACAGAGTCCATTTTTCTTTTACTTGTAAAATAGAATTATCAACTTGAGAAGCATCATTTTCAATAAGTACACTTTTCCTCATAACTCCTGATAAGATGAAAAGATAAACATTCTAAGCATTAGATACTCCATACTCATATTCACGTCATAACACACACAGGTATGATTTCATTTATTTTATTGGTAAAGATCGAAGGGAAACGTCTAACTGATATTTTTAATCCACAAATGACATTGATCAGATTGGATCATTCCTTTTCATTGAACATGGTACATTACATTTTTGCTTCAAACCTTCACTTACCAATACAATGAAAAGTATTCAATCGTCTTCAATACAATACGTCTTCTCTGTGAGGTAGCTTTACAAAACCTGACGTAGAGACACAATAGACAGCAGTTTGATACTTTTCTTTGACTTTTGCGGTGAAAAATGAACAAAACTCTCATGTGTAGAGTGCTGGAGTCTTTTGAGACGAAGCATGACAAAAGTTGGAAGAAGCTGTCAGAGTTCGAAAAGTTCAGCTTGCAAGGAACCATTTGAAAAAGTTCCACATCTTTCTATTGTATACTTTTTGACAAAGATTGGCGAAGTTGATCTTTTTCGAAAACTTATACAGGACAAAGTACGAAATCTATACTTCAAAAGCATCTTTGCTTTTTATAAAATTTCGACTTGAACGCAACTCTTGAAAAATCCGAGTACTTCATTCTTTGAGTTTTTTTTTATTCCAGTCACTAATTTTCTCCAACTCTTACTAATGATGAACTTCAATTTCATATCTTTAAAGCATACAAAAATGTATCATTTGAATTACGGTAGAGTTGACCACGTTATCTAGTTTTCGTGGTCAAATATAACATTAAATGAAAATATATCTGACAAATATACTCAATCCCTCTGTTGATTTCCATTTGAAAAACCCCACTGAAATTCCATAAAATTCGAATAGATTTCTTGTGGTTCCTTAATGCTTTTAATAGGATCTAGAATGTTCGCCACCAATTCAGTTTCATTCAATTGGGTTTGACCTACTTTCAATGAACTTCTAGGAAGAAACCAGGTGCAAGAACATAAACGTTGATAACCCAGGCATCATCTACTGTCAATATTTGCAGGTGGCTTTACAATGTAAAGTTTCGGGAAGAATCTGGATTGAGAAGCGTTGAAGTTTACTGTAGGCTACGCAACATTCATTTGCAGCATCTCCTTTTTCAGTAGGCTAATTATATCCAAATTTCCGCTTTTCTAATTATTCTAAAATTAATAAATTATTAATAGTTTACTGAATGTTTGTTTGCGTAGGTGCTAGCCGCACTAGTCGTATCGCTGGGCTCGTTTGCTGCAGGGCTGGGCAAGGGCTACAGTTCGCCAGCAATCGCCTCGCTGCAAGACAAGCAGAACTACGCGCGACACACCGGCAACTTCAGCGACGCGTTTGCTGTCAGTCAGCAGCAGGTGGGTTCAATTTGTATTTTTGTTAAATATTTCTCAATCCGGGGTAAAATCGTTCCTCTCGTGAATATTCTTTTGTATTGAAAATCAGCATGAATATTCAATGCCAATAGCATATAAATGATAACATGAATATTGAATGTAAATAGCATAAAATATTCAATGTCATTATGTCAATAGCATAAAATGAAGTGAATAGACCAATTACAGGCCTGAATGAATGAATATACATGTTCGTCTAACAAAGATAGTTGAATATTTTTCAATTCAGGGCTAATTCGTTCTTCTCTTGAATTGTTGTCTATTGAAAAGCAGTAGACCTAATATCATAAATTCATTCGAACGAAGTAAATACTAAATAGACAACAAATAGCAGTAAATAGTTAAAGTAAATAGCAGTTATATCATGAATTAATACGGATGAAGTAAATAGTCCAATATATACAAGTGTAGGTCTAAATCCTAAATGATAAGGAGAAACGAAGACTCATTTGTCAAAAATCAGCAAAGTTAGTTGGTTTAATGTGTAGTGTAGATAGCTTCCAATCTTTTTATGAAAAATTGATGGGGAAACTAATCGTTTTTATGGGCTAATCGCAATGGTCCAGCGTAAAATTTATCCACCCACAAGATTCACTGAAATAAGACACCCACATTGTTTAACAAAATAAAGTTATTATTTTATTATATGGTACAATTTCCATATCTTTGAATTGAAGCAATATCGATATTAGCTGGCAGTGTTTAATTATTACTATTTTCATCAATCAGTGAGAGCAGCAAGAATTTCCATTCACTATGGAACACCCACTCAAATTCTATTGGTGGATGCCAGTTTAAACGTCATCAGCAAGACCTTCTACGTCAAAATAGTTTCGACCAATCACATGCGAGTAGCTTCGATCAAGTAGGCCTACACTCTTATCTGAACCGCTATTGGCTGACAGCTAACTGACACAGAGCCACCATTTCGTTGACGAAACAATAATAGACTATTAACTATTAATCTACAGTTAATAGTCAGTTTAATATGTTAATAGACAGGTTAATAGTCAGGTTATAGTCAGGTTAATAAATGTAGGTTAATAGTCAATGGTTAGACTTCCTACCATCACAAGTCCACACAGCCCTTTTACAGGAGGTCAGTGGATGCAATGCTACTCTGTAGTATTGTAATATTCTACTCTGTACTGCTATACTGCTACTCAGCTACTCTTATACTTAACTTAACCGTTAACTCTCAGACTAAATTATTTTAAGTCTTATCTGAAGCTGTACATCTTATTTTTATCATATCGTTTTTATCAGTCGCTTATCATATTGTTCAATATCTTGGAGAAATTAATCACGGTGACAGATTTTACTATCTTGCTGAATCAATTAGGGCCGGTTCATGAGCTCGGGATTTAGCCAAGTCCTAGATTAAAACGGGTGGCCACCATAGCATCGACAATGGTTAGCCTCGACACTATGTATAAGGGCTCTCTATGCTGCTGTAACCCACTAACTGAGTCGAGAGACAAACTTTCTTGTCGATGCTGAAAATTACCGTTTTTGAATCTGGGGACTTGGCCTGAATCATCGAACAAACCGGCCTAATAATCATGTAACTTTATAATTAAAATTGTTACTTTATGTTATTCATGATAATTATTATTATCACTCATATAATTATAATTCAAATTTGTTTATAATATACTCTCTCAAAATAGGCTACTTACTCGTTGCCAGCGCAACGCCAATATTATAATTAGTTATCATTATTAGTGGAAGTTTTTATAATCTTCACTGTAAATGATTTTGTATTCATGAAACTGTATTTTGCTTTAATGTTTGTAAAATTATTTGTTTCTGATTTGGCAATAAATCTTTCTTCATTTCAATGAGAAGGAAATGAAAAAGTTTCCTTCAATGGATACCGTACCAGAGAAGATTTCAACCAATCAATCGCATGTCAGTAAATTGCATTTTTTCATTGCGTCTATGCATCATATTACAGAATAGGAATGATTTATTAATTGATTGGCTTTCATTTCCGAGGCGGGCGAAGTGGATAGTTTCTAGAGAATGGATAGTATCTATAGTTTTTTTATGGTCATAAACAACTACTTTAGTGGCGAAGCGTGGTATTCTCAGTATACTAAGTATACCACGCTTCGCTACGGAACTACTTGATGTATGTGTTTGTTATGCAAGTGATTGGTTAAATGAAATATTGTTTATTTACGTTTCAGGTGTCGTGGGTAGCAAGCGTGAGCATGCTGGGCGCGCTGTTCGGAGGCATGTTCGGCGGGCTGGCAATGAGTTCGGCCGCAAGAGGTGCTGGTGTGCGTCGCTGCCTTCTCCGGCGCCTGGATCATCTACCATGTTCGCCACCAGCGTCGGTCATGTTCTTCACCGGCTTCGTCGGCGGATTCTGCTGTGCCATCGTGCTGCTAGTTTCGCAGGCTAGTTTGCTGTTCACAAACAATTATTATTACTACAAATTATGCATTGCACTATAGATTATCTTAGATTTTATCACATAAACAGAGTTGGATAGATAATTTGATTTTATTAATTTTCCCCACTTTGAAGATCATACAGAGTAAGTAGATGAGGAAACAATACCACAGATGAAAAATTAAAAAGTTGAAACTGAAACAAGATAGTTTGAACTAAATAACCAGATAACTTATAGCAGGATCCTTTTAACTTGTCAGAAATCAGCTGTTTCGGTAATAATTAAACAGTGATTTCGACACAATAATCGAAAGGCTTAGAAGTCTTAAAGACCTTTAAAGTCTTTAAAGACAACACCCATTTGTGAAGATTTTCAAAGGAATAACCTTCTAAAAGACCTTTTTCATAAACTGCGAGGTTCTGCATTTGTAGGTTAAGTATTGTGATCATATGCTCGTCGATCATATGTTTTCTGACAAGTTAAAAGGATCCTGGTATACTGATCATACAGATCATAGTCTAATAATGTTTTGAAAAATGGAATAACTAAATAACCAGATAACGTACTTAATACAGATCATAATAATGTTTTGAAAAATGGTTCCTGTTTTCTACAACATGTGCCTACTAAATTTGAATAATAGATTCCAACTGTAGAAGGAAAGCAAAAAATCAAGAATTAGGTTTTCTCAATAAGTGGTTCCAAGAGGAATAATTAATTGTAATTAGTTGTAGAAATGTTTGTTACTGTATGGTATTGTCATGGAGAAAGCATTACACAATAGATATCTCATGGGATAGGAAACGCTGTGGCGATTTTCACTGTACGGTCAATATTCTAGGCCACTTCACAAAGTAGAAAGGAAAGGAATAATTTTTTTAAAAATTAATTCTCCTATTCCTATCCTTTCTTCTCTGTGGCCACTTGTAGTTCTGTGCGGTCAGTCTGCAGGCGCAAGTGATTTTAATTTTATTTTTTTAACAGGCTTCATTTTTTAATTATTTTTTGTTACCATTTAAACACAGAAATACCATAGAATCCTCAAGGATATCGCCACCATCTTCCGTTCAAAAACCGGCCTTTATTTTAAGATTTTCCTCCACTCCCGTCTTTCGGAGGAGACGAAGAGCCGTCGGTCCCGACTGCCTAAAAACAGTCGTCATCTCTCATCATCACCCCTCTTATTACCCACGCACAAGCCATTAAATATATATCCTTTAAGAAGGACAGACCCCATGTTAAAAATTCAGCCCAATTCGGCAGGTAGAAACGCTGGTTCTAAGCATTCGAAGCGAGGCAGCGCTAAGTGGATTCTTTCAATGCCCTCTCATGCCCTTTCTCTCACACCCTCAACACGTCTCTCTCACACCTCGCCCGCGCTCTCCACACGCTCTCTTTCTTACCCTCAAGATCGCTCTCTCAGAAAGGGACCGAGGAGGAGCTCTGGTGGCGAAACGATAAAGTAACTTGAAGAAAACCAGTAGGCAGAATTTTGGCCATAAGGTATGTCCTTCTTAAAGGATATTATATATTCAATGCACAAGCCAAGAGCTCATGTGGGCATCACCCTCAAAAAAAAGATTATTTCATAATCTACTTTTGTAATGCTTTCTCTATGGTATTGTTTTGGGTGAATCAATTGTATTTGTTTATTCAGGCTGAAATTAATGTACGACTGATTTGTTTCAGGTATACATAAGCGAAATAGCAGTGCCGGACATCCGAGGATGCCTGTCGGCGGTGCTGAAAGTGTCTTCGCAAATTGGCGTGCTGGTTGGCTTTGCAGCGGGGCCTATCTCGACTGGCGCCAGTTGGCTCTGGTCTAGCCAGCAGTGCTCCGCTCATGCTGCTAGTGTGTGCTCTCTACATTCCCGAAACGCCCAGTTTCCTAGTGTTGGCGGGTAGAGAGCGGGACGCGGCTGCCGCTCTGAGATGGCTGCGGGGACCGGACGCCGACGTGACCCGGGAACTGGCCACGCTGCGGGACAACGTGCGGGCCGGACGCACGCTGCGGCCCGCCGGCGGACACGGGCATGGACTGGCACTGATCATGCAGCCCGTGTTCATCACCTGCGGGCTCATGCTGTTCCAGAGGTTGTTCCAGTACAGCACTTAATTTTTTTGTATTTGTCCAGTTAACTAATAGCAAAGGAGTAGGAACAACAAATATAAAATAATCATGAGTACAAATCTTTCAAATCAAATCAAATGGCATAAGATAGAACAACAGACATAATCATTACTTGATAACTAATTATAATGTTTGATAATCTATTCAACAACATTTTTTAACATTTTTATTTATTTATATAACAACATAGAGCTGTTCAACTCTTATGAAATATAATTCACTAATGTGTAAACATCAATTCATCATTCATTTTCACATTTAATATTTGTTGAACAAGAACGTCTAAAAACCATTTACAGGAAACTCAACGAAATTAAAAATGGAACATTCTGCTAACATTTGTGAATACTGAAAAATTGGAACTTTCAAAACTGAACACAGACTAAAATTTTATCACATAAGCACTCAATAAATTTTGTTCTCAATAAATTGAAATAATCAGGATAGACGAGGGCGATTGAATAGTTGATACCCTTTTTTATATTAACCGTATGATGTAACAATTTTTGTTCAACTTTTTTGTGTTTTACTGATTTACTCATAGCAAATTACCAATATGAACTATAAAGCTTACTCCCAGTTGAGACCTTTTTTTTTTATAACAGTATGTTATAATTTTTATTAAATTTCTTCTGTGTTTTCTCATTTTCTTATAGTCAATGAGCAATATGAATTAATGCTCACTCCCAGTTGAGACCTCTTTCCTTGATAATAACAATATGTTATTATTATTTTTGCCTAAATTTTTTTTTGTTTTTCACTGATTCACTCTCAATTAATGGCACTAATATGAACTAATGTTCACTCCCAGTTGACAGTTTCCTTGCTGGCTGATTCTCAAGTCTCCATAGTTTTTGTATTTCCCATAGTAAGGTGAAAGAATGAGACCAATAATGTTGTCTAGTCCACTATTCCTCATTGTGGAGTGGAGAACATTGGTCACATTTGTTTTACATCAACTTTCATTCTGTGGAGAAATCCCACAACATCTCTGAATCAAGTGTAGATGATTTATTTTTGATTTAAGAGTAAAACGTTTTTTACCAAATTAAAATAATACTGTAGAAGTTCACCCCGTGCAGCACAAAGTACCGCTCACTTAATTTTTCTAAAATTCTTAGTTTTAAATACTGTAGTTGCTATTTTGACTATCTGAAGCTGACAGCAGCTCAGTCATACCAATGAAATCCTACCTTGTACAGTGAGACCATTTATAGTCACTGTAGTACTTTTAGAAAACCTTTTCTAATCTCTACTATGTGGCATTTCACAAACTCAGTACTGTAGATTTAATAATTTAGTAGATACATTTTAATACCAACAGATGGTTTTTGTTTTTTTTTCTCCCATTTAAAATGATTATTTTGAAAAACAATAGAGCCTGCAGAAATTCAATTTTTTATCTTTCTTTTGACGCAGACCGCATCAAAATCGGTCTGCTCAAACTTCTCTACGAACTTTCCAAAATCTACTCTACAAGGCACCATACTCTTTTGATATAATAGATGTTATCTTACTCAACTGAATTGAGTTAGGTAACTGTGAGTTGTTAACTGTGATGTTGTTTGTAATTCGCCATACTTCATTCACTAGTTTTATTACTTACTAATATTGTAATAATGAAAAAACAACAAGATATTGTCAATTATCACGATTTTTAATAATAAGAAACATTACAACAAGTCTTGTTGTTTTTTCATTATGAGTAAGTATCACTACATCTCACCAGACACTGTGTCAGAAGTTTTACTTACTAATATTATATTTACTTACAATAGTCTCATGATTGTGCCGTAGGTTTTCGGGCGTGACGGCCTTCAACTCATACGCAGTGAGCATCTTCAGAGAGACTCTGGGCGGCATGGACCCACACGGCGGCGCCCTAGCCATGGCTTTCGTTCAGCTGCTTTCCTCGCTGCTATCCGGCCTTCTCGTCGACTCGGTCGGTCGTCTGCCGCTGCTAGTCGCGAGCAGCGTTTTCATGTCGCTAGCACTGGCCTCGTTCGGCTCGTTCGCCTACTATGAGCAGATACAACGGCAACGGCACGCCGCAGCCGCAACCGACCACGACTGGATTCCGCTGCTTTGTGTGCTCGTATTCACCATCGCCTTCTCCATGGGAATATCACCAATCTCGTGGCTACTCGTCGGCGAACTGTTCCCGCTGGAGTATCGCGGACTCGGCGGTGCGTTGGCCACCTCCTTCAACTACGCATGCGCGTTTGTAGGCGTCAAAACCTTCGTCGATTTTCAGGAAATGTTCGGACTGCACGGAGCCTTCTGGCTCTACGCCGCCATCTCGGTGTGTGGCCTCTGCTTTATTGTCTGCTTTGTGCCCGAAACCAAGGGCAAAGACCTCGAGGAAATGGACCATAGATACGCGAGGACTTAGTATTACGGCTGTTCATGCGCATTTGTAGGACCATTTTGTAATTATTTGTATGATAATTTTAATTACTGCTGTATCGATGAACAATGTTCGACCGTTATAGTGATTCTCAGGCTGGGAGGAATTCATGAAGACACTCCATTCCAATTGAAGTTTTTCTGAGGATTTTTAATTATACAATTTGAAGTAAACAGCATACCAGCAAGAAAAATCCTGTGTGCAGGATTATAAAAATGGAAGTGATGCTCATTTCCTGAGAAATTATTTAATTATTTTTTTAAATTTTACAATTTGAAAATTTGGATTAAACAGCATACCAGCAAAGAAAATCCTGTGCTTGGGATTATAAATGGAAATGGTATTTATTTTCTGAGGATTTTTTTTTTTAATTCTAAAATTTAAAATAAACAACATACCAGTAAAGAAATCCCTGTGTGCAGGATTATGAATGAAAATGGGACTCTGCCTTCACACAATTCTAAAGATATAATATGATTTTTTTGATTTCAGTAGTATACTAGCAGCAATTTTCTATGGGTGCTGCCAACGTCATTCATTGTATGGGTACATCTTTAATTCACCTATTCCATTCATTTCATTGAAAAACTAAAGATCTTCTCTAAAGAAAGCCTATTAATATAATTTCTGTATCTTGAGTCATTGCCTCCAACTCTATCACACATTATTATAGGTGACAAGAATTAATTTTAGAAATACCTTGACAAACCCTCATACTCCTTCTGCAGGATGATCAAATATCAAATTGTATTTATTGTGGTTTCTTGCATTTTAATGGAATCCTGCAGATGTGAGAATTTAAACTATAAATAACGCGAACATTGTTCATTGGTTGTACTTATTTATAAGATATTCTAGTAAATAATTCTTTCATCGATATGAAATCAGTTATAATATAGGGAGAGAGAGATAAGTTTTGTTTGAAAAAAAATTATTCAGATTGTAAGTTGAAAAATACTCGTAAGAATCAATCCCTTTCATGTGTTCTACACGCTGTTATCAATATGATAGAAAGATTTCAAATAATATTTCATTTTTCATAGTACTATATTAGGAAATATTGTCATTTACGCATTGCTCAAATATAGTCAAGATTCTTCCAAAGCTTAGGTAATAAATTTAGATAATGAGGTGAGTTCAATCAATTATAACACCATACCGTTTCGGAGTGTTTATTATAGAATTATCATGAAACAATCTTTCAAAACAATGGAATTCAGTTATGTTGGCATTATACCGCAATCATGGATTAATTGACTCATCTCATTTTTATAAATTTAAATTTTCCAATGTGAACCAGAAATACAAACAAAATCAATACAATAATGTATTCGCCAAAATGATAGAGCCAGAGAATAATCATTTGTAAGTACATATTCATGAAATTCATATTATTTCATCCATGAATTTATGTAGGCTAACATTTTCAGGACAATAATAGAAAACACATTATTTGAATGACCATAAGACAATAAATATTATGAATGACTTTACTCAATCACATAAAAATAATGTGGCATATCATTTAAAAGAATTATTATTAACAATGAAAAAGCCTTCTATGGATACCTTCTTGGAGTACCTATTCTCGATTTTATTGCTCATAATATGATTGAGCTTACTATTAATGAATGATGGGCAATTCGGTGTAGAAAATTGGCATCTTCAATTTTTAATAAAAATGTGCTGAATAAACTTTCAATATCATATTAATTCAAACACCACTTCGAGGAATGAAAAACTCAGTTACAGGTGACAAAAATAATTTTGAACAAATTTCATTTTTTAATCATATAAATATTGTGCTCATTCCAATGTTGAAAGTTATCTTTCTTATAATATTGTTGTAGAATTCAACCATTTCTAGACTACCAGATAACCCTCCAACGTTAAGAAGAAGGTCGAAAGAATAGCCTAGGCCTACGCTATTTCAGCAAATGCGTTTTGAAGTGATGAAACTCCGTTATTCGAACAGTAAATAGTAACTTTTCTCTCCATCCCAAAATGTTGATATTTATGTGAAAGAGTTCAATTAAATTTAATGCTGCAAATTGAAAAGAAAGTTGAGTATATTTTTTATAATATCGAATTATAATCATAATTTGAAAAACTGGTTAATTGGTCATGTTTTTCTTCATAATTCATATCAAATGTATACAGGCTGTATTTTATTATTTGAAACTTGTTCAGTATTTATTCCATGCAATTTTGATTTCAATAAGTATTATCATAGAGAAAGCATACGTATGCTTGACCTATGCTGTCTCTATGTTATATTCTAATCAACTTGATCCACAACTACACCTCAGGGTACCTGACCCAATGTCCTTCCTCGAGTATGTTATATTCATGCAATTTCAAATTCAGAATCAGAATTTTATTAACAATTTTTAAACTTTTGAGTAATTTGTTTTTAATTTTACTTCAAAAAACTTTGCTTTTACTTGCAAATTTAATATTAGATTGCAATGACTGCTTGCACTTTATTGATGATTTTTTTATAGTTTAGTTAGCTCGATTTCAATTTCGATATTATATTTTCCTTTAATCAGTTTTCCAGTTTTCAGTCAGGTTATTGATCACAAGTACTTAATATATAGGCCTACTGATTTACTAAACTTCAGAACTCTTAAAATATTTGCAGCATTAAAGGGAACTGTTACGCACAGTGCATTATAATAGAAGGCAATCAATATCATCTTGCATTGACTGTAAGCTTTAAGTTTAGGAAGTTATTGTTTTTATATCGAACATGTCCCCTAAACTGTGCCTTTAGTAAACCGGCTCTTATGTTCTAGTTGAAAGCTATTTCTCATCGTTATTGAAGTCACTGAACAACGACAAATAAATATTCATCAATTTTTGATCATAACAGTGACGATAAAATTTCATATTCTACAAATCTGCGATAATTGTAATTTTGTATTGATATCTTCAAACAAAACCACTCATTTTCATTTTGTTCAATTTGAATTCTTGAAACTCCTGAGTGTTTATTCCTCATTTTAATAATTCTCTGTACATATTCTTTCAAATTGAAACTTCTAAGTCAAAATAAACATAGTTGACATCTATATCTAGTGATGTTTTGCCTAAAATGATAATTTGTATCTACAAACATTAATGATATTCATATGACAATAATAAATTGTATTCTGCAAACACTTTGAACAATATTGCGACAATAATTGTGCAACAATAATATACTAATAAGTGTTTTATATTATTCATCTTTCTTTAGTTGAATTCGATTATATTGTAAGTAACATTTAAGTATGGGCGAGTAGAGTTGAATTCTTTACCCAAGATCAAAATCTTTGATATTTGGAACGTAATATAATCGGTGGTGTTATTGAACATGAACATATCTGAACATATCCCTGTTAAAACTTTTAGAACCTACATGAAAAAAAAAGTATGTGAAGAATGTAAACGTTATTCTACATTCGCAATGAAATTCAAATTCAAATTAGAAAACCATGAGTCATTTTAGAGGATAATACTCCATAATTTTGAAGATTAAATAAAATCTGGTGATTATTATATTCCTGCAGTAGAAACAAATTTTTAAACAGTTGAGAGTATTTAATAAGACATATCCAAACTAACAAAATTAAAAACCGAATTGAGAATAAAAGTAATTAAAAGTTTAATGTAAAACAAGTTTGAAGTAAATTTATAAAAATTATGAGTTTTCATCTATTCAATTGTATGAGCAATAGGATTAATAACAATTTTTGCATTTCAGTAAATGATATCCAATAAATAATTAATTCTAATATTGCAGTTTCTTTTTGATTAGGACATCTGTAACTTGAATTATTTGAAAAAAATGAAACCGGAATATGAGATTTGGATAGGCAATTGTTATTACTGGCTTTTCAACCAGCAAACCAGTATAAAATTTTACCAGTTCAACTCATGGAATTTGAGAATTTATAGAATTCGCTGAAAAATTCTAGCCAATAATCCACTCCATATTCCACAATATTACAGTACAACATTTCGTACTGTAGGCTACATATCCAATGAGAAAAATTTTTTATTACAGTAGTTCTAAGTAGATAAAAAATGATATCCTTAATTATTAATACATTATTAGTCATCAAAAACAATATTTCAATCCAGAATGGAAACAATAAATGACCTTGATTGTCTATTTTTTAATAAATTTCACGGAAACCTCACATATGATAATGTGCAACTTTTTTATGATGTTGATAATTGAACAGCATTGATAATGTTAATGATTTTATTTATTCAATGTTAATAGATTTTGGCTATCCTTACTTTCAAGTTTTCACTGTGATCGCATTTTTAAGGCTTGCTTGACAGACAACTTGCCAGACCTTGGACGTATAACAAAGTTGTTGGTGTCTCAAGATTGTCCTTTTTCCAATGGACTTCTTTAAGATCATGTAGACATCAGCTAACAACGGTTCAGAAACTTATTCCACTACAGTAGATAAATTTGTAATCAATATACACGCGAGTGGAAGACAATAATCTACTACACGACAAATAAAAATATAAATTTGATGAAATTAATCTGTGTCTTTTCAATCTGACTTTTCTGAAGTAGGCACATTTATTTTTGAGATTTTAAGAAGTTCTTTTCTAGTGATTTATCTCCTTGATAGAAAATTCTGTTTTGATGTAGCGTTTTTGAAAATGTTGAAACTTCTTCTTAATCAATGACTATGACAATATTATAATAATATTATTGCCTTAGATTAGAACTAGTCATCCCTCCTCTCTCCTCTACCTCACCTCACCTGTAGACTGATTTTCTTGTAAATTTCTATTCTTCTAATAGTGATAGTTTTGTATGAGTGTGTAGAGATTTTGAGCTTGAATCAAATTGTGAGAATGTAAAACTACATGTAATTATAGGGTTATATTTTTCAAACATTCAAAGTACTTATGTAAATAGTGATCAGATATTTCAATTATTTATAAAATATTATAATAATATATAAGGTAGACTAAAATACTGATAATTTTATAATTATTGTCGAATAGGTGCAATCGAAAGGCTTTCATCATCAAAAACATTTCAGTCACGTGAAAGGAAACATTGTATGATATTTTGTAGTAACATAATACTACAAACTACATAACATTGTTATTGTTAACTGTATATATTGCAATATACTACAATAACAATAAATTATTGTTGCAATGAAATAAACGATAATCGATTTTGAACAAAAATGTAAATAGTGCTATCAAAGTAGTATGGAAGTCTAAAGAGTGGTTGATAGCATTATCTGGATTTTCCTTCAATGGATTATTACACACTTCAGTCATGTTACTTAGGCTGTCCTTGCTGAAAATTCAAGTTGGAAAATAAAAAACGAAATAATTTACAAAAATTCAACTTCATACTCATTATTATTGATTAAACAAATTTTTTATCAGTCAATAATAATTTTCTCTTTACTGCTCCAAGTAGCTGATTCTTGAATCATTGATGATGAGTGGTCTATTAAAAAATATTATTTTCATTTCCATCTTAGGACATTCTTTAAACATTTACAATACAATTAGGAATCGTCTTGTTTGTTATTACTGATTGGATATTATCGTTTTTATGAGACTCAGTGCAAGTATTCAATCTAAATACTTGCCCTGTATATCTGGACAAAGCTTTAAAAAATTAATAAGATAAAATTACACTCCTCGACCTAATTTACTAGGCTGATCTGTAAACCCATATAATCTCTACAATTATTCATCCTGTTAAATTTTAAAAATTGATAGCATCTTCAACAGCCTACTAGCATTGCAGTTATTTAGGGCATAGTAATACAACAGGATGTGTCATTCAAAGAGCCATACACAGATGACCAATAAGGTATTTTCGTTAGTTTGTTGACAAAGTAGAGAATTAAGTTTGTATTTGACTAAAAGAGAATAAAACTGCAGGGGAATTTATTGTAAGGATCTACAGTATTGGATTACTTAGCGTAGAACATAGACTGATGCATGTTTAGACTATGTCGTTGTGTAGGATATCAGAAAAAAATAAAATAATTGGCTGATTAAACCCTCCTGATGGGAAATTCTGTTTGTACTCTCTTATAGTAATATCAGATATTACATATTTCAACGTTTAGGCTTACACCTGTGTATTTTCTAATATTCAAAATTTTGTTCAGTCGACTTGAACTCCAATTTATTACATTTAATCAACAGGTTACTTTGATTATGTTTAATCGCCGAATCCGCGGATGATACGTATTGTACATTCAGGAACATTATCTTCTATACGGTATACATTATCGTGATTGGAAGTAATTATCCAACTTTCAGTAACTTGCTGCAGTTTTCAGTATTTCTTTTTACTTTTATATTTCTATGTTTTACAAATAATATTCTGTTATTATTCATAAATAAGGTTCAAGAATTGGATAGCTGTATCGCTGTATGATTATTGATTAAATCTAGAAAAGTAACCTATTTACTGTTGTACAATTTTATAGGCTACTTTAGTTATCAATAACTCATAAGGATACATTGGAATTTGTTGGTAAACTTTTATTGATACATTTTTCAAAATGTGGTAAAAATCATAGTTAAATTCATTTCCTACTACAAAAGTATAATGAATGAGAAAGTGATATTAGAAAACTAATGGGTAAGTTATAGCCTACAATATCATGACATGATACAATAATAAAAAAATATATTACATTTTATCTCCATTCTTTTCAAAGTCATTTGATAATATTGTCAATTTCTCAGAAACGATTATAGTGATATGGTATTGTATGGAATGGGATGTCATCTGTGTTTGCGATAATGTACTTCATCTCATTAGTGAAAATTCAATGTCCTCACAATACTAATGCTTCCAATTATATTATATAAGCTTGTGAGTATATCTTATTATACTGTTGGAAATGTTAATTATTGAGAAATATTTTTTTAAATCGATAATTATTGTACCTAAATCGTGGTTTGTGTAGTGCTTTTGTAATACTAGACCTATATGAACATTATGTTGACAATAATAACGATAATAATTCTAATCATGAGAAAACATCAATCTTTGACAATAAGCTAGACTTCAAAAACTATATACAGCTTGATTCTGTTGAATAGAATTAATTGAGCTGTTCAATGTACAAAGATTATTTTTTGCTTGAGAATAAATTTGTATAATAAAATATGTTTCATTTCATTTTTGATTCTGTCATTGGATCCTATCTGATAGATAAGAATTGATTGAATTTCTCATCAGAACATTTTTTGCTCTCAACAGTGGAAACCCAAAAATAATTGCACCGTACATGGTATCAGTATTCTGATAAGATTATCCTTTTGATTCTAATTCTCAGCTATAGTTTATAGGTCGTAGCTATAGAAATATAGGTACTGATAGTTTCTACTGTACTATAGATAGCTACTATTATCTGATGATAAAAAGTTTAGGCCTAATCCAGTCTTATCAAATTTTGAAGACAGACAATTCAAATAACTCATTCTTTTCTATGAATAAATTGGATGACATGGGTTTTAATTAATCATCACATTATCACAATCAATGAGTCAACAGCCTAATGATTTTTTTTTGCTGAGGCTATGTTGACACATTATTCAAATGAAAAAGTGTTTCACCTTTATTCATGCATTCAAGTGATTCATATATGCACTCCTCATTACTCTATTCCTGTCAACGACTTGTGAAATTCAATGCCTTTTTCAAATAAATTGGTTTTAACGAACTTATAACCAATATTGGAAGAATTTATCGTATTCGATATTGGAACAACTTCTAATTATGATGATAGGAAAGCCGAACTCATTGAAGCTCACGATTATAGCCTTCATTTCTGAGTTTCAGAGTAGCCTACATTTTTTAATTAAAAATTCAATAAAATATAATTGAAAAAATTTGAATACATTGCTGGAGCTGCAGTAATTGACGGCGACACTTCTCCAAATCATAATATTTTCAATATGAATTGGCTCAGAATTCAATTACTACAGAAACTTCCAGAAATCCAAACTGTAGATGTGAATTGTTGCCTATCAGTTTATATTAAAATTGAGATTTTTTGGGTAATGATCAAGATTCAAGCTAAAATTACAAATTTTAAAGGTATTTGAATGTATAAAATTCAAGAGTATGAAGCCAAAAATAAAGAAAAGCACTTCATGGCGAAATTAGAAATTTTTACGTTTATAGGCTACTGCGTGGATGTGATCTAGTGAATAATTATCTTATTCATTGGATGAATGGAGCATGGAGTATGCTGAGGAGAATAGAATAGAATGACTGTCTTTATTTTGATCTAGGAGGGCGAAGTTAGGGCGCAGTCGGCCCTCTCTTACACTTAACCCTCAAAGCGTAACTCAAGAGCTGGGTTACGTAATTTTGGATAACAATGTAATGTTTGTGTATAGCCTATTTCTATAAAATGGTATTTTTTATAACATTTTTTACATCTATACTAAGCAATGTCACAAACTTTGATAGTGTCAAAGCCTTTATAGGCCTAGGCCTAATGAAAATTTGCTTTTCAATGGTTAACTAGAAGTGAAATGTTACCTACCTATTTATTCTTGAAAACAATATAATGATAACTGTATAATAAAATGAAATGGGTAGGCCGTTCCAGTGATTCAAACCTCTTTCAAAGGTAAGCTAATATTCATGAATGAATATTATTCAATCTTTTGAATGAATATAATGAATATATTTTAATCTTGAACTGATAGGGTGTGTCTCAGACCTCTTCCACATTTGATCAACCGGAACAAGTGTTAAAATGTTTAAAGGATGTGATATTTGAAATAATTGATTAATAAAAGTATGTGATTGCCAAAGTCCTGAGATTCTATCAGGTTTATAATAATTGATTACTCTACTGTTCTAAGAGTCTTTTGAGTCATTCAGCATCTTCTATGGAGTCTAGCGAATATTTTTTCTCCTGAGTATTTCATGAGAAAATAAAACATTGTTAAGAAGGTTGAAAACTCTCCCCCTCAACAATAATCGAAAGTAATCACATTCACATTCATAAAATTCATGTTGGTGGAGAGGATCACACATGAAACTTTTTCTGGCATTTCAAAAAAATACAGTAATACGCCGATTATCCGAATTAATGAGGATTATTAGGATTGATATTGATTACTAATCGTACATAGACTAGTATCGAAGAACAACGAAGTGTCACACATATAGAATAAACTTCAAGTTTAACAATCACAGAGTGGAGCTGATATGGAAAACAAATAAATATTAATCTTAGTGAAATAAAAAATACAAAACTCTTTTTTATTGAAAAAATTCTTGGAGGAGGGTGGAGGAGAGGAGGAGGAGGAGGAGGAGGAGGAGGAGGAGGAGGAGGAGGAGGAGGAGAGAAGGAGGAGGAGGAGGAAGGAGGAGGAGTAGGTGGAGGAGGAAGAGGATGAGGAGGATTAGAAACTATTTTTTGTAGTTCAATAAAGACGCAGTTTATGCGACCTGGGATGTTCTTGTTCTTTTTTTTTTAATCTAGGAACTTCCCTCCTCGTCAATTTAAAAAAATATTACGGCGGTAATTGTAAAATTGATGATAATAATCATTATAATTACAGACGTATCTTGTTATAAGTTTATTCCATATTTATTGAACTCGAATTGAAAAGGGGGCTGACCGGACACAGAACACTTGACAGGGGGTGGTGGTTTCAAATTCCGCAAATCCACTGCAAGGTGCAAGCTTCTCTCGTGGCTTGCAGTGGCGCGCAGTTTGAACTTGAAACTGCTCCTACACACCGGTTTGCTGCCGGTGTCCGGTCTCCACGCTACCAGGCATGCTTGCATTGTAAACAAACCGTTTTTGCTGCAGCTGATAAATGTTTTGTATAGAAAGGCTTCGATGCTTCGGTATATCAACAGAGTCACATGTTCAACTGATAGTAGAAGGGGAAGCTGAAAAGTTAGTCACGTGACACCTCTCTTTGCCCCCACCACCGTGACTGGCGGCTAAAGACCATGGAACGGCCGCCAGTTATCTATCCGGCAAGTTTTCTGTTCTCAGTTCTCTTCTCCGCCTCTATTCAACGTTTACTGTTCTGTTCGTTTTCTGCTTTCGTAATTCCTTCGGTTCTTCTTGCTAGACTTTTTTTTAATTTTACCAACAAGGAAACTACATCATGAGCAAGTCCTGCGAATGGGGTTACACTGAGCAAAATGGTAAGTAAAAACAATGATTCTACGAAATGTTCTGCCTTCTTACCGGCTGATTTTGACAGCAGAAAGCACATGTAGTAATGTCAACATTGAGATTTTAGTAGGTTAGTCATGTTTTACGAGCAATCAACATTGAAAGAAACTACAAATGTTATATTGTCCTCTTTTTAGAACATGGTTTGTGCTTTTTCGAGTACAATAGAAAAGAAATTTAACAACTACCATTACAATATTTTACTTTTATTGAAGGATCTGAAACTTGAAAAAGTTAGAAAAGCTGACATTTTAACTCCGGAACAATGTCATTTTTTAATTATAAGGCCAGCCCTACCTTGAAATACTTGTAAAACCTTGTAATACCTTGAAATGATATTGTAAAATTGATATTGGTATTTCAATATTTGACATTGATGTTAAGAAAGATTTGGGAACATCATTCTACTAAACATTTAAGTACCTAGACAAAAATATTTCCAGTAAATTGATAACCGGTTGATTTGTCTGTTGGTCTTTACTCTTGTTCTTTATCATTTTGATTATGAAAATTATTTGAAAATTAGAATATGTCAGAGCAGATGGAATGACATCCCTCATGCATTAATCTCTCAGAAAAATCTATGTAAATACAGTAGAGTTCCGCTTATCCGTCCTTCGCTTATCCCGTTATCCGTCATTCCGTATTATTCGGCATAATAATCAGAGACGAAATTGTTCAAATTCCAACCTCTCACAACAAACCTCAACCATTGTACAATGACTTATATTAATTTTATACAAATTTGTTTGGACTTATATTGATGTTTTTTCACATACAAGATTTAATATTACAACTTTTTCAATCAGTTGAAAAACTTTTTAAATAATCCCTATTATCCGTCATTTTCGATTATCCGGCCCTCTGCCCGCCCGTTTATGACGGATAAGCGAGACTCTAATGTAATATCGTAATTCTTTACAAGTTTATTCGGTCATTGTAGCAGCAATATCAGATTGATTATTTTATGTATTCTCAATAATTTTTATTTAAAGTTTTCCATTGCTTTTTTATACGATGTGATATCTCATTCCTCCTTGCGACTATTTTTTCACATTAATTTATGAAAAGGTGTTTTCGAATTTTGGATGTGGCCTATAAAGCAAAGCATATTATAGTACTTGAAAATTGAACTTGAACAGTTTCTAATTACTACAGAACAATAAAATATTATATTCATTTGTCGACGGTATTTACAAATCTCAGAGAGAGCGAATTGTGAGTTCATCATTGATCTTCAAAATGCAGTAAGTTACCTTGAAGAATATAGCCTGCTTACTCCATTAGAACTCACCCTCTCGAAACCACTAATTCATTCGAATAAGTTACAAATTATTCAAGAGTAACTTAATAGGTTTGAAATGCGGGTGCATAATCGAAAATCAAGAAATTATTGAATAATTGATTTGAAAATTTTCTTTCAAATCGTCGAATTCTCCCCATCAATTAATAGTAAAACACCATTTTACTATTGTTATTTTCATTGGAATCGGAATTACTTTCAAAGAGAATCTATGAATGAACTCTAGCTATGAGCTACTAGCTATGAATGAACTCGCTTGGTGTTTTCTATTAATTGAAATAAAATCTAGTGATCGGTAATTCTGGAAACCTCAAATAGGATTTAGTTTATGGCTACTACCAATTCTCTCACATCCCAGAAACTAATACTGTGTATAACAGTGATTTAGAAAGTGGGAAAACGTAACAATTTCTAATTTTACTTGCTACCAATTCCAAGTGTTGTTGGCTACTTCAAATTACGGTATTGCATAGAGATCTGAAGACACTTTAAATTTAATAGGTACAAATATGGAGTGTATAATAATCAAAAAATAATTTACATTCGAAAGGAACAAAGAAGGCTATATCTTTCTCCTTCATGTCATGGAGTCGGTCTGACGCATCTAAATAACTATCAAAATTTTATTTGTTACAAAAAACATGTACATGCATTATCAAGTGAAATGAAACACAGTTCAATTTGGAAAATACAATTGCGCTTCCAGAACATTCGAAAACTGCGATCTGCATGAAAGTCTACTTTTTATGAAGTGTAAACGAACATAAATTTTCATTACTCATTATCAAGAAACATTAATCAAGAACCTAAACTGACGCAAAAGCAAGAATTTCAATTAGTCAAAATACTGTAGCCTAGGCAGTAATGTATTATGCGAATTAGAATCTTCTCATCTCATCAACATTAGGCTAGCTGACCCTGGAATACTAATGAACCAACCACACATTACTGATTAACCTCATCAATTTCGCATTATTATCAGCATTATTGCTGGGCTGCTCCTTTTATCGCAAGGTCTTAAAGTCAAAGTGTTCAGGTCACCCAATAAATTTTTCGATTCGCGTAGTCTATTTTAGCATATATGGAGATAAATCTCCTCTCATTTTATGGTTAGAAAAACTTTCGCCGATTGTATTCGTTATCATAACGATTTGTAGTTTAATTAACTGGCAGTACAATACAATTGAAATGACCTCAATGACCTGCTAGATC
The DNA here is from genome assembly GCA_017141395.1 of Laodelphax striatellus. Lineage (NCBI taxonomy): Eukaryota > Metazoa > Arthropoda > Insecta > Hemiptera > Delphacidae > Laodelphax > Laodelphax striatellus. The sequence continues at coordinate 6,477,153 of CM029530.1, forward strand.
AATTTCTAGTTTTAAATCTCTCATCACTTTTAACAAGTTTCTTAAATCGATTTCCGTGGTCAGATTGCATCATTATAATATGCTTCATCATAATTATTAGTTGTACTCTGTTTTACCTGTTGGAAACTCATTTGAACTGTTTATTTTCAATGTGATAATTTAGCAATCAAATTTTCTTAAGTGCGAGTGTCATTTTTGTGTCAAAGGCAAAATCATGTTATATTTTTCAAAAATAATTATATCTTTTTCCAAAAATCCTGACCCTTTTCCAATTCTTTGGCAAATCATTTTGCATATCATAAACAACAATATATTATAATGTAATTATATGACAACCCCATTCTCCGTTGGTAAGGCAATTACTTATCTAAAGTGATAATAATTATTCTGCGTCATTGTAACAATACCCCACCTTAGAAGTTAAAAATTACTACTTGCCTCGAGCTCAAGGAGATATCGTATGTCTTATTAGTGTTGGTGAGGTAGGCCATAGATAAGACGTCAAAATATGATACCTTTCAAGTGAGTGCAATTTATTTACACTCTTGAAGTTCGTATTAAATTTTATTGTTACCTTAGGACGGGAAATACTATATTTCAATAGTCGACTGGCTAATTCAGCCATAATTTCAACTAATAACCTTGAGTTGATAGTAATTCTTCACGTGTTGAAAGTTATTGTAGCCCAAACTAATAGCTGCTGTTTATTTTGATCGTTTTCAGAGGTTTCAGGTGTTGAAGTATTTCGAGTTACACTGTGCTAAAATGAGCATTAGGCTAGGCGTAGGGCCTACACCGGTTAGACAAGACAAGACGAGATTAGTCACTTTTAGTCACAGTAATTCACATAGTTTCTTATGAAGCAGCACACACTGATGCAATCGCTAATCGGTGTGTGTTTCATGAGCAACTATGTGAATTACTGTGACTAAACGTGACTAATCACGTCTTGTCTTGTCTTGTCTTGACTAAGCGGTGTACGCCCAGCCTAAGGCTACTCCGTCCGGCATTATTCGATCATAACTCACGATTGATGAATTTATAAATTTTGTATTAAATTTATTTTGAAAACACATCACCAGCAGTTGCAAGACATTCTAAATGGGTCTTGAATTTATAGTAAACTCACGCAACAATAATTCAAATTTAGCTTATCTCCCAATGTCCCAAATCAACAAGAAACAGCCTAGCCTAGTTCGTTTTTATTGAATGAATTTGAATTCTAATTTGACACCTTGTTATTTCATAAATTCATATAGGCCTACATACCATTTCATATTAAATTTCCTTGTTATTTCATTTGAGCACCTGATAAGATTAATATATCATTAATAAATGATTCACTTCAATTTGATTTTCTATAGTAGATCAAGAAGCTGTGAAGGTCTCAAGGAGTGGTATCCACTTATATTATGTATGATACATGACATAATACTTCCGTATACGGTGGGGAGAGTTCTCCTTCCTTATCAGTTTCCTTTCTTTTTATTAATTTAATTTGATTTAATAGGGATTTTTCATCCAATGGACTGGACTCTTGATTGTTGGCAGGCAAAATTAGTAAGGGAAGGGCTATTACTAAAATAAGAAATATTTTTAGTCCAGTTGCTAATTTAGCTAGTTGTTTTAATCCCCTTACCTTAGGAAGTTTTTCGTGTGTTGAGATTTTTATGTGAGGCAATATTGTAGGCTGAATACCACTATGCATCATCAAAATGATACATTATGTACTTTATAAAGCATGATTGCAGCACTTGCAGTTGCACTTCCTATTCCATGCACCACTCTCCAGATACGAAAAACAAAGTATGACTGAGTTTTCAGCATGCATGTTACACAGATCAATGCCACAGTAGTTGTGGAATTAATGTCCACAACTTCTCCAACTCAAATTTGCACTGCTAGCATAGTCTTCTTGAAATAAGTTCTTCAAAGTTTTTCAGTTCTTCTATTCAGTTTTTGTAAAACTTGTATCAGTTCTTTCCAAATTTGTGAATCGTTTATTTCTCTTCTCCTATAGCCTACAGTACTGTACCAGTTATCAGGCCAACTCCTATTGTAAAGAACGAGGCCTTATTCCTTTTCTGATCCCTTCTCGCTAAAGAAATGAATTAAATTTATCAATTCCTGTTCCTGTTTGTTCCAGTACTCTAGATAGATCATTGAAGATCAAAACAGAATTTTCACAATTCACAGCTTCCCAGTCAAGCGAATTATTCTATCGAAACACTGTTTGTCATCAATTGGACTATCTTCCATACTTGGATGAATGCCTTGAATAATGGAAAACTGGCCTAATTGTGTCAATCGCATGATCCGGAAGCTGCCGCGGTCGGCTGCTGTTTTTACGTTTCATTAATCTCGGATACTGATTGCCAAGGCAATGCCACTGCCCTGAGATCCCACAGCTGAGAGCAGAGTGCTCTGCCAGCAAGGTAAACCAGTATTGTACTATACTAGCCAGGCATCAAACCGGCCAACAATAATTCAATCGTTATCGGTTATCTTTTACAATTCCAACTGTTCACTGTTCAACTCTTCTACTCAAATACCGGTAATTGATGAGCTCATTCGCATGCCTTCCAATGTTATAATGCGAAAATATGCACGTGCCAAATGACGTCAAAAGGATTCTCTCATCGAAAGCAGAGAGAATATAGAAGTGGGACTATTTCTATATTCTCTCATTGAAAGCAGTCATCAAAGGTTTGATGATATTCTACAAGAAAGTAAATAAGATTTGAAGGTAGATTTGTAAAGTTTCTACTCGAAAGCAGCCCATGAATCGTTGGTCTTTGGATTCCTGGCATTCTTCAGTATTCGAGAACGACCTACTTCTAATAATGTAATGTTATTGTTTCGTCCTTTCTAGTGGTAATTTATTTGAAGCTTCTGTATTGATTGCCTTCCAAAGCTAAAAGATCTCAGATAAAACCAGAGTGTAGATGATCTATAGTAGTATCTCAGAGTAGATGATCCTTAAAATTCCATGAATATTCTCAAGAGCCTCAAATCATATTCAGTTCAGTAAAAATAATGCTGACTTCTCATGAGCAATGTTTCAATATTGTCACAGACTAGATATAAATATATATAAATGCTATATACTAGTTTTATTCCTTATTTAATGCCTTGGTTTATACCTTAGTTTTATACTAGGATATACCTTGCCTGTGGTGTTGTTGTGATAATGTATGTTGAGAGACTCCGTTTTCTCTATAACATATAAATTTCATATTTTCGTGATAGTAGTTGATCAGTTGAAAGTTTTCATCAATTTGTATCATGAAACAGTATTATTTTCATAAAATACAATTTTATTCTTCTGCTTCTGTTATTTATTAAATATTGTGAAACGTCATCTCAATTATATTTCGTGGTTAAGTGGTAGAGTGGACATCATTGTCCAAACTTCGCCACGTCAGTAAAATAAAGAAGTCATTCTATTTTATTTGCGTACTCGTTTTTCTATATTTGGTCTCGTGATATATTCAGGTCTCATTGAGACTGGAGTTGAATAAATTTTAAATCGTGTGACGTTTTATTCAAGCCCAAAAGCATATTCCACTCAATTGCATGCCTCAAATTCTACAAAACTCAGTATGTAGGCAAATCACATAGGCAATCTATCATGATTTGTTTCACTTTGTCTCACCAGTTTTCTTGTAGACTTTTATGATACGAGCGTAACAAATCTTCGACAATTCAAACTCATAAAATTCTGAATGGAATTCGGATTCATCATGAAAGGCAGATTGATATTCAACACACACACGACAAGAAATGATAGATTTATTTATTGACTGTTAAACTTCATGACTTCAATAGCCTTGATCATATCCGCCACACGATCTTTCAAGAATATTTTTCACGAGTTTTTCTTCCTCCTCTTCCAAATAATAGACTGTATAATTTATAAGTTACAAAGTTTGATACGTAATCAATGTTCAGTATCATATCATTCCATAGATTCTAAAGAATATAGATTATACTGAATATAAAAATATCATTCATCTTAAATAAATATCGTATTAGTATAATATATCGATATTAGTAAATATCGTATGTCTATTTTCAGCAACTGCTTATTGTTGTATTGTTGTCAGTTATGGTTCCCGACAGAGAAGTAAAAATACTGTATGTTACGGTTTACCCTGTCTTTCAATGAGTTAATCTCCACCCTTGGGACTTTTGATCTATCCTTTTTCCTCTGGTAAGAGGGATTGATCTCCAAAAACAATAATCAATTTCTGCGTGTATTTTTCGATGGTATGGCCTGTTTCTCTATTTTATTGAGTATCAATCAAGTAACTGGATAAAAAGATTCCCAAAGCATCATAGCTTATTAACAAATGAAGCTTAACTTCTGTATTCTTTCTATGGCTATGTCATGCTGTCATATTACTGTTCATTGAATAGATGAATGTTTGAACGTGTCCAGTCAATTATTCTGAACAGACCCACATGTATAAATAGAGTACTATATACGTACAATGGGCAACTTCCACCGCGGTTTGGTATGAAGATTGTAGAGGTTCACAGAGGCTGACGTCATATGCCACTCCAATGAACTCGCCAGACCTAGGCCAATGAATTATACCAACTTCCGACAGGAAGAGTCAAGGTCACTCCAAGGTTGTGGACAACATTTATTATCAGGAGCGGTTGGTTGGCTGCATATTCACAGGTTTAAACTGTGTAATAGGAGATAGTGATATCAGTAAATGATAATGTAATAGTAATAGCATAGACCAACTCGTATAGTTAAATTGTATAGTTAGTCTATGGTAATAGGTTAAAGTAGAGCAGTGAATATGATGTCTATTTCTCCTTTCTTCGGGAATTTCGATAGGAGAGAGAAAGGTCTACCTAGTTCAAATTAGCCACAGACGACCAATCCCGTCTCTCGGAGGAGACGTTAAGCCGTTGGTCCCGGTTGCCTGAAAGTAGTCATCTCCCTCCCATTACCCACGCACAAGCCTAGAACTGATTTGAGCATCACCCTCACAAAAAATTAGAGCAGTGAATCTTATGTTTATTTTTCCGTGGACTGGACAATTCAATAATCGTTGTCTCTAATTATTGGAGAGATAGAGAGAGAGATCAAGATCAATAGTAATTGTTATTTTGCATAATAATGGAGATCAACGAAAATAAATCTTCAATTTAATCAAGCCTCAAACCAAAATTAAAACGGAATAATTTGAACTTCAATCCTTTTACCATGATACCTGATAATTTCCCTTTCAATTTAACCCGTATATCTTCTACATCAATTCATTTATTTCAAAACTCACTAGACCATAGGTCCAATGGCCGAAAATGTCTATCTATCTAATAATATGGCAATTGGTAATCATCTAATGTTTATAATTCTGTACAAAAATGGCCGAAAATGTATTTATATCTATTAATATGGCAATTGGTAATCATCTAACGTTTATAATTCTGTGCAATACTTACAAATGAAGATTCACTTACTAAACGATACCGTACTGAAAAACCCGGCCCTCGCTTCTTATCAACTAAAAGTAGAATAATCATAAACCTTATAATTGATTATCTTTTTCAATAAACAACCATAAATCAGCGACAACAGGCTTCTTATTAGCGATTGGTTAATTTCAAAATCGAAATAGATTGAATTCAACGCAGAAGCTCCTCTAGTTAGTCTGTTTTCCATCAATCCGTTTTTAATCAAACATTTAACATGTGCTCCCCGCCATTAGACAATGATAAATTGGGTGCTGATAGTAGCCTATGTTGAAAGAAGTATCACATAGCAGAAAAAATACTCGATAACATTAACAATACAATTTAAAACAGTTCAGGTCAATATTCGCATTAAGTTATTTTCTCACCAAAAAAATCAATGTGAAAGGCCAAAAACATCGTAAACAACAATATGATAAGGATAATAAAACTGGATTATATTTAATTTATTTGAGAGCAAAGACTTTTAGCAAGTCTTGATACAGTTAAGATGAGTGAGAAATTATGAGAACTAGAGATGACAGATAACTAGACTAGACAACAGAAAAAATATGAACTAGTTCATTCAACTTATTAGTATTGAATGATATGAATCAACTCAAACTTTGAATACAAACTTATTCATCATTGATTCTTTCTAAGATGCACTTTTTCTGTGAGATGAATAAATTTCTCGTTTACTGATTGGTGAAGTAACTTTGGCCTTGAAAAATAGTTGTTATTGAGCTAAATTAAAATTTCAACTGTTTGCACACAATAGGAATCTCATTAACTACATTTCTATAACGTTCTCCTCTTCTTTCTAAACTGTAGATAACTGGAATGGTATCTTATCAGTATTAAGTAATATCAATTCAGAAGTTATCCTTTTGGAATGAGGAACAAATTCTTACCTAATCACAATTAAGATTACAGAGCAGCCGAAATTTTATTTGAATTTGAAATATTACGATACTGTTGAACTCTACTTGAAGCAAAGCTATTCCACTGAATGCCATTTTATGATTGAACTGATACGTCATTTTTGGCTTTTAAGTTATCAACTTATCAAACTAATCAATGATATTAACCACTTAATAATAAACACGTAATAGGTGATAATAAAACTCCATAAAAAAAGGTAAAAATATGATTGATTATTCAAGAAGTTTATGATAGGTAAAAATCTACTTAAAATCAATTTCAAAATCGCTGAACTGTCATAAATGCAATTGAAACTAAAGTGTTTGGACCTGACATCTCATTTCATAGGTTACATTGAATTTATTTAGAATTAATCATTACAAAAAGCGTTACTTTGTTGAAGATGAGATCGAAAACTCTTCGCAAAAAATCTGATGAATAACTACCTATTTTAATCATGCATGATGCATGAACTATGTAGTCTATTTATTTGAAGATAAGAGTAATCACATTTGTGATAAGGTACTTCGTGAAATGTATTCGATGTAATAAACTGAATTCATTCAGTTGCATAATCTGATGGTTCATTTTCAAGGTCTTAAGCACGCAATTATTCTCATTCTGTACTCAAAAGAATAGCCCTGAAAAGTTTACTACTAGGAATCGACAGAAAAAAGCACAGTTTACAGGCTTGTAAACCAACATAATAAAATTGAATTAATAAAGCCACCGTTGACAGTCAATGTTAACGATCGTTAACATGAAGGTAGCCTAAGATTATAGCTTTTTCCAAATCTACCATTAATTTTTGATGTGTGCTTCTACTCTGTTTATAAGATTGCGTACGTTATAGTGGTCTCTTGAAGACATTGTTTATCTCATTGAGTAATGAATATGGTTATGGTACGGTACGGTACCACCACCACCATCATTCACTGTTTAAGTTGTTTAACTCAGAAAATTTTTCTTCAATTTTTTTCTAGGATATTATAATCATAACACAATAATATTTTGTTAATCAAATAATCATTATGAGACAGTTGAATAAATAGTTCATTTTGATTGAAATACTTTCCCTATAGTCCGATTCACGTCAAGAAGTCAGCATTGTTTATATGAGGAGCATTGATGCCAAGTTTCATTGAGAGAGAAAGAGAAAACTGCATCAAACGTGTTTGTTAGGACTGTGTGCGACAACAATGCACAGTGCGGCAACTATGCACAGTGCGAGGATAGAGACATCAGCAACTACCTTGTGCTGAACAAGGATAGCAAACTCCCATCTAAGCAATGCTGACTTCTTGACGTGAATCGCACTATAGCTGTTGATCGTCACTTTTCTTTTTATTTCCATAGATTTATTCTTTTGGCTTTGTTGTTGCTTTGCGAATGCACAACGAACTATTTTTGGTCCTCCTTGTGATAGATTTCATGTATGAAGAACCAATAGATCAAATGGTTTTCCTTTTTTCAAAAAAATTGAATTAACTTACAATGAAATTTTAAATTTTATCAATTAGGTATTTTTATAGTTTCGCTTCTTAGCTGCTTTCTTTCTTTCTTTCAAGTTAACTCTCTCTAGTCTAGAGTAAGCCGCTGATAATTCTGACTTCTATACTTTCCATTCACTAGACTCTGTACATTGAAAGCTCCGTACCCTCCGATTGAACAGTAATTCGATATTTGTAATAATATAAACACCGTGTGGTTTTGAATTTAAATTGCTGTTATATCAGGTTTCCGGTCACGTGATAAAAATAAAAGTTTATATTGTAATTGTTCAGCCAAGAACAGCTTTCGGCCTAATCGTTAACCGAACACCTGACAATAACTGGTCAATGGTTGAGAGAATTTGACAGGGAAAAACTTGTTAATCTGGTTTGTTGTCTATGTATATTTAGGCTATATATAAAATGTCATCTACATTCGTTTATTGAACAACAACAGCGTAAATATTTGGGGCCAAATATTTGTATTGTTTCAATGGAATTCTGAGACAAATTTGAGAACTGGATGTCACGCGTGCTTGAAATTCCGCAACGTTCAACAGCAACTTATTTAAACAAACTGTCCATTCATCTTTTTTTGTTCAATGATCTTTCTGTTTACTCTTCGAATCGAACAATATCCCCCTCTTTCCTTAAACGTTTTGCAAGTCAAATATTGACTAGCTGGACTACAAGTTGTTGTAGTGATTCGAAATATTCAGAAATTCAGAAGTACAGTAGGCCTAGCAGAAGCTTCAGAGAAATCAACACTGATAACACTAAAATTTTAAGAAATTCATGGAGGACTTTTCAATGAATTGGAAGACGTATTGAAAAACATTTCGTCCGAAACATTACAAGAATTTTCATTTTATCATTGCTGCCTGCTTCTATGTTTATCGATAACATTTGAACATTGTTTTTGGACTGATGTATTTAGTATAATTCTAAGAATAATTATTATTAGTAGTGCTACAGACGTCTTGCTGTACAGTACCATGGTAATTTAGGGATTGATATGAACATTATTCATTACATTAATTTCGTAATTGATTTTTAATAGCTCTGACTTCTGAGGAATATAGCACCTCACGTTACGATTTCTTCAATATTATAATCACATTCAAAACTCTTTATTATAACAATATATTATACAGTATAACTCTGTATTCGGTCTATGAATATAATAGTTAGCTATAATTAATAATAGTTATGATAATTTTGTCGAACGTTCAAGTTCACTTTAGAAGAAGATTTTCTAATGAGATAGCTGCAGCGGTTTCATTCAGTGTTTGTGAGAAGTTGTTATATTTATTATTAATGAGCTGGAGATGAGAAATGTGATAAATATGAGAAGAATGAAGAGTATTAGTAGTATGAGTGACCTTGACCAAGTTGTTTCCGTTGCATTGACATCCCCTCGAGTTTACGTTGGTGATGGAATGCGGAGAGTAGAAAGGAGAAGCTGAAAGAAAGAGGAAATGAGAGAAGAGGGTGAGGATAAGGAAGAGAAGAAGGAGGAGGAAGTAGAGGAGGGTGGTTGAGAAGGAGGAGGAAGATGATGATGAGGAGAAGCTGACCATTTGAAGGCATAATAGACATAATAGTTGAACTTGTTCAAACTGCATTTACTGTAGTATAGTTGTTTATAGTTATAGGGCCACTGGCCGGCTACCAGAAGTTGACTCAATCAATTCGTCCTCTATCTCTATGCCATTTGTTGATCTCCTATTCCTTAAATAACACTTATGCAATTTAATTTGATTGCGGCTCAACACGAATGAGTCACTCCATTAGCTTACTGTTTACAAAAAATTATTCACTCTAATACTGTTCACATTCAGTATTGCTCCATACTATGAATATTGATGTGTGAAGGAACTTCTTTAATTGTACGATACTCATGTGAATTTACAGTTTTGTTCAAATGAGTTATCATAGTTTTATCATTAGTCAATATTAATTGTCATTTTTACATCTATGATTACTCATTGAACAATCTAGTGATAAACAATACTCAATCGTGGAGAACAGATAATATTAATATTGAGTGGCTAATACGCCTATCTAGAGCAGATAATTAAATACAATTTCAATTTGTTTCAAAGATCAACAGTTTTTACTTTCTATAATATTATTGAATCGACTGAATATTTTATTGAACTGAAAGTTGTGTTGTATAGGTTCGTAGAATCTACCTATTCGATTTATTGACAGATAAATTCATGATGTGTAGGCTCATGTCTTCCCATTTTCTGTAATTGTTTGTAGAGTTGAAGTTTTTGGCTATTTCATTGAGTTGAATTCAATGTCAATTTAAATTTATATCATAACATGCCTGCTATACAATATATTGAAATCTACACAAACAGGAATCAAGTTATTAGCTGCGAAAGTGATGATTTATCACGCCAACAAATTAAGGAGAAAATCCGGAATCAGATTCAAACTTTCAAGCCGTTTCAATTATTATGTATGCCACTCTTTGCGGATAAAATATCGCTGAAACTTCGCGTGTTCCTTAATAAGTCGAATGACCTACGAACCCAAAGGCTATGAAAGTTGAATTTACAACACTTCACACTATGGCATTGGACATATTTCATACAAACTCGTCAAATATTGAAAACACTCCTAATAAACATCTTATTGAAACACTCATATCTCTTGAAGTTGTTTTTATCAAATTTTAATTTCATTTCTAAAGTTCTTCAAATTAATAAAGAGAAGAGTTGATATTTTCATTTGAATAGGAATCAAGACACGCTATTCAATATTGACTCTCCATAAATTCAGTTAATGTGTTGAAAATTATTTGCTCTCAAAAATGAGAGCAGCTATTAGTTAGTAGTCTACTAACCATGAGAGTAAGCCATAGCCTTGGCTTGCAATGCATCATAGCCTCGGCTATGACTTTGTGATCAAATCTCAAAGGCTCATCACATCCTAATAACTTGCATTGAGAACTTCATCCTCATTGAGAACCTTCTTCTTATCACTAACATATTTAATGTATCTTATGAGTTGGACGCATTGTTCCCATTCATAGCTATAACTTATATGTGACGCAAAATTCCGAAATGATCAATGAGTCCTTCTATAACATTAGAGACCACACCCTTGAAGTCTTTAGGTTGAAACGTTCGTTCATCTTCCTTGATAGCGACACTTTCCAAGTACATTAGCGGTTATTAGCTTCATTTTTTTCGAAATATGGCCTGGAAGTAAAAATAACCTACATTTGCTTAAATCCTCTAGAATATTAGCTTTGATGTGATTTACCGTCTATGGTAGGACGGGCTGGCGAATAAAAAATGGTAGAGAAATTTTGTAACTTTCATCCAGATTTCATTCTAGGCCATTCATCAGATACTATTGTCATTCATCTTGAGAAATAGCTATATTAGTTTATTAAGAATGAATCCAAAATAAAGTAGCCCTTATGAAAGACAAGGACATGCCTGGATCTGGAAACTAGAGAACGCAGTGGAGTATCAAACAATAATTTCATTAATGAAAAAAAAATCAATTCTCCATCATATACTCCAGTATACTAACCTGCTACAGTGCTCCAGTATTTCAATTTTTTTATCAGAGTGGTCATGTGTTGAAAAGCCTTATCCTAGAAAACAGGGACTTTCTAAAGGTATACTGTACTAGTGGAATGATCTTTCTGCCTCGGAGAAAAGTTGTCTCTACTCTTCACACATCTTTTTTGATTGCATGAATTATTTTCCTTGAGTTCATCAGATTATACCTATCTCAACAGAAATAAGTACACTGTAAACTGGATTCTCTCATCAATATACAACTTAGCCAATAATAATTCATACAACTTTGCCCAACTAAACACAGGTTCCACATTTCCTGCCAGGTTCTGCGAATATTCAACTGCGTTTTCCTGCTTTTTAGACATGTGCTGGTTCTTGTACAACGTTTCTAAACGTCAGAAACGTAGAGTTTACAGACTCCTACATTACACTGAACTCGATTATGGGGATATGACCTTGAAAAATATGCTTGAGAACATTTTTTTCCACAGTAGGTACTTCAGCTCACGTTTATAATTACTATCATTTCCTGTGAATTTGTTTGTGTAGCACAGATATAAAGTATGATAATGTTTGACACATATGAAATTGAAATGTTTCACAACGAATTTCATTTTATCATAAACTGTGAACAATTAAGACGTTATATAATATAATATGTGAGATTATAATGGATTTCTATTGTTCCTAATTTTGTGTTCAGTATTCCGTACTGTGTTATAGTGTGCAGTATGTATATAGGTACTGTATTATATACGGGTGTCTGTAAAGAATTGAAGTAGGTTTTATGAAAGAGATTATTAGAGATATTGTTGTTAATATTGTATACAGCAAGTAGTATTATTAAATTGGAAATTGGATTTTGAATACATTGCTACATATAAATCAAGCGTGATTTGAAGATACTCTATCTCCTTTAAAAAGTCCCTTTAATTTCTTGTGGACTGGTGATGGAGCGAGAGGTTCTTCCACATGGCGCTAATCAGCTGATTCAACTCAGTTATTCTCAGTTCGCTACCCTCTAATTTCACTTAATTCTCAAAGAAAGCTTTCCTCACCACATAACTTCTCACATCCTTCCGTTGAGACCTTGGTTAGAGCTCACTTAGTTTTCTTCAGAATAATCAATTTTTTGGTGTAGTAGTGAAGGTGCTATTGTGGTAGTTATGTTTCGTTACCAAATAAAAAAACAAAGGAGTTGTCACAAATAACTACAAATTTATTAATACTGTATAATGAAAATATTCAATATAGTTTACCGTTGTTACATCATTAAAAGAATCTCTGTGAACAAAAAAATAATAAAATGAGAATACATACACTTATAAGAATCAATATGAGAGGAATTATTCAAAATAATTTAAAATGAAAAACATTTCTAAAACTCTTTAGAAATTATTCAATTTCATTAAATAATGTTATTAAATTCTTCACAAATACTAGGTCTAGATAAGGACTGAAGTCTGTAAATGTGGGTACGAATGATACACACAATATGCTATAACCGCCTCACCACGGACTGTAGAGTTTGATAAGAGCGAGAGTTTGCCTTGAACTACATAAATTTGACTCAATCTGAATCAAAATCTTCACTCATAAACACTACTTGAGAATTCTAGTCAACCTTCTGGTAATCCAAATTTATAGTCTTCAAGTATCTAAAGTATTGTGATCTCAAACAATGGAGAGGTCTACATTCCTCCATAAGGGATTGAAGTCAAGAACTTGAGATAATATTGGGATTGTCACACAGTCAAACTCTATTAAGTATTTATTATGCGTACTCTACTATGTGTTTATGTATCTATTAATGCAGCTATTAGCTATAACACATATATATTAGCTATTGTTTAGTATACGATTTGAAAGAATAATAATCAAAATTGGAATATACTATACGTGCTTGGGAGAAAATGTCAGCCTTGATCAATTCAGAATACCCCGCTCTTCTTCATCAGTTACAATACGAGGCCGACAAAAATCAAGATCATACAATGAGAAAATACTGTCAAATTCAACAATAGAACTTATTCAATGCAGTCTATAATTTTACATTTGAAAAGTTCTCATCCTTGAGTTGCAAGTCATGCTCTAAATCGAGTGATATGGTTATGATGTCATTGTTCAGTTTTGAGAGTGTTGATACTGATTTGAAGGCTTTCTGTTTTAAGAGCTATTACAGCGTCAAGTGAGCATCACTGATAAGTTAAGAAGTTTAGACATTCACTTCATGATTTTTGTGAGTTTGAAAAATTGAAGACGGTAAACTTGGTCTAGAAATCTTGAGTAAGCTAGTTGACACTAGTTTGAAATAAAGCTGATGATAAATGAAGAATTATGGGATTCTTCCATCACGAGGCCATTCATTTAATGCATTTTCACTGTATTTATAAAGCTGTATAATACTTGATTTCCTTTCACGTAAACTCACATTATTATAGAACGTTTCCTATTCCTATGGTTTTGATCACATTATTCATCTTTGTGATTTCACTATTTACATTGAAATAATGAAGATCTGACTTGACTCATCTGCCTTTTGGGGCTTGGGGGTTGCCTATCCTTCTCCGTGAATTTCTCAACATAGCATGGAATCAATGACTCGTCATGAGAACTCATTTTGTTCTACTAGTATTATTTATGACATAATCAGCAATTATATAAGGCATTAAGTCTAGTTTTGTTGAGCTGGAAATATTGAAATCCTTCTTCTTCTTTGATTAAAATTTTGTTACTCTGAAACTCATAATTTTACTTTATTATTCAATCAAAAACATGGCCGTTCTTACAGACAGTCATATTATGATACATTCAATCATTGTCTTTATTACAACTCGAAGTTGGAACTCGCAGATTCTCCCTTGTATCTACGTTTTATTATTATGATGGGTCCCAAATATTCCATTTTTATTTTGAGAATTTAATTTTTTTCATTGTCTTTATTACAAGGCGAAATTGAAACTGGCAGGTTCTCTCTTACATCCACCTTTTAACATGACGATGGATCCTAGATATGTTTTTTTTTTTAATTTACAAATCCTTTTGTTTTTTGTTAGTCATCTGCCGCTCCAAAATCAATCGGTTATCAATCTACAATCATAAACTCAATAGGTTTCTTCCAATAATTAATTAACGAAGGTTAACTTTCACCTGCGTAGGAAGGTTAAGCCAGTCTCGGTGCTTAGATGTTGACCTAGTCTCTGTACCTGAACTCATTGATAGCCCGGAGAGTTTCCCCCGTTCAACTTCGCCTACAGCAAACAAGCCTCAAGTCGGTTCACTTTGATGTCTATTCAAAGTTCAACGACCTCTTTGGTGTCTATTATTATTTTCGCTTTCTTTCTTAATCGACCCGACATCTTATCCTACTTAGATGGCTGCTTACTGGATGGCTGTCTCCCGTCCAAAACAATATTGGGAAAGCTGCATTTGTGATGAGGTGTCGCTTCAAGAAGTATATATAGGAAGTATATAGGAATAATAGATAGTATATAGGAATAGGAAGTACGCCTGGAACCCAGTTTTATCATTGACACCCTGTGGCTTAAAACCCAGTTCACAGTTTGTCAACTGATCTGATGTGATTTATTCATGTGACCTAATCAAACCTGTTCTAGAAGGTCCGTAGGATATTGAGTCCTAGTTTCACAAAGGTTCAACTTAATCTCCAATTAACAATGTAAATTCTTATGAGTAATCGAATATTAAGTTGTAATCCACATTTGTGGATAACCAGCCCTTGAGAGTTTGTTTCAACTCTTCTTCTCTGTAGGTCTGTAGGTATGCAGTACTAGAAAGAAAATAAGTGAAGAAAGTGGCGCAGAAAAGCTACTAAGTTCGCCAAACATGATACAAAAATGAAATTACATTCATGCATCACAAACTTCTTGTGATGCATCTTTCTTCAGAGTTTTTCTGACATCACAGCAAATCACCTTCTTCTATTGACTGCCATGAGCATGAGGCAATCAATAGGAGAATTCTTCCCATCATGAGCAAAAAGTTTTCCTTTTCCCAAAAATGTTTCTTCTCCTATCCGTCATGAGGAAAAATTAATGATACTACATCCAATCCAACACCTCTTACTTGAAAGACTCCAATTCTGAATCAGAATCATCAAACCTCATAGAATTCAAAGAGTCTTTGTTCCAACAGAATAAAGCATTATAACATTCTCTCGATTATAAGAAAACAGAACTCTATTCTTATGCTGTATAGCTATAATTATAACAATGTTTCTATTGTTATAATATTAATTTAATTATAGATAGGAGTTCATTTGTACCCCAATTGTCAATTGCATCTTGCATGCACTTATGTAATATTCATGAGAAAACGTACTATGAAATTGCATCAGATTATACGGAAGACCATACAAGTGATAGTGTCGTATTCAGTTAGTATGGTAATTTTGCCAGTAATGTGTCTAGTTTAGATGTATAGTCTCGTTACGCAATCAAAGTTTTTCAAACCAGCGAATGCAAATTCCAGAAGTGCCGATTTCGGGCTTGTTTATCAGACGAAAATAATTGATCTATCGCCAATTAGATCGACAGTGCAATTATTTTCTAGGCCAACAATACTTTCCTAGCCACACAATTGAACTTGGCATTCGTCTAGTCTAGTTAGATCAAATCCAAGGACGAATACAAAAAAATGGAAGCGTGCAAGATTGGTAAGCTCTCCTCCGGAGAGCTATCATTCAATTTCGGTTTAATAAACAGGCAAGAATAATGATTTCCAGCTGTTTTCCGATTCACGCACGCACACTTTCTTTACGCGCACTGACTTGTTTCGATGAACAGTCTATAGGGTACCTGTCCTTTATGAACTGATTCACGAATCATTATCATAGAAAATGTGAATCATACCAAAGATGTGAAAATAAATTTTATAAAATTTCGAGCTTGATACTCATTGATTTTTCAAAGGCAACAACAAACAGAGAAAGACCAGTTAAATGGTTGAGGAATTAAATTTATGAAAACGAACGTTTTTCCTGTTTGTCGCTGTCTACTTGTACGCAGTCTAGTCTAAACGGTTTAAGAAAACTCTCAAGTGCCACTTCCAAGTCCTCTCCACCTCTGCGACTTTAATCAAGTTTATAATGATTTATCACCTTAAAAATAGAATTATCTTGCAGAGATGTGATAGTGGAATGCATGTAACTTATAGACGTTTTCGGACTATACGTCTTCAAAACTAAAAACCTCTTCACAGTGTGAGTAATTTAATACAAATTGAACAGGAAGTAGAACAGATACTATGTTATTTCAATCACAATAGATAAAAATAACAATGAATTGGTTGGTTTTCACTTATGCTAATGTCATATGCAAAAGTACAAGTATATACAGGAGATATGGAACAGAAACTAATTTTCACTTCACTGTTCCTAATATACTAGACACGAGCTTTTAATTTGTGTGGGTTGATGAATCTATGAAAATGACTAACGTCAAAGAACCTACAAGTTACTACTTAGTGCGCTGTGACTTTCATAATTGATTTTTCACGAATTTCGAATGCTAATAAGTTTAAATATTATATTTGTATGACCTTAAAAGTAAAGCTATTTTCAGGTAAACCCAGAATATGTAATGATAATGTATATTTACTGGTTGAGAATCTCCTTAAAAATCTGAAAGTATTTTGTTGAAATAAACTAATAAACTTCAAATTTTTAGATATTATTATTGGGAAATCTGAATAGTGACAACTGTTCTTTAAAGACTCTGATTTGGCCAATCTATTTTAACATGTATTTGCAAACGAAATAGATTCGTGATAGGCTACATGTTGAAATGAATAAATTCTGAGTTTAAAAATGATAATTATTTTTTTCACATTTATCTGATGATCCATCCTGGATTTTCAATCGTGAAGATCGTTTTGGATTAGGCTACAATAATGCGATGGGAATTATTTAATTTCATCGCAAGGATAGTAAGAAAGATTATCGGTTTAAAAATAGAACAAAAACCTCCATTTAAATTATACATTCCTCATAATTATATTCAATTTTGTATGTACAGTAGTGCGTTTTTGTCCAATAACTTGAAGTACGATATTATTGTAGCTTAGCATTAGATCAGAATAAATTACAGTACACGCAAGGACAATGTGAAGATATTTATTAGAGTACATGACTCGTAATAAGTTGATGTTTCATTTCCTTTCCTAAAAAAAACCTACCTACCAATCATTGACAATCAGGTAAATTGTTATGCGCGTTCTTCATTGATAGTCCTATATATTAGTCCTTGTTCAAAAAGAACATACGGCACCAGACTGTACTTCATACGTACACCCTATACGTAGATGTGGAACGTAGATGATTGCAGATAAATTGGACAGCTCCAACAACAAAACGATCAGGTCATTTCATCTATAGCACTTATGTAATTTGATCTAACAGGATAAGGTGGGCCATCACCATTAGTGTCAATAACCATCAGAGTTATTTCCAAATGAGTGCACTCTTACTTTATCGCAGGCTAGTTGAGACGTAGTTTTGTTCCATTTATAGAGTATGTTAATCACTTGATAACGAATAATTTTACTCAATATATGCAAAGTTCTATACATGGAATACAGCAATAACTAAAAACGAATATAATGGAATCAACGTAATTCTGCAACGTGCAATAAACGCACAAGAAACTTGTGAGAAAGTGAATGAACCCATCACTCTTTACGTAGGAAAGATACAAAGAATCCAGAAAGAACAGGAGAAACACAAAACTCAATCCAAATTGGAATTTCACGAGTTGTAATAATTACAACTCGAAAAATAGGAATGAAAATGTAAAATCGAAATACAAGTTACTAATAAATGCAAGTACAGTATAATACGAAATACAAGAGAAAGAAAAGACACGAGAAAAATGAAAGAATAATCATCTAATTTCTGCGTCAACTGAGTATCTACTCCACTTTGAAATTGATTAGACGAACATAATAGATATGTTTTTGAAGCACTATCTACTGGGTAGGAACGAAGAAGAATAGGCACTATTCTGCGAGAAAAATGGGAAACTCGATGACTAAGTTAGTAACGAATGTAGAAAATGTCTCATCACGCTTATTATTTGGGAGTTTAGAGAGAGGCTGGAAAATATGATGATGATGATGATGGTAGATTTTATATAGTTCTCTTTATTATTCCTATCAGACACATCTAGACAGAGTTTAAACTGGGCTTTATCTCTCACTTTATCTCACAGTGTAATATTAATAGATTCATCTAGCTCAAATCTAGCAAAGGTTTACTCACAAAAAAAATTTATCTCACTTTTTGTGAAATATTTCCCCACTTTTAAAACTTATAAAAGACCTCATTGCTAAACGAAGCACGAGTGTAATGAATGAAAAACTAATAGAATAATTGAAAACCAAACTAGAAATTAAAATCCAATTTAAAATCTAATGAATAATGGATTGCGTCTTGATAGAATTGAAATCAAACTTGAGCTTGATGATGAATGAAGTAGCTATAAATGTGCGTGGTAACAACCTGTGTTTGGGCTAACAAAATGTCAGTTGTCTAAGTTGGGAGGTGGCGGGATGAGGTGGAGGAAGTCGCTCGTTTAACAATTCTAATCTGCACATCGCACAACACTCAATATGGCCTTCAGGCCCACACAGGAAAAGAGTGTAGTGAATAGTCAATTAGGAAAGCACATATAACAAGTATCTTCGAAGAATAATAATAACACATTTGCAGCTATATCTCTCTCAAAATTCTACTCAAAGCCAATTTAGTTACAAGTAAGTATTCAAGCCCATAAAAAAACTGAATAAAAAGAATTGAAGTTGTCAAAACCACATATTTATAAATATTTTATTCATGTATTTTTATTCAGTATGGATAACTACCAGAATGACACCTTCACTACTACACAGAAAACCCATAAAAAAATTATTTTCATTATATCGCATCCGTGACAGAATAGTGAGTACTGTTTGACAAGTTATTCACCTTTTCCTCACCAACACAGCAGTTCTGCTTACAAAGTATAAATAAATACGACAAATGAAAATCTCAATAATTTTATCAATTTTTTATAATGAAAGTTTTAAATTCAATCAAATAATAATATTCTAATCAGGGAAGTGAAGTAACAATACTTTTTGTAGCAGCTTGAGAAAGTACTTGATTGCTCAATTGTACTTAATTGATAAATTGGAATACTGAAATTGAGAATAAATTATTGTTCATTTAAAAATTAAGTTCAATTGAAAATTCTACCCAAACAAACAAGTTTGTTTTCATCAGTTGTTACAATATGAGGGTAACAACCCTGTCTTAGCAACAGCCCCTCGACTCGCAATCTACATCCACTAAACCGCGACCTGGAGCAAGCCCATATGCTTTCAACCCCCTCACTGGAGTTTTTTTGAAATTCAAAAAGGTTTTTGTTGAGTGATCGCTTCGTAATTTTTAAAAGTAGTCATCCATTTCATGTTTCATCACTCACGTACAAGGCTACGTATAAGAGCTCATGCGGGTATCTTACTCGGAAAATAAAGATGAAAATTAAACTTCTGGAGATCAAATTACAAATCATATCTTGATTGTACGAATCAGATAGGCTATTTAGTTTGAGTTCATGTTCATTAGTGACTGACGTCTAGGTCGCAAAAAGTTTGGCCACTCTCAAGGCCAATGTCAATGTGAAGGCCAGCAATTTTTAGCCTGAAAAGTAGTTGATTTTTTTCTATTTTCATAATTTCACGGGAAATCAACAGCATAATAGTTGATGATTTTGTTCTTTCTATTTTGACATAGTACATTGAACAGCGAGCTTTTGAATGATTCGCTGATGACGTTTTTCTTTGAAATTCCAAAATGATCAATTTATCACTGCAATTGTACTCTGAAATAATGTATTGGCAGGTGTAGGCCTACTTATTTAGTCTTTTTGCACTGCATTGGTAATTGACAAAAATCTAGACCCATCTATCTGTCTGTTTTGAGTAATAATGATGATCTTCGAGAATTTAGATGATTTGCACTTTTGATTTGAGACGTTTTTTATGACGATTCTCACATTAGTCTTCAACTTGTGCGTGGATAATGGGAATGATAATTATGATGAGAGATTAATGAGCATACGTCTGTCACTTGGGAGAACATTACTGAAGAAATAGGTGATGAGTTTAGATCAGATCTGGAGTTTTTTCTGTATTTTGAATTTCTAAATTATATTCGAACCCCGTAAAGTGATTCCAGATTCCAATAAAATCAAAGTGATGATTTTCAGGCCTTGGTCCGTTGTGAAAGATCAAAGATGGTGAGAGTTATGGGTAAACAAAAACAAAGATAATAAATCATTCCGGTTTCTCAAACTTTGGTGATTGCCACAACTGTTGATTCATGTGGTGATTCCTTTTTGATAAAACCAAACTGGAACATAAACAATCAAAATTGGAAAAAATCACATATGGCTCGGCTTGAGTATAAAACAAACAAAATAGAAAAGAAAATATAATGAATGCCACACTGGAGCTTAGAAACCAGTAAATAATTCTTTTCTATTTTTACCAAGGTTGAAAAAACAAAGTGAGTCATCTCATACCAGATTGTCATCCCAAATTCATCCAATAAACAGATTAATCCAAAAATATATATATATCCACAATCATTATTGAACTCCTCCTGGGGATTTCGGTTTCTTCCATCAATCATTATAAGATTTCTATTAGAAGATTATACTCAATCACGATCGAAGCCAAGTCACATGTGTCCTTGTGAACTAAGTTCTAAACAATGTGGTTAACTCAATGTTTGGAAAAATAAATAATGTTCATAATATCCATTGAAACTCCACTGAGAAGACCCTTCAAAGATAATTTCCTTGACTTGCTGTTAGTTGGCTAGGCCTGTTATGAAAGTTCAAATAAATATTTAGACCTATAGAGTGGAAATTTTAAATGAAAAATATGATGGAAAATTTGAAGGTGATAACACCACTAACGATTTTTCTCTGACAAAAACCGTAATAGATTCTCTCTCCCCTTCGTGAGATACTATCTAAAAAAAAATAAAATAGAAACAGAAAGAAGTAGCCTAAGGCTAAGAACTATGACTTCTGAAATAAGCTAATCAAAATAACAAAAATAATGGAAAGAATAACATATTAAAAAAATCAATGTCTTGATTGATTGTACGTTACTACACTTGTCAGAATTCTTAGTGAATGCTAAAAGAAAATTATAGACAAATTTTCCTTGCTTTCATACACTCCGCGTTCCTTGATGAACAAAGGAAAAGAATTCGCGATAAGCAAAATGATTGACATAATTGATAAGAACGAAGTGAGAATGACGGGAACGGGAAGTGTGCTATGGTGTTATCGATTAAACATCTTTCGATTAGCCTCTTTTTAATTGAGAAGTGAATATCTGATGGCCGTTAACAGAAGGCACGTGAATGAACATATTTCAATGTCAAAGCTTCAATGTTGATTGAACTGGAGAGAGAAAGGAATCTTTAACATGTCTCGAATTAATTTCCAACAGTGTTAAAATTTGTTTATTATATAAATTTCTACTTCTTCTTCTTCTTCTTCTTTCTTCTTCTTCTTCTTCTTCTTCTTCTTCTTCTTCTTCTTCTTCTTCTTCTTCTTCTTCTTCCTTCTTCTTCTTCTTCTTCTTCTTCTTCTTCTTCTTCTTCTTCTTCTTCTTCTTCTTCTCTCTTCTTCTTCTTCTTCTTCTTCTTCTTCTTTGGTTTCAGCCCAAATCGAGCCTTGGCCTCCTCAATCGTGCCTCTCCAACCATCTCGATCCCTTGCCTCCACCCTCCAATTTCTCACATAAAGTATATCTCTTATATAAATATGTACTAATCGAAGGTATAAATCGAATAGAAGACAGAAAGGAATCTTTGATATATTTCGAATTCATGTCCAACATTGATAAAAATTGTTTATTATAGAAATTTCTATTAATCGAAGATAGTTGATTGTTTAAAAGCGTGTCAATCTATGCTCAGTAGGTACAGTATCGTAACAATCATGTTCCAGACTGGTGCCTTACAAGTTTTTCCTAGCCGGGCGTAACATGTTGACCTATTTCGAAAGGATGCCGGGCAGGAGTCATGTTCGCAACCAGTGCGAAAGACATTGCCAATTGTGTCTTTCGCGAGTCGCTTGTCCTCTCAACCAGTTTAACGACATTTAAAACAGTCCACGATGATAAAACGGACTAGAAAAATATCATTAAGTTCATTTAAGGTCAAGATATCAATAGGTTGATTGGTTCTGGGAAGAATTTCATCATCAATCAATACAATTGAGAATTAATGACAATGTAGGGTCCTGCAAAACCTTTAACAGAGATAAACTATTTATTCATATTCGGTTGGTCTGTGCCTGTAGGTTTTTCAACAGGTGCTATTTCAATAGAATATTATAATTCAATTCAGTATCAATATGCGATAATATAACTTGGAAAATGATTACTTCCTTGATTTATTTAGAAATAATTTGTAGAAGAAATTGGAAAATGAATAACAAATCAATAGAGTTTCCATGTCCAGAATCGCAATTATTTCATTTATTTTACATTGTGTATTCAAATCTTGCCTAATCTTGTCTCATATTGATATTGAGTAAGTTATACCTTCTTGATAATTCCTGAATTGAAATATTTTCATTACACCAATGATATTGGTGTGATAATCCTGTACTGGTGGTACAAAGGAAACCAGGAAAATCCCAATTTCATGTTCGTTCAAATCCAAGTCTATAAGTTCATGTTCATTGAAAGTCAAGTTCATATTCAAGAAATCAATAAATCAAATTCAAGTTCAAGAAATCAAGATTTCGACTATATTATATTTTCAAATTTAGTCAATCAGCTTTTATAAAGGGTTTCAGATTGTCTTCTGAAGATGATTTCTCAAGCTTCACTTGTACAGTACGTTTCAGTATAGCGGTAGCCTGAGTTAAAAGGAAGCGCTCTTTATTATCTCCTTCAAGTGAAGGTCCTTGATTGTTAGCTGCCTCCCCGTGAATTTTCAATGGCATTGTACTACAATCGACACTTGAATGATGAAGTGATAGCCTATCCACTCATTATCGAGATGACGAAGCAGTTTCGTCTTTGGTATGCAATTTTCTAAAATCGCTTGCAATTTGAGCCCAAGTTGATGAACAGTGTTTCACTTGAGCCCTGATCCTGAAGGAACGAGTTGAATTAATTGAACCAGTTAAATAAATATAAAATATTAGATATAATAATATCATTGAACATGTAATAAAAATGTTGAATCAAGAAAATGTTTGCTTGTTTACCTTCCCTGGAATAAATTTTGTATGCTTGAACTTTATTATCATTGTATATTTTCTGTCTGTCCTCTGAATTTGTTTGGATTATGAAATTGATCATAATCATGAATGATTTTTTCTAGAAGAAAATTGATCCAAAAATCTGGTCGAATCGCTGTAAGAAACATTTAATAAAAAATTTTCGGCAACTAACAGCCTCTGGAGCCGCACTTGACGTAACTCAAGAATACAGCTTCGGACATGAACTTTTTTAAGCTACTCAGCATTTTTGTACATCGGTTGTAGGCTATGACTACTAACATTGATGATTAATTAGAGTGAGTCAAACTTTCTATTATCTATAAAATTTTGTTCAATTTGGAAGAATTACAGAACGGTAAACATTCACTTTTTCCATTTTCACGTGACGTAGAATCTCGTACGTGTAATCTCTTATCACATGTAAGCTTTTATATCGTATTGGAAGGAGGAGATTTAGGCCTACTATTGATCAATGGGCTTTATCCACCCTCGAACCTCTTTTCATATAAGAGCATTGTTAGATGTTACAAAGGCTTGTTGGTTGTACCTACTACTAATCTAGATTTTGATTTATGATTGTTATTATTGCTTGATTGATGAATAGTAGGCCTATGACCCAAGAGCGACGTCATATGGAGACGAAATTGGGACATGGGACACAATGGATAGAAAATCGAAACTATTCACACGTGGTATAAAATGCGGTCAAGTAAGTGATCGGAAGTCGAATTCAATTATTATTGTTCGGTTAATCGATAGTTGGAAAAGCAGGCCTACTTCGATATTCGAGCTTATTTTCGATCATACTATCAAAGCCTGTGGCAAAAAAGTCATTGATAATCTACAGAGTGATTTTAATGCCTAAATTACAGCGAATTAATCGTGTTTCATCTACAGTTCCCCAGATCCCGCCTATCCATGTTTTTTAATGAATAATCTTCCATAAATCAATGAAAAAATGAAATGCTTCACGATTCTAAATTTAATTCTGAAAAATAAGTCATTTGATCTATAGTATTAATCGATCTAAGTAGTAGAATTGTCAATGACTCTACAACTGTGACAAAATTTATCATGAATATTTTTAAATGAAATACAATATTGAAATTATTCAAGAAGATATTTGGATGAGAAGAGAAACAATACTGTACTCGGACTTCTAATTCTCTTTCTTTAGCCAAAGATAGGCTTTTAAAGCATAATTTATTATGAAGAAAGACCGGTAGGCCTATCTGTGCTTTAGCTAAGCAAAGGAAGTTCTTCCACAATTTCGTGGATTTCAAATAATTTTTTCAATAGAGAACACTGACCTGAACCTGAGAAAATCGAAAACCTAGAAGAATATTTAATATACCCACGTTGATAATCTCATTATTACCTCCGATAAATCGTCGACTATTCATAGTTACATCATAGACTATAACCAAATAGAGATTTGGATTATCTCTGGTGACATTCTCCAAAAATGGGTAGAGCAGAATAATTTAAAAAGCTCTTCAGTCACTATTCATTCAATCATCAATTCAGTCACATCATCATGGAATCATCCTCTTATTAATTCTTCAAAGTACGTCTTCTTCCATTGTTGAAACATTCTTACATATTAATATTCCTGAGAGTCTATCAGCAGGTCATTGAATCTCTTTTCTGATTCCAACATCACCTAGCCCTTTTTTTGGCAAGTGGCTTAAGTGTTTTATAGTGATTTGAATGAGTAATGTGTTGACAGCATGAACGCCAGTCAACAAACTTCATTAAAAATTCGTGTAAGCTACGTACAGAACTTCAATTTTTCAACCAAATGGTCCCATTGATTGCTTGCAGCATATTGATTAAATAGAAGTCGAAAGAAGCACCAGTTGTCAGTTCGGCATCCTTGTTTAATTTTAAACGAATCGTAAAGACCTACGATGATAAATAATGATTCTAGATCAATTAGGCACTATTAAGCCCTTGGATTCTAATTGGGCCAGAGATTTGTTTACTGCTTCAATTTAATTCAATCATCGATTCTCCAGAAGAAAAACACGCACGGCACCTATTTACTCCAAAGATAAATTGATCAAATTCAATCGAGTTTGTTATCAAAGAGACCAGCAAAAAGGCTCCAACGATTTAAAAACAAATTATTCTCATGTTTGTTTCAAAAGAGTACGAATTTGGAAAAAAGTTTATGTTTACTTAATTGTTTGAGGTCATCAAAGTATTAAAATGCTGAACAGAGATAATAGTCGTAATTTTGGCTGAACTACTGCTTTCTGTTTTTGTAAAAACAGAGTTCAAAGACCTGTCATGAATCAAACATTACCTAATCAGTGATTTTTTTATTGCTGAAGAGTCGTACAAGACAGCAGTACTTGTGATTGGATAATGAAGTGAATGAATAATGAGCCAATAAGTACAGACCAAACTAGTCATGCTGCTCATTAAATATGCTGCTCGCTGCTGTAATTTATCAAGGAGATTTATTTGAATATCGACCTCCATGTTTCCATACTGCAATTGAATGAATTTGAAATTAGCGAATAAATAGCCTACCGCTACGGTAAGAAATGGGAGTTGTGAAAAAATATTATGCTTACTGGTGGTACTTCAGGTTCAGGTTCAGAGAGAAATGTATTGCGCTTCATATTCGTAGACAAGCATTCTTATTCAGATATTTTCACCCTCATTATAGCATAATTATGCACACTACTGAATTATATGCCCTAGCTTAGGACATTGCCTAAATGCATAGAGAAAAGAAGTAAATTATTATTCTTATTCTATACTCTCTGCCTACATGTGACTGGTCATATAAAATTATTAACTTGATAGTTATTAAAATTAATGGAATTATTCCTCTTGAAACATAAAACAAAAATTGTAACGGGTTTTTGTGAGAAATCAATACCAATTTTTTCTCCTGAATTATTTTTCGTATAGATTTAAGTTAAGTAATAAAGACTAACTAAATAGAAAGTCTCTCCTCTGATTCAGTTATCCTGTGTGTAACTGAAAACTCATGGAATTTATTTCAAAACAATAATAGGCTACTAATTTGACATGAATTATGTGTATCTCTGCCTCATCGCGTGTAATTGATCACTAATAAAAACGGTTCAAGGCATTTACACTAAGGTCTCTTAGGCCTACCACTCAGCCATTTACGATCCATAGCACCAAGAAATAATTAATTGTTTCAATTTAATTATTATCAATTCTTTGGCTAGAAGAACCGTGTACCAACTACCATCACTCATTGTCATGTCAACAATACTTTTTTAAACATGACTTCCTTACATATAGAAATCCACGTTATACAGCATTTGATAAATTAAAATAACATTCATCAATAATTAATCAATTATTGAACGAAGTTCCACTGATTATAAATGTGTTGAAAGAAAACACTATTTAATGTTGTAAATGCCACTTCCTTATCAACATCATATAGGCTAATAGTGTTCTCTTTCATCAATTCATCATGGAATTTCACAACACACATCATCAATAGAAATTCTACAAAGAACTAAAGAAGTGTAAATTTATTTAGTGTTAACAGTTTTAAATAGTCTTTTATCATGGATTTCTACAACACACAACATCAATAGAAATTCTAAAAATAAGTTGGAAGGAAATGAGATATTGCCACTATACAGTTGCTGTTAAATCATAATAATTAATTGAACGAAATTCCTAATTAATGCCATATAATATTCTATATATTCTATTCCATATAATATATTTTTTGTGCAGCAGCGTTCATCGAATTTCCTGACTAGCTATTGTTCTGTTGTCAATATTTGCAGTAGCAGAAGTGTTCAGAGTATTATATGGCATTAATTAGGAATTTCGTTCAATTAATTAACACTAAAAATAAGTGTAAATTTATCCAGTGTAGTGTTAAGTAGTATTTCATCATGGAATTTCACAACACCAATAGAAATTCTACAAATAAGTGTGAATTTGTTGTTGTTGACAGGTCCATCAACATGGCCGTCGAAGTTTCCGCAGGCGGCCGGTTCGCGACAGTCGCCTGTCGACGTGAAAACCGAGATCGCCACCTCGGACGAAACGCTGAAGATGAAGCCGCTCACCTGGCGCTACAAGCCCACCATTTGCAAGCAGATCGTCAACCCCGGCTATGGCTGGAGGGTCGATGTGCAAGGCGACGATCAAACCGCATCCGGTAAGAATATTACCAAACACAATATTCTGCTACTCAGATAAATTACACTAGCATTGGATAAAATTGTCTTTGATGTTAAACAAAGTAACAGTTGAATGTTATAAGAGTATAAAGTAAAGTTAAGATTTCAAATCAAATCAAATCATTTATTTGCCATAAATAATTGAAAACACAAAATAGAAATAAAATGAAAATCATAACTTCATAATAAATCAACAATAATGAAATAGAATAAAATAAAATAATAGACATAAAGTAGAGAATAAAACATACAACAATATAAATAAATTTATAATTCATATGTAAAATCAAATTAAAATTTATGTGTACGTATATTCTTTGAAAAAAATAATAATTACTGTCATATGATGGCATCACCAGCAAAAAGAAAACTTTGAGTCCGAAATTGCTTCTATTCCGAATTTAAAACAATCCTGTCAATGACTCCAATGTCAATAAAGGCACACTACGTTTATTTCATTCCACTACTGACTACTGTATTACCTAAGCACTTTACTCAATTCAGCCTACTATAATGTATGGTGTCATACTGATTGGGAACACAATAATTTACTTATGTATGGTGTCAAACTGATAATTTTTATTCATCTCATTATTCATGGTGGTAATTGAATTTACATCTTTAAAACTCGATATAATTGAAATATTATTTCTTCCACAGAACTTGCTGGAGGACCTCTCGGTAACAAATACAGACTGGAGCAATTCCACTGCCACTGGGGCAGAGACAGCACTACGGGTTCTGAACACACAGTTGACGGAAAATCCTATTCCGGAGAGGTAAATCAAATTTGAAAAATTCTGAACTTAAACTGAATTCATATTGATTTGATTGATAGACCCTCCATGCCAATATATTCAGTGTAGGCTGTATTTTTAAAAAAATTATGAAATTTTATTCAATACTGTATTTTAAATTGAATAAAATAATTATTATTGATCATAGATTTGAAATTTTTATATAAAATTAGAGGATTATTCTTTGAGAAGAGCACTGTTCATATTCAAATTGAAAATAGATTTATAAATGTAAATCTTAAAACAAATCAAATTTTGGCTTATCCATTATCATCAACTTACTCTCTTATTTTTATATACTTATAAATTGTTGATCTGCTGGTTTTGAAAAGTAAATACCCCACACTTGAGCGTATATGAGATTTATTTCTAACGTCTGCTTTTGGCCTTTTCATAAGGCTTCGTCAGGCTGACCCAATTCAACATGCTTACCCTGTTATCACTCCAATTCTGATTGGAGTCAGATCAATTTTCAGACAAATTTAATTCTCCCAACGCTCTTAGTGAGAAATATTTGATGAAGATAAAAAAATGTCCTTATCTAGCCTATTTTTATGCAACAGCAGTAACCAGGGATGAATTATTGTCTTCACTCAATTGTAATTGAAACAACTTGGGATAACCATATAGCTTATAAATCTTGAATAATGATACATTATTTTGTTTAACATGTTACTCAATTACCTATAAAAATAAGCAAGTCAGAACAAACCAATAAAAATGAGTACCTCTCACTAGTATTGATAGAAACCAGTAATTTCAAATAAAGTGGAGTATTGCAGGGTTGAAGTCTTATTTTGAAGCACAATATTATTTTCATGGGATTGTTGGAAAAAACTTGCGAGCAATCATATTATCATTAGGCTATAAATAATTTTTGATACATGAAAAATGTTTGTGTAATTATTAATTCTAATTCTACATTGCCATAGGAATAGATGTATAAATATTATCATTCTACATCAATATTATGACAACAAAGATTAATTTTTCGTGGACTTAGCTCACTACATTCTTATTTTTTTCATTTATTTAATGAAATTGAATGTTTCCAGCTCCACCTGGTTCACTGGAATTGTGAGAAATACAAGACTTTTGGCGAAGCAGCTCAACATTCTGATGGATTGGCTGTACTTGGAGTTTTTCTAGAGGTAATCAAGAAGAAATGAACTAACGCCTTCATTTGCATAAGCTGAAATGAAATTGTAGGTATTGAGTATTGAGTTTTAATGTTCAATTTGAACCTATTAACTTCATGTTCAGATTATTACCTATTTATTTCATCATTTGAAATGGATATTCGTTCCAATTCTACACACTAGTACTTCGTCTCATTTTAGTCATGCTTCATAAAAGTGTAAATTATTATTATCAGTGATACTTAAAGTCAAGTTTAATATTCAAGAGGTGCACCGTGCAGTAAAGTGAAGAATGTTTTTCCATTCGAATCACAAATAATTCGGTTTCTTCCAGTAAGCTCAATATTTGAACCATTGAAATTAAACAAAATTTATGAGTACAATTGTATGATACAGTATTAATTAAATGATAAAATTCGTGATTGATCTTTCTTAATCATCATTTGGTTTAATCTAATCGTGGTTAAGTGGTAGAGTGGACATCATTGTCCAAACTTCGCCACGTCAGTAAAATTCATTCTATTCTATTCATTTGTAGTTTCTAGTTTTTATGGGAAGTTTTTTCTATTTTCCTTGGGGTTTTTAATAGTAGTAGGAATACTGCACAGTGCAATGTTCGAGTTACATACCGTAGTTGTGACAAATCAAATTAAATTGATGGCTTCGATGCATTTAAAAATAGATTATTTCTTTCTCTTAGTTCGAAATATTTATATTGTTTGTAATGAATACTTCAATCAAATTGTCATGTTTTTTCAAAATAGAAAATTATTTGATTTTTGAAGTTGGTTTTCCATCATGGGATAACTCTACATTTGAATAAAATTTTCAACTACAATGTTCATTATATCTATTCCACAGGTGTCTGACAAAAGTCACAGCGAGATCGAGAAAATTGTTTCCTTGATAAAGCGAATTGTATACAGAGGCCAGTCGGCGACAGTAGAAGAAGATATTGACCCTTCAAAACTATTGCCATCTAGTAAGTATGAATGCAATTCTGGTCATTAATCTAATCTCACAATTTAATGATAATACGATACGTCCATAGATGAAGATTTTGTCCACTTTGCATGCTAAAGCATTGCCCTTTCATAGTTTAGCAACCGAAGCGTGTCGCGTAGTATGAAACAGCCCTTGTATATCAAAACTATATTATTACCTTTACATGATAAACTAATATGAAGTCCCTTTGGCGCCTGATCAGTTTTAATTATGGGAGAAACAGTATTCAATGCTTCATATTATTTAAGACAGTACCGTATTCAAGTTTCATCCTCAAAATCGATTTTTCATATAGATGATAGAGATTCTGAAATAACAGACTAACATTGCTAGTACTTAATACAAATTACTACTATTTATCATAATAGAGAATGCACTTGATAAAAGAGAATAAATTGTGTTTTTATTTTAGCTGATTTGCATTACTGGACTTACTTGGGATCGTTGACGACACCGCCTTGCACTGAATCAGTGACTTGGATCATTTTCAAGGAGCCAATCAGAGTTTCAGAAGATCAGGTAATTGGGATTTTTGACCATTATTAATAAATCTATTAGTAGATTATTGTTGATGTTTTAATGTTATTCAACATTGGTTATCGATATTTATTATTAAAAGCATTAAATTTGTAGTTAAAACCAGAAGAATGATTACTCTGTAGGAGCATTACAGGAAAATTGAAAATTCAATTCAACTTGATTATTCTAACTCTACTGAATTTACTCAACAATTCAAAATCTTATATCATAACTGAACGATAGTATTCGACTATTTTTAAAATCGAGGCTTCAGTATAGTTCGTTCATTTTGCCAAGACACATGGATTTTAAATGAATGGTTGTTATTACAATACTATGCAAATTTTTGCAAGTTTCGAAGTTTAGGCTGAAGAACTCATCAATCTATACAATATCAACATGACTGCATCTGAATCATAGTGGATAAATTATATTGTACATTTAGAACATTGTAGAAAGCTGCAATGAGGAACCGGTACCTAATTCATTGACAGTCCAGTTGCCTGAGCAAAATGAAACATTATATTGATTTATATATTTAGAGGTCCCGGGTTCAAACCCAGGTCAGACCGTGAGATTTTAGCTCGAGCCACTCCTCGTGTTTCGGAGGACACGCTAAGCCGTCGGTCCCGGCTGCCTAAAAAACAGTCGTTAAGTCACGTCAGAGACCCTGAACTGATCAGGAGTGACCTGAAAACTCTGACACCAGACCTGAGCCAGCCAGGTTACACGGAATTCTTATTATTATATATCAACAAAAACTAAAGAGAATGAATCCATGTGCATTGGTTCGAAAGAAAAAAAAATAGTTCGTTCAGTAAGTTGAAATTACTCAGGCCCGCATGCATCCATCTTCGTTTAAACGAAGTATAACAGAACGTAGTTTTAACTTGGTTTAAACTATAAATCCATAGTTTAAACTTCGATTTGTGAAAGTTGGTTAAAACGAAGATGTTGCATACGGACCTAAGACATTATAATAATTGAATAATTTCACCATTTAATAACATTGAATAATTTTCACCATATTTCTTCTATTTTCCAAGTTGGCCATCTTCAGAAGCCTGAGAAGCTACAGTCAACAGGAGGCGTGCCCTCTGGACGAACACAACGGCCACGTGCTGCACAACTACCGCCCCCCACTCCCCCTCGGCAACCGCGAACTGCGCGAATGTGGCTCCATGTAACACCACACCTATTCTCCTATACATCTCACAAACCACCCCACGATTATCAAGCAAGCAAATGCAATAACTTAGTGGCTTTACGAAGTAGATATCAGATATCACTTAGCTTGTACAGTCATTAGTTACTTATGTTAGAAATATATTATATAACAATTATTATAATTTTAGATAGAATTCTAAACACGTGTTTAACATAGATTGTTGCATTTCGTATGAGTTTATTGTTATTATATAATTTTGTTTTATTCGATCAGCATTTATCTTTGGTGAGTGGGGAATAATTAATAACAGTTGGGGAAATTGTTATTCTATTAGAATTTTGTGTTTGTCAATTTCGATAGTGATTCACAAAAGGAGGCTGTATGTTATATGCTGGTCAGTTTTATTAGTAATTTGAAATTTTATTTTGAAAACTAGGTATCCAATATTGTCAACCTGAAGTGGGGAAATTGTTACTTTATTAGAATTGAAAGTGATTTCCAAAAGTAGGCTGTATGTTACATGCTGGTCAGTTTCATTAGAAATTTTATTTTAAATACTAGAAGACATCCAATACTGTCAATATGAATATATAATGTATTTTAAATTAATAGCATAACAATTGAAGCAGATAACATGCAATACTTGGTCGAAAAACGTTTATTACAATAAAATTCTATAAAGATGAAAAATGCAAATAAAGGATGTGTAAGCAAGACGACCGATTACAAGAAAGTGAATTAAATTTGAAGAGGGCATCATTTGACGGAATCAATGCCACGAAATTTCTATTGAGATGTGTCAAATGTTGCCATTTCTCGTTGCTTGAATACTATTGGCCGAGATATACTATTATTTACTCTACTTACATAGAGTGTAATTGCTAAGAGGGCTATTTATTTAATAATTTGGAAATATTTAAACGTTGTTTTACTGTGATATGAACAAAATACTTATTGTCAGTTGATCTTTTACCGTTAGTGTGATTTGGAGGTGAAAGAAAATTTTTTACAAAAGATTATTAAATTGATGGGAACAATATTGAACACGAAGGGAACAATTTTATGTAGTTTTATAAATAAATATAGAACTTTGTGATAAATATAAATGTAGCTATACTTTAAACCGGATTGAAAATGTAAAATTTTTATAGAATGACATAAATATTTTATAGGTGATATGAATTTTGAATAAGAGAATGTTTGTAAACAAGATTCCTACTTAGATAGGATAACTACTGTGAGGAGAATAACCCGAAATTAAATTATAATTCCAAGAATCACTCTGATTCTCCATAAAGAACGACAAATAAGGAAGAATTTTACTCTTACTTTTCAATTATATTCTTTCATAGAATTATTGTGGTTTAATAAACGATTCCATCACAATTATTCCCACAACTGAAGAACCTAAGCTTCACTGTGAACTTTATTAGAGGACAATTCTGGTCATGAATATATTATTTGTTTTAAAAAATACGTTCGTTTCACGTTTTGAAAGCGAACAAATATATTTTATGTTAGAGGAATGCAAATTTTAGTCATAGAGTGGTGATAGCTTGTTAATATTGAAAATAATTAGTTACCTTGAGTAAATAATGATCAATGTTAGATTGACAGGAAAGTGCCTTTTAAAATAGTTTGAGAAACGTTGTTTAGATGGAATATAGAAGATTTTACTGATGCTGTTTAGAATAAAAAATTTTGAGCAATCTTTCTGTGTTTATTTAATAACCATTAGTTTACCTTCAAATAATTTTTCAGATTTTTTCTCAACAATTTTTATATAAAAATTAGGAGTGTTTTATTTAATTAGAAGAGAATTATTCAAGAAAGTGAAAAGAAAGCATAAGGCATAAGGAGATTAATCATGGAATAGTGAATTATTTCATTATTTATTCTATACGAAACAATAAGAAGGACCATTAGCAGAAATAGTTGAATCAACACATAACATAAAGCGAAGAATTGTTCGGTCTGTTAGGCTCGTAAGCTCATAGGCTACTACGTTTAAACTTAGTTGAATAAATGTACTACAATCTTTGTTTATACTGTCAATTTACATTTTAAATCAAGTGTAAACAATAGTTGTTGTTAAAGTCAGTTCAAACAAAAATGGTGCACACATGCCTTATTTTAAAGTAGGTTTACATTCGTTTCCATTGAGGCCAGGTGGATTGATAAACTTTATTGGCTATCGGTCGAGAGAATCAAAATAATTTGACACGTACAAACTTGGGTGGGTCTTCTCATGTGATTTTATAGTTTAGTTTATAGAAATGAGGCTATCAAGTTTCTTCAAGTTCATAAAAAAAAACATTGAAAAATAAACATTTCAGAATTTTGTAATTTATTAGCACTCAACAGTAATTTGTGATGTAGATTACAAACAAATATACAAGTGAAAAAAATAATAAAGTATAAAAACTTAATCTATAAATTCTCGGTATTGTAGTCTATAAATTATATACTAATAATTTATAAATGGAGTTGAATGAATTATTTCCACTAGTAATAGATTGAAATAATTTTGTGAAAAGGAATAGATTCCAGTTCAGACCAGTGTTTTCGTCTGTAATCCCACAAATAATTGTCAATCAAGATTGAATTGCAAACAATGTTCTTATCAGAGCCATCTTGCTCCAGAAGTTTCCTCACGCGGACATTGAGCTGTTCAACAGCTTCAATAGAACAGCCTCTTATTTCCGACTCCACCTCACTTCCACTGGCAATAACAGTTCCTGAAACAATGCAATATTATTTTATTCTTTCAATTGCTAACATAATTTTTCATTAGAAGATAACATTTTTAATGTGCTCATGCAAATAACATATGAAAAATAGAGGATAATTGGATCGTTAGATGCTGTGAACTAGGCATAATGTGTTCTATAAACTATAATAATAAGTAGAATAAAGAAAACGATGTTGTCAAATTTCACTTCATTGTAAATTACTTTTGTAAATCACTTTATAATAAATAAAGTGAAATTTGACAACATCGTTTTCTTTATTCTAATTATGGAGAGGTTTCACAATATAAACATAAACTCTACAAATTTGAATAATAATAAGTGTCCAAATCACACTTTTCAGATTATGGATTACAAAACTGGAAATTTGAAATAAATGATTAATCAATAATTATATGAAAAAACAAGATAAGTCATCAACTTATTAGGATATTGTAGAAGCAGGAAAGCTCATTAAGATTCAGAAAAACTCAACAATTTAAAGGTTTACCCAGTAAAAACTAACCTTCTCCAAGAATATCTTTGAGTTTCTTTTTGTACTCTAGAACGCCAAAATGCACAAGAACCTGAGGTACTCTGAAAAATAAAAAAGAATACGTATGAATATTTGCAAGCATTTTCTGTTGCAAATATGAAGAGCTAAACATTTTTCCGCGGAATGTGATTCATTCATGAGAATCAAAATCGCTTTCCGGTGGTTCGGAACCCACCTAAAGCTGTAGGTCCACTCATCTCTCATCATCATGCCTCATGAGCTGAGAGCTTATGTGGGCATCACCCCGGAAATAAACATGAAACGTGCCGAGGTATTTTTTGGCTTGAATAGGGATCATGAGAGATAGCTTACAACTCGGCTTGAAATGCATTTTAGCATTCCCCACCACCTACGTGCACACAGCGAATATCCTAAGCTTGAGAGTCTATAAGCTTATAATCCTATGAGCCAACATCTACAAAACATTAAGCTTTTCAAGATTTCTCTGGTATAGTAAACATAGTTGAATATACAGTTATAGACTGAAAGTTGATCAATTTTGTCTCGAGTAGATAGCCTAAAGCATGGATTCAAAGAGACTTAAATGTTTCCTCACTCATCCAAATTCCATCCAACCTGATTACAAGTGTTCCGAAAACTTCCAAAGACCATAACACACTTTTGTATTACACGTTTTATAGAATAAAATTTTATAAAATGATCTACATTCTAATGAAGGGAAATGATTGTCACAAAATGAATGAAATCGTTCCATACCTGTAATCAGCAAACATCGTGATGGTATCAATATCATGAAATTCGCCATAACTCTTGGTATTGAATGTCGTCCAAAGATCAGCAATGAGAATTTGAGCTCTCTTGTGGAATGATACTGTAATAATAGAAAACAAAACTTATTATCATTATGTCTATTATTCTACATCTTAAACTCAATTACAGAAAGTTGAACAACATTATTTCTCATACCTATGCCAGAAGTGAAATAAGAAATGTTCAAATTTTACCGTACAACAAATATAATATTCTTCCACAATTTATAACCATCAATATAAGAAGAAAAGTTGTTTTTTGTACTTTTTCAAATAGGAACAAATGCTGTGTATTAGAAAATTTATTGGAGTATTGAATCCAGATGGTAATAATCATAAAAACTGAATTTCTTTTTCAATAAACGTTTTAGATTGAAAAAATAAATTATTAGATCAATTCAACGTACTCAAACAATGGAATGCACAACATGAATTTTCTTGACAAGTTCATTGATTTACCTTTTTGTCCCTTGAATTCAGAGACATCATTGAAACAAGGAAATTTGGTCACAATCAACTGCAATAGCTTCTGTGCAGATTTTTCACACTCCTTGACACAGTTAGCAAATGATCCTGTAAAAGTCACAGAAATAGAGATGAATCAAAAAGTATTCAGAGCGGTTCATATTTTATAAAAATTATTATAGGCCTACTCTACACACGGACGAAAATAGAGATTATTTGAAGCAGTAGCAAACCGCTCCATGCCAGCCTTAAATGTACATGACTTATTCATAATATTATATACAAGTTTCAACATATTATAGATTTTTAGTATGGATTTACGAGTGGAATGACCAAAAGCTTCATACTCACAATTAACAACACAGTTACAATTACAAGCATAATCAATGAGATATTAGCTCTTGCATAGGATGTAGGAATGTTTTAGTAGAACATGATGCAATATTATCAATTGATTCATTTCAAAAGCCATTTCTATAAATTTCACTCACACAATGATTTCAATTTATCAGACAATAAGTGCTGAGTGTTGAAGGCTGTACAATCGTGCAAAAGTATATCACAAGGATAATTTCAGAAAAAATCATTTTATCGGCTTTTGAAAAATTTACTACATATTAGTTTTTATTAATGTCTAAAATTTATCGCCAGCAACTGATACATATAATGTAGGCCTACTAAAATCAATGTTCAACTAAGAAAATTTATGAAGAATAAATGTCAAATTGAACTCATAAATTACTGTACCTACCATTGTAGTTTTCTAAAAGTACATTGCCAACCTGATGAAGAGCATCAAGCCTCTCTTTCAACAGAGGATCAGAATCGATTTTCAATATTTTTTGCAAATCATTAATACTCATTTGTGAATAGAATGCTGGATTAGTCATATCAACTCCATTCTAGAAATGATAGAATGCGAAACACCAAGTTTTAGATATGTTATAAAGCGTGAGTTGTAAGCAATATCTAAAAATATCAAGCAAATGTCTAAATTCTAACAAGCGAAATGTTTGGCGAAATTAAACCCTTGTAATAAAGAAGAAATAAGATTAAAAATGTGTAATACAACTAGAACATTAGTTTCCCAAAGCGAAAGCTGTAGGTTTAATCAAGTGATAATTTTAAAAAAGAGAACCGTTGTTTAGTTACCCATGATGTAAGTTACCGTATATGAAGGAGTTAAAGATGCAAATAAGTTTGATTTTCTTCGAATAATTGTACTGAAATCCTCTTTTTCTGCACTATTTCTCATATGTAGAGGATCACTCACTATATTGTCTTTATCAGCTTCACTTTAAAATCTGTGGTATCAGCTACAAGACAAAGCAGGTAGGAAAATCCCGATGTCGCT
This sequence comes from Laodelphax striatellus, assembly GCA_017141395.1. Lineage (NCBI taxonomy): Eukaryota > Metazoa > Arthropoda > Insecta > Hemiptera > Delphacidae > Laodelphax > Laodelphax striatellus. Next base: position 6,515,595 of record CM029530.1, read on the forward strand.
TATCAGATTATATTATATAACAAACCAAAGTGCGAATTTCCATTCCAATAGTTGAAAAATTCACTACATGATTTTCAACTGCAAACATCAATAGTGAAAGCGATGAATTCCAGAGTGAATTCATCTGAGTGTCACATTATCATATAGTTTGAATGATAATCAACTATCTATAATGGTAAGTAATCAAGTGATAATTCATCCCTTGATCAAGATATATGCTGGTGAATGATACAGGTATCTTATTTTTGTCTTCCCCAATGCAATTTACAAGGTTATTTAAAAAATTAAAATGCGCTTAAAGATTACAGTTATATCAATAATTACATTCTAATTTAACAAATCACTATTCAACAGAAATGCATTCACAATATTCATTCTATGAACAAAATAATTTCTGAGTGAATTGAAAAAATTCTTACATCTTTGCAGACATCCAGAGCAGCACATAGAGCAAAGTAGCCAGTATGGACTTCACCTTTCGCTTTTACTTCCCAATTGCCTTCGTTTATAGGCCAGAAGCAGAAGTTGAGAGTATCAACGACAAACAACCAATTGACCAATTTTTCTTCCGACAAACCGGCTGGAAAACTGCTTTGTGACAGCAATTTGGGAATGGAAAGCGAACCATCTTTCAATTCAGATAAGATCTGTGTAAAGACATCTCAATTACTATAACAATTACGGCACCTACTTGCAGGAAAAAGGTAGCATTTCAGGTTGAAATTCAACAGCATAAAAACAAGTTTAAAAAAACAGAGTAATACGATTGAGACGCTAAAGCGTTCAATAACAAGTTCATAGACTGCATTATTTTCACAAATCTCGGATTCTACAATTACTCATTATCCGCATTGAGATTAGAAGACCATATTGCAACTGGTTTGATTACCCAATAGTCAAGTCAATCATTTCCATTGAGTCTTCTTCTTCTTCTTTTCCTTTAGCTTTTCCCTATTCGGGGTCGCTATTCCGTATCTTCCTCCTCCACACCATTCTCTCCCCGGCTTCTTCATCTGTCAGCTCCTTTTCCCTCATGTCCCCTGCAACACAGTCTCTCCATCTCCTCCTTGGTCTCCCCACTGGTCTACACCCCTCCACCTGCATTCTACTCACTCGCTTTCCAACGTAGTCCTCTTCCCTCCTCACAACATGACCATACCACTGCAACCTTCTTTCCTGGACCTTCTTTGAACACTCCACCACCCCAGCCATCTCTCTTATCCTTTCATTTCTGATCCTGTCCCTTTTTGTCTTCCCAAGCATCCATCTCAGCATTCTCATCTCTGCCACATCCATCTTCTTCTCCTGCGATTTCTTGACTTGATTTCCATTGAGTCCGAGGTGAAAATGATTACATACATTTTTCTTCCATGAGATCAAACAAAAATTTTAGAGAGGACACTTTAATGAAAGAAGACACTAAACATACAAATGACTATACGATTTTTTGGCACTTTATATTTGAACGAGAAGATATCAATAAATATTGCTTTTACGATTTTATAAATTTGATAATAGTTCATAGTTAATAGGTTTTGGAGTGGCCACAGATGGTCACAGTTGGTTTATTGCTGGTCATATTATGAGGTTGATCCCAGTCTCCGTGGTCGGAGGACACGTAAAAAGTCGATTCACACATATAAGTTCAGTCTCAGTTCCGATCAATCAGTACTTTGTAATTGGTCCATCGTCATTGATGCAATTTTTCTGCGCATGCGCCTATGAAGCCGGAACAATTACAGAGCAGTCTGAAATTGAACCGACACTGAACTGATATGTATGAAAAAATTATACTATGTGAAAGAATAAAGTTTGGTAAAATTTATAAAAATCCATACCTGTTTGGACAAAGATGTTATTCCTTCTTGGTTAATTGTGACCAATTCAGCCTTTTCAGCTATAAAACTTCCACTTTCTTTAGGAGACAACATTTCAATTCTGTATGCTCAAAATACGCAAGAACTATGATGGCCTTTATGGTATACTTCCTAGAATAGAAAGAGCGTTCTTACTTGATTTAAACATTATTGTAGGATCAGAATCACAAAACCGACATTAGTAGGATCATCTGAATCAGTATAATTATTATCATCTGATTATCCATCACTGATTTGTTGGAATTAAATGAGTGGACACTACCACCGTTATCAAGGATAAATTATAAATAAGATTTTATAACAATAAATAATTTGAAATAATAATCCTACTGAGGGGCCTAAGATGTAGTGTTCCCACGCACTACCTGCAGGCAAAGACGATAGGAAACTATTAACTACAAACTATACGAGTAAGTATTCTAATTGTCTTTGCTGCAGGTATGCTACTTTGCTTTTTTTCAGAGCATCTTGATGTATGGCCTCATTCTCTGGGGTGGAGTTGTGGATGTGACTTGTGTGCTGCGCATACAAAAGAGAGCCCCGAGGATCTTCTATGGGGCTGGAAGACTGGCCAACTGTCGTCCTCTCTTTCTTAGAGAGAGGATACTCACGGTATTTGCTCTCTAAACCTTTTACACTCTTTGCAGGACCCATGCAAATATGGATGAGCATGTCTTCAAGAGTGTCTTCCATAGCCTACATATGAGACAAGGGGGAATCAAAGATTGGATGTGCCTTACCAGAGGCTGAGCAGAACTGGCCTTATACATCTGTCGACAAGACTGTTCAACAACCTCCCAATATCTGCAAGAAACCTGCCGGCCAGGAGATTTTAAAGGGCATTGAAGGGGTTGCTGGTGGAGAAGCCGTTGAACTCCCTCAGTGAGTATTATGTTGGATGACAATCTGGTGAGTGCCTATTTTTTTTTTTTTTTTATTCATGTATGCTTTTCTGTTGTAACTTGCCTTTTTTCTGACTTACTGACGTGTCCCTGGTGGCCAGAACCACCCATAGAAATCCTGGACACCAGTGCAAACTTGGATACGGGCCCTTTACCGCCTATGCAACTCTGCATTTTGCGTGACGTTATAAATAAAGTATAAAGAATTTCATTATTTTACAACTGGATTGAATTATTGACAATCATTAATATTTTAAATACACTTTCGCCCCCTCAGGGCGGGCCTGCTGGTGGCTTCATATCCACATGGACCTAATTTAATAAATACTAAGAGCGCGAACACAGAGCAAAACTTATAAGCATCAAACAATTCAAAATCGGCATGAAAAGCGTTAGAAGCTTTATCTATCTTTCAGGCGCCATGTAAAAAATCCCAATCTACCAACAGCATCCATGTACATTCACAGAACTTGACAAATTAAAAATTTACTCAACTTATTTGAACAATTATTATTATTGCGGTTGACCGGCCAACTAGACCCGGTATACCGAGCTTAAGGCTACACAATTTCAAGCGTGTGAGAAATGTTTTGCTAGACAATTACAATAATTGAGCAGTGAGTTTTCACTTAATTTAGAAATAACAAATAGTAAATTTAATAGAAATTACCTGTAAATTGCCGGTGTAAAAAAACCAACAACGCAAAGAATCTAACCTTTGAATATTCTCTTCTCAGGCGCAGGCGCAGCGACGCCGAATTCAATGATGAGAAGTTACATAGAGAGGATACAAATTTTCTTCCAAACAATCAACTTCTCTACATTCACATCTCAGTCTATGACAGTACAGTATCACTCTATCAGCTGGTTAACGATTTTCAAAATGGCGAACTTGGCGATTAGATTGAATTTTGTTATCTTGTAAACAAACAGAAATTAATTCACTAGAAAGTGATAAATTTTTTTTATATTGATGTTTTGACTTATCTTATAGCATATTAATCTCTTGGAGAATATATAACATTGCTCTCTGAACTGAAGCATTCATTGCAATTGTAATAGCCTAGTTGTAGGCTACTCTAATCAGGTAAAATAATTATTTAATTTTACAATTACACTTATTTAGGTATGGTAGCTTACGGGCGAATAATATTGGAATATTACAACTTCGGTACTAATTCCAATACTTTACAGGTACATCAGAGGTCAGGGTACCTTTAAACTGAAATAAATTTCAGAAACAAGAGAATTCCTGGAAGATTGAGAATTTATCAAACATTTTTCTGTTAAATTTATTTCAATCCTTTCATTATACATGTTTTTTTGTCAGCTGATGGCCCTATATTTGTAATATTTCACGTTTTTAATATGCTTTCCTTTCCTTTCATTGTGTGTCGCTAATAGCTGTACCCTTTGTTCCACCTGAAAATCTGCTATTTGAGTGAAAATTAACACATTCAGGCTACTTTCTCCGCACAAGCAATTTTTATCAGAAGTCCTAAGCGTAAAGCCGCACAATTATTCAGAACCCTTCACACATTTGTGTTTTGAATTCGGAAAAAATTAATTTCTACAATTTTGTACCAAAAAGAAATTTTTCAATTACAGTAGAATATTTATTTTTCTTGTTTGTATTACTTTATTATAGGATGAGAAACAACAATTAATTGAAGATGAGTGGAGATTGTCCGAGGATAGTTGCACCCAGTACTAGCTGTGACTGTGTAAGGCCCTGTTCTTCAAAATGGCCCGAGAAAAATTTTGGAAGTAAGTAAAAAATAAACACGTTACTTGACTATGTCTGCTGTTGGAGTATCCCCTATTTGAGTGGATATTCCAAAACTCTAATGAGCCGCGAGCTCAGATAAGTGGAAATTATTTGACTAGGCTATGGGTAGGCTTAAATTCATTTAATTTGGCGGATGGCGAATAACTTTCTTTTGATAGATAGGTATTATTTTTTGCCATCGTACTCTACGGTCATTAGCAAATGCAAGAAAACAAATATTTTTGCAAAACACTATTGAAAGGTATGGTTCAATATTGAAGGTGATTCAGTCATACCTTTTAATTAGATTTTTTGCAAAAATATTTGTTTGTATTTCGTATACGGTACCATACAAAATTATAAACTCAATCTAAAGATATTCAAAGAACTCAATCATTCAATGCTGTATGGCAGTAGACAATTGAGATCCAATATGATGGGATGAATGATTATAAAAGTATTTAAGTATCTTATTCTATTAATTTTCTTTAATAGTATATATTTTTTCCTATGTTGAAGTGGATCTAAAGCAGCTATCAAGAGAAGAATTGGAAATGGCGTTTTATAACATTCACACTAAAAATGAATGCTTATCCAAAGCTCTCAAGGACAACGTCAAACAAATTAAAAGGTATTTTCACTTATTTCTTTTTTATTAGTGACATTTTTGAAGAGTGACAGTATGAATTAACTTAGCTCATTTCAAGTTGTGTGATTCCTTGTTTTATTAGGGATTTTTTATTACTTCCATCCACCTCATCACTCGAGCAAAAGTTTGTGGGCATTGTCTTTTGTAAATGAGGAAGAATGTTGATTTATAACATTGTTATCAATTATCATATTGTATACAGTATTCTGTATACTGGTCACACTAAATTATAGTGCCCACTAAATTGAGATTTCGTAGTCTAATTTTACATTTGTGCAGTGAATTATAGACTGCATATTGCTTTTATGGCAAATCAATTTATTCTTATTCTGAATACATTAAAAATAATAAAAACACATTCACCAAATTTGTGAAAAACAAGTACACCTGAAATTTCAGGTTAGGAAGCAAATCATATCGTATGCTTCATTAAAATCTAATGTGGCATTAGTTTCAATGAGTCATTAAATTACTAGTCCATTAGCTACTAATGATTGTCCTAGAGACCGGGCATACGACTATTAATACATTTTTGGAGTATTGAAGTGATCATTTATAATCTTTGAAGTGTTATACAACTGTATAGTCATAAGACTACGACTCTACTTGTCATTTCACATACCTCCTGCAGGGTTTTACATTTTTCATGAATGAAAATGCAGTTTTTAGAGGTTTCATGTAATTGGCTTTTTCTCATCATAAAAACAATGGATGTGGCTAATCAATATTTTTTAATTGGTTCTCTAGGAATTTCTTTTTTAAATACGAATCCACATGAATAGAATTAAATTCCTTCATGTTCAGCATGAAATTCAACATTTCAGGTTCAGCAACAAAGTCCAACAGTACTAAATTTACCCTTCTATGAAAAATCAGAACACCATTAAGAAATTAAGGACTTGACGTCTTACATACAACTGTCATTGTCATGCTAAAAATACCCTTTTATTATGTTACAGACTGAATAAAATAGTTAAAAAGAATGAAGAAGACAGAAGGCGATGTTTGTCCCCAACCAAACAACTTTATGAAGATCGCATTAGTCAGTTGGAGCAAGCAAACACTTTTCTTCAGGATAAGGTTAGTTGCTTCAATCTATTTCTATTTTAGTTTTTCTATTTCACGTATTCGTCGATAATTATTTAACAATGATTTAATTATTATCATAGATCGTTTTACAATGATTGAAAGATTATAGTAGAAGTAGAATATAACAATTATTTTCAATAATTATATTTAATTATAAATTATTGAAGTTATACTGTATATTATGGATCAATTACAATATAATTATTTTTGATTTGATATGATTGAAATATAATTATTATTGGTCAAAATAACATGAGTGAAGCTTTTAAAACTATTTATAACAGTTGATGGTGAAATGATGCAATAAAATTAACTGTGAAAGAGATTTCCATTTGAAGTTGAATAGAAACTTGGATAGGCCTACTCATCAACATTTTAAATAAATTTCAAATTTAAATTAATTATATATGTCTAAATTTTAAAAACTTACCCTTTAAATCTAAATTTTCTACATCTGACATGATGTGAATTCAGTTTTTGCTATAGTAAATAAAATTTTATCAAAACTCACTTAATGTACTCTGATATTATGTGTGATACGTGTTTTAGCCGCTTGACTATTTTAAAAGCAAAATTTATTAATATCTATCATTTATGTGTTATAATATTGCAGATGTCTTTAACTTTTCATAAAACATATTCCTTGAAAGGTCTTCTTTAAAAAGGTCTTTATAACTTTTAAGCCTTTGGATTATTGTGTCAAAATAACTGTTTACATATTGCCGAAACAGCTGTTTTCTGACAAGTTAAATTGATCCTGCTGTATAGAAGATGATGATGTATCATCTGGTTTTCTTTCAACTCTATCTCATATGGTATGCTCTTACTTCTCAGCTAAATCATCCCAGTGTTATGATGTTAGTCTTCTCCCATTAGTTTGAAATTATCGAGTGATGTAAACATTTCAATTTTCCTTTCAGGCGAATAAGTGTTCATTTCAAATTACTGTGTATGTAGGGAATAGATTTAATATCTCAAGAATGTCTTTTCCACGTAAAGTGAAGAATTTTTTCACGTAATGTAGTTTCAAATTAACTAAGATTTTTGGTTCTTTGTAAATTTTTTGTCAGTCAGTTAACCTTATTTCTGAGCCTTCTTTGCCTCCCGGACTTAATTTTACAAGAGTGTATCCTAATACAGTTGATTCGAGCTATCGTGCAACATTCCAGGCAGTAGAATGTAATATGGAGTAAGTCACACCTATGCCTATAAATACACTGATAAGGTTGTGTGTTTCTCTATGGGTTATTTTTTTATTAGTTATTGAAATCGACCCCACATGTACCAACTACTTTATTCCTTTAATTATTCTTGATTGGTTCACTGCTTTCATTGCAAATCATCTCATTAAATCCTGAAAATTCAAATCTATGTGTCTACCTTCTACTACTTTACCATAATCCTTCTTTTTAAAAAGTTGACACTGAGACACTGTGCTTTTATTTACATTTTAGGTCTCAACTTCCCATTCCTAATTCTGAAAATATAAATCGCGATGAAAAACAAGATTCGAAAGAAGATTTGAATGTGGTAAGTAACTGTTTGAAATTATGTTAAGATTATAGATACAGCCTACTCTTAATAATTATAGTCAATCGCTTAATTACTTACACTCATGATGTTAAAAAAAATATTGTTATCGCATTGTTATAATATTTGTAAGTTCTTGAAACTTTACATAATTTTTCTCATTTTTGTATCCTTTTAAAAGTTACATAGCCTATAGAGTGCAACCCCAAGTAGGACTTCTGACTTAGCTCCTTCACCTTACTTATTAAGGGTTTCATTTCCTGATAGTTTCTTCTAAGGTTTTTGCAATCATTTGTATTTTTTTGTGTTATAAATTAGTCAGGTTTGTATTTATCATACATGAAATGAAATTATTCCAATCCTATTTTAACTTCAGTTTGGTTAAACTACAGTAGGCCTACTTTGTATTGATAAGTACCTCTTACCTACCAAACTGTATAACCTACTTATAACTTGTTGAAAGTCTACTGGCTCAAGTCTTGAGTATTACTTAATTGTCAGATGAAATTATGATGCTGATATTAATAAAATTTTTGGGATCTTATTGTATCCTGATAATTTTATTGATAGAGTTTATATCAGGTCTAGGTTCTGCTTAATTTGACGGTTGAAAATGTAACATTATGTTATAAATTTCATGAGCAGCACAATATAAAAAATCTAATTCATTGGAGGCGGTAGAATTATTAGTATTATTACACTTAAATGATTACTACCTTATTTTTTAGTAAACTATTTTTAAATCATTACTACCAGAACTCTGAAAACACGTTTCATTATTGCAATAAATTCATCATTTTTAGGACCTGGTCGAAAATGATGATAGAATATCACAACTTCAAAATGAGCTGGATCAGAATCCTAGCGATGCAGCAAAAGTGGCCGAAAACATCGAATTGATAAGACTGCGACGTCTAGTCAAAAGACAGGCGTCTCAGTTGTCAACACTGAATGCCCATCTGGAGGTGGCTGACAAAGAACTCGACCAGCTGCGATCCAATTACAACGAGGCCAGTCTAGAAAATGGTGAGACAATATTATCATTTCTGAAAACATAGAACTACACTTCAGTACCATATAACTACTATCATCAAAAACCAGTGTAACTAGTGTCAAAAAATCAGTGTAACACTCAGCTAAAAGTTTATGTGGGCATCACCATACTACAGAACTATAATATGGATATATTACTATAGTTCGGATAAAACTAGTTGTCACTTGGCCTGGTGCTCAAGAACAACTCACTAGAAACGTTTTTGTAAGAAAGTCCGATGTTCGAACAGCTGACCAGATGACCATTTGATTCAATGTTAGTTAACTTTATTGTTAATTTTGGTATTTAATTTGATTGTTTGATTCTTGACTAGCATCAGTGTTGGACCCATTATTCATTGAAAAAAATGAACTGAAAATCTTATTCAAATTATGTAACCAAGAACTTCCCATTCTCACTTATTCTTCAATTGATAATCATCTTGTAAGTCAAGTAGAACCATTCTTTAAACATACTAAACTAGAGACTTGATAGTGTCTTGCATTCTTATCAAATTTCATGTAAGTGCTCACCATGATATTCCTTAATAACTTACGTCCATATTATGAAAAAAAGTAATTTGAATCTTGATTTATTCCAGATAGTGTTTTGAGACAGTTGATGACTGAGAAACAAAGACTGAGAGAGGTGCAAAACGAACTAATAGAGCTTGGAAACTTGAAGCAAGACATCAAAATACTTCAAGAACAAGTTCGAGATTTGCAGGTATGTATAATGACACACACTATTAATAGCACTACACACTATAATTAACATTATTAATCATTGATGGTTGAAGTTATTGTGGTTATTTAGATTTTTCCTTGATACATTTCGTGTAAAGTTTATATATTTATCATAATTACTGATTGATGTATTTTGTATTCAATATCTTAAATCCCTAGTTTAGAAACATCAGTTGAACAATTAGTGCAATGCATGTATAGCTTAACCTTGACTAAATCCATCTTCTGTGGATTTAGATGTTTGGAGGTAAACTATACGTTGAATAAATGCTACAAAATTTTTTATTAATATTCAGAACATTCTTCCTTGAAGCAGCCATGTTTAGCATATGCTTACATATATTTTGAACCGTAACTTGAATTAATTCAAAATGGCTTATACAAATGTACAAAGTACAAAATGTACTCAACGCAGGTAGAGCTGAAGAGCAGCTTTGGTGGAACTCAGCTACTAGTCAAACTGAATTTTAAAACTGATTTAGGCTGCCGGCCTACATCCGTTTGAAGAAATTTGAAGGGATCTGCATTCCAATGTTTTCTGAATGACAGCTATTCGAAGTTGAGGGGAATCTCTTGAACTGAAGCTCTCCGAGATAGTCAGATTTGTGGCGCACGCGCAGAAGACAAAAGTTTATGAATTAATTAATTCATTATTGCTGTCATACATTCATGTATAAGTTTGGATAAATTCATCTGAGTGTCCAATACAGTGGATTAACTCATCTTGAATGCACTGTAACAAGTCACCATCGTATTGGATTAACATAAGATGGAAATTTTTTAACGCTCGAATTTAAATCCCTTTCATGATTGAATGTAATTGAACAGTTTAATATAATATTTGAGTAATTACATAATATTATTATTTTATGTGTTTTCAGAGTGAGAGATCGCTTTTACGGAGCAATAACGATAAGTTATTAGAGATTGCCTCAGGAAAATCGGAGGAAGATACTAGTCAACAACCAAAAAATGTAAGTTATTCACTACAATGTTTCTATTTCGAAAAACACGCTTTAGTTTTATCCTGCAACAGCTGACTTTATTATTGTGAATTGCATGGAAATTTAATACCGGTACCATAAATGCATAGAAATTTAGCAAAAAGCAACAGGCCTTGATAGCCTAGTAACCACTCTTGCTATTTAATGACATCATAATACCAATTGATACCATACTCCAAGCATGCTTAATTCTTGTGTTACGTGTAAATTCAAAACGTTTTAACTTATCCTTTTTTATATTTAGTGTGATTTGAAATTCAAGTTCATCGATGTTGTTTGTTACATTCTCATCCACAGTAGATCGAAATAAGCAAAACAGTAAATTCAATAGGTTGATGTTATCAGGACTGGATTTTTGTCTATACTATTGTAGATTTTTATATTTTTAGTTTTTATGCTGCGTTCCCTTAATTCAAATGTGACAAGTGACATGATTTTAGTGCACGATAGAAATAAAGCTCTCATTTCTTTATCCATTGTATATAACATTTTTCCTGGAAATAGATTCTCGATGATGATGATGATGATGATACAGTAATCTTTAATGTTGAATCATTGAAAATTATGTTATGATTTGTCTTTATTATAGTTAACAATGATAAATTCTATTATTTTCAAGTACTGTCATTGAAAATAACATTGAGTTATTGAACCTTTTGCAGGATGCCGATAAAGAGATTGAAAAAGACGCGAAAGAAGAAACTGAAAAGTAAGAATTTTTGTTTTACATTCATCTTGGCAGGGAGAGTCAATCTTTGACTGAAAGCAATGTTAGGCATTCGTTATTTCATATATTTATTTATCAATGTTTGTCACAAACTGAATTTGATTGTTATGTATTTGAAAATTTACTCACCAATTCAATCATAGCTAAAACTATACTCGTCTATAATCATAATATTTTTGTATACAGTTGTATGAGAAATTTTGAAAAATATCACTGTTGAATTTTATTGTTGATGTAATAATAACACGGTTTACGGAAAAATTGTGTTTGAATTGCCTGACCAATCTAGTTGAGGAAGCATTCTAGAACATATTTTCACTCATTTTTTCTATTCCGTGTTTCTATCCCGTCAGCTTGAAAATATTCTTCGTTTGAATACTATTCACATTCAATTGAACTTGGTAATTATTTATCTATTCTCAAATGCGCGCAACACTGGGATTAAACATATTATTTACAAAAATTACGTCTTTTTCCAAATAATAAGATGGTTTTCTCCAAGGTTCTCAACTCAATGTTTCTATTCACCTTGAAATTATTATTCCTGTGTGAGATAAAAAACTATACATACTCCCTACATATTACTGCTTCTCCTTTCAAAAATCCTCATTGAAATGCTTTGAACATTGAAATATTTTCAAAACATACTAAGTTAGTTTAAATTGGAGCGCTTTCAAGACGACCATTCTCGAATCCTAACTGGTGAATAATTCATATGAGTAAATATTGTATTGTCAAATTTCGGGTTTCATCACAAACTGCTATTTAAAAAAGTTATATATTGATCATTCAGTGCCTTTTTCTTGCGATTTGAATTGGAATATTCCAAATTTAACAAGAACCTCTCACGGGCTATTCCATGAAATAAGGAACCAGATATGAAGTTCATTGATAACAATAATATATATTTATTAATCTCGTCAAGGTTAGCTCTATATTCATCAATTTATTCGGATTAGTTGTGTAGCTTGATCATACTCCTATGAAACTGGAAAGTTTTTAGTAAAAGCTTAATAGTTCCTCATTTTTAACCATTGGTAATCGGTGAACTGTCAATGGAGTGAAATCGGTATGTATTGAAAGCTCTCTGATATTACTGATTCTGTATTTATTGCAAATATTTTAATACTTTTCAAATATTATAATAATAACAATGTGATAACGATACAGATGTAAATATTCAGTTACCTTGTTTGCCATTGATACACTGATTGTTCAACAAGCGAAATAATCGTTCCTTCCAGAATCTACTCAAAGACACAGAAATCAGCGGGGAGAAGCTGTTCTCATTACAAGATAAATACTATTCTAGAAGATGCCAAGTATTCAGTATCTAAGAGAGTTTCAGGGATATTTGTGAAGCATAATTGGTTCAAAGAACTGTTCGCAAAAGCAGGTTCTGCCAACACTTATGACCTGGATATCGAACCTTGTACTGAAGTATCTTTGTTCAAAGCGTTCAGTCATCAAGAATTATCAGATTTGTTTTCAAAAGAATTTATTTGCCCGTCTACCTTGAACTACACTATTATGCCATTAATTCAGCTAACTGATAATTCAATGGAGGGTGAAGAAGAAGATGATGATAAGAAGAATGAGAAAGTGGAAGAAATGAGTGAGAAAGAAATAAGTGAAAGTGAGAACAAGATTATGTCTGGTGAAAATGATAGTGCTTCCAAGAACTTTGATGATGGTGATGATAAGAATGTTGTGGATGAAAGAAATTCAGAGTTGAGTCTGAACGAAGCAAAGTTTGTTTTTATGCAAATACTAAAGCATGAACTGGAAAATTATGATTCGGCATCGAATCAGCTACTTCATGATGGTAGATCAGAAAATGAAGAAACAAATACTTCATACGAAAACAATCAAGCAGAAAATACTACAACATTCAGACAGCCATCCAATTTGGTTGATTATTTTTGGGGAATAGTTGGGTACAAAATATTTTTCCCAAAAAAATCTCAAAAAATAGTGGAAATTAGCAAACATCCTGAGAATGTTATTAGCAATAATGTACCAGGAACTTCAAAAAGTTTTAATCCGCCACCTTATTACACAATATCTATTTCTGATCAGTCATTTGAAACAAGCAATTCCATAGAAGGATGTATTTTACAAATTGAAAATGTTGACAATAATCAGTGTAAGAGGGATTGTAGTGCTACTAACCAGGAACCAAAGTTTGATATTGGAAGTGAAGAAAGTCAAGCAATTGAAATTACATCATATCACACTATAAATTCAGATATGCCTCAGACAAGTGAAGAATTTATCCCAGGTGATTTTGAAACCAAGTCAAAAGCTCAAGGTGATGCATCTACAACAAACTCGGCTGGAATGAGTAGCTCAACACTTCAAAAATCCTCTTCTGAAGAAGAGAATGACATGTTTAAAGAAATACATGGCAATATTGATGCTGCTCCAAATTTGCCAAGAACAGTGGCACATGATGAAAACAAGGACTCTGCAGCTGAAAAGGGTAGTAAAGATTCAAAACACAGTCAAACCCCAACAGATCAATTTCAAGTTGTAAATGATTCCAATAAATGTTCATGTAAGTCCTCCCAAGGTGTAGGGCAATATATTTTAGAAGAACATAAGCCCGATTCATCAAGGAATGTAAATGATTCCAAGACTAATAATATTCAAAACCTTCCAGATCAAGAGAAGACTACATTCACTGTCTACAATTTGAATAGGGAGACTGGATCCAGAGATAAAATAGGAATTCTTTTTCTGAAAAAGATTAGTTGTGAATGTAATTTGAAATCTATTACTGGAATACAAACCCAAGAACCATCTGCTTCGAATTACAGTGAGACAGATCATGTTGGTGATAAACAAGAAGCCCATCCTGAGAAATCAGGAAATTTTCAACCAAAAGATGAGCACAAGCCTTATGGTGATAATGAACAGAAGCAATTGAATGATGATGAAAATGAAATGAATCATCCCTTATCTGTTGACAGTGGTGCTCCTTTGTCAGAAAACCAAAAACTTGAAGGTTTTGAATCAGCTCCCTTACTTACTTTACTGAGAAGGTTGCTTCAGAAATTCTTGGGAGAACCAGACAAAGTAACATCTGGACCTCGTTTCAGTGTTGATGATGTTGTTATTGAATCTCCCCATGTAAATAATTCTGATTCTGCTGCGCAATCATCTAATGACAATGCTCTCACAAGGAATGCAGAACATGATGATGCAAATGACATTGTGCAGAATAATACAAAAAATATTGTGAAAATTTTAAAGTATGGCTTAGCGCCTATAAGTGCAACTAAATCTTTTGAAAGAAATTGTGAAAGTTCCATATCTAAACGAAACAAGTCTTTCCAGAGATCAAGCGATCCTGGATTATCAAGATTTAATACAAAATCAATAGAAACTCGAACTTATAATAGAAGATCTACCAACAAAAATGAAAAAATTGGTGAAGACTATCATGCTAGTAGTGGACAAACTTTGAAAACAATGGCAGGGACTGACGATAATTTCAGACAAAATAGTAATCCTTTGTTAACTAATTCTCCCAGATCTAGCAGTAGATCACCAGACAGAAAGATTTCTCAAACTTTGAATAAGGACGATGGTATACCTTTGTCAACTGACCCTCCTATATCTGTCAATAGATCTCCAGACAGAAAAACTCCCCAAACTTTGAATGATAAGAACCATGGAAAGCCATCAGAGGTAGTGAAAACAACTCCAACAGTCAGAGATAAACTGCCAAAAAAGATGATCAGAGAAAACTCACAAAACACAAAATCAACAGAAACTCAAACTTATAATAGAAGATCTACTGACAAAAATGACAAAATTGGTCAAGACTATCATGTTAGTCGTGGACAAACTTTGAAAACAATGGCAGAGACTGATGATAGTTTCAGACAAAATAGTAATCCTTTGCCCAGATCTAGAAGTAGATCTCCAGACATAAAAATTTCCCAAACTTTGAATAAGGACAATGGTAAACCTTTGTCAAATAACCCTCCTAGATCTGTTAATAAATCTCCAGACAGAAAAACTCCCCAAACTTTTAATGATAAGTACCATGGAAAGCCATCAGAGGTAGTGAAAACAACTCCAACAGTCAGAGATAGATTGCCAAAAAATATGATCAGAGAAAATTCTGTAAAGAGCTTTGAGTTGAAAAAACAAGTCACACCCCATGATTGCCTCAGCACTAACACTCCTAGATCTGTCAATAGATCTCCAGACAGGAAAACTCCCCAAAGTTTCAATGATAAGAACCATGGAAAGCCATCAGAGGTAGTGAAAACAACTCCAACAGTCAGAGATAGGTCTAAAACTCCTAGAAGTGAGGAAGGTCCAAGATGTTTAGCCTATAAAGAGAAAATATTCCAACCTCCATTAAATCAACCACATAAATGTGTAGAAAGCTCTGAAGGAGTTAATGAAGTTTGTGAAAGAAATTTAAAATTGAGATCAGCTGCCTCAAAACCCATCTGTTCTCATGAAAGGGAACTTATCACCAATGTCAAGAAACTTCTAGAACTTTTAAATCAGAATTTTGATAGCAATGAGAACTATTCTGCTGATGAATCGAATGATGAAAGTGACAGTCTTTATAGTGATAGAAGGATGGCATTTTGTACTGCAGAAAATGACGGAAGAAGAATAGATAGCCCACAAAATAGTGGCAGAATATCCTCTGGACATAATGATTGTAGCTCGACTCAATTGAGCTCTGAAGAAAGTCTACCACAGGAGTGTCCCACTTGTTTAAATAAAAAATTGAGATTACAACAGATGAATGTGTCAAATGACTCTCCTTTCAGTAAGAATCCTAAAATCGATAAAAGGTTGATAAATCATGAAGTAGACAGATCGGATCATGATACTCATCGAAACAGATCGCGTCATCCAGAAATGATAATAGTTGTTGGTAAAAAATTGACTATCTATGAGTCTGATAAGACTGAAGAAAAGTGAATTTTCCCTGATGAATATCTCCCTCCAAATATCATGCTGTGTCCCTCTCCTTATTCCAATTTTTATAGAAATTTACTTTTAGACTGTCAGTTTCAAAAAATTACAAACAAACATTGGAGTTGGAAATAATCAACTAAGAACTGTACTCGCAAATACACAGTATATTCACAATATTGTACGAACTGTATGTCTATGTATACAGTTACTCGAACAATATTCAAATAAAGTACCCAGTGGTAAACTCAGTGACTTCTAGTGAATTGAAGAAACCACATTTTAATTTATCTACTCCCAGTGAATTCAAGCTGATACTTTTTATCATTACTCATAAAAGATTATGTAACTCCATAGAGGTGAAATCAACAAGAGTGTAGGCTACTGTGGAATGCCACTCAGTTCAATTGATTGACAAACTGATTTATTTGAAGGCGAATTGTTCATGCTTTCAAACATTCAGAGGATTCTCTGGGAAAACAATTTGGTAAGATCGATTATATATATATTATTGAAGAAAATAATACATACAGCAAGTCCTTTTGTTTATTTCCTTTCAATTTTGAGATATTTAAACATATTTGATGCATATTTGAACCATGTTCATTATTTTCATCTTATCATTAATAATAAATAATTCTATATTTGGAAAATTTGAAAATTACAAATCTTATCAATCAAGCAATGGATTTTTGTTCAGAGCTTCTCATAGGCTAATTATATAGACAAAAATGTTCATAGACAATGTCTATGTAGACAAATTAAGTTGAAAGAAATACACTTTTACTCTTGTACCAGTGAAAAGAAAATGGATCAACAGAAACAGATAGACAATTTATTATATTGTCTGCAATCAGAGGAAAATTATCTTTCCTACAATTGTCTTGTTTTTCTTGAAAGTGCTCCAATTTCATCAACGTGACAATGTTTATGGTACTGTAATGTTTAGGTAACTTAATTGATACTGTACCTGTTCATGTAGAATATGTAGAATGCCTCTTTCAGTACTGTAGCTTCCCCAATACTCATTTGCCAAATTTGAGTAGAAATTCTGTTTTGAATAAAAAGACTGAAGTTGTCAAAACCACATATTTTCACAGATTCTGTTTAATTCTGATTTCACAGCACGGACAATATGAATTACAATGATTCAAGTTTACTGCGAAAACTCATTTCTGAAGAAATAAGCAAACGTCCACACATATGTTGTAATCATTGCAGTGAACCGAATAATACTAAGGTACATCCCACACAATATTAGGAATTTTAATTATATTACTGTTGAATTTCTGTATAAAACTCAATAACCATTACAGCATATTGATGACAACAAAGAGTATGACTAAAATTTGAAAAGAATGGCAAAAAATATGGAAATGTAAGAGAAATAGTGTGAAGTACTTGTTTGAGAAACAAACACCTCGCACAAGTCAAATTTTGAAACAAGTTTTTGTTCATTCAATGTGTATGAGGAACTGAAGAAGGAATTGAGGGAGCAAATGCCTCTTATTTAATTCATTAAACTAGTATCTCACACAATTTCTCATTCATGAATCCAAATTCAGGCATTAACTTTCGTTTGGAATGCAGTGAGGAGTCTTTTGGCAATGCTTTTTTATACGGTAAAATAATGTGACTGGCCTAATTTGCTTTCCCAGCTACGACGAGCTCTGAAATTCTGACAGCACTCTGTATCTCATAAGCGCAATGCTGCAAGCTGAAGGTGGGTTTTCGTTACTGCGACCGAGTGCCGCAGCGGAGCCCGACCAAGTGTTGCCAGACGCAATTGATGAAAATTCCCACTATAAATAGTTGGGATTTTTCATCAATTGCATCTGGCAACGCTGGGTCGGGCTCCGCTGCGGCACTCAGTCGCAGTAACGAAAACCCACAGTAAACTTTTAAATTATTTTGTAAAATATATAAAACTTATTAAAAGTGAAAGTTATACGTATTAGTTACATTTTAATCGACCAACAGTTCAAGAAGGATGAAAAAATTAGAAGAAATTCATTCACTCACGTCGTATATATGTGGTAAGAAACCAGCAGTTAACATTTTTTATATACATAGATAATATTTCGCATACGGTAACTAATTCCATGTTTTCTATAGATGACATTCCCTACAACAATGAGATGTCAAACAATAGGTAATGAAAATTCCAAAATAATCAGCCTAAACTGTGAACCAGCTCCTATTCCGACGATTTGCTTCATCAAATGCTGTCAAAGTTCGAATCCACTTCCCACCACAGAACTAGAAACCAAACAAAATACCACCCACCACCTACCACCTATACAACCTACCACAGAATCGGCCAAACAAGAAACAATTACCACAGATGTCCAATGTCAGACGGAGTGTTTCACTCCAGCTAACGAATCGTGTATTTCCATCATCTCCTACATAAAACCTGTCCAAGACTGTTGTCCGGAAATCAGTGCACCGCAGGCCTGTTGTGTTTCGTCTACTGCAATTGTTTGTCCTCAAAAAGTGTGCGCCATGTGTTGTTGCCCCTTCGAAGAGCCGGCAAACTGTTGTAGAGAAGATTTGCACAGTTTCAATGTGAGGAATCTTCCACAAAAATCGTGTATTTGCACAGACAATGCGGCAACATCTTGCTGCAACCGTGAGTTTCCGCTGCAACCAACGCAATGCATGTGCTCTTCCTCAAATAGAAGGTAAGAATTTACTTACATAACATAATTATATAAATTTTGTTTTGATAGAACATGGAAATATCTGAGACCTGTTTCATGAAACGTCAGAAAAACTGTAATACAGTAAAAAGGTGGACACTCACTAGACATGAATAGCACGGAGTACTATATGTGATGAATTTGCTTGCCATTTCCTGTATTACAGGACCTCCATATTTTATGAAACAGGCCCCTGATAAAATGGGTTCTCACTGATCAACTTCATTATTTTCTTGAAATCTGTGAACTGTTTCACAGTCTATAGTTCCATTCACGAGATGTGAATGGAACTATAGGCCTATGCTTGGAATATATAACTTCAAGTTCATCTACTTTTGTATTTAATTGAATCTTTATTGCAAATTCATTTCATTCATTTTCATTCCATTTATTCACACACAATTTCCAAAAACAATACAAAATTACAAAAACAATCACAAATTTACAAGGATATTCATTTTATCAACACATGATCATGCGATGAGACGAGAGGATTCATTTATTGGCATGAGATTTGATTTCAAATCTCAATATTAATATTAATTATTATCTTAACTCAAATTCGAACCAGTGGAAAGAAGAAGTTGACAGTATAAAACTAGCATAACCATTATTCAACCATTATCCGTTCCACTTTGTCAATTAAATTGAGTTATTTCAAAACAATCAATCTGCTTTCTCATAAATCTCTTATTCTATTTTACAGGACTAGCTTAGAAAGAGAGTATGGATCCAAGCCTAACGAAATACCTCCCAAGAGACAGATGAGAATCCACATGGAAGACACACAGGGAATCCTCTTCAAATCGCAGAGTACACAAGTAGTAAGTTCTACCATGGACAACTCTATAAACAAATATATGGTTAGTCTATGGTTTTACATATTATTATTATTATTCTACTTGAAAATGAATATGCAGTTTTCCTTGAACATCGTTCAAGTAGGTCTTATATCCAAAAGTGAAATAATGTGAGGGGATTATGTAAACCGTTATTGTTTTCTCAATCTCTGTCTTGTTTAGTATCCCTGCTCTATAGCAATTATTTGCATATACATTGTAAATGTCTTTTCCTATTGAGAGTAATAATTTCAGCTCACCTTTCCATCTGTGTTTTTAAATGGCTTCTTTGCAATCCCCTCTGTTATAGAGGATTCTGTATATTTTTTATTGGTAATTGGAAGAGAACCCCAGCCTCAAATACTAATTGAACAATTCAAACGTTTTGGATATGTACCTACTCAAATAGGACCACACTATATGTTAATTTTAACTTTATGTTAATTCGCCATACCACACTGCTAATTTTGCAGCATTTAATATGTCAAAATATACTCATCAGGCTCCACGACTGTTTCCACGCCTCAAGACATTCGATCCTGTTGTATGTTGGTGTAGGCCTATACATGTGCTATGTTTCTGTATATTTATTCATTTTGTAATTTACAATCAACATAACAGGAGAAAGAAGCAAACAACATACAGTTCAAAACTTCCTACTCGTATGTGTATTATATATGTCAAAAATTCAAATATGTAGCCTATTAAGTAATATTGACCATTTTCATGTTGAATTTTTTTCAGGAAAACATTGTAGCCCTAGATGATGATCGTTTTACAATAAACGGAAGACCATTCAAGAGTTGTGAATGTGGTGAGAGAGCAAAGAGCAAGCCAATGATTGATGAGAGTGTAAAGCCGCCATTAAACGACGAAATCAATAGGAGACTATCGATGGAAGTCGATACTGATCCACAGGAGTCGATACCAGCCTCGTCCACTTCTGAATCCAGTATCGACTCGAAACCCAGCCGTGGAAAACAAATTGGCTGGTCTAAGAACTCGGTGACACCTTCCAAGAAACCACTTGCAAAATACAAGAGAAAGAAAGGGAAAGACTCGTCCCGGAACAACAAGCAGCAAGGCACGTTCACACTGTGGATAGACTCAATGTATTTCTCAAGTCATACTTTGGAACGCCTGAAGTAAGTGTGTATTGTTTGTGTCCTATATTATAATAATTACGTATCATACGCAAAGCACAGACTTAAAGTAGGCTACTGTTTTATAATTATTATCACGTATCAGAAACATAGTGGGTGTAATGTATTTTATAAGGAATATTTTATTAAGGGGTTTTGACTTCATTTTCTTCTCTTCTTCATTGTCGAGTTGAATAAGGTTTTTAGTCAAAAATTTAGTTTTCAACAATAATAATTATCATCAAATTTTCTCTGAAGGAATAGTTTCAGATTACATAGGCAGAGTAACTTACAGTAATGAGTTTTATAATAATTATCACGTATCATAGAAATTTGATTAACTTAACTTAAGGAGGGGAAATTTAACTAAACTTTCTTAAGATTGAAGAAATTCTAATGTATAGCTTGAAAATTTGATTAACTGATTGATTAGCTGTAAATTGTTACCACACTAACTTAATAAGATATTAGGCTTCATCACTGTCATTTAACAGTTTTATGAGAGGTCAATGCCCTTATAAGCTTCATGCTTGTGAGTGGTTAATAAGTTGGTGATCACATACATGTCTGTCTTGACTACACACATTAGTAGAAATCTCATATCCTTTTTCAACCAGGGTTCTCATTGTTATTTTTCCAAGCTATTGAAGAAATTATTGCTTAATTTGTTCATAACGCAGTTGAATCTCTGTGTTACAGCGGAATGGACACCAAACCTTATGTATACTTGACTTGGACGTTTCTGGAGCTGCAGGACAAAGCATATTCCACGATTATGCCAGCTAATAAAGCAATCTTCAACTGTTCGTCAGTGTACAGAGGTGATATCACCTTAGAAATGCTGCATTACATGTGTGCTGTGAGTATTTCAAACTAATAATAATGCTGCTGTAGCAGAATTCTTGAAATTTATTTACATAGCTTTCTTTGGATTTTCAGTTCTTCAATTATAATAATGATTGTTCCCAAATTTTTCTCTGGAGATTCGGTTGATTAATAAACAGTGTGTCAAAGCTGTCTGGAATCAAATTTGAATCGATAAATTTTTCATTAAATATATTAACAGATTGAACAAAATATAGCAAATTACACAAATATTATGATATAGAACAATTTTTTCCAATTTTCAGTCATTTGTTGGGGGAAAATATTTTAAAAAGATATTAATGTTTCTGCTCAATATTGGCTGAGATGTCTTGCTATAAGTGATGAAATAATTTAACATGTTGAATTCAGCTTTCTTTGCAACTACAGATCTCTGCTCAGGTTTACTCGTGGTTTTACTCTTTATATGTTCAAATTTATTTGAAGTAATGCGTGAATGATATTAAAAATATGCATTACAATGTGTGAAGAATCAACAGAAACTTGTCCAAAACTGATTCTACCTCAAATTCAGATAAATAGTCCAGAAGTTAGGCTGATGATTAGGAAGTTAATCTGAGTATAAATTGTAATGATAATTCAGTCATATAAGCGTTTCCCACTTGGAATTTCAGAATACAGTGAAAGTCGAATGTCACGTTGCATTGAACGATTCAAGTCAAATGATCAGTTTTGGAGAGATTGACGTTTCTGAGGCGATCTACAAACCGAATACAAAATGCAAATACAAGGTCGCTTTAGATGGTCCGAAGGATATGTCTGCTGTGATAAGTTGCTGGTTCAAGTTTGACTGTCCCAAAAACCTTCTAAAACAAGTATTGCAAGATTAATTTTATTTCTTTTGGAAATTTACAAAAAAGCATTGGAGTGATTGGTAACTGTGACAGGCTGTTTGGAGTTGAATTCTCCATTTTATTCACGACTTAATTCTTAGATCAATTAACTGTACCCAATAAAAATCTTCAACTCTCTTTTCTTTTCAATTTTTCATTCTTACTTGTAAGCTAAAACTATTGTTAAAGTTCTGCACCAATATTATAAAAGTTTCATGTATGTTTTCTGCTTAAAAATACTGTAGAAATAAAGCTGTAAGTATCCTATAAAATCCCATCCAGTAAAATAATAACCGTGAACTAACAGCTGGACAGGTAAGGTACTCTTACACTAGACATGGACTGTTATAAAGCGTCAAACTATGAGATGGATGTCTTGTGTGTGGGTTCCTTACCTAATCAACTATTACTTGAAATTTATTTTATTGAAAGATTTATTTTATTCATGTAAAATTTGATTGAACAGCTTTAAAATGTAGGTCTATTCTAATACCTTGCTGAAAACTATTCACAGTTCTCTGCTGAGATTTATTCACCAAGGATGCAAACTTTATGCAAATCATATTATGAGTTATCACATGCAAAATCTTCCCACCTGATATTTCAATACTGAATAGTTTCTCATATGTTTCGTTTTGATACAAACTTTTGAACAGGCTAATAATAATAGATAATAAAAATATACTTCAATATTCAAATTCAAGCCATCAACACCGATCAGTTGTATAAAAAGTAGTATGAAGGTATTTACAGTGGAACAGGATCTCTTACCGCACCACTTTTTTCCTTTCTGTAATTAATTTTCTGCGGAACATCACAGAGAAGAAAGAATTCCTTTCTACTTTGTGGGAACATTTAACCCCGGTCGTACACCGGAGCAATAAGCAATAGGCAACTAGCAACATATGATTCATATGATTGTCTACTCTATACAAACCAATAGTTCAATGCACACTGAAACAGCTGCTTTAGAGTTTCAAGTATGATGGCTACACCACTGCTCAGCATGTCTGTTAGTTCTAGAATTGTGAAGCAAGTGGAAAAATGAAACTAGAGAAATGGAACCCGTTAACGATCGAGCTACCCAATCTACCACAAACTCCAGTATTGACTCTCAATCCAGTTATAAAGAATTGCTAAGAAATCACGGTTGGTCGAGAAAATCCCACGAGTTTTTTCAAAATCCGCCTAAGAAAAGTTATTATAAAGAGCATCTAATATGCCGGAACAATAACCGATGCACGTTTACTTTGTGGATGAAATCTATATATTTTTCGAGTTATACAATGGAGCGCTTGAAGTGAGTTGGTTGAATCGGCAGTGTGATTGTAGAATACTCTGACATCACCATCATCGGGTCTTTTGTAGAAGAACCCGAGATTTGATTTCACTACGTAACTTGAATTGATTTCAAAAACATAAGACTTTATTTTACTAGAAAAACACTGTAATATCAGTTGTTTTGTTTTTCAAATAGACTGCACTTGTCTGGATAAGCAAAAACTATTGCATTCAAACAAAAGTGGGGCTCTTCTGCAAAAAGGCTGCAGTTCCATAACTGGGGAACGCTATTATCGATATATCGAATGGTTATATAGGTAGTGGTTAATTGGTTGGATTATATCGATTTTTCAACATCGATATAAGTGTTCCCCAGTTATGGAACTGAACCCTAAAAAAACCTCTATCATCAATCTCCAATTATTGTTCTATTGTTAGTAGTTTTTTAATAATTTTGCTCCATCATTATTTTATAATGACTCGAATAGGTAGCAAGTGCTTGCTTGATAGTAGGCCTACCGTTGAACGGATGATTGCTCATAGCAAGGATCAATACTGTAGCATGTTAGGTTCTTGATGTTAGCATGTTAGGTACCCTCTCTAAACTGTAGGTTCATTCATGTTTCATTATCGTCATCATCTCACTCTTCATTGTTAATTAACATGTCTAGCGCCCGGTTGCTCAGTTGCCACCAACTTGATAAAAATCAACTCAAAGTTCCTAATCTTAATTAATCAAACTCATGTGGTCATCATTCCCAACAAAAACAAATAATCTCGCTTACTATCAATAACAAGTGGAAAAGCACAGCAAATTCAACTATTTTTTTTTGCTAAATTGTCTAAATCGCCTCTTCAATAATAACGGTTATAATTGTGATTTATAATTTCAATTTTTATAGTTGTGAGTTATATTTGCATCACAATACATTATCAATTTTTTATTTTCCAGTGAAATTGATGTCAAACCACATATTTATCTGACATGGACATTTCTGGAACTCCAAGACAAAGCTTTTTCAACGATTTTACCATCTAATAAGGCAAAATTCAATTGTTCATCTGTTTACAAAGGTGACATAACGAGAGCCATGCTGCGTTATATGTGCTCGGTAAGTTATACATTTATCGCTTCTAACTTTTAACTGTAAAAATTTCTTACTATAACTTAATTTCTCACTTTAAATTTTTGTTATTGCAATGTTACCTTCTCACTCTTTTCGGTCTCACAGTTGTGAACAAATCCTTGCACTTGTCACTAACCTACTTCATGTAGTAGGATCAAAAATATTCTAGCTCAATTAATTGCGGGGTTTGTCTGTTACAGGATAGAGTAAGAGTTGAATGCCATGGTATTTTGAACAAATCAAGTCAAATGATCAGTTTCGGAGAGATTGATCCTACGGATGCGTTCCATCATCCTAATAAAAAGTGCAAGTACAAGGTTTGTTTAGATGGTCCGAATAATATGACTGCAGTTGTAAGCTGCTGGCTCAAGTTTGATTGTCCTGAGACTCTTCGTGATGTATTGAAGAGATGACTTAACTGACATGGTTTTGTATAACTGCAGTAGACTACTACATTCATTTAGTGGAGTGCTTATACAAGTTGCATTTGTGAAGTGTCGGTGATATTGATTGACATTTTCAATTTGAAAATGAAATGAACACAAGAGTGTATCCATTCCCAAGAGTTTATCCATGGGAAAAGTTTTCAATTTAGTCCAACTTGTTTGTAATGAATAAAAGCTTGATAACTAATATCATTAATTTATTTCTTATACAATTCATTTTTCATGTTGCATAGTTGCATAATTATTTCCTGTAGCAGCTACTTTAATAAAAGTTGTCTTATTGGCTCCCAATAAATACCATGATATACTTATTGATTTATTGTTATAGTAGCTTGAAATCATCGAAATAGTTCTTCATTCAGTAGCTTGAAATCATCGAAATAGTTCTTCATTCAGGGCTTTTCATTCCACTTTTCACTTTACCTTGAACTAATCTACCTTTCCACTTCTGTAGATACTGTAGAAGGTAGGACACCAAAGAAAAATTCGTGTACACAATTGATTTATATATATTTTTTTATTATTCAAGTTTCAAATTTTGTTAAAAATATACATTCACATAGCATAAATTAATCTCAACACACATATTTTTTATAAATAATGTCTAACCTATTGAGCATCATCACACAATTTCATATAGTCATGCATTTTTCTAATCATTCTTTATAAATTATTCTATCTGTAATGTGGAAAGTTGAAAATTACCCTGTACAAGTGCATCATCTACAGCTTATAAAGAGATGAGAACTGTTGTTATAATTATATAATAGTTGTAATAATACTAATGCATCTATGTTGTATAAAATTTGAATTATTATTACTGATCCACTGGAATGCATTAGTTTTCCAATACGGTACATTACTTTCATCCATTTGACTTTATGTTGATAAGGTAACAAACTTCAAATAAATTGCTTATATTAATATTTATTGATAGCCATCTCTATAAATGCATGACTCTATGAATATGCCTCTTTAAAAACTGTAATCTTTCATCCTATAAATCCAGATTATCGATGAAATATCATCCTCAATTTATACTAATGCTCCCTGTCAAATTAGCACAATTATTTCACTTGTAGGCTACACATTCACACAACATATATCCACTCTCGTTCACATATTTACATTAGATACTAAATCATTAAATTTCATAACATTGAAGATATATTGTTATTCACCATTTTCTAGTACAATTCAAAGTACAAAATGAGAGTATCGCATGCACAAAACTTTGAAAGAAATTATTGGAGTCATTAATTGATACCGTTGCAGAATAGTGTAACATAATCAATCAGCAGTAAATCGAATATTGCAACGCAAAAATTATCATTACAGTATTCAAGAAATGCCTAATGTCACTGCGAAATTTTATTATTATACTAACGAATACACATTTCCATTCATATTACTATTCAATAATTTGTTCATTCTTACTTTTGCTTCCTTCTCTTTTACATACATAAAAGGAAAAGAGCATTGAGATGCTCGTAACTTAAACAGAAGAAAAACTATTTTAAATTATTGTTTTTAAAGCATGTTGGGAGTGCAACCCAAAAACTATTCAAATTCGAAAACTCAATAGTGAAGTACTACCTACATTTTTCAGCAAGATACTCAAGTGTTTGTCAATTAGAATGTTGCTTGTTTCACCTCATTGAGTTTTCTCTTAAAATAATTATGATATCTACTTATGAATTATTGTCCACAACAGGTCACAGAGATATTGTAACAGTCAGCCTTTTGTAACGTACACCCTGCAGATCAAGAAAAGTTTTCTTGCTGTTTAATCTTACTTGCAGCCAGAGAAAACTGATCATCACTCACTGTGTAAGAACAGTAAACTCAACAACAACCAGATAAAACTGACTACCTCTCACTATGTAAGTACAGTAAACTCATCAAACAGAGAAAACTGACTCACTATGTAAGTACAGTAAACTCAACAACTGATCTGATCTTAGGGTTATTTTTCAAATGATTAAAGTATCATTTTCTTCTTCTGAATTCTCATTCCACTGGCATCAAGTCACTTTCAAAGTCAGGCTGCGGTTGCTTCTTCTTGTTCTTTTTACTTTTCACACACCTTCCGCGGTAGCAGATCTCAGTTTCCATTGAGATTTCCGTTGTAGTCGATGTGCCCAGTACACGCGGTAAAGACGTTACAATATCGGTAGATGACTCTACACTCTCAGTTACAGATTCCTTATCTTCGGGAACAGTTTTTATCGTGGTGAGGATTTCGGGGAGAACGGTTACTGGAGCGGCTTCAATGTCGTGAACGGTTACCGTAGTCGCTACTTCGTTTGAGCCGGTGATTTCTTCAATGATTGTTGGAACAGTAGTAGTTAAATTCTCTTGTTTGTGGTTATCAGGTTGTTCGTTACTTTCTTGTTGTTGCTGTGTGGTTGTTTCATCCCCGTCTTCTTCCTGTTGTTCGTTCAACATGTCTCTTATCATGTCGGTGAGAGTCTTCTCGTAGTCAACAGCTGGTGCTGCTGTGGTGGTGGTAGTTGTGGTACTTGGCTCAGCCACGTCCATTTCTGATCCATCAGCTGAGTATGGGTCTGTGGGCCGGTGGTTGGCTGGAATCGTGTACTCTTCTGCTTTGTCCTTGTTGATGCTGGTGTCCTTCACGCCTGCAGATTTGATGGCGTTGTTGGTGAGACTGGCCAGATTCTGAGATTCGGCTGTTTCGAACACGTCGTGCGGCTTCTTGTTGACTCGCACTCTAACCCAAGTTCCTCTCCTCCTTCCAGGCTGGAAAAAATTGTTAAAAACTTTTGTCAAATGGAAATGAATAGATATAAAATATTATTTGTTACAAAAAACCTATTATACACTCTTATGTAAAATGAACCACCAACCACATTGAAAATAGAACACCACCTAGTCTTCTATGTAGTTATATTCTCAATTATTAGTATTTTCTTCTCAAGCTAATAAACAAGTGCCGGCTTCTCGAGTTCTAATTTTCTCCAACAATATAATATATCTATTTCCCATTGTAGTCAATTTATGTCTAGTCTTCTATGTAGTTATATTCTCAATTATTCATACAGTAGTTTCTTTTCAAGCTAATAAACAAGTGCCGGCTTCTCGAGTTCTAATTTTTTTCAACAATATATCTATTTCTCATTGTAGTCAATTTACTTCTAGATAGACTAATAAACTCGTATGTTTTCTAGATCACAATAATTTTTTTGATTTGAAATAATTATGGTAGTAAAGGACAGGTATTGGTCTCCGATTTACTGTTCTTTATCTAATTGATTCAATTATACTTATTAGAGATTTATTGTCACCAATATTTATTCAATAATTGTAGCTACAGTTTGAGGTTTTTTTCTTTCAAAGAACAATATATTTAATGCAATGTTAGGCTACACAATTATTGTATAACACTTTACAGATTGATGTCTAATGCTATAAGACCAAGTTCAAATTATTGTAATTAATTAATTGTTAACTCTTGAACTTGCAATTACTCTCAATGCAATGAATTCCCTATCACAATAAACAAGTGCCTATTCCTCTAGTGTATTATCTTCTCAAGCTCATAAACAAATGCCTAGTTCTCGAGTTATAATTTTTCTCATACTCAATTCGTCTACACTCAAAAAGTAATTTGAAGAATATTAATAACTTGGTTTTCAAAACAATTGAAGAGTAATTAATCTTGAAAAAATATTTATGAATAGTTTATGAAATAGAAAATGAAGAAATAATAATACTTCAACTAACCTTTTTACCAGTGACTGGATCGATGAGTTTTGTTGGGTTGTTTGTGCTATCTTTTGTTGTTTTCTCCGCTTCAGAATGTGCTCCCTGTTCATCCTCAGTAATCTGCATCTCTTTATTCAATGTTTCATGCTTCATGGCTTTTGATTCGTCATGAACACTGTCCACGGGCACCTTTCCTTCGGCTGATTGAGTCTGGTGGTTCACATAGAAATCGCCTTGATTGCTGTCGGTGATGAGTTTGCCGTCAATGTCGTATTGTTCCTCTTTCGACTCTTCCTTCTCATTCCACTGATTGACTTTGCCGCTTTGTTCGTAGGCGGGTTTCGTTTTTGATTTTCCGAAGGCGACTAACTGTTCGTTTGACGAGAAAGGTGTTTGATCGTGGGAAGGATTGTAGACAGGGCCTTCGGCATAGGAGGGTGTCTGTTTGTGGTCGTAGTATTCGTCACTGAAGTATTGTCCACTCAGCGTTGATTGTGTAACGGGAGACGATTCTGCACTGAAGTCATAGCTGTTGCTTTGCTGGATTGTGACAGCTTGGTTCCAGTAGTCTTCATCAGAGTTAGTGGCAGGTGAGGTTTGACGATGTCTCACTGGTGTCTCAGTGTAAGAAGAGACTGGTCTCTGCTGTTGTTTGACTAGATATTTCTCGTTTTGTGATTCATAGTTATTGTTGTTATTGTAGTTACTGTTTTGGTTTGAGTAGTAGGGATCAAGAACTTCATTGGAAGCTGCCGATGGAGCAAAGCTGTCTCTTTCTGACTCCACTGGAGTTATCTCTGTTGTAGTTAATGCAGTCTTTGACGGTCTTCGTATGCGACCTCTTCCAGTTGTCAACTTTGTTGTCAATGGCTTCCTTGTTGTCCTCAACAGATACTTTGTATTTGAGTCTTCTTGTGTGTAGGAAGGTGTTGTACTTTGCACTGTGATGTGTCTGTCACTAGCAGTAGTTCCTGTTGGTCTTCTCACTTTGTTTCTGTTTAAAACATGATTGTAAGTCCTACTAACTGGAATTGCAGCTGCGCTCTCAGTAGTGCTTTTGTCACTGGCGTGAGTACTGGATTCGCCATCATTGGAGCTTTCGGAAGTAGTTGAAGTCCTCAGCCTGTAAGCATGTCTATTGTGCTGGCCTCTATCTGCAGTATTTGTATTCCTGAGAGGCTTTCTTATTTGCTCTTCACTTGTCGGTGACTCAAACACTCCCTCTGGATAATTTGGTCGTTCTGTTGTGGTTGACTGTCTCACATTCGACCTTGTTCTTCCTCTCACTCTGCCTCTGACTCGAACTGTAACTGGTTTGGGTGTCTCTTTCTCCAAATCTGATTCAGTTGTTGATGTGTATGTATTGTCAAAGGATTGATCATTTTCTTTACTTTGTTGTGTGCTGTATGGATGGTCTCGATTTCTGCTGTTGTAATGAGTTGGAGTGTCATGATCTACCTGCTCTCTTGAACTCTGACCACCTCTGCCCCTTGTGCGTGTGTACTTTGTGAGCCTCTGCTGATTGATTGGCTTATCAGTCATTTCTCCACTATCATACCTCACAGATGAGTCATCAAATGCTTGCTGTGAGTTCTGGAATGTTGATGTTGGGAGTTGAGAATTAGAAAATGACTGCTGCTGATTGACCTGCTGTTGAGAGTTTACATTCTGTTGAATATTTTCTGTACTGCTCTCAAATTGTGTTTGTGCGGCATTTCCATTGAATTGTGGTTGCTGTTGAGGTATTTGCTGTTGACCTTGGAATTGATTATAGAATTGTCCTGATTGCCCATTGTCTTTGTTAATTGGACTTGGACTTGCTCTGCTATCAGTGTCAGGATAAGTTATCTTGAATCCTTGGTCAGATTCAGTTACAGATTGCTCATCTGACCTTTCAGTGTTGCTTGGATAGTTGGAGTGCTGGCCATCATATTTGTTATTATTCTGATTATATTGGACAGTCTGTTGTAAATATTGTTGTTCTTGTACCTTTGAATTGGTTTTCACTTGTGGTTGATATTCTTGTGGTTCACTTGCTGTTTGTTCAGTTGTTGAATGGGGAGGATTTCTACCCCTAAATCTTTGTCTCAGAGGATCTCTTCTTTGTCCACTATTCCTATTTGAGCTTGGGATTCTCTCGCTTTCAGTAGTAATTTGTTGAGTGATATCTGATAAGATCTCTTCAGTTGTTTGCTCTTGTGCTGGGACAAAACTCTTTGGAGTGTTATAGAATGGATTGCTGATTTCAGCTGGCACTTTAATATTCTCTTCAGAGTTTTGAATGTACTGTTGTTCTTGATTTGAGAATTGCTGTTTGTATTCTGGTTGTACTTGTTCATTCAGATAGAATTGCTGATTATTATTGCTATCACTATTGAAAGAAAACTGGTTTGCAAACTGATCTTGTTGATTTTGAGTTAGTTGTGGAGCAGCTTGGTTTTGTGATGAGAATTGAACTCTCTGTGGTGTTTCATAGACAGGTTGTCTGAAATTTTGATTGAAATTCTGTTGTACATTCTCTGTTGTGAAATCAGAGTAGAACTTTTGCTCATCATTTTGAGGATGTTCATTTTGTGGTGGCAAAGTGGTTATGATTGGCTCTGGTGTTGTACTTGGTAACCCTTGAGTAACCCTATGCCTGTTATTATTGTAAGGTCTGCGCTGCCTATTGGCTGGCCTCCTTGTGGCTGGAGGTGCTTCAGTGGTGGTTGTGGTTGAATAGCCACGGCTTGATCCACGTTGAGTGTTTCTCCTGGGGAAAGCTGGAGTTGTAGTAACTGGCAGCTCTGTGGTTGTACTCTGGTAGTATTTGTTGTCATCTTGAAGTGAATTTATTAGAGATGGCAGCTGGGGACTGATAGGGGAAATATCAACTGGAACAGTGTATGGCTGTTCAACACTGGAAGGAGTGTTCTGTTCAGTAGAATCAAATGCAAATGGCTTATCATGTAGAGCAGTTCTCAGAACTGTCAAATTGGAAACAACAACTGAGCCAATGTGTGGAGCAGGGAATGGAATTTTTGAGTATCCAGGTGGTGGTTGGAAGTTTAGTGGAGCAACAAAGAACGGAAGCCTATCAACTTTCCTCTCAACTCTGTTATTGTCCAAAGATGACAAATAAGGCAGCTCAAATTTCAGGTAGCCAGAAGGAGGGCTCAAATTTGATGGTCCCACAAACACTTGAGGTGAATCCGGTCCAACTGTATCCAATACTGGGATTGTTTTTGAACTTTTCAACAATGTAAGAACATCAGAAATTTTTGAATGGGCGTTAGTTTCCATGTAGACGGAGAGAGGAGGCTGGTGTGGAGGAGGAAGAGTTGTCAATCTGCTCTCATCTCCAAATCCAAACTGATTGTAAATGTTCTCATTACTGAAAGTTTGTGTCTGGTAATTTTCAACTGGCTCTTGTTTCTGTGGTCTGAAGTTACTCTCTTGACTTGATTCTTGTTTGTATTGATTATAATTATTATTAAATCTGTCACTAGTCTGTGATGGGCCATCATTCTGTAGACTTTCAAAATTGGACTTTGCTACAGTGGATGAGACATCCAGTGATCCAGGAGTAACAGATATTCCTCCAGAACTTGGGCTTTGTAAATCTAAGCCAGAGTACGCTGTAGTGTGTTCAGGAATATATTGCTGTGATAGACTACTTGGTTGACTCTTTACTTGTGGAGCTGGAGTCTCTTGGTAGAATTGCTTTGGTGTGGTTTGCAAATTGGGAGCAGATGTTTCCTGGAAAAACTGCTTTGGTGTTTGAGATGGAAATTGAGGCCCAGATGTTTCCTGGAAGAAGTTTTTGGGAGCTTGTGATTCTTGGAAACCTTGAAGAAGCTGTCCATTCGACCCAGAGAATATCTGCTGTCCACTTTCTTGTGGCTTCTGACCTCTAAATTGTGTTTTTGTTAACTGATGTTGTGAATTTGCTTGAGCTTGTTCAAATGAGTTTTGATTACCATTGAATGAGTTTTGATTACCATTGAATGAGTTTTGATTGCTGGTGAATGAGTTACCCCTCACATTCTGGAATCTTCCTGAGGGTAAAGTTCTCCCTCTTTGTCGTAGAGTTTCAACTGGTACATAGAGCAGTTGCACTTCCTTATCCTCATTTTGTTGCTCAGGGAATTTAAAGCTCTTGGTGACATTGGGAGATTGCTGAGATGCTGGCCGACTGACAAGCTGTGATGGGGGAGGTGGTGGTGGTGGTTGTCCAAAAACATTGGGCAATGCAGCAGGTTGTTGGAGGTAGATGGGCTGGTTGTTTTGAAGCTGGAACTCCTGGAAGTTGGGGATGGTTTGTTGTAGGACTTGTGGCCCGGTGAGTGTCACAAAAGGCTGTTGAGGTTGGGCTTGTAGGAATTGTGGTCCCACAAATTGGGCTTGAGATGTTTGATCGTTATTGGAGAACTGGTGAGGTCCAACCTGGAAAAGGTGAGGGGGGATTCCAGCTGTATCAGTTAATGATTGTTGCTGTTGTTGTAGATTCTGTTGGAATCTTGATTGTTGTGGCCTGCTGGGAGGCAGAAACTGTCGTGGGGGGAAGCTGTTGAGGAAGCCATTGGTGGCAGCAGCATGCTGAAAGAGGCCATCGGTTGAAGGCGGTGGAGGCGGCAGTAAGCGGGGGTGTTGGTTGGTGGACTGTGGCTGGATGGGGGGCGTCAGTACACTGGGCAGACTTGCAGAGGCGGCTGAAGGCAGCTGATCTGAGACGGCTCTCGCCCCCTGATGCTGATGCTGAGCAGCGTGGTGCTGATGCGGCGAGGCAGTTGGCGAATTGACCGGAATCCAGTCATTGATGCGCCGGTCTGATGCTTGTCTGCTCCATCGCTCATCAACTGCCACTACCGATGCAGCCAGGAGAACAAGTCTCCACATTGCTGGCGGCTGGAAACAAACACACAAAAAATATTTATCATTCATCATCTACTCATATCTTTCATACAAAAAACAAAAATGAAAAATTGAAAGTTCTATTCAATTTCATTTTATCAATTGAGAAAAAGGTTACTTGATTATTCGATTCAAAAGGATCGATTCATTCGATGACCTAAATCTTTCTCCTCTACATTTTATCCTGTACAACGAAATGTTAGTAAATTGTAAATACAAAAATAAGAAAAGTAATCGAAGAATCTACAAGCAAATGAAAAAGACAAAAAAATTTTAATAGTTAATTTAACAGCAAAGCACAAGATTTAAAAACTCTTAATTGAGTGCTAGAATCTAGTAAGAGTGCGAAGAGAACACCTGTAGTTTGATAGAAAAAAATAACTATAATTGAAAACTTTTGATAAATCATTTTTGTAAAAACTGTCACAAGAGTATAAAGTAGTATTAACATAAGCTGATTTTAGCAGTCACAGTTTCAATAATTAACTTCTTATGATCGTATCCTGTATTTTGATCATTGAAACAAATTATTGCACTGAAATTTCAATATGGTAAACTTAGGAGAATGATAATCTGATTAATCCAATCGCATAATAAGCTTATTGATGGAAAATCAGTTGATTTCATGCTCGGTTTCTCAGTTGTTCAATAAACTATTGAACCAATCTCAAAACACATGGTTATTGATTCAATATTGCTATTGGATCCATAAACTGTTTATTGAAGAACTGAGAAACCGGGCATCAGTGACATAATAATAGTGATCTTGATCCCAATTGATCCCTATAGTCCCAATCTCATCAGCTAACTTTCCCTACTTTGGTTGAAAATTCTGAGTTGCCGATTAGTATGTAAATAGCACAAACAGACATCTTATTTGTCTGTGTAATAGTTATTATTTTTTTTAGGAAAGAGTATTATGTTACTTGGGAAATTTTAAGCCTATTGTGTTATTCGAGAGAGTCAAAACTTGAAGATGTATGAGCCATCAACCACAGTTAATTGTTTTTAAGAAATTTTAAGAAAATAATCTCTCCTGGATAGGCAAATAGCGGTAAGATCAGAAATGATAACTATCATCATAGGAATCGGCAACTCAGAATTCAAACATAATTTAGATTGCTCTACTATAATACCGGTATCCTATCACTGAGAGAGGACTCTCAAAACAGGTTGTTTTAATTAATGAGTTCTAATGAATGTAACGATTGGATGAAAGTCAAGAGACTCACACTCATTTCGTATGCGTTTTCGAAAACAGTTTCACTAGTTTGAAAATGAAATGCGAATAACTATCTTCGTATTCTCGCTTCCGCTGCTCTGATTGCTTTCTAGGAGATGAGGATACGTGGCTGCATACATTGCAACTCACGCGTGCACCGAAGAAAGTACATACTGATCTTCAGATTCAACTTACAGGTGAAGTGAACATGGAAATAGAAAGGCGATTGAGACGTCACCAATATCAAGTCTCTCCGATATAATGATTCATTATTTATCTTATTAATATTGATAGAATTAACGTCTTGTAGATTGTAGACGTTCTAGTTATTGACGATACTACTTGAATCTCATCGTAAAAAAGTAAAGACATTCACTGAATTAGGCTGCATGTTCTTAGTCATTCAGAGTGCTCAGGCATATAACCGACGGGGCTTACAGAAACTGTGAAGAATATCTCTGTAAGATTTAATGCCTTCCAAACAATAATGTTCAATTTGTTTTATTTTTCTATTAAATTTCTAATTAGATTATTAGCTATCCCATTACAAAAATATTAATGAGAATATATGCATTTCATAGTTGAATATGAAGTTCAAGATTAGATGATAATGATAATAGTTGAATTCCTGTTTCTATAGAAGTGGGAGAATGTAGAGAAACTGTAGAAAACATTTTAGTTATAAACCGTTTAAATTTATCCTCTCATTAAACAAGGATACAGCAATATCAGACTCATCTGAGAATCACCACAAATAAAAAAATATCCCGGTTAGGCTATTATAATGTTAATACGGTATTTACTTTTTACGATTCAGTGTGCTTTAATATTTGAAGGAAAATATTGTACTAATGTAGCCGAAGTCTTGATTCATAACTAATCAAATTAAATCGATCATAGTTTTGTGTTTTAAGACACCTCCTCCTTAAGAAAATTTTCATTGGAGTACTTCAAACTCCTTAAGAGTATCTTTTTTAATTCCATCCCATTTAATGATAAGACTCGGATTAAATATCGAAGTGAAACCAGAGTTAGTTGCTACAATAAAGCCGATACGTCAAATAAAAAATTCTATTTACGGTAATGAATGGATACTTGAACTTTTAAATCGATTTTTTCACATTTTTATTATTAGTGTGCTATTTTGATAAGAGGATTTATAGTCATGTTCAACAAGTTCTCTACTTGTAAGCAAGCTAAGTTATCGTACGAGAGATCCGTGTCCAGTTCCGTAAAGAATAGATGGAATCTTATGTGCACCATAGTATTTCTTATTACTTTCTCTTGATAAGACATAAATAATATCTCTAGATTTATTACATCTCTCCTTTTAACGTGATCAGAAGAACTAAGTGTGTCATTTGAGATAAAATATTTACTCTCATCTATGTTTCCGATTGAATAAATCTAAATCACTTTTCTTCTAACGAAAAAAGTATTATTTAGAGAGTACCTTTCTGGTAGTTACATGACAGGCTTGAAATCCAATCGCATTAACAATAGTATAATACTGGGATTCACTTTCTAATGATATTTATTTTCCCAAAAAAACAACTTTCTTTTGAATATAAGTTTAAAGTATCAGTATGCTTAAGAAACGTGAGTGGCTAAGACTTGCGTCCAATTTACAAAATGTAATGGGGTTAAGGAGAATACGACGTATGGTTTGGTTTATTCTGAAAGCATCTGGTTGACCAGATCAGTCAACCAGAAGGAGAAGGATAACTAAAAGGAGAAGTGACTCTCCGATGTGGTAGATAAATCAGATATCAAAATAATTAATAATGAATTAAACAGGGTAGCTATCGCTTGGCCTGTGAGAGGTTAATTCGATTTTTACACTTCATCTCATGAGAAACGCTTGGATTGTAGAAATTCATCTCTTCCAATCTCAGACGGTTACTATTGAATCCAATTAGACCTACAATAATTTGAAGAAAACTTTAAAGTTCGACTCACATAATTGCGTTTCTGCCTTCACTTCCTGTTTCTTGTCCCTGTAAAAAAGAATTGTCATTAGAATGATAGAATTACAAAAATATTCAATCATTGAAAATGATGAATTTTAGAAGTTTATCTATTTGAACTGGATATAGAGCAAATTTACAATTTAGATAGCGAAAACTCAACATTTATCAGAATGAATCTCATATTGAAAATGATGAATTCATAAATACACTCATAAATGATTAATTCTTATCGATTATTCATGGTTATATTCAATAAAATAATCAATCATTTATGAATATTATTTAGATAACAATTTTACGTCAATCAAGAATCAGTTGAGACTCGATTTAGAGTTTTAGAGATGAAGACCATTTTGATTTGATCGATGTTTATAGAACTCATTCTCCTATCATCTTTTGAAATTAATCAACGTTCTATAAAAAGGTAAATTATATTCCAAAACAGAGCCAACTAAACAGTTAATGATGATGAAAAACGAGTTTTTATTAAAGAATGATCAACCACTTTGGCATCCAGTTATTTTTCATGTCACTGCTGAAAATGGAATAACCTTGAAAGGAAAATAAAAATCAACTGTAATTTATCGTTTAAGGATAAACTATGTTAGTTGATCTTACTGTAAATATAACTCATTGCTATCTTTACTGATAATCCTCAACATTCCCTATCGTTAATTACTATAGAACCAGTACTTGCGGTAAGAGTAAATTCTACAACATGAACAGTAATTTCAATTAGCTCTTACACAGTAATTGCGACGGTATTTATTTATATGGATGCATAGGAACATTATGAAAAAAGTTTTAAATCTACCAGTTCTTCTCTCAGTCTCATCTTTTAAATATCAAGGCAAGCAACATTCTTAGAGAAAAAGAAAAATATATAAAATGATAGATTCTGGAGAATAAATTTCCAACTGCTGACTGGGGTAGGACATATGACAAAGCATTTCAGTTCTCAGTTCACTAGAATTGATCTGAAGTTTTTCCGTGGTAGGCCATGCTTCGAGAAATCTAATTAATTTAATAAGTTGGACAACCTATAATTTTGAATTTTGAAAGTTTCTTGGAAAAATCAAAACTGCCGGTCGTTGTAAACAAATTTAGTCTCTAATTGGCGTAATTGAGAAGCTATTAATTTGTTCTGGAAATTTGTTGTGTTCCCACTAAAATGAAACGATAGGCATGATTATAACTTAATTCCAACCTGTATGAAATCAGTTCAACTATACCTCCTGCAAGAAGGATACACAAACGCTCTCCAACGACTCATAAACGATAGATAATCTTCTCATCAGAGTCTTTAAAGTTCAAGAACGTCCAGGTTGTAAATTAAATTTTTGGTTTCATAAAAGTGGTCTAGACAGGCAATTTTCAGCGAAGATGATCGGCAAATCGGGTTATCCTCTTCGAGCATCTCATCTCATGAAAATGCAAATTATACCAGGTAGTCTGATGTGTGTGTATCTTTTTTGTCCAGCTAAATGTGGCTACGCGTCATTATGGAACATCCATTTTATCAGAGTTGCGTAACACTCAAGTTCAAACACATCTTCTTTCAATTGATATTACACTATAAACCTCTGTTTATAGAGGGAAGATCTGATACATTATACAATCGCCTTGAAAAAGAAGAAGCACTTGGATATCAATAAGCATATCAAGATACATTCAACATGCAACTGTATTTTCATAGCATTTTATGTGTTTTTTTGGTGTAAAGCCTTTGAGGCAATCGTATTTTATTAAACAAACAAGTTTTCTTTCCTTATTGCTTCTCATTGGTTTCAACATTGGAGCTCAACTACTTTTATTTTCCTGCTTTTTATTGTACATTTCCATTCACTAATTTTTCAGATGTGTTTTTTATTTAATGATCCTCATTTTTTTATTAGCATACTATGCTCTTCAACCTTCATCATTTTCCTCTCCTCATTTTTCAAGTTTTTCCTTTTACAGGTATTATCATTTCAAGATGTTGCTTGATTATTTAATTCAACGTTATCACGTCATGATCAATCACATTTCCCCAATTTGTCATTTTTAAAGTAGCCGAATTTCTCACAAGGAACATTCTTTATAACTTGCTATCTAATTTGTCCATCATTCCTCTGTAATATATTGACTTCTCATCCCACAAAATCTTCTCAATCGTAATTTTCACAACTCTGTACATTGTTTTAGGGTGAAAACTTGGTGGAGAGGCGAGGACAGAGTGTAACGGGGAGCGTAGCTGTAGATGCTCCCTGCATCAGTACGGTATTATGTTTTAGCGCGTTTCACATGCATTTTTTAAACCCTCTCAGCTATAATCAGATTCATTTAATTTTATAGCTTTAGGTAGATAGATAGAGAGGTATTATTTCTTTGCCATTGTACTCTACGGTCATCAGCAACGTCAAGAAATGATAACTCTCTATTTATCCACCTATCTTCTAAAGCCAAGCATCAAATTAAATGAATCTGATTATACGCTTTCCGCTAAACTCTTCTTCCCTCGCCGCTCCGCTACATTCCCACCCTTAACCAGCATAACTAGCAGTTATGTAATGTAACCAACATCTCTTGACTCAACTTCCATTACTTCTGAGTAAAATTAACTTTCTTAATCAACAAATGTCTCACAAATTGTCTACATAACAGTTGTAGGCTACTTGTAATTCAGAATTTTGCAAACCTACACTTCCTACTACTTGTAACAGTAACTTCACAAATTGTCACAGTTGTACTTCACGATCGTGCAAACTAAACATACACTTCGTACTTGTAAACTACTATTATACTTGTAACTTTTGATTTCAAAACCCACACTTTCATATAGCAGGATTCTTTTAAGTTGTCAGAAAACAGCTGATTTAACGTCAGTGAACTAGCATACATCAATCAGCTGTTTTCTGACAATTTAAAAGAATCCTGCTATACGAATCCGTGGATGCGACTTTTTGAAACCAGGTCGCGTGTGTGAGTGACGGCTGCCGGCCGGTCAATTGTCAGCTGTTGTTGTCACAAGGCGGATGCAGATCGGTGGCCACTCTTATTAACTACCTCATCATTGCTCAATTTGCGTTTGTTGTGCGTGGTGTGGCAAGAGCAACAACCAAGTTGCCAAGAGTCAATCCTCACGGCAGCACGAGCTCTACAAGTGGCAGCGATTGTTGCACAACTAACCCAAATTAACTAAATTACCCCAAAAATGGCCAATCTGAAGTCAGCCGACCGTGTAATCACCACTCACTTATTTGTTGCAAA
Source organism: Laodelphax striatellus (assembly GCA_017141395.1). Classification (NCBI taxonomy): domain Eukaryota; kingdom Metazoa; phylum Arthropoda; class Insecta; order Hemiptera; family Delphacidae; genus Laodelphax; species Laodelphax striatellus. The sequence goes on from CM029530.1 coordinate 6,556,185, forward strand.
TTAATCAGCTATTGTAAACACATACTCTGCAACAATAGATTGTTTTAGAGTACCCTGGGCCTACAGGAGTATCAATTATTAACGGTGGATGGGGGAGGGGAACCACTAATAATCTTACTATTAAAAGAAATATCCCCATCATATATTGAAAGAGTTTTGTAAAACTAATGACTGTCACTGTGGCTGTAATATGAGGCCAATTAAGATTAGCCAAAAGAAAGGTTATCGGTCCTTGATGAGTAGGTTTCATTCGTATTTTGGAAAAAATACGTTTAAGTGGTGAATTGTAAAATAAACTCAGCCTGATCTCTCGTTTGTCGGAACTGCTAGCAACCAGTGTGTTTTAAATAGAGCAACAATTGAGCTAAAATTAATAACAATCTATCAATAATTTTTGGGACTTTGAATGTTTTGATACGAAATGTTCCTTGCAGTTGCAATAACAATGTTGTCTTGTACACAGTAGCGTCATGTGTAGCGTCATGTAGTCCATCATGTGTGAATCGACGTTGAAGGTCGATTTACATGATATTGATCAGACTGGACTGTGTTTTCGAATCGCTCAAACAGTCTTTCCATTTGAAATAAAGACGGTCGGATTATGATGGACTGGAATCAGTACTGTCTAAGATCATTTCACCAAAACTGCAATTGTTTTGATAAATGCTCATTTGTACATTTACAGAATATTTCTACTTCTTGAAAACGTTGGAATGAACAAAATAGAGATTGGAAAATCAAAAGTAGATCACGACCTTGGTGTAGGCCTAAAGATGATATTTTTCAGAAATGCCAATAACATAATATATAATCGTGATGGGCTATTTTTTGAGCCATGTTTTGCATGTGAGCCACTGATTCGATGTCAAACTCGATTAAGATTAGAAGTCACTAGAACTCCTCTGAAGCTTGAAGAAAACAAGGTTGATCAGTTGATGATATCAAAGATGATTCGAATTAGTGTGAATGACCTTAGAGGCCAACTAAGTAACGCCTAAGTGATGGGCTCTCAATATAATTATTTTGAGTGGACTAGATACTATGCATAACAAGCAATTCCACAAGTAAGCCTTGAACTAAGAGCTTTCAAATATCAGTTTTATGAAGATCTCAAATTTAGTCCTGCGTTAAGGCCAACGAGTAGATCATTTCATCTTCTTGTCAGATTGGATGTTTGCACATCATTTTTGTAAGGATCATTTGATACGTCACTAATACAACCTTAACATTTTTTTCAAATTTCTAGCTATATTTCTCCATATATTAAGATTCATATCATTATTATTGTAAGAATCAGAATCCCCGCAACATTAAACATCCTCCTGATCAGAACCTAACTTTCACGCTTGTCTACCTCATAAAAAATTACGATCGGGTTAGAAGTGATAGAAGTACTATCTTGATAAATATGAAAGCCATTACTGGAGCAGCACCCCAGCTATAATGTGCAACTTCCACAATGACTTTCTATCAAGAAATTTCGCACTTCAGATCATCACCAACCACCTTGACATTTACACATTTTTTCTCATATAAATTACTGTTTTCTGACTTGCTTTCCTGACCTTTTGTGTGATTCTAGTAGCGGATAAATGTACACAAAGTTGATCGATGCAATTGCTGTCAGTGAACAGTTGTTACCTACGGTATTTATTATCTACAATGAAACACTAATGTTCTAAATCACTATTACTCATCGGTCTGGGATTCATTGTCAAGCAGTAGTTGATTTATTTATATTTTTTATCTAAGGTTAATATAGTCTTATAAATTGAAATAATGGATTTTAATAGAGTAACAACCATTCACCATCGGAGAGTTCATGCCACTCTCAGAGGAAATCTAGAGAGCTTCTAGATCCAGAAAACTGTCACCTCCAGAAAAATCTTGAAGAATAAAGGAATCAGTCCTGATCAACTCAGCACACATCATCTTAGTTTTGGAAAATCAGGGTTCAATTTTCTTGTACCGATTTCCTTGGTTCTCTCTTCCCTTCCAGAGGCCATAATGACAAGTATTTAATAGAATAAGGATGCTTGGGACAATTCATGGTTGAATGTTCAATTTTCTAGTACTTCCTGGTTTCCTGGTCCCTGCCAGAACTTAAGAGGAGCATATATTCAATATTATTATAACAAAGATCAATGTAACAAATCAGTTCAGCGTTTATCAGTTCAAGAGCCGATTCTTTTAAACTCACTATGTATTTTCCTAATCTAGTACCTGATCTTGGATAGCACCATCATTGTTCTTTCAATTAGCAAACAAGAGATCAATCTTAACTTGAAGCTTGATGAAAAGTAGGTCTCCAGGCCATATCCGACATGTAACGATTCCTCCTCATTCTTGTTTGACATTCATCAAGAACAAGAACACCGCCTAATGACGAAATCTCATGACATGCGCTTTCCTACCAACATTCCGAAACAAAATAAACCAAAAGTAATTTACATGACAACGTTAGTGTCCGTCTCAATGGTAAATCCTAATTATTATTCGTTGACAATTTCCTTTTCATAAGATTTCATCCGCACTAGAAAGTATTGTAAACCGACGACCACTTTCTATCCGAGTGTAACATGGTTTTAATTAGCATAGGAGTGATTATAGACGCGGTCGTTGTTCTATATTTACGGCAACGAAAGCGAAACCATTATCCATCCGTATCAGGTCTACTATGTACTCTGCGTTCCACATGAAATATGAAAATACCTACACTTCTCTGCCACTGCTTATCAATAGAATAGGATCCACATCAAGTATTGAGTGAAATTAGAATAGTGTGCGGCTGTCTCATTATTGTGCCTTATTTTCTAATGATAGTCATCTTATGTGGATCATTTCGTAATGCACACTGACGACGAGCGTCCATACGAAATGGGAGCGAGCGGATTAATTCAGTAATTACAGCACCCAATTATTATTATTATACGCAGTATTTTCCTTTTTACTTCACTGTTATTTTTATCTCGTGTATTTTATTTTTCTTGCTCTCATGCCCTCTCAAGAATTTCTTCTCTCTTAACTATCTGTCTAAGATTATTCTTCATGCCCTGTATTACATCAATTTTAGATTGATTTAATTATGATTTGTAGGATTTAATTATGATTCGTGGGATTTACTTATGATTTGTAGGATTTACTTATGATTGATGATATTAAATATGATGCAATTACATTAATTCATTGAAAACGACAAGTTTATCGTTGAAGTGATAAATGATATGAAGTGATTCAACAATGATATAATATGTCTAAGCTTCAGACTCGAGGCACTTGCTGTGTTGCATCAATTGAATAACAAAACAACAGTCAATTGAAAGTTGCAATTTTCATTCAATTGTTGAGAGACAAAAATTTCATCTATGAAGAAGTCGGTGCGCTCAGAAAACGCCAAAACTCATGACAGAAACCCCTGAGAATTTTAATACAAGTTCTGTTCATGACATGTGTGTGCAGTAAATATAGGGATTCAGGCCACAGCTAGGAGGAAATAAAAGCTAAAAGCTATCCCAGTTTATTATTGTTTTATAAAGCTGTCATATAGAGTTCGGAATTTTCCTCTACTTTCATGCAATGCGAATAAAAGGTGGTAAAGGATCAGTACAGCAATTCCTGAAGAACAAGAACTGCAGTCTGCTCTGCAGTGGCTAAGGCGTAAAGTCAATAAAAATTTTATGACCCTCAATTTATAACACTATACTGTTTGTTAGCACTTTAGAAGACGTAGTTTGGAACAGAAATGAAAAATTGTTACTTTCTCTTCTCTCTAAAATAACCAGTCCGAGCTGCATTCTTGGTTCTCTCGTACCATAGAACTTGTACGAAACACAAAGAGCAATGAGAGATTTTATCTTATTGTAACGCCCATTCTGCTTAACATTTTATTTCGCTTTTGTAAGTTTAACTATTTTTTAGTTCCACACTGCTAAGCTGCTATTGTTCCTCTACAATTGACATCAATCTGCGACCAAATAAAACATAAATCCTACATTTGTAACCCTATTAAATGTCCGTAGCACGATAATATTACATTATATTATCAAAATTTTAATGCAAAACCTGTGGACCAAATTGTCATGCAAAATGTGGAACAAACGCTAGTGAACTACTGCCTTAATACAAGGTAGTTTTTTTATAAACTATGTGAAAATACTGAATGCTACGAGAGTAGCAAATTCAAGTGACAAATAGAGCAGCAACTCAACCAATTTTGATCATATATTCCAATCTGAATAAAATTCGAAGTACGCGAACAATACATTAAAGCCTACATTATGACTATTTCAGTACAATGTGATTCTTTCTATCAAGCTTGTAGGACAATGATCGACATGACCTTCACTGTTGAAAAAGAGTTCAGAGGAACTTGAAAGCGCTTCAGTCCAGTGAGTAACATTTATGTTATTTACAGTAAAATTTGACTGCATGTCGTGAATTCTAGTGTTGAAACAATAGTGTTAACTTCGCAGTTCGTTATGGATCCGAAAATTCAGAACAATGATTAAGCCATCGGAAAATAATATTTAAACTGGCAGAATAGTAGAAAAATACAGTAATAAGGAACTAGGTTGAATTTCATACTTTTAATCCGTAACCATGTGGCTATATGACCAACAATCACGCCATCGATTATTAAAATTAATAATAATTCAATGTATAACTCTGATTAAAACTTATTAAGGATTGAGGTCCTCTAGGTCGGTCCTAAGGCAGTTTAATTAAATCAAAGTATAATTCAAATACTTGTAGCCAGAAATAAGTCTGTAAGGCATATTAATCAATCATAATTCTTGAAGTCTAAAGCCATCACAGAGTTCTCTAGAGAGTCTATAGTCTATACCCAGAGTATTTTCAAGTTTGGGAGAGACTATATTTCACAGTATCCAACAACTGGAATCACATTCATAAGCAGCTATCATTTCATCAGTCCTGTATTCAATCTCCAGGAATAGGCGTCCTGATGAATGTCGCAATAGTACAGCCGAATAAATCCTCTAAAAACTAATCAAGTGTTGAGAGTATAGTTAAGTGGAGTTGATTAGTATATTGAGTCGTGCATTTGTCGTGGAATTGGCTAGTATTACTCAACGTTTTGTAACCGAATGATGAATTTTATCACAGGGATTGGTGGCCTGATCAAGGGTATGAACAGTGGAGTCCCCCAGTCAACCCAGACAGGAGTACTTTTGTTTAGTCGGCTTACATTCAGAGGATAATAGATACGATTAGACATGGCCGCCACCAAAGGATTCCGACCCCAGTAGGTGAGAAGGACCGCCCGCCTCAGCTATTACGACAATATTATACCACTTTCTTAGTTCTAATTTTCTATAGGCCAGCTCTATTCTTTGCTGCATGAATATATCATTTCTACAGCGCTCCCTCTACTTTAACACCATATTGTTCTTTAAACACTATAGATATTGGTTCAGGGCATTATAATACAGTTATACAAAAATAGTAATAACTATAGTGTTAAAAACTTTGTTGTTCAGTTTTCCTTATTATTTCATAAAGATACTATGCAGGTTCATGAATGGTACAGTACAGTCTCTTACAAAAGGGAAGTGATACAAACACAAGTATTATTACGTTGCCTTCAATGTTCAAACTATCAAATATCTAAGAATTTTTGGAAAATATTGTCACTTTATGTAAAATTGTACAATTATTATTTCATAATGTTTTTTTTCAATTCTTTCAACAACACAAACGAACTTTACTATCGGTATAGCTTCTCATTCAAATTTTTCCCCAGTCCGATTCTATGAGACAATACGTGATTTTACTCAATGAATGAGTTGTGATTCCTCTTGAGGAATCAGCTTATTGCTTTGTAAATTACTAGCAAAAGTGCAATACAGATGTTGACTCATCGTAGAATAATAAAAAATGTAAAAAAAACAATCAATAATACTTTCAAGATATACGAGTAATAAGTCAACGGCCTGGTGAATCAATCCTAGATACAGTATGACATAACACGGAATACAGAAATCAGAATGATATTCAGCAAGTAAGTTAGCTTCATAATGTACGCAAGAACAGCACTACAAAGGTAAGTGATCTCGAGTCTCGCCCAGCGCAATTCACAAATACAAGGTCAAGGTGTGGTGGTGGGCTTGCATACTAAATACGGTCAACGACGACTTTCGCCCACCAGCCATAAATTAACAGCCTTTTCGGCTAAAGGTAACTGGTCCAACCCGAGATCAGATTTTAAAACAGATAACTGACATGGAGCACATCAATTAAATGTTGAAGTCATCGTGTATTTTGCGAAATATCAAGGTCATATAGGTCTATCATAGATGTATATTGTGCTAATCCAGTGACTATATGACTATAGTAACTATATCATGTTTTCAAAAATCTAGATGTATGTGAGGGTATTGAAAGGTCTTTTAGCAAATTATATGATTACTGTGACTAAAGTGACTAATCTGACTTTGACTAACTATGTAATCTTAGTGACTATATGAGAAGAGGCGCCGACCTCAGCATAAAAATATTATGGGTGGGGTAGAATCTCGAACGATGAGATCAGTCAGTGTTGGTGGATTGCTGAGATTCATGAGTGCTGAATTCATTTGCTGAGTTTGCTGAGATTAAACATTTTTATTAATTCATCTCCCCGCTTCTTAACTCCATAAAACCTTTCCAGAACAGGGAAACGTGGATATAGTATCAATAGGTCAATGAGAGGATTTGGTATTACAAAACCAAACTTGTTGGAATTTAAACTAATCCTGAGATGCTTAACAGGCGGTATGATTCATTTTTAGGCTAATATGGAATCATCTGAGCAAAGCGTTGAAGGGCTAGTTTTTTGAGCAGTAAAAATGATCTACAGTAATTTGAAAAATTCAATATTAATTAAAACTTTAGCCCTCTCAAATTATTGCAAAAAATTAAAGCGTTTTGAAATGAACTAGGTACCTGATCCACTTTTACATGCATTGAAAAATTTTATCGCCTATAATGAGTAAGATACATTTATGTAAGTATGAGTCTCATCTATAATGAGTATATGTATACATACATAATTTGTATATAAGTAACTTATAAATGTACATTTGCAATCATAATAGTAACTTTCATAAGATATAATACTGCAATAAAAAACTAGATTCAATTTTTTGAGAAACTATCTTGATTTCAAAATAAGTTCAATAAATAATTCATTAATGCTAACGAACAGTTGATATTACTTGAAAACCTTGACTATTGAGTGATCAAATTAGTTCAACAGTTCAAGCCATTTTAATGCAAAGGAACATGGAACAGTTTATTTTACTCAAAAACCTTGACTATTCATTGATCGCTTCTTGTCTATAAACTTCAGCTTGCAAAAAAATACGCCACGAATACATCCAGATGAAATGTCAAATTTGATTACTGTTCGCATCGCAGTGAATTTATTCGTTAGTTTTTCAATCATGATAAGAGGAAGAAAACAAAAGTGACACCCGCGAATTCGGCTTGATAGATTCTAGCTTGTTGTCCGTAACAAAGACCTTAATTCTCACTTGATTCGGCCTAGATTGTTTCAAGCCGCAACCTATCATCATTGCAGCTTTTTCAGAATAGACTTTGAGAGCCAATACTACTAGACAGGTCACGAGACCTGAGAAGGAAAACAACAATACAAACGAGATCTGATTCGGTGAAGGCCGAGTAAAGGCGTGGCTCTGATTGGTCGACGTTCGCCTGTTGTATTCCAGCATGTTGGCCGATACTCCAATAAACTTGAAAATCTTGAATTTCTGCATCATTTATGAACACAACACAATCGGAAATAGATTTCGCCTTGTGACAAATAATTGGGATGAATGAGAGGAATGTTTATAACATTGTATGTTATGAGCTTATGAGAGATGTACTGTATTATCTTTTCAGTGTGAGAGGAATATGTAACAATACAGTTTGAGTGTTTGAGAGGTGTGTATAGGGAGAGGTTAATGTAGCTGTGATTTTAAAGCTAATACAGCTCTATACAGTATTTTGAGACAAGTGGAAACGCTGAGTTTTTCAACTCTATTGCACCAACAGTCATTATCATTATCTTCATTATAATTTATTGTACAAGATAATTATTACCTCCTATTATAATATAAGCAAGTAATATAATGAGTTTTATTGTTTTCAAACGGATTCAGTTGACCAGCCACTATTAACCACCGAACCTCATTTAATTTTCTTGAAAAGTTATTCAAAATAGATAGGAATCAGTATTGTGAATTATTTTAGTCAAGTGTTAAGAGTTACCATCTTAAACAGGCTATAACAGCTTGAACTCGAAAAATTTTGGTTTTGTAACAATGGTTTAAATTTTTCATATTTACTTTCAAAAGCTGAATGTGGGAAGCGGCAATTTAACCAGGTGGAATGTTACGTAGAAGTCTCTATATCTATAGTCTCTATATCTTACTAGTATGTAAGGAAAACCATCTTTTACATTGTTGCTAGAAAAGAAAAAACGTAGAAACTATAATTTTATTCACTAATTATATCTCATTCTCTTACCAAAACTTTATTAACAAGACGATTCTGAAAACCTTCCAAATTGCAATGGGCACCAACCTGCAAAAAATTAAAATTTTTCATTTATTTCCGATTTTCAAACCTGAATTCCAATGATGATATTCACAAATTAGAAAATACTCTAAAAATCGTACAATGTGATTGAATATACACAAGAGCTTTTGCCACAGGAAAAGCATTACACAAGCTCAATGATTTCTCAACGCTTTTACTTTGTCAATTGATTGTCAACAACAGTGTTGATTAACCATTAATCAAGTTAAATTACTGTATTAGAATATTTTGTAAGCTACCGGATCATCACAGGATAATGGATTTTTGCAAGATGTAAGATAATGTAATAATATCCGGTTTTCTGTACACGATTTTTTCATGTAACCGCGCTTGTAATTAATCTTCGTGCTGCAGGTCGGGACAAAATAGTGATATAACTTCGTGTGAAAACGGATCAATGATACGGTCAAACAATTAAAGACGAAAGTGGAACTTGATGCTACTCTCATAGACTAATCAAACAGAATGTCTTATCTGTGCTATTATTTAAGTTCTGATAAAATCAAATATATTAATCCCGTAGTCTATAGGTAAACCATAATACGGAAATCAAGAAATTATAATTTCAAGTGTAATCGGACCTTCAAGTATGAAATTTGTGGCAAGCTAATATTATTGATTTCTAATTCCACTGAGGTTACCTAACTACTGTTTTTATTGTTTTCCATTCTATTCAATATATATTTTGTATCATTTAAATTTTCTGTAAATAATGGTGTGTGTGAATAATTATTGAAATGAAATAAATGCTTAAATTCAATTAGAGATATCATATAAAATTATATGTGGCGAAGCGTGGTATACTTATTTGGTCATCACTGGGTATATTTCGTATAGGAAATGAATTAAAAGATGACTTATTTGGTCATCGCCGGATATATTTCCTTTACAAAATATACCCAGCGATTTAAACCTATTCGAAAATTATATTGAAATATTATCTTTCAATGTTTATTATTGTTCAATCAGATGATTTAGTTGGTCGTACAAATACAAAAGACCAATAATACAGTTCGTAAATTAATCAAATCCAGCTATTTTTCACTACTACCGCTCTGAACAAATTTCGGCGTTCAGAAGGGAAGAATGCATGGAAGCATGTGATTGGCTAATCGAGTAGCACTATTGATAAAGAAAATGGCGGCAGATGGAATAGAGTTCTCTGGTTTCAAAATGGCGTCCTCGCTTCTGATTGGACGAGAGCAGCCAATGGTAATCATAATGGGTGGAGCTTGAATAATCTATGGAAATTGAAAATGGCGGCAGATGGATTAGAGTTTTCTGGTTTCAAAATGGCGTCCTCGCTTCTGATTGGACAAGAGCAGCCAATGGCAATCATAGTGGGTGGAGCTTGAATAACCAATGGAATCAATAACATAAAATATTTCCACTATTGAAAAAACACAATCAAACAATGATCAAATTAAATATTTGTTAATTTTTATCGACATTAATATTGTACAATTCACGTTGGTTATTTGAAAATAGTTTATATTTACAAGTATTCATGATTATTAACAGCAGTATTCTAAATGAATGCTGAATTTTAAATTTGAACTGTTTTTGCGAATGTGAGATTTTTAAATCTTGATTGAAATAATTATATTTGATAAATGAATAAATAAATCATAATTATCGTGTCTCAAAAGGGATTTTCTTTTTCTGACATGTACACTTATTTTAAAGAAGTTTCATTTGATGCAATTTGTATGGAAGTATTACACTAATTGACTATTCCTGGGTTAATAAAAAAAAATCCACTGGTTGATCATTGAATTTGTTTCAAGGACTATCAAAAATCATCATTCATGTTGGAATATTTTCAATAGTCGTTGGGAGATTGTTCTCGAGGTGTGCGTGAGAATTAGACATTCTCCTTCAAATGAGGTGTTTTAAAGCTCCCAAGAGGACTGAGAATAAAATAATCAACAAACATTGTGATCATTTGAAATAATGTGTTGAAACATTGAAATTGAACCTTCGGAAAACCAACAATGCAGATTTAACTCCGATTAGGATTGGAAAAAGTACGAAGAATTCACTTTTTATCAAGTACTGAAGTTGTATCCAACCATAGAGAAACTATTGAAACTATCGATTCCTATTCTGTGATCCAACTGTTTGTTGTTCACCGGTATCCAACTTTGGAAGTTGAAAGTGCGAAGATTATTTCAAGTTGGTATCATAAATATACAGTAGCTGGAATACTGTTTATCCTTGAAATTTCACAACTTTTGTAAAAGAAAAGTGCATAACTAGACATAACAGTTTATATAACTTCTAGGTTTAACTCGCTTCTATTCCGTATTTTTTGAAGTTTAGAGGTTAAAACAAAGGAGGTAAGAGAGGTTTTCAAATCTTTCTCAACAATGTTGTACAATATCATTTTGTATAAAACATTTTCAATATCTATTGAATTGAAAAATGTTTCCGAAGCAGTACGTAAATCACGAAAGCTTTGTCTGTTATACTGAGTTGAAGTTGATTTTTACAAACGGCTAGGACACCATTCTTTATCTGAATTGAGCCCTTCTCTCAGGCGAGTACATGATAATATGACCGGACATTATATCTGATAATAAAACTCCTAAGTACCGTAACCCAGATATACCTCTCACTATTCTGCCTTTCACTGCAGTATTCAGTGCATTTACAATTATCTCTTGTAAGCATTGTATGCAGGTAACCAACAACCCTATTTCTCCATCTCAAGAACTATTTTGTGGTCAAATACTTTGAATACTGATCCAGTATTAAGACATAGTAGGCCTATCAATAGTAGAATAGATTAATTTTAAATTTTCTTCATCATTAGTGTTAATAGTGTACCCCTTACTATTCAAGGTATCTCTGAGATTTCAGGTTGCACTCTAGATTATATATTATTTTGCTTTCTTGTCACAGAGTATAAAATATTGTGTTGTTTTTTATTCAATTTATTCTAAGAAACATAAATATTTGAAATCTCGTTCACAAGTACTACGCCATACTCCACTTTTCAGGAGTTTATCAACAATTTCTGATAATTCAATTTCTCCCTATGCCTTCTGCGACTGATATTTTTTCGTCAATATCTAACCTACTGCAATAGGTAAGTAGATCACGTTTGATTAAGTAGAGTAATTGAAGGAAGGATGTATTAATCAGGTCAACTTTGTGATTTATGATTTACCGGGTCCTTCCTCCCAAGTCTTATTGAACAAGAGGATACATCTATCATCAGACTGTTACTCTAGCAATTTTCTCTGTAGCCAAGTAAGATTTTCCAAATCAATTTTTCAATTCATAACTTCTATTATCCTATTCTCTACTCACTCGGTCATAAACATCTGTAGCTCAAACACACTCTGAGCCTGGTTTGCAAAGTGTTAACCAGTTACGGTTAATTGGTGTTGAAAAGTTAAAGTTAATTGGTGGATATGGATCAATGATTCTCGGATTTCTAATACATACTCAACTTTGGTGAATATCTCTTCATATATTGGCTGTCATTTTTCTGTTAAGTGTGTCATATTGTCATATCATATAATTATGTGTCTGCATAAAGTATCTTGTCTGTGAGAAATCATCGATACTCATTCTACTTGAAAACACCATGAATAGCCATAAGAATTATGAACATAAAACTACATGGATTTCAATATGATACTTAGTTCAACGATAGGTACACACCTTGAATCCTAGGCACACACCTTGCTACACACATTGAACCATGATCACTTGCAAACACAGTATAGTAGACTTGTAAGATAGTGGAGCAGAAGAGGCTAGTTTATGTTATCTTTCTTTGGACAAAGATAAGCTTCGTTTCTCCTTCTCATGACTCTTGTTTCCATTAGTGTAATTGCGGACGAACCGGATGTGTATCTTTGATCTTGCAATAAGAAAACCAGGTGAAGAATGGACGAGTTGCACAGTTGCAGCACAGATAAGACAAGAATCTGGTTAGTCTATGGTTGCAGCTACACTGCTAAATAATGAGCAAGTTCTAAGTTCTATTCCAGCTTTGTAGTCCCTTCATCAGTTGTATGCAAAGAGGCAACATAAAGACTAACAAGCTCCAAACAATATCTGAAAACTTGAGTTATCCCGGTTAGAAGCAGCAGGAATGTACAACACTTCAACTAAATTAAAGTGAACATTTCAAGTTTTGCTTCATTATGTCGGTTTTTATCTGCTCTTCATACTTAGATACTTCTTCATGCTCTTCATACTGTCTTCATGAAGCTACTCACAAAAGTATTCCACTTATTCATACATTATGTTTTTAGCCTACTATCACAATATTTTCATGAACTCATAAACTCTCTGTGTACACTCTACATACTACGACACCCTTGTCAGAACAATCTTAATTTTTCTTTTCAACCAAAAAGCCCAGCTCAACTTATTTATTTTCATCTAATTTAAGCTATTTTCAACTAACATAATCGAACTATCCAAACTTGCTGAATCTGTTTGATGATAGTAATTCTATGTAAAACATTTATGCTTTGGAGAATTTGAAGTTAGTATATTTTAAAATAAATTTCTGTTGTAGAATAAATAGTTTTTATTTTTTATGAACCTCTAATTTTCAGTCGAAAGGAACGTTTTTTATTGTAAGGTAGTAGTTGAATCCCTTTAACCAGACTTGGTTGATTTTGTATGCGACTCAAGCATGCTACATAATTATGCTTAAGCATTAGCCGCATGCTGTGCAGCACACAAAAATAGACCAAGTGTGGACATGGGGATTGAGATAATTGCTTTTAATAGATCTTTTTAGATAGATAAATGAGATATAATTCCTTTAATAGATATAATCGCTTTGCAATAGATATTACTCGTAAATCATAACTCGCTACTATTTTATGAAACCATAGGGATGGATTGAAATAATCGCGTTCAATTACTATAGATATTAATCATAACTCGCGATTATTTGATGAAACCATAGGGATTGATTGAAATAATCGCGTTCAATTACAATAGATATTAATCATAACTCGCTATTATTTGATGAAACTATTATTATCTTGTGTAATATCTGACTCATCATCAGCCTATGACAAAAAAGGGTGGGTGACGTGTGTAGTACGAATCCCACGTCCCCTGCTGGAATGGATATGAGGCGTAGTCTAACACGCTAACACGATACTAGAATTAGGCGTGGGAAATCGGACCTTCTTTCGAGAAAAAAGCAACAGGACACGACATCCGGCGACACCTGGTCCACTAAAAATTAATATAAGAGGCTTAGCTTCCATTACAGATAATGGTTTCTTCATAGCATAGCTACTGCCACGTTAAATGAGGTTCTTCCACTTTGAAATTGTATATTATTTGGACAGCAGTAGTAGAATAAGAGGGTTGAACTAAGGCTATGCGTACACCGGTTAGTCAAAACAAGACAAGACGACATTAGTCACAGTAATTCACATAGCTGCTTATGAGGCAGCACACACTGATGCAATGACTAATCGGTGTGTGTTGCTTCATAAGCAACTATGTGAAGTACTGTGACTAATGTCGTCTTCTCTTGTCTTGACTAACCGGTGTACGCCTAGCCTAATAGTTGATGGGTGCTGAATTCCTTGACAGAGAAAGAGGATGAATCTGTGAGAAGAGAATGAGCGAGAGGCAAATACAGTAGGTAGGTCTATTTTTTTAAAGTATAGATGCATGGATTTAATTCATATGCATTCATAATGCAAATGTGTGCTTCTTGACAGAAATTCTGATGGTGAATTGAAAGTAGATTAATCCATAACGCTATCCTGTTTTTTCTATGTCAGCTCACTAATTTTTAAATAATACATGCAATGAGCTCAAATTGGACTAACCTATCCACTACACTTTTAACATAACATTGATGTTGAGATTGAGTTGACTAAGCCCCTGCGTTACTGTTACAACATTGAAGAACAATATTGTACATGTAAGCTCAAATTGGAATTCATTACCAGTAATCATTTATTTCAACATATTCTTGAGTACTATCATCATTACTAATTTCACTTTCAACAATTCATAAATTGCTAACAGCAAGTCATTATCTAACATTCAAGACGATGCTTTCACCAAGGTCATTCCCCTATCATAAAGTGGATCAGCCTGTGTAGCCTATTATAAGCCGACCAATGACTGACGTTTGTGGTTTTGCATCAAAGAGTATTGAAGGCGTCAATGATCCTTGCTGTGTTATAATATGTGGTTATGATTGTGAGCCTACAATCTTATTATTTATATAAGCTGTTGTAGGTTTTGAGTCTTCAAGAACTGTTACATTATTGTTACCACATTATCTCTCCAATAGAAATTTAATTTATTGGGCTACCACAATGTAAGTAGTCTCCAGTAGAAGAATTTTCAAGGTTTCGTCTGAGAATCTTCAAAAAATAATAATGATATTTTTTCGAGCTTTTTTAGAATCGTGAAAAAGAATATTATCATGAAATGTTGGTCTACTATAAGAACTTTTAAAATCAAATCTGTGTTTTATTACGGCTTGGAAACGTTATATCATTACTAATAGCTTAAGATTGAATCAGCCATAAACATTAACCGTGTGAAATGAGTTTGGTAGTTTTTGGATAGTGATCAGTATACTATAACATAACATCCTAGTAATTTGAATCTTCAAGAGAAATCTCCAATCCATTATCCATCGTTCACTTATGTAACGTAATTGGATACTTCAAAAACATTCAACCAGCATGAATAATAATTGTAAAGGAACAATAATTTCTCCATTCATTTTGATTTGAAAATGACTAAAAATTATGCATGTGGTCGGTTTGAATTAGAAATATCATTTGGAATTGGAATAGATTTTTTAAAGTCTTGCTACATTGCTTTTGATATCACAATTGTCTTTGTTGACTGTTTTGGTAGGATTGAAATTAACGACTACTGTACTATAGTTGTATGAGAAGGATAAAACAGTTAAGGATGGATGAATATGAATATGCTTTGAAACTTTCAATGGGTTTGGAGAAGTTATGAGAAGTTTATCTATGTTATGCTAGAATCGGGACAAAATTATGGGAGCTGGTTGATTCACAATCATATATAAATAACAATTATTAATAAGATACAATCACATAAATCGTGCATCTGCAAGGCATCTCAGGTACTTAGATATACTTTTCAAAATAGAATCTACGATTTTGAGCGTCCAAGAAATTTCAAGAGACCAGTAGGAAAGAGGAGAAAATTGGAAAATTCTGCAATGATCAATTTTCATTTGAGATCGTTTACACAGAATCTGAATAATAATTCATCATCCAAAATCTAGAACATTTCAATTTGTATACAGAAGCGTTGGATAGCTACTACATTTCCGTAGCCCGTCAATCTTTATTATTTCTCGTAAGACGGGCTGAACATGATTTGCGTGATAAACATAACTAAGGACTGAAAAAAGCATAATCTATTATGAGATGTGTGTTACATATTTTGGCACCTACTAATCTCCACGGGAATAAAAGCAATGTACATGTAATAATGCGTAACTGAATGGGTCATAGTAAAAATGGCAACAAGGTATTAACAATGAACGATCTCCTTTCACAGTCATGCGCGCGCAGAAAAATATGAATTCCATTCATTACGCATTTACGACGCGCAATTGTAAAAAGGAAAGTAATTTCCGTAATTACAAGACCGCTTTATAATAACGGTGGTGGGAATGCGAACAGCAAAAACATGATTCATTTATCCTTGACATTCAATTTTTTCAAGAAAAATCATTCAAAAGTTTAATGTTCATTTTTTGTTTGTCATTTTTGACTCCAACCACGTCGTTTTCACTTTTTCGCAATATCCAGACAAGCAAGGTAGAACAAAGTTATTATCACTTTCAAATAAGACTTCCTTACTGCTTTCTACTAAAGAATTTCAAATACGGTTGACAGAGATTTTTTATTAGATTGGACCTGCATTATTTTCCTACTCAATGTCTACCTATTCAATAAGAGCTT
Organism: Laodelphax striatellus; assembly: GCA_017141395.1. Classification (NCBI taxonomy): domain Eukaryota; kingdom Metazoa; phylum Arthropoda; class Insecta; order Hemiptera; family Delphacidae; genus Laodelphax; species Laodelphax striatellus. The sequence continues at coordinate 6,572,750 of CM029530.1, forward strand.
TTCAAGCCTTCAAGATATAGCTAGTAATATTTTATGGAAAAATAAAAATGGAATATTTTATGAAAAACTAATTTATTACTAGAAAGTAGTTTTCCAAATGCAGGATTTAAGCCTGGAATTCAATCTAAACAATTATTTGAAAATTAATCCTGAAATTGAATCTCGATTAGGTTTAAATTCCTGAAATCTAGGAATGGAATTTTCAATTATTTTTCATCTTAAAATAAAGTATGGAAATAATTATTCCATTTTGAAGACTACCAGTTGGATGATTGAATTCATACATACTCGATTCATTGGAATCAACCTGATTCGACATTCACGAGAAAGTAATTCTTCAACCTCATTTAAACTCGTCTTATAAAGTTTTATTAGTTTCCTATTCCTCAACAACCAATAACCGGATAATCCTGAATACTCGGATAATCACTTCATTAAAGCTAATTGAAATTGAATGTTTCTATTATTGTGGGCAGTTTATCAAATTAAAATGTTATTCAATAGAGGAGAATAAATTATTGTTTCAGATTTATCTTGTATTTAATTTTTACCGATTTTTTAAATTTTTTTATTGGCAGTCTAATTTTCTAATTCTCCAAAGTAATTTAAAGCTTCAGTTTTTTTTAGCACTCAATGTTTCCCTAGAACGCATCTGTTGATGTGTGCTAGTTCCATAAATAATCCAAAATACATATTTAATGTCTTATCAAATCAAATTCAAACTCTTACCCATGGTATTTTATTATTCTATTTTTTCTGAAGCAAATTAGAATTATCAGACGTCATATTACAGTATGTCGTTTCAATTTCAAAATCGGTTAATGTTATTTTTATAGCATAAAATGTAGTATGACATGACATATCTGATAATGTTAAAGTATGCTAAGATTTTATCACTAAAACTGATACCATAAAAATAAAAAGTTATTAGTTAATATTTTAGAATTAACATATATTTTAATTATCTTTATCAATTATACAGATTAATGGCTTTGGCGGCTTCCTTCACTACAACTCTTCAAGCCTCTTACATCTTTAACCAATCATCTTCACTCTTTTATATCATTTTTTGAAGACATTTTCTCTCTCTCCCATCTTATCCTCGATCTATTTTTCATTTTATTTTTTGCTTTCCTCTTGAGAAAATATCGTGATATTTATATTTTATTATCTTGATAAAATATTTTGGAAAGAAGAAGTTTTCGGTAACTTCTGTTTTATATCTCCTTATTATTGTATTTCTTGCTTGAAAAAATAATTAATGATTGAATATCCTAGGGTTTGGAAACGAGATTCACTTTCAGCATCATCCTCCAATACTAACACAGTTTCCATTCAGAGTTGGAGATATCTGGTGTCATAGATATGTATCTGATATCAGAGATGGAGGCCTGTCTATGCTACATTCAAAAAAATTAAATATTATCGATGGAATAGATATTTCAAAAATTGATGGAAAAACACCTCTTGAGAAATTTCACTTTCAACTGCAACTTCCACCATCAACACAATCCAATCCAGGAATTCTAGTAAAATTTTGGTATCAATTTTTCCAGCTAACCTTTTTTCTGTCGATTCCAAATCACAATAGTCCGTTAGAAACAGTACTGGCGGAGACACGCACACTATCAACACTTTTGATAACAACGATTTGAACTGTTCTAAAGTTGTGGTCGTTTAGACCCGATGAACCACACGGCACTGTACCACTCCAACTGACTACTGGCTGCCAACTGCTGCTGAGGATCAGGACTGGTCCTCGCCAACCACACCACCGGCATCTGGAGAGAGAGAGAGAGAGAGAGAGCAAGGACACCTTCTCCTACATGACTCTTGTACTGTGCACCTCTTTACTCCACCGTATCCTCCTGCTCCTTCTCCTTCGCCAGCATATGCTGGTACTTCTTTCCATATTCTTATTCTCTTCTGCTCTTCTCATTATATCTATATATTCAATATATTTTTGTTATATCTATTTGGTATCTTCATGTCTTTGCTTTTTTATAAATTCTCATTGCATATATTTGTTATGTTCATGTGTTTGCTTTATTGCCTGTATTGAACAATGTCTGCGGACTTGAAAAGTTCAAGTTATCAGTCGTCTTCAAGTCCTACTAAATTTTAGCATCAGCATTCATCATTCAATATATTTTTGTTATATCTATTTGGTATCTTCATGTGTTTGCTTTTTTATAAATTCTCATTGCATATATTTGTTATGTTCATGTGTTTGCTTTATTGCCTGTATTGAACAATGTCTGCGGACTTGAAAAGTTCAAGTTATCCGTCGTCTTCAAGTCCTACTAAATTTTTGCATTAGCATTCATCATTCCTTTCCTATTCTAATAATTCTCTCTTTGTTTTCTTCATGTGAAAGATCGCTTGTTTTGTTGTCTATACAGTACTATGTACGAATGCAGGCTTGAGGAGATTGTGCTCTTTGTCTTTGAGTCATCTTAAATCCTTGCTATAGCATTCATTATTAGCTTCATCCTTTCTTATTCTAGTTCTCTTCCTATTACTGTTCTCTTCTTTCCCTCCCTTGTCTTATTTCCTTATCTTCTTTTTCCATTTTTCCTGTATTTCCATATTTCCTGTATTAACAACCTGTATTTTCTCTCTTCTTTAAGCCTTTCTTCTTCCTCATTACCTTAACTCTTCTCTTTTTTCCGTTCATTTTCTATCCTTTGATCCCCATTTCCTCTTCCTTTCTTCTTCATACTCTCCTTCTTCGTATTTTTTTTCTCTCTACTTCCTCATCTTCTTCATTCTTCTCTTCCTCTTATCATTCTCCTGCTTATGCTTTTCCTCCTTCTCATCCTATTTCGTGGTCTTCATCTCCACATACCTGTTCTGTTTCTTCTACATCTTCTCCTTCTCTTCTTCTTCTTCGCCTTCCTCCTTCTCCTCCTCCTTCTTTTCCTTCTTCTCCTCCTGCTCCTCCTTCTCCTCCTTCTCCTCCTTTTCCTCCTTCTCCTCTTCTTCCTCCTCCTCCTTCTCCTCCTTCTCCTCCTTCTCCCCCTTCTCCTCCCTCTCCCCCCTCTCCTCCTTCTCCCCCTTCTCCCCCTCCTCCCCCTTTTCCTCCTCCTCCGTCTCCTCCCTCTCCTCCTCATCCCCCTTATCCTCCTTCTCCTCCTTCTCCCCCTTTTCCTCCTTTTCATCCTTCTCCTCCGTCTCCTCCTTCTCCTCTTTCTACTCCTTCTCCTTCATCTTTTCTGAAAATCATTATTTCAGATTTTTAATGTATTTATTGTTAAGCTATTTACTTGATAATAAATCGTGCTACAGCTTTTGTCAAGAGAATACATTTTCAAATTATTGTCAGTCGCTCGTTTATTTGTTCCTTAAAGCAATTTATTCGCTCCGCAGTAAATCTTGCTTTAACTTCTTCATAAATTTCCTCGTGAGTTACGCGAGTTCATTGCTTCTAGAATAAGAAAAGTAAAACGAAAATAATGTCTAAAGCCATGAAAGTCTACTTCTAGCGAACTACAATAGGTGCTTCAAAGTAATCCCAACAAGAAAACATTTATGAATATTGGATGAGACTTGACTGGAGCACAACCTGTAATTTGTTGGATCATCCCCTTCTTTACAATGGAAAACCCAGCTTGAAGTTTTTGAAAGTTTGCTTGAAAAAGATTTGCAATACGTCTTGCTATTATTGCCCATAACTTCAACTGTACAAATAAAATTAATGCTGCCATTAATAAGTAATAAAACTTCAATACTGTACACTTGAATTAAAAAAGCATACGCGTCCGTCACAAGTACAGGGATTTATTGAAGTTATGCTTTTCCTCCTCTCTCATCCTATGTCTACTTCTTCATCTCCTAATATTATATTGTTCTTCATAAATATTCATCCTATTTCCAAATTTCTCCTGCCACATCTCTCTCTTTTTAGTAATAAGATTTATACAAATAAGTTACAATTCCCTACCATTTTCTTCTTTTTCTGTCTCTACTTTTCATATTCCCAGATTTCTCAATTTTTCACAATTTTTGAAAATTCGTTTTCTTGTTATTCATTTCAGTCTCCTTATTTGAACTTGTTTTCCATCAACATTCGAATAATCGTCGAACAAGCTTTATCAATATAAAGAACAGAATGTAAATGGGGGTGAAATAATGTAGGCTAATTAGAAGAAGAATTTGTTTTTAGTGATCTGATAAATCAGTCATCATGAATCCTATCAAACCTGAACTTGGAAAACTTTCAAATTTGAGCAGAATCTACAAGTAATTTTCAACAGGACAATTTCAAACCAGAAACTTCTACATCAATCCAACAACAACAACTTGAACACTTGAGTATTGAGCCCTACATAAACTGAAATTTGAGGACATATTAAGAGAATTTGATACTTTAAACAGTTACATGATTGAGGGCTGCCACGACAACTTGAAATGAATGATTATCCCGTTTATTGATGATAGTTGAACATCTCCAAGAGATCATTAACTAAACGCCAATAACCAGTCAAGCCACACGACTACTCTTTGGTTCAAGCTTTCTCTTGCCTCTATGCTATCTCGTATTATATCCAATATTTTTCACCTTGTGTCTCCGGGTTAAGCATTCTCTAATAACAAGTCGAAAATGTGTCCCAATGACTGTGTGGTCCCGTTTTCTTCTTTTCTCTCCTACCAAAGTTGATATTCCAATTTCGTTCACTTTCTACGAAATGTTGCGCTAATTACAGCTGATGATGGATCGCAAAGTGCCTTTTCCTCCAGTTGTCGAAAATTTAATTCGCCTTTTAAATACTTGTAAACCGTATTTGATTAAGAGCGAAAGTTTCCACTTAATAGCAAGAGGTTTTGATGAGTAGTTTCGTGTAGTAGCAGTAGCATCAAAACGGTGTAAATCGTGTAATCAAATTTTCGCGGTAAACTACAAATAAGTGTAGCGGTTTGAGAAGTATGAAAACATTCAACAAATCCCTTAAAATACATTAAAAGGTTAGAGAAGTTTGAAAATATTCACAAGAACATTTAAAAATACATTAAAAGGTTAGAGAAATATGAAAATGTACACCAAATCCATTAAAAATACATGAAAAGATTGGAGAAGCATGAAAACATTCATTAAATACATTGAAAATAAAAATTCGAAAAACAGTACACATCGGATATTCATGATACTCATGTTACATTTACAGTTGATTGCAAATATAAGGCTATGCTTGTTAGTCAAGCCTATGCTTATAGGCTATGCTATGTTAGTCAAGACAAGTACTATAAGTTGAAACAAAAAGAGTAAGATAGCCTATAGTTCCTTCCTTCGATTCAGGAGCACAGTATCCCGACTTCGTGACCTTCGTTAGGCTATACGTTAGGCTATAAATATAAGGCTAAGTACTTCACATAGTTGCTTATGAAGCAACATACACTGATTAGACATTGCATCGGTGTGTACTGATTCATAAGCAACTATGTGGATTACTGTGACTAAACGTGACTAATCTCGTCTTGTCTTGTCTTGACTAACCGGTGTACGCCTAGCCTAAGTGTAGGTAGAGGGTGAAAAGTATGGCAGAAACTTCCAAACACCAACATTCAAGTTAGTTGAAACAAAAAGAGTAAGATATAGTTCCTTCCTCCGATTCAGGAGCACAGTATCCCGACTTCGTGACCTTCGTTAGTCATTCAACCTGTTGTGCCCTTCGTGACTTTGTGAAGGTCACGCAGTAATTGTCTTGTTGTCCTGAAATTACTCTTCTGCCTCATCATCTTCTATATAACTTATTCTTGCAATTCATTCTTTGCATCTCTTCTGTTTCTTACACCTCTCATAGTTATGTTCTAGGTTAACAAACTCTTAGGGCCGGTTCATGAGCTCGGGATTAAGCCAAGTCCTAGACTAAAACTGGTGGCCACCGTAGCATCGACAAACGTTAGCCTCGAAACTATGTACTAAAGGCTCTCTATGTTGCTAACAGACTAACCTATCGAGACAAATGTTTGTCGATGCTACGATAGCCACCCGTTTTAGTCTAGGACTTGGCTAAATCCCGCGCTCATGAACCGGCCCTCAATCTTGGTTTTCCTTCATATAAATCAATATTTAATCCTCACTGATCTCATATAATTCTAGCCTAACGGTCTTAATCTTGGCTTCTCTTCAATCAATCAATAAAGTTATTCTTTTAAAACTTTCAAACAACTGCAATTGACAACTCGCCCTCCGATCAGATTTAGTACTAGTACATCGAATCAGATGAGTAAACATTACTCATCTGATTGATTGTATGTGACATTACAACAAATAACAGTATATTTCGGGATTTGGTTTTCGGTCCAAATGAATTTCGAATGGAATACAGTATAATTAATTTAATGAATATTAATTATCACTCAACTACAACATTGTATGGTTTAACAACATACTTTTGGACAAAATTGAATTAGTTCTATTTATTAGATCTGGAGCCAGTTTCATGTAATGGAGTCCTGTAAATAGGAAAAAGGCACGTGTCTGTCCGACTTTTCTTTGTATTACAGAAACTCAGAATTTCTGTAAAACAAACACCTCGATTCAAAATTCAATTCTAAGCTTTAGATTCAAGTTATAGATTCTAGATTCATAAGCTATAATTCTGGAAGAGAAGCCTCCTCAGACCTCAGGTCATGTAAAACAGGGAAAAGACAGACTTTCCCTATGCATCTATAACACGGCGTACTGTGCAATGAACTTATAAATCTAGTGTGTGATCGCCTTCCTCCGTTTTGAATGGCTTCTAAAATCTATGGAACAGGCCCCAGTATTCGGTTCTTCTTCTTTTAAGTTAACAGCCATTAAATAAATGAATATTATCATAATTTTGAATTTCACTACTAATTCATATGGAATAATAAATATCTTCAGGTGTTCTGTAAGAGTGATCAATATTGATCAAGATAGGGAAACATTTCGATAATGCCTTGAAATTAATCATTTTTTCGCGCCTTACTATAAATTTATTTCCTTGATTTCTCATTTGTTTACTCGATTAAATGAATGGATATCATACTGTGAGAGCTCTGATTACAGAAATGTTGATCTGATTAAGTGCGCAATGTTGATCAAGGTAGGGAAACATTTGGATAACGCCTTGTAATTAATCATTTTTTCACGTCTTATTATAAATTTATTTCCTTGATTTTACATTTGTTTACTCGATTAAATGAATGAATATCATAATTTACAATTTCACAACTATAACATCCGTAACAATAACTATAATGTGTTCCGCCAGAGTGGTCAATAGTGACAAAGATAGGAAAACCCCACAGCCGATTGTAATGATAATTGATTTGTGAACTAGTTGTTGAGTCGATGAGTAATGGTGGATTACAAAACTAAATGAAGCATGGCAGGGAGTCTGAGCTGGGAGTTTCCGCAATCAGGGCATGAGAGATGCAGTGTAGACAGCAAGAGCAATAGAAGCCGGATTTGCCTTGCCTTGCCTTGCGACCCTCCCAGTCGAGTCAACTAGCTTGGCGCGGTGCGGTACTATACACAGAGTAGAGTACAGAGTCAGCCACTTTCACTGATCGGCATGCATTCAGGTTAGGAGGTGTGCTATGCTATGCTCTGTTCTACTCCAACATTACTCTTCTGCCTCATCATCTTCTATATAACTTGTTCTTGCAATTCATTCTTTGCGTCTCTTCTGTTTCTTACACCTCTCATAATTATGTTCTAGGTTAACAAACTCTTAGGGCCGGTTCATGAGCTCGGGATTAAGCCAAGTCCTAGACTAAAACGGGTGGCCACCGTAGCATCGACAAACGTTAGCCTCGAAACTATGTACTAAGGGCTCTCTATGCTGCTAACCCACTAACCTGTCGAGACAAATGTTTGTCGATGCTACGATAGCCACCCGTTTTAGTCTAGGACTTGGCTAAATCCCGAGCTCATGAACCGGCCCTTAATCTTGGTTTCACTTCATATCAATCAATATTTAATCCTCACTGCTCTCATATAATTCTAGCCTAACGGTCTTAATCTTGGCTTCTCTTCAATCAATCAATAAAGTTATTCTTTTAAAAATTTCAAACAACTGCAATTGATTAAATAAGACAAAAGCTATAATGAACAATTCAGAAGAATATTAGGTACAATACTCAGATATGTTAGACTAAAATCGCACAAAGACACTATTCAATTCACATGACCCGACCCAACTTCAATTCCAGCTCGACTCGACTTCAAATACAACCCGACCCAAACTGACACTACCGGACCCGACTCGACCAAACCTAAAAAAATGACTTTCCCAACCCGGGTTGAGGCTAACTACATAAAGGCCTCAATTGAGGCAAAAGTAAAAAGACTGCGGACCTTATTCAACTTGGCGTCCGCAGGGGTGGTTGATGGGAACATCCGCCAGTGTCAGCTCATTGTCAGCTCCTTCCAATTTTTCCTATGATTTACGAAGAAATTTTTGAATCGAGAGAGCAAGCAATGCAAGATGGTAAATAGAATTTTTTCAAATTATAAGACGACAAAGTCAACTATTCAAAATCATTTGATACTGCAAACGGATGTTAGCCGTTATAAACTACTGGTGGGTGGATAAAATTTCTTTTGAATTTATTTTGTGGAAGTGAAAGAAATTGTTGTGGGACGAGAGGAAGGAATGTAGTGAGTCACTTTCAATTCAAAAGTTGAAATGGAAAATTCTAATCAAGTTGAGATTAAAAAGCGCGCGGCACTTGTATAGAGCGCTGATGTTGGATTGAAATGCGTAGGAATTCGAGTTCCGAGTATTATAATGCGTACCGGCGGTACTTTCGATTTCTTAATACAAAAAGAAGATCTGATCTTATTTCATATTATATCGCCCTTGCGGGTTACTTTCACTTACTTCCTACGTTGTTGAGCTCGTCAGTGGCCTCAGACAATGTAATTTCTTTTGTTACGAATCTATCTACCTGTACTGCTGCTACATATTTTCCACCTCAGCATCCCATTTGAAATTATAATGTTCGCTGTTCTGCGCCATTAGAAATCAAGCGCTGATAAGGCCTACATTGTTCCAACATTTGAAAGCTACCTTCGAATTTCTGATACAACAGATTAGGAAGGGTTTCTCCGATTCCGCTCCAAGCTGTTTTGATTGTTTCTTGACGCTTTTGTTGCTAGCGTAGCCTGGAGATTAAGCTCATGTGAGAAGAAAGTTATGCTAAGGCCATTCTTCTGAACTTGGCAGTGTGTTGTTGAAGAATAAATTAAATAACAATAAGTGACCAACATCTCATCGAATTTAAATTTCCCGTTCTTTCGGAGTTCACGTTAAGCAGTCGTTAAATTCATCTCTCATCATCACCAATCACCCTTTAACATTTAACACTCACCCCTTTCAATCATTACTCACACACAAGCCCAAGGCTCATCATTCACAGAAAATATAGATATTTCTGTCTTTTGTGATATGTTTATACGATTTGAAGGGAATGCCAGTATCGTATTGGAGTTCTATGTGGCAGACTCACATCTAAGAGAATGAATTCGCACAATTCTGTTCATGAATCTTGGAAATACTACAATGAAATCGATTTAGTAATTCTTATCATAGATGCAATATTGAATGACTACTTTATTAATATGATATCTGTATTAGTGTAACAAATTAATCTATTACGGAATTATAGCTACTACGTTACTTTATATTCTGTATCAATTTTGCTGATCAAAATTATCAAACAACTATATTCAACTTCTATCTTTACCGTTAACACCAACATTGATTTCCTGAAGTGATCTGCTCTTTGTTCCAGGATAATAAAAACTTAGATCAGTCAGACCTTGAGTTCAATCAAGTTTCTTACTTTCAGCTGTCAATCTGAGGAGAAAAAAAAACATTTTGAATGCCAAAATAGGATGGTAGGCTACATGACAAACTAAGTAATTGGAATACTCCGGAAAGATCAAGGTTTTTGGTGTCCAAAATAATAAGAATGTCAGATTTATGTTAGCAGTTTAGCACGCAAGTTGAATTATTGGATTTGACTCGTTTGAAGGAAAAAATGCTCAGATGGAAACGAAAAAGTTCGTATCTTGAAATCCTGTACGAATACTCACTCACTTAAACATAACAAACTCTGGATATTTGATGATTAGATACTTAATTTTGGATGATTGATATTATAAATTTAAACGGAGATTTTGTAAAGCCATCTTGATGGTTCCTAAGATTTTTCTGAGGGTGACGCCCACATGAGCTCTAGGCTTGTGCGTGGGTAATGAGAGTGAGATGGGTGACGACTGCTTTTAGGCAGTCGGGACCGACGGCTTTTCGTCTCCTCCGAAAGACGGGAATTTAAAATTCATCCATGGATTGCAGCTCCCCCTCACTAGTTATGGTACGCCTACTTCAGTTATATTATAGTACTTAATCAAAATACGGACATTAATTTGAAAATGAAGACTGTTTTAATCCCCATCTCATGAAAACATCATTAATAACAGGTAAAACCGAAAGTATTACAAAATCAGAAAGTTCTCACTGAGCTAGTTACAAAGGAAAATAGTTGAATGACAGGTTAGAATGATTATGACATGCTGGAACATTCCCTCTTTTCGAAAAGATGGTGATTAACAGGTAATGATAGGATAGCCCGTATTACTTATGAGCGGTAATTTTATTTGATGGGTCTTCATACTGGTAACCCGACTACCCGACTGATTTTAAACTTCATTTATCATCATGATGAGACTGCTGCTGCTGCTGCTACTACATAGCTATCAATCTGTGTGAATCCTTGGCTCAATTTTAAAGATTAGTAAATATTTATTTCAAAAGCTTGATTACTGCTTTACAAGTTGACGGTCATCATGAGAACTTGATTACAAATCCTCGCATGTTCAACAAGATTTTTCATGAGAATCTATGAAGAGAATGTTGAAAAGTCCAATGGAAAATGCTTGTTATGACTGGTGTTTAGCTCAAGGAGCATAGCAATTTATTGCAAAGTGATATTCGTGAACGTTATTAATTGGTGTGACAAGGTAACGTGATCAAAGACACTGAAAGATTATGGAATTACGAAAATGGAAAATGAGGTAATATGAGAATTATAATTATTGTAAAGGATTTGAGGACAGAAATGAGGTATTACATTTTGGGTTTTCTATAGTTTTTCAATAAGAAATCGGATGAGCTAACAAATTAGTTTAGATCCCAATTATTTCAATCTAGATCAAGAGCTGGTATTTGGATTGTACAGTTTTTGACGCTGATAATAATATTCCATGGTATACTTATTTGGTCATACTACAAAGTATACCACGCTTCGCCACTAATAATATTAAATTGGTATAATTAAAACATGGAGTAACGTCAATCTGCAATTTGAATTACCGCTTCACCTAGTTACATATTACTGTAGCCTAATATTCTCAGCATGAAATTCTCAAAAATAATCTATATCTAAATTATTTATTAAATCTCAACAACTTCTCATTTATACTCAAAAAATTAGATGCACACCAAGAAAGATCGATCTTTCTTTTAGAATATAGGCTACTAATTAAATTTTAATTCCGTAATATTACGTTGGTTCAAACCAAGAGAATTTTTTACTATTTTAAATGTCAATTCTAATCTACTTTTCCTACTCAACTGATACCAGTGTTCTAAAAACGAACGAATAAATAACATCAGATACATTCAATTTTCAACTCATTCAAGTTTTTAAGTGTGAAAGTTACTTAATATTTGACTTGATAAATGTCACAGGGATTTCATGTTGATTAGTTGCATTATTTTCTAGAAAGAAAACCTGTTTCATTTCATCACACCATCCAAATCGTTTACTTTGGATCTCTGTTCCCTGCACTTTTTCAGAAAAAGCTGAAAAGTTTTCTCAGATGTTTGAGACGGAGGAATAGTATTTTCTTATATTGTATATTCATAGGTCTACGTGTAGCCTAATGTAAAATACAGCTTATTCTTATCTCATGCAGATTAGTAACGTCTATAACGTAGGCGTAATGTTAATAGCAACTATTAATCACTGCTCCTCTCTTTTAAAACCTGTTGCACGATTGATTAGTCCAGTTTTCTAATAAAATCTTACATAAAATGAACATCGTTCCAGTTGAAAAATACAATAAAACTTCAACAGACTTCTCTTTTGGTTTCAAAAGAGATTGGAATCGAAATTACTCATTCACGAACATAATCTATTTCCAAAATGCATCAACTGTAATATTGTTCAATCGCTGAGAAGTGAGTTCAAAACTTATTGAAATGTTTGAAGATTATCGTAATAGTAACGTTGAGGCCAGAATACTTTATTCGCACTTGGCCTCCTGATATTTTCTATAGAGAAATGCAGAAATGGACAACAGATGGATAAAATTCTACTGTTTGAATGAAATATTCAAAGACTTCAACGGTATGGGACAACGTTTGCAAATTAAAGCAACATTGAACAAGAAAAACATTATGAAAACGAAAGTACATTGCTCATCACATGACTGAAAAATTTCTGCAGAAAACCAGTCAAGGAATGCACTCTCATCAGAAAGTTCAATCCAATTACATAAGAAAGTGAAAATTTCGCTAAGAATGTGGTAGAATTTTTCTGAACAATCTAGTTTGATATTTTTCTATGTTTACCTGAATTTGTATATGCAACAAGTTGTACAACAGTATAATAACATGTGAATGAATGCAGAAGATGCTAGCTTGAGAACGAGATGGTGACTCATTTCAAATAGCATTTCAATGCTTGGAGGCAATGACACTATATTCGTCTCAACTCTTACCCAATTTCGGAAACAATGATACGTTCTGCTACTTGTGTCATCTTATACAACAGTTATAACGACACTATATTCGTCTCAACTCTTACCCAATTTCGGAAACAATGATACGTTCTGCTACTTGTGTCATCTTATACAACAGTTATATAATATATGCGTGATTTAGGATGAGTTACGGGCAGATTCCTCGTGATTGATTCACTCACTATACAGCCGAACTGGTACCCACTTTTGTTATAGTTACTGAGATCCGGAATCCTTCAATTTAAACTAGTTTTCATGTTTCGGTTACACAAAAATCTTTAAGCAGCTCGAGGGACAGTTCTAGATATTATAATAGAAATCTATATAACACAACACCACATAAAAGTATATACAAATACAGATCTAATAAATCACATGCAAGCCTTTAACTCGTAGATTTTTTACCACATTGTAAGTGTATGAAATCAATTGAACGCTGAAGGTGATTTTATCGAGAAATGGCTTCGTTTTGTACAATACTGTAATTATAATATGGAAGAGTATATATTATAGTTTATAGGAGATCATAGAAAAGTTCAAGCTAATTTTTTCGGCGCCGAAATTTCTGCTCATATTGTCTGCACTACAACTAGACGTGTGTTATTTTACGACCGAAAAAACGCATCATCCACCCAAGTGCTGCAATCTACAAGCAGAATAAAGAGTTGAACACGATTTGAATTGTCGACCAATCAGAAAAGAGTAGGTGGAGTCAAGAACAAATATATCACCCGACAACTGCTGCCATCTACTGGCAGAATTAAGAACTGGATACGTTTTGAACTGTCGACCAATCAAGAGACAGGGTAGGCGGAGTCAAGAACAAAATAATATATCACCCGACAACTGCTGCCATCTTCTGGCAGAATTAAGAACTGGATACGTTTTGAACACTGTCGACCAATCAGAAGAAAGAGTAGGCGGAGTCAAGAATGAGCATCTGACAACGTCCCATATCTCTATAGCCAGGTGTTGACTCACTGATTGATAGAAAATATTTTGTACTTGCCGACATCGTAGGGGGTGTCAGTATACATCGTTGGAGAGAGGCAGAAAAATCTGAAAAGTTGAAAAATCCCCAAGAATTTTTCAACTTTTTAGTTTGACTATTGACTCGATTTAAAAATAAAATTTCTACCGGGTCAGCAGATGTTGATATTTTAGTTGTCGATAAATGTCGACTGGTAGACCAAGTTGGTCAAGCCTTCGGATACAGGCTTCCGGTTTTCTTTGAAAATAAAGGGAAAAACCGGCGTGTTTATTTTTCAACAAAAGTGTATGCTCTTGTATATCATTGTAATCAGCTCGACAAGGCGGAAGCAGCAAGCAAGGCGGAATCACACAAATGTGTGATTTGATGGGATTGGGCGTGAAAAATTGATGTACATTTTTTTGCAACTTTTAGATTGCGTATTTTTGGGTGAGTTTTAGGTTTAAATATGTCATGTGGCACATCATAGAGCTTGGAATGACGACGAGAACCTGATATGGTGGTTCATTCCATGATTTGAAAAAAAAAATTATACTCATATTTGTTGAGAATCTTTTTCCCTATACAAAACATATGGGAAACATGTAATACGTTACTGTATGCTGCTGTTGTCTGTACAAGGATGGTTAAATCGTGCATAACAGGGCAGATGGAGTTGAGCACATGGACAAAAATGGTTATGCTTTATTTGACAATTTAGAGCAAAAGTGCAAGAGACCTTTTTTGTTCAACTCACCGAGATAGCACGAATGAAATCTCAACCGGGTCAACAAGAAATGGTTTTGATATTTTAGTGCGGCCACCTCCCCTTCCAACAATATTGCAAGAGCGCACCTAAGCGGAGACCTTGCCTTCACCACCTCCCCTCTCATCAATATTGCATCATCCTGATTTGATTTCTGATTGTTACATTCTATATTTTAATTGTTGAAAATAAGTAGCCACCTAAATCAGTGTTCATGTAATGAAATTAAATGTTCAATCAATGTTGACTTCCATGTTCAGCTTGGAAAAGTTGTTAGATTCAATGAAAAATGGCTTTTGGACTCACAGGTTGGCACTGAAGAGGAGGTGCATATTTTCATTTTGGCTAAATTTTAATAGGCTATTCTGGAATGTAAATTGATATTATTGAGTGTGGGATTGTGTTGCTGCACTTCATAGACCCCATTATCATGCATTTTGATCCTTGTGGAAATCCAGGGTGGCACAGGTGGTTAATAATCATTTTCCTCACCAATATTGATGGGGAAGCGAAGATATTGAGACCATGAAGTGTTTTTTCCATCATTTGTTAGCAAAGTCCCATAGGAGGGAGCAGATCACATCACCTATGGGGTTCGATTTGTAAAGCACATTTGTAAATTCAGTTTTTCCACTGAATCATTGAAGTTGTACTCCCCTCCCCCTCCCCTGGTGAGTGTGAATCACTTACTTCATAAAAGCAACTAACCAGTTAAACATGGGGCACAACCAAAAAACCAAGAGGGTATCAAAAGGGGGTGCAGGGGGCATAGCCCCCTGCCGAGCGAAAGCGAGTATTACCCTACAACTGCTGCCACCTACATTCCAATAATAAAAATAGTAGTCTACAAATCCATTTGTTTTGTTCATTTCGGGAAGCAACAAGCAAAAAATATACTTCAATAAATTTCACTCACTCACTTCAAGTTGATAATGTTCATTGAACTACTCTAATTGTTTAATTCTAATTAATTGGCAATCTCCTATATGTAGAGCCACCAAACTTACAGGGTTGAGCTCTCTCGGCACAGTACTAAAGAATAAGTTAGTGGTCATTTTCAGCAATCTTACTATATTTACACGTAAATTAATTGGCGATTGAAGACGTTCTCACGATCCCAGTTGAAATTATCCTTTTCTGATCCACAGAAAAGGAAAGGAATTATCTCTGCTGCAGATTAAAAATAGTTCACCGGATGCTTTGAGTTTCTTTAACAGGTAAAGTTGGTTTCGTCGAAGTTATGCCCAGCATTTACAACCAGTGCATTACGATAAAGCTAATACAAATACGGTTTTAGCCCATCGCTTGCTTTGCTTGATCGTAACGTGCGAAGACCGCTCAGGCGTTATACAACACTGGATTGTAGAGTATTTTGAAGAATGCGTGTAGGATTCACAGGCCACAGACATACGTAAACAACAGAACAGTTTGTCTTCTTCTTGGGGCGTGTATCAAGTTTCCAAAACACGTTCTGCGGTTGCAACACTTATGAACAGCAGGCAAAGACGGTTTCGCTAGTAGATCTGCTGTATAATTATCTCGTTCGAAGAGGATCGGTACTGGACCTATAACTTACTGGAGAAAATGGAAGTGTCTCTCTTTTAAAGGACATGTGACAATGGTGGACAAGAGTCGCTAGTAAACCTTCCAAGATAGACTCTCCAAGATAGAAATTGATTATGCATGATTGAGATAGATTGTTCATTTACATATACAGGCTACAAGGAGACAACAAGGCTACAAATTATATCAATTTTCAAGATATTCGCTTGATCACTTCCACACAAAATATCAAGGAAAATATTAATTCGTACGAGATTTCAAAACAATATAATTATTATACAACGTCAAAGTTTTTGATGGACTCATTTAATACTCGGTTGTGATTCATCATTTCAACTCATTGATGGAAAATTTTGATGAATTAATTGAAAACTGGTTTTTTATCCACAATTTTCAAGGAAATTCTGGAATTGATCATAGACATATTGTGTTATTATTATTAATTATTGGAGAGATAGCTCTTGAACGAAGACTAGATTAAGGAAAGAGATACTTTGCTCACAGAGATATGATAAAATTATCTTTGCTTTGCTTACTTGATGAAATTATCCTTATATTATGATGAATTCACCAGAAAATATTATCTTAATACAATAAATATCATATCCTTTCAACCAATAAAGATTGATTAGTAGTAGTAGTAGTAGGGTAGGCTCCAACGCTTCAAATTGAAACCCTTCCGAAAAGAAGCCTCTCCATTCAATTTCAAAATAATTGTCAGCAATGTATCATTCCAATATCATCCATCATGAATTCTTTCAACCAGTCAAGTTTGAGCAGTAGGGTAGGCTTTTCAAATTTAAATCCTCCAGATAAGAATGTAGATTTAAATTTTTAGAAACATATTCAAATCCTTTTGAAAAGAAGGGTTTCCATCCAATTTCAAAATTATTGCTAATCACGTTGATCAAGCAACGTACCAGATACCAAATTTTAGAGATTCACCTTACACTGGAAAAGCTAAATTGCATGGCGTGTTTTCAACACAGCTTCATTTCAAAATGGTCTCCAATCAAGACGATCAACACTGGAACAAAGGGTGTTGAAAGCCGTGCAGATTATTGAATAGTGTTGGCTACTGACTATCTTGATAGTAGTTGGCCTGAAACAATGGCGTAAATCGGATGTTACTGTCAGTTTGACTTGAAATTATCAAGCCATTAACAACGAAACCACTATTTAACGTTGATAGTTATCATTAACTGCAAGACTGAGTTTTCATTGTATGCTTTACTAATATTGTGAAATAATTGCTAGAACTCAGTGCAGAGGGAGTTTATTGAGAAGAAATTTCAATTTTAAGAAGTATGTTAATAAAGTAAAATTAATACGTGGTTGGCAGTGGTATTATTGAATTTTTCAATTAGATAATATTTCTATTGAGTACATTATATTCAAAGGATCTCCTCGAGCTATTTATTCTGTTGTCGATGTTCGCAGTTTGCGGAAGTCATCAGAGTTCTTTACAGTAGACTATTATTTGGAGATTCGTTTTATAGTAATTGATTACCGTACCTAATCATTAAAATAAGTAGATCCTCTCATCTCCTATTCACTTTTCAGTTGAATCCTTTAATCCAGTTCTTCTAAACTTATTTAGAATGTCATGTTTTAAAAATTTCTCCCGACACGATGTCTCTAATTCTTGTTTGCGGTACTACATGGAGTCAACAATAACAGCTCCAAAAAGAAATTTTCTAGTTAATAAGATTTCAAGTAACAGGTTGATGAATAAATTAATGTCAACAAGTTGCAGTGTTTGTATTACAAAGCGTGCCAAACCAGTTAAAACTTAGTTTTATAAGTTTTCATTGACGCACTAAACTTGTGGACAGGAGGGGGGAGAGAGACAGACATCCTGTTTTATTTGCTGAGTTTCAATAAAATTCAAACCGCAGGCGGGGTGGGGCAGGCAGCTAGAAAGAAACAAGCAATCAAGTTGAAAGTGTCTGTCGCCATAACTGGTGAGAGATTCTCACTTGACTCAGTCGCAGTGATGTCAAAGAGCTTTTAGAAAGTGATAATTTGAGAGACACTTGTCTATCCATTCATTATGATCCGACTATTTAATCATCCAGACAATCTTATTGATGAGACTCACCCCCTGGTGGGAGAGATGGGCCTCAACTATCGTAATAGTAATTGTTGAGACACTAGTGATCAATTACAATAGAGTTGGTGTATGTGTATCCTAGATTCAGTCACGACTATCAGCCTACATCCTTCTATTGAATAGATTTTTTTTTCAAGAAACCAAGAATTATAATCTTCATAGATAACTGACTTTACATCTGACATACATCTAGCTTTGGCCACAGATAAAGAATATTAGTGCTTTGGCTCATAATTTGGCAATAATTGATTGGACCCCCAATATTTTCGAGTAAGAAATTACTTGTGGGTTGGTTATAGCGAAATTCCATTATTGCATTATAATTTTGACTGCTACTTATCAGAGTGTGAATAAAATTTATTTTCCCTTAATAAAATTTATTTAGTTCTTTCAACTTTCTATAAAGAAATTAATTTTGAAGATTAATAATAAGGCTGCGTACACAAAACACTGTGATACTCTGTGGCGTCATTGGCACTAGTTTGCGTTGCGATGCTATGTTATCACCCAGTAGCTTCATAATGTACGCAGCCTATTCGTAACTCATCAAAGTGATGCTATTGGGATACTTATTACTTTCTATATATATTTATTTTCGGAAAACAAGTAGCCTACTACTACTAACAATCGATAGATGTTGATTTTGATAAAAATTCAATACGCTACTGTGTCTAGTCTGTGAATAGACTCTTCTCAAATTTTAGAAGAGTGAATTCTTCTCATATAGAAATATACTTATATGAATATAAATATATAATGAATGCTGAAATCATTTTAACGTAACTACATGCGTTGAGAACTTTTGAAATGCACTTTCGATTCTACTTTTTGTAATTTGATGAAATTGTCTATTACATTGAAAAAGTATGATTCGAATGTATTTTGCAACATTAACCCAGATTAAGTGAGTTAACTCGTTCAGATGAAAGGTAGCGATCATTTCAGAATGACTCGTTTTCGCAGTAAAAGCTGTAAGAAGTGATTCTTGATTCAATTTTAATGCTCCAAGCAAATTGTTCCTATGCCACAATCTGAAAATAACGTTTCATGATATTCCTAACAATTTCGATCCAGTTAGCTGGATCTCATCAATTCTGAAATATTATAGATCTCATCAATATGATGGAACTTTCCTTTATCAAGTAATATTTATAAAGAATGTTCTTAAATTGAAATTGGATGACCTTACAAATTGTGACTAGAGGCGAACCGAAAATGTTTTTGGGGGAATAAACCAGCGTGAAATATATTATAAGTTATATCATATCAAGTTATATCAAATGCTTTTGTGTTTTTTAATACTGTATTCTATTATTTCTATTTCAGTATCTTACAAAATTTGTAGGGTGGGGTATATATATCACCCCTTGGGTTCGTGGAAGCTGCTGAATCTTAATCTTTGCTTGTGTCTCAATCTTTGTTCTTAATTAAAACAATACTGGGCTTGGAACTTGATATGAAAAGTGCTCGGAACTTAGCTTCTCAAACTGATTACCCTGCTTATTGTTCTACTGTTCAGGAACAAATTAGGCATACAAACAAACCATAAGTAAGCAGACCAATCTTCTCACGTGTTTTCCAGGTGAAGGTCATTAAACATCTAAAATTGAAAGTAATACGAATGTCAGGGTCTTGAGTCTTAAATAAATGCAGACCACTTTCACGCGACATGTTGTTTTCTAATCTTTTAAACATGTCAGTAGTCGAGCATTAAAGCATCGGTTCGGCAAATTTCAATCAGTGTGAAGGTCAACTTCAAAATACTCAACAGTCAACCCAATAGATAAGGTCAAGAGAAAGTAAGGATTGATGAACTTTGTTGAAGTCGTGAATTATTGGTTTGAGATTATCAAAATGACTCAACTCAAACAAAACTTCCATCTTATTCGAATTTACATTGATTCATTGTTGTGAAATTTGAGCTGAGGTTGAATGTCATTAACAAGGAAATCTTCAATCTTTGATGTTTGCGGTCGTTTGAGCCTACTCAAATTACTACACCTTTCAGAAACCGCAACAATTTTGAATATTCTATGAACACAACTAATCACCTTAATCAATCTTTTGAGAAGCTCACTACCTGATGACGAACAAGTTGAACAAGTAATATTATGTTCCTTTCCTGCAAAGTTTCATCTCGAATTCATGATCATTATGACTGACCAAATAATGCCCGGTTTTTCAGTCGTTCAATAAACTTATTGAATCAATAACTTTTTTTTGCATTTGAAAACACATGGTTATTGATTCAATAGTGCTATTGAATCCATAAACTGTCTATTGAGCTACTGAAAAACCGGGCATAAATCTTCCAATGTAATAATTGATATCAATAACAGGCATATTTATGTGGCATCTATGTGATACACCTTATCACAATAATACAATATGAACAAGACATCAATGTAACGGAATTGATCCATTGATCCAATTATTGTATGGCCATTAATCCATTCCTCACTCATTTGAACCTTATTACAATACCAAGAGTACATTGAATACTAGATAATAAGCAACTAGATTGTTTACACTATAAAATTCTTCAAAATTCATATGCTGAATCTAATTTTTTTTAAACTTGAAATATTTTACTCTAAAACGATTAAATTTTCCATTAGCCTATCATTCTCAATGCTGTACGTTTCGAATTCCCACTTCAAGGGGTTCTATTTCCTTCAACTGCAGCATAATTTGATTATGTACCCTAGTGAACACGTAGTACAGTAAGCCTGTAAACAGAAATAAGGTACCCAAAGAAAAGCTATTAGGCTAGGCGTACACCGGTTAGTCAAGACAAGACAAGACGACATTAGTCACATTTAGTCACAGTACTCCACATAGTTGCTAATGAAGCAACACACACCGATTAGTCATTGCATCAGTGTGTGCTGTTTCATAAGCAACTATGTGAATTACTGTGACTAAACGTGACTAATCTCGTCTTGTCTTGTCTTGACTAACCGGTGTACGCCTAGCCTTAGAGTGTAGTATGATGCTCAATCCTAATTTTTTATGTACATCGCTTAGCCAGCTTCAGTCCCGTCGCTTGGCCTTCAGTGCCAATATTATTCATTCATCTTATTATTATATCGAGAATTGAAATTCAACCATTCATCTTATAATTTGTTATTATATCGAAATTTGAAATTCAACTTTTAATTGATTAAACTTCAAATGGAGATATTCTGTTCTTCTCTATTACAGATTTTTATTATCCTAGGCACATGTCATATTGAAAAGCACGCGTTTTTGTAATACTCCTACATAACTGAAAAGGAAACGTTACGCTTCAAGTAAACTAGGCAAATTATCGTACTCACCTCTATGTCGAGCAATGGAAAGTGATAAATATAGTTGGCTGTTCGAAAATGAAAGAAAATTACTATCAGCCTTTCTAATCTTATATAAATATGTAATTAAAAGTCCAGCCATTGATCTGCGTTGTTTTATTATCAACGGTCTGAATGCATGGATCTGAAACAGAGCGTTCAACAACCAAAGCGACAGTAACATAGAATTATCCAAAGATAATAGAGGCACATGTCTCTATTAAAACGTATAAGCCACCACAGTAGGCTAAAATTATAATATTACATAGTATTGGACTTCTGAAAGTCCTCTAGTCTTTCTTGGTCATCCACTAACAGATTCAGATTCATTTATGCCAAAAGTGATGTTTCAATTACAGAAAATATTTTCATAAGGGCTGTATTATTCGAGGCTGCATAGACGCATTGTCAATTTTTTGCGCATGCGTCAATTACATCGGACCAATCACAGACCAACACAGTGATTTTTCATTGACGCATGCGCGGAAAAATTGACGCACACGTCAATGCTCCTTGTATAATTTGACCCTCAATAATCAAATCAAATATCCATTTGAATGCTCGAATCAAGACACGTTAAGAGGATTGCATTCCTCTACGATATTTGTATTGGTTTCGATAAATTTTTTCTTTCCAATGTGTTTTTTTTTATTCAATAGAAAATTGAAACACAAAACTTTGAAGTAGGAATACCTCCCTTTCTCAATCTTTTGATTACTACAGTATTTAAAACATTTATTATAATTGGCCTTTCTCCCCTATCAAATATTATTATTGGCATTTCTCCCTATCAAATACCTTCCTTTCTTAATCTTTTGATTACTATTTAAAAAATATTTTTATTGGCCTTACTCCCTATCAAATAATAATTTGGGTACTACTTGTTGACAATATGCTCAAGGGATGCCTATCTCATTTTTATGTTCCACTTTTCTTCCTACTCAAAAGAGCGTGAGTGTAATGTGCGCAATACTTGTGTAAATTCCTTGAATTTAGCTAATTGTTTACGTTTACTAACTGTAACATGTGTGAAAAAAGTTGTTGAAATTATATGATTTGCTAGAGAAAGGTCCGATTTCTCTACAATCCAAGGATTCTCAGTGAAAGGTTGAGCATATCCAAAGAATTTCATTCGGACACTTTGCTACTAGTATAGTAGAGCACTCATGACATGACGAGCTAAAGCATGCAAGTTATGCTATGATTTATGGTTGCATTGGGCGAATAATGAAGGCAGGAAAGTGAATCCTCGTCCAATTAAACGCTCTTTATTGAAGATAATTTGATCTCGATGGATGGATATCCAGGTTTCTGTACCAGTGTAGAAAACACAGATGAGTTCTGGACATCGTTTTAAGACTCTTCTGTACAGAAGTTTAGTTGGATACTACAAATCATTTTCGGTCGTAAAAGATTTCAACATGAATGTTGCATGAAGTGAAAAGTGAAAACTCATTCATTATTGAATAGATTCATAGTATCGCAAGGAGTTGTTCACAATATCCTGAAAAAATTTTCCACCTTTGCGTGAATGACTTCAATCTCAGAAACTCTGAATTATCTCTGCTTCAGTATACATCACATTATACACTTCATACATTATATTCATATTTATACATTATACACATATACACATTATCTTATCATTGCAGGAACCTCTTTCTTATCATTGCCAATACCATGGATAATATTTTTCTTACACAGTTTCACACCCCTGAAAATTTGAAACCAATATTTTCAATGAAAATATATTCTGCTTCACAGCTTCAAATTCAATCCTACTTCCACTTCATTTTAGCAACATAAGAGTAAATTCAGTCTTCATTCTACTGTGTTTCTTCCACTGTCTTTTCCTCAATATTTTTCGAAATATTTTCCTAACAAAATTTTTAACTTTGCCAGTTTCTTTTTCATACTGCAAATAGATCAATAGATGTTCTCAAATATTGTTGTAATACGAATTTTGGGTTTGGTTTTTCGCTTTAATTTTTCCATGTTTGCTGATAATGATATAGATTCTTTTATTGATATAGATTCTTAATTTCACTATTATTGCCAGCTTATCATTCATATCTTTATTTTCTGTAATGTTTGATTTTTTCGAAAAAATAAAGTTAATTGTATTTTAGCTTGTTACTGATTGTAAACACACGATGACATGTTTTATTTGGAAAATTATGGTGTAATTGAAATAGTTGGATAATTTTGTGTTTGGTAACGTCCATTGATGATAAAGCAAGTTGTGTCATTAATCAAGAATAAACAGTAGACTAGCATTCCACCACAAAAACTCAAGATTTGTTCTTTCTTGGGAATCTGAACAGATGAGTTGTGGCCATAATGGAAAAAAGCGTTGCACCCAATAAAGATCCAATAAAACCACTGATCCATCCACGTTGATCTGTCGTAATTACTTTCCCGTTACAAACAAAAGCGACAGGTTGGTGCTATGTAGGTAAAGTATTAGTGGAACTAGTTCGCGGCGGCGGAACGTTTCCTCAGATTCTTTTTCTGTCGGAATGAGAACAATTTTACGGCTATTTCCCGACGATTCAGTGACGCAACTAAAGTGACTGACTGACTATCCGTTATGGGTCGGTGACGTCGTTAGGTTAGAAGCAGACTGCAGCAACAAAAGTTCGACTGCACACATAAAAATAAATATCAGCAACTAAACTGTAAAGCGATTATGATGAGCTGTTACTACACAGAAGATGAAGGGCGTTGTCGGACTCTTTACGAATGATCCAATTTCTAACGGCTCTTGCATCATTGCAAGTGATGGGATGTCAGTGCAGCTTTTAAATGGTCGTTATTATTGAGAAATGCATTTTCCTTTCTCTTCAGCATTTTAGTGGAAAACATTAAGAATGAAGATGGAATTTATAATAAAGTATTGTAATTGAGGTTCCAGATTCTATTGATGGAGATGAGAGGATTTCATTGCAGTTATTGTGGAAAAGCATTATCCAAATATGTTGAAAAGCCGCTACACTAAACTGTGGTAGATCGTCTTCTTCTTCTTCTTCTTCTTCTTCTTCTTCTTCTTCTTCTTCTTCTTCTTCTTCTTCTTCTTCTTCTTCTTCTTCTTCTTCTTCTTCTTCTTCTTCTTCTTCTTCTTCTTCTTCTTCTTCTTCTTCTTCTTCTTCTTCTTCTTCTTCTTCTTCTTCTTCTTCTTCTTCTTCTTCTTCTTCTTCTTCTTCTTCTTCTTCTTCTTCTTCTTCTTCTTCTTCTTCTTCTTCTTCTTCTTCTTCTTCTTCTTCTTCTTCTTCTTCTTCTTCTTCTTCTTCTTCTTCTTCTTCTTCTTCTTCTTCTTCTTCTTCTTCTTCTTCTTCTTCTTCTTCTTCTTCTTCTTCTTCTTCTTCTTCTTCTTCTTCATTCCAGGATTGAGTGTTTTCAACTGTTCCAGATTCAAAGGATAAATCATCTACCATTTTACACCCTCCTTCAACATCTGCAGCACATTTTCACAATTTTCTAAGAAAACGTTTGGTACTTGTCCTTATCAAAGGATTCTTTGCTGAAAGTAACAATTGAGAAACAATTGACAAATAAATTCCGTAAATTAAGAAATATTTTATGAATATTAATTTGCCAAGAGTAAATTTACCTAGTATATTAGTATATTTACCAAGAACTATTATAGCAGGATTTAAATGCATGTTGTGCAGTTTCCTTGTATTCGTATTATATTGTTCAGTTGAGTAGATAAACAGTAAACTTACAAGTCACAATTCGTGATACGTGAACCAAAGACAATACAGTGCATAGAATACAGACATAAACAATACATAATATGATGGTGTTGTCTGAGAACTGTTTGTTTCAACAACTTATAGAACAATATTGAATGAAAATTTGATGTCGAACGTTGGTGATATGTTTGGTTGTTTCAAATAACATTTTAAATATATAGGCTACTCTTATGGCTGTTATTGTTATTGCTTATTGGTAAGGAGCCCCAATTAAGGAGCTTTGGTAAGGAGCAAAGTGGAAAACATTTTAAAGAATTATTTTACCACATTTTCATGAAGATCTATGAAGGCACTTGATCATTTTTTATTTTTTACAATAGTAAGCCAGCAGAGATAATCCAAGATATATTTGGTTAGTTTATGATGCTAGTCTTCAGTGTAGAAAGACTAGAGTGTTCTTCCTGCACTTGAAACGGATATGGTGTCATCGGACAAGGATCATAATCACGAAGGGATCAGATCAGGTGGCTTGTTACAGAAGATGGGCAGCGTTACGTTATTGAAAGTGTTTGATCGACCACTTTCCCGCGTAAAACCGGCTGAAGATGAAAGTAGGCACTGGGTCAGGGTCGCTTCAAATGCCGCCACTGCCATCTCACCGAAAGGGCCCAACCCCTTTCTTCTCACTTTCTAATACAAACCGAATCTGTCCCCCAGCATCAAAGAAACATTCTCACACTTTCATTTTCAAGCGCACCTGATCTAACCGGCTCCCATCCCCAAAACGCGAGAGATCTTTCCTCCCACTAGTAGCCTACCTTAGACTAAGTTTGAATAGATTACTGTACAATATCAAGAAAAAATAGTGGATCACTATTACAACATGTTTAGCATCCGGCTTCCCGGTACCTTCACTTTTTCTAACCAGAACCAGGGGTGTGTTTCGTAAAACCAAAGGCAATTTAACTACAGTCGAGCTACGTTTTGAATAGAGGTGGCTGGAATGCTAGGAATGTAGAAGCTACATTCTACCAAAGACGATAGGAACTATTAAGGAACTAAGTATTCCAATTGTCTCTGATTCTAGGAAGTGGGGGTAATTAAGATAGGGCAGAGCGTGCGAGAGAGAGAGGAATAGCGTATGAGAGAGACAGCTCCCCGCACACCTCATACCGTACCTCTATTCTCTTCGTAGCTCCACTGTACTTAGTTATTGTCTTTGGCAAAACTTAGTCAGAATTCCCCCTTATGTAATATTCATGTCTACTGTGTATCCGCTTTTTTCCTGTATCATAGGACTTCGTATTGCATTACTCCCGGGAACTCGGCACTTAGATTCGGGCAGTAGATCAGATTCTGTTTTTCTCAGAAAAGGATCGAATAAGAACTTCATTCATTCTATGTTGGATTGGGTTCAGCAATATCACAGTCAGAAGGTAATATTTCAAATTCTTGCTTATTTATTTGGAAGTTGTGAGATCAATAATAAACTATTTTTCCCGAATAGATTTCCGAACATTCCAATATTATTTAATACATAAAATTACAGATAATACAGAATACCTCTTATCACCTTCATTTATTTATCTGCATTTTCAGCGTTAAAACTAATCAACAATAGACATTGGCGAGAACGAATTATCAGCAGTCCAACCACGGCTACACAAATGCAAGAGTAATACTCTAGACATGGGTTGTATAGTCACAGAGTCTGTAAGACAAGATAAGACAGTAGTCACGTTTAGTGAGTTGACTGAATGTTGAGACATCTTAAATCTTGTCAAATGTCAATCAAGAAGCAGCTAAACAATTGCGCATCGGTTGAAAAAGGCAACAATGGGCTGACTGCTGTCTCTGCCACGCACTCATCAGATCAAAGTCTGCTTTCGATTTTCTTTTTTTGCAACTTATTGTCTCCCAAAATGGGGAATGTGAGAGGTGTGTATGTCGTCTTCGGTTGGGCTTTCACCTCCTTGTTCGGCCTGTTCTAATCAGTGGAACCTGTTGAAATGACATATCAAAATTCACTGCAACTTTCCTTGTACACATTATTCGTTTTACGAACCTCCTGTGAACGCCTCTAATGATGACAAAGAGGCATCTCACATCAGTCCTCGGTGATGTTTTAATTTACAACAAACGTCTTGTCCGTGATAACAGTTTATGACATTCCCCAAGTTAATGAAGCGAAACTTGATGGTTGTACTTGAACTTGAAGTAAGTCCGAATAAATATTTTTCTGCGACCAGGTATAGCTGATTCATTTTCTTATGGCACCTGGGTTAGAAATGAATTTTTTACTCATTATTCTTCATTGATACTTATATGTGTATATTTATAATAATTAATTTGCTATAAATTCTATTTTAATTTTTATTCATTTATCTTCTGTACTATATTTACATGACTGCATCATATTGAATGAATTCATGTACCCTTTGAACATTGTAAAAAATTGTAATGAGTAATTATTAATTTCCAGTCCTGATGCCTTGCCTTAGCAAAATGAACCAGCTATAGTTGCATTGGTTAATGACAATTCCAATGCCAACAACTATCTATTACGTCCCACAATTGCAACCAATCACGTAAGAGTATTGGCGGCGAAGTAAACGCCTACCCGAAACGCTTCTCCTATTGGTCAGTGCATTTTTGTTGAACGGCCGCCATATTGGTGATGTAACAACTCGAAATAATAGCGGTCAAAACTGTTGTCAGGGGCTCAATTCTTGAAGACAGACAGAGAGAGAGTGGGATTTTAAGAATTCTTGTTATCTTTAAATCAATCGATTTTTACTGTAATCGTTATTATAGTAAAACTATGGACGTTATTATTATTATTAGTTTTCACAAAATAATTAATTTCAAGAATCAATGTTCAATTAATCAATAAAGCCCACTGTGTGTCCAATCGATTGAACTTTGAAAATGAAGCCTAATAAAGAGCAAATAATGAATGGATCTATCAAGTTTAAAGTTCGAGGAAATGATTGATTGAAAACCAATACAAAAGTTTTATATTATAGTCCAGTATGAAGCTTGGTACAAAGTAGCCTATACAAAAATTTGTTACGAAATTCTTACTTTTTGTAAAATTTCTATAGAATACCGATATCTTGCAGTATACACACTGTGATAAAATAGACCACAATATAGATTTGCGGTTTAGATAAGCATGCAATTTCATTATAATTGTAGGCTACACTACATGCATGATTATCATTCATTCAATTGGAATTCACTTAGTGATTGTGATTAGTTTTGGCATTAGAGCACTTGTATACCACAGCGAGGCGAAAAGGTGGAAGTAGTTCGGCCAGAGGTCAAGAGTAACGAATTAATTAACTTTAGCATCAACAAACCTTTCTTAGGTCTAATTATCTCGAGTTTTTATCTACTTGTGGAGTAATATCACAACCCCTCAGCTTGCACCCAACAACCTTGACACAATTGTTATTCACAGTTTCATGTAAACCACCAAGCTCGATTAATTCCAAAACAATAAGCAATGTTGAATTACACTAGAATGTTGGGCCCATTTATTTATTACTGTATCACCTATCGAGATGTTTGAACTTTTGTATAGTCTATATATTATAAATATATGTATTATATTGTTTTTTAACATCTCATATCACATCTATTTTAACTGTATCTAAAACTGAAATCGACATATGACCTCCTCAATTGTATTTAATTGACATAAGAATTTCAATTTTTATTCCAATTACTTCAAAAGAGTAGCTTCTCATTCAAATCCTTCAACCAATTGAAATAATTTGAAATAGTCGCCTTTGATTCGGAAACCGATGGATCCCATCATACTCTTCAAACCACTTGAAATAATTTGAATCGGAAACTACCTTATAAGGGTGTTGAAGCAAGGGAAATAATTAAATAATGAAGTTTAAAGGAGAGTCAGTATTCTATGGTTCAAATTAGAGCACTTTATAATGAAAAAGAAACGTCAGAGCCATACAAGATTCTAAACCACGTCTGAAAGGAGGAAAGTACATCATCAGTACAGCACCATTGGAAATCCCCATGAGTTCTTGAAAGTTTTAAGGCACTTGCAACATAGTTGTGGTTTTTAAATGTCAAGAACTTTTATGTTGCTGAAGAAAAAAGCGGTAAATCAATGAAACTTGTCGGACAACTGTCAGAAGCTAATAATTCGGTTTTGGGTGTGAGCTGTCTGAGCGTTCTTCATCAAAGTACGGCGTGACCCACATTTGCTAATCACTATTCATATTGCCGACTTTACTTCATTCTACTTGCTTCACTCAATTTCAATAATTCGTCTCCTCTTCAGAGCACGAAGAAGATGAGCTTTCTATTTTCTCTTTCTCCTCCGACTTTTGCTTTCTTGCCGTGTTCTCTCAACCTTCACCAAGGTCGACACGTTCAGGGGTGGGAGGGGGGTGGAGTTTTGTGTTAATTCTTCCAGTGGTGTTTTAAGGAAAAGGAGAGTGAGAGAGCTGCTGCTGCAGCACTAGCGCATAGATACGTTTCAGACCATGAACCCGACCTATTCGACTATTAAAAAAGCGACTGCTGGTGTTCTGACATGCTTGAATCATTTACTCATGCGCTAACAACTCATCACCCATCATCATACACGGAGCACGAAACACTGGTCAACTCCAATTAACCTACTTCACTATGTCTGGAGAAAGAAGCGAAAAACTAAAGTAATTTGTTTCATAATGTTAACAGATATTTTGAACAATCTGGGCTCTTCAATCAATACATTTCAACCAGAAAAATAGAGTAATTTTGACGTTCTAGAACTTTGATGAAAATTTAAAAATATTATTACTTGAGAATTGTATTACTTTTGATACTAGACAGATATAAATCTTAAGAGTTTCTGAATTTTCAGAAAACATCGCGTTCCAGATTCACAGAGAATGATGTTGAAAGAGAATACACGTATTGCAATGACAAGCTTGAAACGAAAATTGTAACAGGGAAAAATCTTTTCAGAACTTTGCTGAGCGTGAAGAATTTGATCTTCATTATCACATGAGAGTGTTTTATTGTTTATTAACTTTGCTGAGCGTGAAGAATTTGATCTTCATTATCACATGAGAGTGTTCTATTGTGGTATTGATTTTAATATAAATAGAAATCAAAAGATCTAAAAAGTGCTTAGATTTTGAATGTATTAGTCGGTATGTATTAGAATGTATTAACCTACGTTACAGATTCACAGAGAATCATCTGAGCCTGCAACAACATTGAACGGTTTTGCTCCAAACTGAACGTGGATGGAATATTGAAGACTTGGGTTGACTACAAAGACAATGCATTTGAAACAGTATCTTTGAAAGAGTTAAATTATTTCTAAGACAGTACATATCTCTAAAACAGTAGTATCCTAGAGACAGCATCTTTGAAACAGTATTTTTAAAACAATATCTTCAGAATGGTATCTTTGAACAATGAACATGTATCTTTAAATCCGTATCTTTGATACAGTAACTTTAAAACAGATTGAATTTTGCTGCGTCGATGTGAATGCATTTTTGATGCTGTACTTATACCCTCAGCTATATAGTCGATATTGAATAATGGCCAGAATAGATTAGCTATTTCGTTATCACATCCGGAGGCTGTAATAAAGCTCAGAGATAATAAAAAAATGAGCATAATACACTGGTCCTGATCTCACGTTGGTGAGAAAGTGCTATTCATTGTGCATTGAACGACCGGGACAATAGAGCGACCTGCTACTTCCACTAACCCTTTATTGTGTGAATCAATTGCCTATGATTCAATCATATCATTCACATTGGGTATCAATGCTTTTCATCTACATTGATAAGTTTTTTGAGCTCTAGGGTGGCACTGAAGTTCAAGTCTGCCATTGATTGCAATATAGTTGATAGTCTCCGGACAGTAATAAATCAGTTGATGATTATTGGTCCAGGGTGCAACAAATTTTGTAATCACTCAAATGTATGCTCTGAAAAGCCTCAGGACAAAAGCCTCTTGATCACCTCAAGATGTCAATGACTTGGTTGACTTCACAAGGTCAATGTCCGAGCATAAAATTTATATTGGAATAGCTTACTGGTAGACTGGTTTCAAAACAAAGTTAAACTACAGCCTTATTAAAACTACATATCCATGTCTACCAGTCCTTGAAAGGAGCGATGCATCACTATAAACTAATGGCTGAATAAACAGTAACCAAAATGAAACGTGAGGACTTGATGGACTCCATAAAGAAGACAATGTCTGAGCATAAAATTTATATTGGCATAGCTCGCTGTTAAGTGGTCGTTTCAAAATTGAGTTAAGCTACAACCTCATTAAAGTTTAGTATCCTTAAAACAATATGAGTCATGCAAAGCTGATAGATAAATAAACAATAAACGAATAAACCTCTCTTTTTACAGGTGAGAAAGAAGAATTAGATGATATATAAATATTTTATGTATCACCTGAAATTCTGGGACCTAATAACTGTTGATTGTGTACAAATGAAACCATTAGCTCGCCTATAAAACGAATGTGAGCGCGATCTCTCAGATGCGTTTATTGCTTGAGATTCTCTTTCCTATACTGAGTTCGATTGTAGCAAGAATACGAATGTCCTCCCCCACTTTTTTCTTCAATGAATGAGATTTCTCCAATAAATTTTAATATTTTATTATGATTCACAATCGTAGGCATTCTAGAGAATCCAAAATTCAGAATCTGAGGCATATGTTTCATAAAAATTCCTGTGAATCAGCAAAGAAGTGTACACACATTCGACTTTGAATCTTTTACATAGAGCTCGCGTTTTTGTTGAGAACTGTTCTCAATGTCTAGTGTACGTTTGCCTCTTCCCTGTATTACAGGACTTGTAATTTTAGTATTTCTACCTTACTTAAAAACCACAAAACCCAAGTTTTTTTCATTTTCATTTTTGTGAGAAAATGACATACCTCAGTTTGATTCACAGATGATTCACATTCAAAATAATAAAATATATTATATATAGTTCTAAGTTCAACCATTATAATTTTCAGTAAAGATTGTAATTCTTTTGCAGTCTAATTTTTTTTTTATCGTATGGCTTTTATTGGTGGGGAGACCCTTACGGGTAGGTTCCACCTCGCCTTTCAGTACATCTGAAATTTGTTTCTAGTTTTATTTTCTCAGTCCATTCTCGATGTCGTTTTTCAAATCTTTCACATCAAATTGTAAAAAGTTAATATAAACTCACTATATTTTTATGCCTAATGATGGGATGGAAGTTATCTTTATTATTTTTCCAGAATAGGGTAGAGAATTGGTGGAGGAAGAGCAGTTTCACCATGAGAGTTCTGCAATTGGAAAAGAGTTTTCCAACTCCTCAAAACTGAGAGAAAAGTCTACAAACAACTATTTATCGCATTAACTTGGCGCTAGTGGTATTTTGGCTCCGATTCTAGGTCGATACGGCACACTACTGGCTTAGAGAAGTATGCAGAGAAGTAGAAAGAAGTGTGAAGTTATATTGTCATGAGTTATTGGATTGATATGATAAACAGTGCCCAAAATGCCAAGACCGGTTCCAGGTGATCGCTTTCGTTTGTCGAGGAGGTGGCTGGAGCTGTTTAATAAGAAGGAATGCAGTGCAGCACCAGGGAGAGATGTTGTGTGGACCCACAAGATCTGTCTCCTCAAGGACAGAGAGAAAGTTCCAGCTGTGTGGGCAACTTCACCCAGGGCCAATCACCTCTTGTCCACACACAACAATAGGCTACACAAATTAATTTTATTAATGCTGTTTGTCAAGGATTATTAGAAAAAAGGTTTCTACAGCTTTTTACCATTTTAAAAAAGTATTCGATTTCATCTTGTATACAATTCATATGTATACAATCCTGCATCAATACGGATGCATCTTAGGAATTCTTATACACTTTCTTCGTTTAAAAAAGTTCTAATGAGTTAATTCATTGGTAGTCCAGGTGCCTTGCAAAGCCTTCAGCAAAGTGAAGGGACTATTATACTTATACTATATAGGGACTCATAGGCCTACTATTATACTTATATAGTGGCTGGAGCGTCACACCTTCAGTCTGCTATTGCTGCACCGGTCACGGGTTCGGTTCCCGTTACCGTCTGGCATTTTTCCGTATCATCCTTACTCAGTAGCTTAACCACGCGCAAGTAATATACTTGAGTGGGCATCATCCGCAGCACTATAAATGATTCGGTTATAGATAGGTACAAAATTTGATAATTTATGTAAAATAAATTGAGTGACTGATTGCACATTATTGGAGTGGGTTTTTGAATTGAGGTCTCCGCACTTTGTTACAATTACTCATCTGTGCCTAATTTTCGATAGTGTGAAATAAAATGAGTGATTGCACATTATTGAGCCTATAAGAAGAGGCAAGATTTTTTTGATAAATATGTTCGTAAGGCTTTTTAATGGTGTGGAGACCCTTACAGGTAGGTTCCACCTCGCCTTATTTTTGTGTTGGTCAATGGTCACCTTTCCAAGAACAGCCTCGGGTTAAATTTTTGAAAATCATATCTAGTCAGAATGGCCAGAAATCACATTTTTGTGAAAATCATGAATGCTACTCACTTTGAAATCACATTTTGAATTCACCCATTAATACAGAACGTGATAGATTTGTAGGAAACCAAAAAAAAAGAAATAAGGATTTCAAATCCCATTATTTGTATCCACTGCTGGTACAGGCAGAATCTCAGTCGAAGATGAAACACACACTTGAGGACGCATCTTTGAT
This sequence comes from Laodelphax striatellus, assembly GCA_017141395.1. Taxonomy (NCBI): domain Eukaryota; kingdom Metazoa; phylum Arthropoda; class Insecta; order Hemiptera; family Delphacidae; genus Laodelphax; species Laodelphax striatellus. The sequence continues at coordinate 6,606,714 of CM029530.1, forward strand.
CCTTACCGTAAAAGGATGATCGAGTTCACTTTCTGAACCAGTTTTTGCAGATTATCCTTATTCGGATCCGGTTTCCTTCGAAGACGTCCGATCAGTTCATTTGCATAAGAAATGAATCTCTATTCGCATCACTCAAAAATCGAAATACCTCTAGGGCTTCTTCAGACTAGCAAAAAAGAACAATAGGATGTTATAAGAATTGAGCTAAGAAAAAAGAAGAGCAGAGCTAAATATCAGAACAAAATAGAACGTTTAATAAGTTACGGATGGACATGAGTGGTTTTTATTTTTCATGCTACATAGCCCATAATTTTACGATGTTCATCATTTAACTATGAAAATATAAATTGTTGTAAGTGGAAAGATGTTAGCAGACAAAATTCATGTTGTTTTTGTTTTTTGTTTTTTTGTTGGGAAGAGCTTGACCTTACTTCGATTTACGATCAAATTATCCTCTTTGCATTTTTTGTTATTCCATAGCCCAGCCTATGGTAGGTAGACTTTTCGCAAACTGAATTATTTATAAGTTTCTTTACATGGCTGAATCCTTCAGATATATTCCTGTGCCGTGAGTTAGCTATTTAATTTATAGAAAAGCTTGAAGAAGTTTAGATTTACTCTTTGACTTTGTGTAGTAGACCACGACCACCAGTCCTTATCCTTTGTCATAGAGTATTAAATTTTTCTTTTAAAAAATATATTATTACAGATAAATTTCTAGACCCATTCCACATGTATTTTGAACAAAATTAAGCAAGAATGAAGTATTTTGTTGAAAAAATTATGTAGGCCTATTCTCTTGGATATAACTCAAAATTTTCTTAAATTGACTACCTACTGTATATCTCAAATAGCCTACTAAATGAAAGAGATCCATTCCTCTAACAAAATTGATTTATTATACCATAATAATAGGTACCAGTAGGCCTATATCAGCAGTATTATACCAGTATAATCTTAAGTATAGTAGAGACAGATGGACATTGGTTTATGGATCCGAAAAACTTGCTTCCATGAGTTTTCAATTTGTTATGATAACAATTATTTATGATATAATTGTATACTGCTTTCAACTGCTCATTCATTGATAGAAGTACCAACTTTATAAATAGTATATGTAGTTTTTGCTGTTTGTTATACTCCAGTGAATGTGTTTGATCAATATTCAATCATAGAAAAATGTAATTGAAATTTTATAATTTTGAATTGGAAGAGGTAGTACCATTCTTGAAAAATGAAGTGAAGAAGAAGCCTATTTAATCTGGTACAACTAACTAATAAGTAACTATTCATCTGGAACATCTAAAAAATTTCAGCCATCGTTTAGATTAGTAACTAGTAGGCTAGTCTATACCTACTAGTAAATCCTACACAAATAAAGCTTTGTTTTTTAGAAACATATATTATTTTATATTAAGTACTCAGTGATGAAATATTATTGTTTCAAGAACATAATCATAACGCTGTAATGCGGGTTGTAGGCTATTGTGGAAATTCAAAAATATCGATTGTAAGTCAGAATAGATGGAAAACCAATAACTTAACTACCTCTGCTTTCACATTTTAAACCCTGGAAACATACACCACCATATACACACATTTATTCCAAATAGCCTTATGTCTGTGAACTTTGGTTTGTTTGGTGAACTTTGCTAATGTATATGCATCGTTATATAAGAATGCTCGATCATACAGGAAGAGAAGACACAGTTTTGGAGTGATGCAACCTTATTATGATTTTTTAGATGAAATTCGGCGATTGGCATACTTCTGACCAATAGGCTTTTCCGTTTAAACAGCCTATTGATGACCATTTACGTAACAAGCATCTCAGCAACAGCATTAATAACCCAAATATTGAAAAAAAATACAATAATAACCCAGAAAAGGTTGTAAATCCAAATATCACCACCCTTTTTCTTATTTTGTCCAGCATTTCTTATGTAATCGCCACTTACTTCAAATGTGGAACTACTGTATTTAGTAATTTATCAATCAATAATAGAGACATCGTTAAAGATGTATGTCACTGTGTGCTTATTATTCACTATTCATCTATTATCTATATAGTTGTATTTTACTTGGTACCGGTAGTGTACAGAGAATTGAACGCCTATATATAGCTTCCTATATGTAACCAAATGCTTCTTTGATAAAAAATACTATTAGTGCTTCCGAGTCACGAACCCAGCACCTTGCTACTATCGAGCCGCATGTAAATAACCGACCGTCTGGTCACGTCAATTTTTTTATGCTGTCACTTTCGAATCTTGAAGCCACACGGAAGGAAGCTGTGTGCCAAACAGCTCCATTGATCACATCTCACGATTGAAAAGAAAGTCATTGCGCGCCTAAAAATGTGTCCGATAAACCATCATCTTCATAATAATGGCTTAATGTGCTCTACCGCGTATTATCAATGTTATCAAGTCGGCCAGAAGCTTAAGAGATTAATCCTTGTTTCTCATGGGTGACAGCCATAAGCTATGAGTATTGTTTGAGACTAATAATGTGATTGATCTAAAATAGTTACTGATGGATGACTATACTCATCTCAACCCTACAAGTAAGAGTCCTCTGTTGTAATTTCTTATAATATTCTTTAAAATATAAAGCTCTTCAAGATTACATATTTTTCTTAATATTAAGGTGCAATGAGTATTGTTTGAAACTAATAATTAGTTCAATCACATTAATGTGATGAAAATTTATTAAATGAGTGAACTAAAATTATGGCTGGAAAACTATACTCATCTCAAAACTACAAAATAGTCCTCTATAGTGATTTCTTATAATATGTTCTAATATAAAGCTCTTAAGAGCTTACATTTTTTTAAATAATAAGGAAGCAAGACAAAGTTATTACTGTAATTTGAAAAATATCTCAGATCGTTCAAACTTCTTTAAATGCTCACGTTCATGTTTTTTTTTCTATTTACTGATACATTTTACGTTGAAAAAAATTTACTTTTTCACTTTAAAGTGAAAAATTACTCACGTTTAAATATTTGAAAATAAAGTGTTACCAGTACAAAAACATGGGTAATTTTCAATTTTAAAGAGTAGCCTACCTACCGTATATTACTGGATTTTTCATGTCAAAAAACTTGAATAATAATAAAAACAGTCATCAATCAATTCTTCGACCCTCGTGCCAGATGCCTCTTATCTTTCTTTCTTTCTTTCCTCTCATCTCATCTATACAGTTATCTTTCCAACTTTCTTAACGGTACGGACATTCAGAGGAGATAATAATATACTATTGCAAATTCTTTGATAGAATATAGGGCCCGCCACATATAGTAGGCCTAAAGTACCGGTACCTATGATTATAATTATCTTTGAAAGTTAAGAGATGAAGCAATTGCGATGAGTAGCCTATTATTCCCCCACCGGGCCACCATTATCATTACTTTTTGTTTGATTTGATTTCAATAAGTTTATTGACTTCTGCAATGGTCAATTTGGTAATGAGGTGGATGATCAATCTATATGTCAGTAAATTACTGAAATCTATCATCGTCGTATAAGCACATCGCATACAATAAAAAATAAATGGAGAAATTATTATTGAACTGTCGATTTCAAGTGTTCATCCACAATTTGCGAAATATCTTAATCAAAAATTTATATTGTAATAATCAACAAATCTGCAGTCATGACAATGACGAAGAGTAATGATAGTAATGAAGAATAATACTTCCCGTACCTAACGTAGGCTACCTACATTATAATTCCCACGCATGGCTGTGTAACCGAAGGTGATTGAGACATTTTGATTTAGTGAATGTCAAATAAGAAGACAAGCAATGATTGATCAGTGCATATTCTGCTGATGAGTGAATACAATAGTATTGATTAGCCCCTCCTTTATTTTGATCTTGGAAGCAGATACTATTAGTCCTTGAAAATGCAACAGTCACTGTCTTTCTTCCTGCATCGAGTTGAAGACTCAAGACATGACTCATCTCTTCTCAGCGTGTGCATTAATAAGAGGAGAAAGTAGAAAAAATAATAGTTCTTTTCTATCTACTGTACACTGAAGTAGCCTATATCTAGTCGATAAAAAATAGTCGCTTTGCCTTCGTGCAAGTATTAGAGTACACTTAGTTTTAAATTCCTTAAAAAGTTACTTATTTATTTCATTCTTTCATTTAAACCAAATCATGACAAGACGTTTAGGGATAATCATAAATAATTTGTTGTAGCTTTGTGGGACAATAGGGACTACTAAAACTTTAGTGGGGTTTTCATTCATTAGATTTTTTTTTATAATTCATTAGTACTCAATTTCTTCAAATTCTTGATTATTCAAGAATTCAATTTATCAGTAATAATTCATAGTGAAATCGATTTTTTGTAACCTGATATTATTTAGAAATTCTATATTTATTGTGGCTTTTTGAGTTTTCCACTCCTGTTTTTATTAATACAAACATGAATACAGTTACGTATTATTCTAATTGAATATCTTTAGATAGAACTATCAAGTATAACATCTCATCTATCTCATGAATTTTTTCGTCTATTACTTATTTAGAATAACCGTAGTCAATAAATGGGAAGCTGTTTTATATGAATTGCAATTTTCAAGCTTTGTAGTGATATTTGCTGGTTGAAATCAATTAATAGCATCACTCCACAAAATTTATCCAACATCAATTTTGAATTATTGAAACGTTCATTCTCTCACTTTCTATTTCATATTAATTTTTATTAATCGATTCAGCTCAATCCAACCAATGAATAAATATTTGAATGGTCTGCAATGTGGTTGAACAAGTTGGTTCAGCAATAGTGATTCTGAACAATCAACTCATACTTTTTCTTAGTTTTTATAGTGAATTTTTCCCGATTGAAAACATAGATTCCATTTGACTTATTTATGACACGAACAGGGAGTGGTGTGAATCTCTTCTTCATCACTAGTGCAAGAAGAAAATTGATGGTGATGGGCTCCATCTACTGAAAAATTGAAATAACGGCCGAAAAATTCAAAGTTTTATGTAATCGGCGATTATTAAATAATCGTTTGAGGTATAAAAAGATTCCTTAAACGAAAATCCTCTCAATACCCAATTTTATTCTATTCTATTCTTCTGCCCTGCAACTAGACAATATAGATGAGTATTAGGATGAGTTATAGAATAATTTATTTATTTATTGAATAATATACAAATAATACTAAATGAAAGGTTCAAGAGGCTTACGCCCAAAACTGTCCCTCTTCCAATTTAGAAAACAGTTCAAAATCAAGGTTGTTATTAAAGATAGAGCAATAGATTTTTATGATGGGAAGGAGGAGAATGTCCTTCATCCGAAGAGATCTCATTAACAAATTCATTAATCATATTATGAGAATGAGTTACACATGAGACACATTCATTCACAACAAATTAATTACGAACAAGGACAAGATACCAGTGGACTTGACCTAATTCTCTCTACAGAATAAGATGGCATAATGGGATGTGAGTGAAGCATATGTAATAACTTGAATATGAACCGCAGCTCTGTTACCTTTATTTATATTTTGAAAGCAATTGGTGCTCAACTCATTACTCTTATTACAAAACAGCTTTCTAGAGTGTCCTACGCATGTGTGGATTATGATCTTCATTCATCTATTACCCTTGGAAATCAATAAATAACACTATTATATAGAAAAACCTTGATAGGCATAATTAATATGTTTCATGGATGAGACAAGAGCTCAAAGGTACCATCAAAAGGCGTTCAATGATCGCCGTTCTTAATATTGGTTCAAGCATTCACAAGGCACCAATCTAGGAACTAATTCAAGGCACTAATTTCCAAAACCTTCAATATTCATTTATTTAAGAAAGTACAAAATTAACTGATATGGTGAAAACACAGACACAAAGTCCAAAACGTCTTCTTTCCATAATTTTGATAATGATTTCAAATGTAGGTTATGTTTACATTCACTTCTATTAATAATTAACTGAACTAAATTCCCAATTAATAATGCTATAAACTACTCTGGAGACTGGAGACAGCTACTATAGTTTATAGCATTATTAATTAGGAATTTCGTTCAATTAATTACAGTATTATGATTTAAAAGCAATTGAATAGTTGCAATATCTCATTTCCTTCCATCTTCAATAATCAAGTAATGCATCATTTGAAAAAATACATGGTTTTTATTCTTATTTCAAATCTGGGCTTACTCTTGATTGCCATCCCTTCGACGCTTCGACCACTAAGCACTTTACTTGCGGTGATCGCTAGTATTCTACCGTATACCTTAATAATCACTCTACGGTATTGAGAAGATCTCATCCAACAGAACTCTTTTATATCTATCACGGTTTCCCCATATGTAACTGTGTTGAAAATGTTAATAATTGATATAATTCATTTCTAGGATTAAGAAGATGTAAATCCAAATGATGATATGCAGCATATAACATAACTGTAATGAAAAAGTTTACAATCATTCTTGAGCAGGAGGGTGAAGAAGTTCAAATCGATGCATTGGTATATTTTCTTGTATTTTAGAGAGGATTTACTGGAAAAATTGACCGGGAATGATACACAAGTTCTGATTGAGTTTGTAAATTTATTCTGATACTATGAATAATGGCTTTTATAGTACAGCATGTATAAAACAAGTTGTCATTTGGCCTGGTCATCTACTGGAATCGTTTATGTCACAAAACTACCGATCATTTGAAAAGCTAACATTGAATCAAAAGGCCAGCTGTTCGGACATTGGACGCTTTCTGACAAAAAAGGATCCAGTGGACGACCAGGCCAAGTGACAACTTGTTTTATACAAACTATAATTACAAAATGTGTAGAATAGAAAAAATCGTTGTGTTCTTATTTTAGTTATTGCTATTAATTACAATAAATGAGATATACTCGTACTTTATACATAAAATAATTCTTACTCTGGATTACTGTCCGATTTCTCATCTTTTAACAAAAAGTTCTCTTAGATGAATCGATTCACTTTGTTCCACATTAAGAACTTGTTTTAGGATTTGATAATGATGTGCTCTCTTCCTTTCTGTACAATTCTACAGCGATCTCCAAACCGTCCAGAAAATCTTTCAATTCGATTATTCTCGATCGAATGTAGTGTGCATAGGCTAGAAATGGTATTTTCCTCAAGGCTCGTCCGCTCAATCCAACGCTTTCCCTGAAACAAATAAAGGATACCATTAATTATTTTCAAACCATGAAAGGAATACTACTAACGAATTATAAAGTGAACACTATTTATTTATTTTGAAAAAATACATAGTTATTATCAACAAAAATGACTCATTTAAATTGAGTGACAATAATTACATAAATTTAACTTTATCGACAATAACTCATTTAAATAGCTGTCACAATTCATATAATGAACAAAGCAAAAATAATTATTTGGAAGAAACTAGTAACTATTGAAAATGCACAACTTACTAAAATCATAGAGAACAGACTTAGTAATAGATGTCTTATTGTACGTTGAATTTTTGGACCAGAAAACAAGGAGCCGATCCTAGCAGCATCCCTTGTTGGGTTGCACCAAGCAAGATCAATTTTGATCCAGGATCAGTACAATACTAATCAAATTAGATCAGCTGATTCAAAATAGTTGATCCCGGTTGCTGCAACCCAACATTAGAACTCTGAGTAACTGGAAATCGTAACTGTAAATTAAAGGAATTGTCAACTGGCGATGAGACAGTGAATGGGAGTGAGTGAGCGACCGATTGAGAGATAGTGCCACAGGAAACTATTTTAGGTTTTTATCAAAGTTCTCCTATTTGAAATGATTATATTTGAAAAACAATAAAGCCTGCAAAAATTAGATTTTTATCTATTTTTTGGCGCAAACCGCATCAAAATCGATCCACTCAACCTTCTCCACGAACTTTCCAAAGTCGGACACAAAACTCTTTTCATATAATAAGATAATTTGTTATATGGATTGATATCATGGCAATAGCCATGATATCAATCTCAAAGATTACCAACATTGTTTTTTGTTTTTTGAGTGTGATACCCACTTGAGCTCTAGGCTTGTGCGTGTGTAATGGGAGGGGTGATAATGAGGAATGGTGACTGTTTTTTAGGCAGACGGGACCGACGGCTTAACGTCTCCTCCGAAAAAAGGGATGTTAAAATGTAGCTTATAATTTATTGTTATAGCAGAGTTACTTACTGAGATATTTCAAGCAGTCTTTTTGTACTATCATCTCCTTCTCCATTGAACACATGTGACCTAATTACAGATATTGGCAATAATTTGCAGTTGTCTGTCCTCAGGATCATCCCAGTCTGCAAAAAAAAGAATGCCAAAAACTAGAGTAATGAACTTGTGAATAATCAAGGCGGGCTTATGTTAAGAATATGAAATGGAGTGAATTGAGTCATTTGAAGTTGATTTTCCAGTATTCAGAACAAGAAGAATAGTCGAGTCTGCCAAACATATAAAACACGTGATACTTTATGTCTCAAAAAAAAATGTTTCGGAGATTCTTGGACACACCAAAAATGAGATAGAAATAGAAATAATAGAAATTTATTCAGGAAAAAACAAACAATACAATAAATTGCGACTATTTTTTACATAGGAAATGTCATAGGAGATTTGCCCTATCCTCTTAAGATTTTTACACAAATTTACAATTCAAATTTTTGCTTTCGGATTATAATCACATAAATTAATGGTAATCATAGTTATGTATGTTTTATTCGAATCACATAAGTTATTCCATTACATCTTTGTTTCACTTGTTTATCAAAAATTTTCCAAGAATCATATATCTTGTGGTTTGTCATAGTCTTGCCATTCCATTCTAAAATTCCACTCAATTCTATTTGTTTGCTAGCAAAGTTCATGGTTGATCAATACAAACAATGTATGACTTTTGCATACAAAGCAATCTTTGAAGAGCAGATCAACAATTTCAGTTGGAAATTTCGTTATTCTCATCAGGAAAAATATTAATAATCTACAATCACAATCTTCTCCAAGACACAGCGATAAGACATCCTAAAAAATCTGGAAAACATTGAATATTTCTTAGATTTCAATATCAATAGCATTTAGCAATAAATATTTATTTGTATCAAAATGCAAATACTCTGACAAATTTCAAAATTCAAATCAAGAATACATAATGTTATCGTGATACCATTTATTCTATACGTTTCATGTAAAAAGGGTCTCAACTGAATAATCATCAACTAACAATACCAGTCGCTTACTTGGAATATTAAGTATTGGGCTAATGCCTGTTTTTTCTTTCCATTGATATTTGATCAAATGAATGATGGTAACAATAAGTAATGATAGATCAATGAGTGTATGATAGTAACATTCTTACCCGATATAGTTCATCGATGCAAGTTTTATAAATAGAGTAGATGCCGTACTTTGAGGGTGGTCCAATGTATTGTTTGATATCAGCTCTGTCCATAAACGCACAGTCCATTGCACCCGTGACATTTGACGTTGTCAGCAATAACACGTTTGGATACCTGAAAATAAATTAATAAATAACCTTAAAAACACATTTAACAATTAATAACACTTTTGATAATTAACTTTTAAAAAGGCGATATATTACATTCAAAAATATTTTAAATTTGCAGTTAACTGTAAGTACTAGATTCACTGTTAACTGTTTCTGGCGATTCCCAAGGACCAGCAACGAGGCGGCTATCACACGACATGACTAAAGTTTGTAATAGCTTTCAACATTAAGATTCTTATGGTCAAAGGGTCAGATAAGATAATTAAGTTGATGCAAAAACAGTCTTAATGGCTTGAAAATACTTCATTTCAAAATGTTCAATTCAAACCATAGCTTTTTGTCTCAAAACCCTGGTTAATTAAGGGTTTAAAACTATCTCAAAATGCGTAATTTCACACTTGAATTTTCAAAATCTTCCGGGGGAGCGCCTTACTGGGGGGTATTCCCCCCAGGCCCCCTGGTGTCTCTTGAGTTTGGATTGATTGTTGTCATAATTTATGTATTAATAAAATGAATGTCAAGTTATTTCTGCTTAATGAATTGAGTTCGATAAATTATTCTGAGTCCTTTTCTTCACTTGAAATTAGTTTTTCATTAGAAATCAAGCCAACAGACCTTTTTAGCTGATCGATTTGTGTGAGGATGGCGTTGACAACTCGTATGGCATCGGAAGGCTCATTGCCACACACGTTCTGGCGAGACATGGTCAAACTTTCCACCTCGTCTATGAGAACAAAGATTAGAGCATTGCTGTCTTCTAAATGCTCTTTGATTTTGTCAAACATGTGCATCACCAATTGTCCGCTCTGAAAAATAATAATTGATAACCTGATAATCGCCAAAAAAATAATAGGCTACTATTTTACACAATACCATAATTTGCTAAATCAATCACAATGGTATATCGATGTTATAATGCTATAATATCGACCATATAGCATATAATGCTATATTGAACTTTATAATGCTAAATCGACCATAATTTGGTGCATAATGGTATAGAACGAAAAATATATTTTCAAGTATAGCCTTTTACCTTCTACTATTGTCAGCAAAATAAGACATCTCCGGCCAAGAATTGAGTATTTCCCACAAGGGGAACAAGTTTATCTTAAGAAGCGTTTACACCTGCAATGATTCACATGCAACAACGGTATTAGATGTTGCCAATGAGGCTAGTGAGGGACGTAGTGACTCAAAAATCATAATATAGGACAACTCTACTAACCTCATTGTCGAAAGCTGACACTTTCGCAAGTTATTATCAAGTTTATAGCTTTTTTTTGGCAGAGAGACCTTTTTCGGATGACTCATGTCATTTTTCAGTTTCATTATGTGTATTATAATTTTATCTTATTTTGTAATATTTTGTTTACTTGTTTATGACGTAAAGTTGAATTTAAAAATTTCACCTCCTCTCATGTCCTCATGCTCTCTTCTTCATCAATCATTCTAGCTACAAACAATCACGGGCTTGTTCAAAAAATTTCTTTGTCTTTTAATACTTTTAATACAGTAGAACCGACTTAAAATTTATTCATTTTAAGTATATTCTATACAGGCAGTAAAATCAAATGTATAATGTTCTCTAATACAAGTAGTCTTCAAAGAAGCTTTATGAAACTTGCCCCCAAGTTACCAAGAAACCGACCAAACAAGGTTATCCGTCTTCAGATGGATCCAATATTTTAAAAAGATTAATAATTAATTTTTGGAGTATTTTCTACAGTATTTTCTTCGAATTTTGAACTTTTTCATATTTTATTTGTACTGCAATGAAATCTCGTTGTCCAAATACTCTAGTCCAAACAACTAGAGTCTTGGATCCATCTGAAGACGGAGAGTATTCACAATTTCAGATGGAACCGTTATTCAAAAAAATCTAATGTTTGAAGTATTATCTGAAGTCCTTTCTTTGAACTTTTTCATATTTTATTTGCACTGCAATGAAATCTCCTCGATCGAAATAGATCTGATTTTTGACTCACCTCAGAAAAATACTTGGAAAAGAGACTATGACTATTGATTTCGATGAGTTCTCCGTGCCTGAACTTGTAGTTGAGACGAATGGAGAGTTTGTTGGCGATAGCCTTGCATAGGGATGTTTTGCCAGTGCCTGGAGGACCGTGCAACAGCACCAGCCTGTTCCATGTTATTATATTCGGGTCCAAGTTGTGTTGCGAGAAGAACATGGTTGTTTCGGCGTAGTTGAGCAACTGAAAAAAAATTTCAGTAAAATATAAATATTATGAATAATTAATCAGAGAACAACATCATAAAACGTTGAAGAATATTGTGGATAATAGTGACACTTTTATTTAAAAGTTATTGAATTGCATTGAGCGTATTATGATTTTGAAATAATGTATTCGGTAGTGTAATATATATTTTTTGTATATTGTGATGCAGGCAATGCTTCTGAATACCTCACAAGCGGTTACAATAAAACGCATCCTATTCTATTCTGTTGGGAGAAATGCGAGGAAGCATCCTCACTCAAACAGCGAAACCCAGTGGGTGATTTTAAAACAAATTAATCGATTTTTGCGCCTGTCAAAACGAATTTCTCATTTCAATTTCGCTTCTGAAAGAGGAACCACCACTAATTTAGTACCAAGAATTTGAGGCAAGTGACAAACTGGAAATACTAAGCCTAATAGTGGTAGCTTTTGGAGAAATGATTGCAACTATATAAAGAACGATAGTGTTGAAAAATACCTATGTTTATTTCTAGAGGAACTTGACCAGTGTATCTGATGACAATATTTTTCTGTGAATGGTTGTACAGCATTATATTGTACGGTATTACTAAAAGTAAACTGCCATCAAATTAACATGATTCAATAGAATGAAATCCAAAAATTTAATACCACAGGTAAGACCATCAAATTATCATAATTCAATAATGAAATCCAAAAAAAAATACATATAGGTAAACTATACTTCTTAATAATAAAGTACTACATCACATTTATTTAAAGCTAGAAATAACTTCGTTATGGAAATTAGCATTGGAATGTAAGTCCTAAATACATTCGCTATATTCCAAATTTAAATTTACAGGACAAACTTGAATAAAAAATACTATAGAATTCTTGAATACAGTAAATGAATAGTAGTCTAAACTAGTCTACTACAGCAAAAAAAAAATTACGTATAAGGGCCGTAATATACAAGGCGGCATTGAAGCAGCGTCAATTTTTCTGCGCATGCGTCAATGCATCAATGACGTTGGACCAATCATACAGCATCTAAGAATTAATAATATTATCCATATAACTATAGTAGCGGCCATAAAATAAGGCAGCTGAGATATTTTGAGCAGTTGTCAAGTCTTGACCGCTGACTACTCTCACGCTCCGAATATAGGCAGCACAGCGTTGCCAATTTGTGATGGGAATCAAGCAATTTTCGACTTTCCCGGTACCGTATCAGCGCAAAATCTCTCAGCCGCCCAATTTCGTGGCCGCTACTATAGTATGAGATCAATCTCAATTATTTTCACTAACCTTCTCCTTGATATTGCAGTCATAAATCAGATTATCCCATAAACTGTTGAAATCAGCTGACGGAAGGATCCAGTGATTGAAGGCAGGACGTTCGTCGTTGGAGCCTCCTTCTCCCGTGCTAATGGTGCCCACACTAGGGCCACTCGTGTCCAAGTCGTACACATGGCATTGGAATATCACTTGATCGCTGGACAGCTCAGTAGGTTTTGTATCCTGAAGTCAACATTTTTTCATTATTTTGTATGATGCTACCGGCGACTCTTATTCTTTTGACATGACTTTCTGGGAATTCCCAGATGAATTAAGAAGCCACTACACATGGAGAATCAACTATCAACATCGTCAATAATAACAGCCACATAAAATATCATTCAACTTAAATAAAATAATGAGCAGAGTTCAATATTGAACACAAATATTGAACTGAGTTCAATACAATACACAAAATTATTATAAGCATTTTATTGAGTAGACTAGCATTATAAAAGTACCCTTCTGTAGTACCTATGCTTCCTGGCTCATATCACCCTAATTTTGATTTGTGCCCCCCAAAATTCATGGCCCATGCTACGCCTATGTCAACTCACACACTTTTTATTGAGTTAAATATCAAAATTTGGAGTGAAACAACCATTCTTCAGATCTCCCTACAATTTTGGTAGCCAACTATATACTATTTTTCACTATTATCAAAGTAATATTTATAAGTTACCTACTAATTAATATTTACTAATAAGTGACTAATCTACTACTGTTTTTTAGACCGTAGTTTACTTTTTATCAATTGAAAAAAATGGTCCACATGAGTCTCGTTTTGACCCCCTCTTCACCCGCGCACAGCTAAAAATCTACGGAATTCAAAGATTTTTGAAATTTGAAGTAGTCAATATTTATTTGAAATTCCCGGTCGATACAACAATATCGATCATACTGTATCGACAGCTGACGAACGATTCGAAGTCTTAGGAATGACTATTGACTTCGTTTTTGAATTATTACAATAAGCAAATTCATTATCAAAAATATTATTATTTCAACGAAATAAATTATTTTATCGATTGTTGAATGTTTTATCCGAATAATATTTTGGCATCACTGTTTGGTCAGCTGACTTGCTAGTGTCAGTCAGTGACAGCTCTGAAAGACATGTTCACTTCTGCTTCGTAACCGGTAGCGTAAACAGCGGTCGAATTATTTTCTCAATTATATTCTAAATATTTACGAGTGCTTTCAACTACGGTCTATTTTCAAATTAATACAGTAAAGCTTTCAATTATGTGCAGTGTACAACTACATAAATTTGGTGGTTAAATGAAGTAATTATACTACAGTTTGAGTGGTAAAGTTTTGGATACCGGAATTTTCTACTATTGAGGTCAGTTGATCTTATTTCTTTTCAAAGTGAATAATTGAAGTTTTAAATATTTTCTAATCAGTTGAACTATTTAAAATTTTCAAATTTCCTTACATTTGAGTATGGTTGATATTTGAAGTCTACTTAAAACTTGAAACCGATATGTGTCGTCATTCTCATTAATTATTCGAAACTTTAATATTAATTTGCTGTTAGTTAATTTGATTTTGATTTGAAATCTCGTTATATTCCGTTTATCAATATATGTAGTTTTCATAAAATTTATCCAGCCATTTCCCTTTGTTAATCTAACAATTCATTCAATAAATCCCATATTTTATTTAATTCAATCAATTCAAAGTAAAGCAGGTTTTTACTTGGTTCAATTATTCCAAACTCTACTCTTCATCTCAGGAGATATTGCTTTTATAATTTATAAGTGCTTGTTTTTTGAAGTCTACTAATCCTCATAAACTCATTGGATGAGTGTGCTTAAGGGTTTAACCTTTACATTGTGAATATTATTATTTAAATGCAAGTGGAAATCATACATTCATTTATGCATAGCAATAATTATTAACAAATTAAAAATGCAAGCTAAACTCAAGTTTTATTTGTTTCAACAGGATGAATTTTTGAAAAATACAACAACAAACATGAACAAAAGATTATTGGAAGGCATCAATTATTTATTGAATGGTAACCCCAATACAAAGGGAGGTTGAGGGTCAAGTTCTTAAGAGGACCGGCTGTGCCCTAACTTCGCCCACCCAGGAATCAATTGAAGGCCGCCATTCAACACAAATAAAGATGTGGAATCAATCAAACCAAGATGTGGATAGGTGAATCTTGTATGAGGTATCTTTTTCTTGAATTACTAGTTCGAAGAGTCAGGCTAGAATTATCTAACATGGTCCCAGACTAGAGGGTGGGGTATAGGGGGTGGGACGTTTATGGTTGTTAGTCATGTAGCATACTCTGACACAATCCTGTGCAGTACCACGTCATCATGCTAGTTTTGCGATGAGGGTGTCTTCTGTCTTGGTCGGGCGCTTTAATAGCAGCACCGCCATGCAGTGCAGATGTAAATGTACATGTTTTCACCATCGTGCAATGATGGGATATGTGGTACTGTGCCTGTGATTGCATAGTTGGATGTGAGACAAGATAACAGCCATAAATAGGGATTGAGCTAGATAGGGGTATAGGGGGTGGGACGTTTATGGTTGTTAGTCATGTAGCATACTCTGACACAATCCTGTGCAGTACCACGTCATCATGCTAGTTTTGCGATGAGGGTGTCTTCTGTCTTGGTCGGGCGCTTTAATAGCAGCACCGCCATGCAGTGCAGATGTAAATGTACATGTTTTCACCATCGTGCAATGATATATGTAGTTGGATAGCCATAAATAGACGTTTATGATTGTTAGTCATGTAGCATACAATCCTGTCATCATGCTAGTTTTGCGATGAGGGTGTCTTCTGTCTTGGTCGGGCGCTTTAATAGCAGCACCGCCATGCAGTGCAGATGTAAATGTACATGTTTTCACCATCATGCAATGATGGGATATGTGGTACTGTGCTTGTGTTTGCATAGTTGGATGTGAGACAAGATAACGGCCATAAATAGGGATTCAACTAGGTAGGGTCCCCGTAGGATATTTGCAGATTTCAGTCGAGTATTGTAGTGTCCTAGTCAGTGTTCTGTGTAGTAGTTCCACTGCGTTGTCACTATGATTGCGGGCCCGATTCAGCATCATTTTTATGACGAGGTGGTAACTATTCAGCAGCCAGATGGGATCTATTACATGAGACTGGGCATTGCAAATATAAGATTTCAGTGCCTTCAGCAAAGGGGTTAGAAATTAGGGAAGGGGGTGTAAAAGAAATTTGTTGTTAGCTTCTAAGCTGCATGTATATAAGAGTTATTTCCAATTTAAATTTTATATTAATTCAATAAATTTTGATCATAGTAGTATTGCCTCCAGCCTTTGCTGGTTGGCATGGGGAAGGGGGATTCAAGCTATTATGGCTTTGAAGTTGTATTTATTTCTGACCTTTATCATAAGTATTAACTTGCATGCTTTGATACGCCAAAAGGCGCAGATTTTCTTCAGTTCTAACTTAAGAGTTTAATGATTTGGTCCTTTTCTACACATGCTAGAAAAGAAACTGCTTAAGGTACTTTCTCACACACGCTGAGAGGTGCAGATTCATAATAAATTATTATAATTATTTTAGTTATAAGTTTTAATCTAAGTTAAGACATCAATGAGAGTTAGAAACTCTCATGAGTGATATAAATGCAGATATTGAAGTATCTGCTTATAAGTCGCTCTCCTACACACGCTAGGAGAGCGCAGTAGCTCAGGGCATTCTCTCACACATATGAGAAGTGCAGAATAATTATATTTTATATTACACTTATTTAATTGATTAGTTCTAGTTCAAGAAACATTCACATACAGTAGTTGGCATTAATCAGAGTTAGAAACTTTAGAGATGCTGAGAAGATACATATTCTCAAGTATTGAATAATCTTCTTTTAAGACGCTCTCCTACACACGCTAGGAGAGCGCAGTAGCTTAGGGCACTCTCTCACACACGCTGAGAGGTGCAGTTATCAATTGAAACTGATTTTTATTAGTCAAAAGTTATACATTAGACCACTCCTGGCGGTTCAGGAGTGCATATTTATAAGAGTTTAGTTTTAAGTTCCGGGTCGACTATTCAACTTTATTTTTGAAAATTTTACTTAATTCTTCATTTTCCAAGTTTGTTTCAGATACAGCTTCTCTTCTCAAACGGATCCATGATTCTCAAAGTCCATGGCAATTTTATTTCTATGTCATACTATGTGCATGGATTGAATATTTTGTGTTGCATCTAGAACTGTTTACATGTTGGTTACTGTTAGTTACATGTTGGATGTTATTCATTTGCATGTTAGATTTGGTAGAATTCAGAGGATTCATGTCTCTTCCCTTCACGTATTTAGCTTGATCCAATATTAAGATTCACACATAAGTATATTGTTTCAGGATTGTGTTTTGTTATGTATTTCATCTAATAAAAGTTTTTTGTTACAGATGAACAAGTTTTAGCATTCACTTCCTTTATGCAACATTGCAATTAAAGAGTGAAGTTAATGGACTGGAGGAAGGACGTCTACTGCATTTTTGTTGAAGTGGAAAGCATTGTCCACAGAAAAATAATAATTTATTTATTATCATTCTGTGAATGCAACCGTATACTCAGTTTACTGGCTTTACCAACTTATAAATCATTCCAAATTCAATTTCCACTTGAAAAAATACTCGTTAATTATAATAGATCGTTTGATAATTTTCCATTAGAATTTGAAATTTTATCAACAAAATAAACTTCCTCTTGGTTTTCTGCGTTGCAAGGAGGATGCAACTCAGATCGACTTCATCTTCAAAAGGCATCCAAGAGGTTCTGTTCTTCTGGAGCCTTTGATGATGTTTCCTTTCATGTTGGGTTAGGGATGGGTTGGATTGTAGAGGACTTTTGAACTTCGTTGTTGGGGGGGGGGGGGATGGTTTGTTGTTTTTGTGGTCTATGAGAGTTACTCAAGTATTCTCATGTGAGCTTTAACCTTCTTGTACCGCAGAAGACCCAGAGGAAGTGATGTTACAATTTTCAAAAATTTTTATTCCAAATTGGGGATACTGCTTGGTTGGCAGGAGAGAGGTGATCTGTGACGGTACCCCATGGATTGTCTCTCGACTCCAACACTACCGCCCTCCGTCATAGGGTGTGTAGCAGACAACAGTATTCGCCTTAGGTCGCGTGGCCCACAAGCCTTACGTCCTCGAATGGTGATGGTCTGGCAAGGTAACACAGAAATCAAGTCTTTCTGTATTTCCTATGCTGGTACTACTCCGCGTGTGGGCCGGGCAACGTATGTCATGGGTGCCCTCGGTTTGGTGACATCTTTTGACTTTGAGTTTCAAGATGTCCCCGGACGGTGAGTTACCATACAGTGACTGCGGCTAACAAGGCTATGGCAAAGCTGAGGGCTCCCAAGGCTATTAGATACTTCCACCTTCTAGTAACCTTAGTAGTCTCATCTTGTCTTCTTTATTGATAGTATACTCATGGCCTATTTGAAAACTATAATCAATTAATTTTTATTCAAGACAGATATGAGCTGTGTATATTCAGTAATATGTGCGAAATTTTGGTTCTTAGACTAAATAGTGCCACGTCCATAAATCATTAACTTCATTCATTAATCAAATTTATTTGATAATCTTATTTGTTATATGAAAAAATCTGTTTAGAAGTTTTTGAAACTGTAGTTACAAGGACAAATTTAATATAATGCTGTGTATGTAGCCTATTCATTGTAAATGAACATGATTATTTATCAATTTTGTAAAGAAGATATACTGCAAAGAGTAAATTAAATTTGAATTTTCATTTGCTAAGCTCTATCCTCCATTTTGACTTGTAAAAATATGCAAATATCTAGAACGTGTAATTGAAAAGTATGCTGCTTTTTTATAGTAAATGATATTATTATTGATAATAGACCATACATCTAATAAGAGATTTGACCAATGTGAAATAATTATGCAGTTTTTAACATTTTTTTGCTAAAAATACGTCTTAATTGATGAAATTTATATACAAGCTTCCATATCATATACAACTACAAAAATAAGTAAGATTTTATATAAATTTAATCTATTAAGAGTGACTTAGGCCTACTTATATTTATGAAAATATAATATGTTATACATAATTTTTATGTTATTAAATATTTTGTAACAATACTATAATCTGATGTCAAAAAATCAATGAAGAAATAATGAACTCCAGTAAATTGCAAAAGATCAAAGATGACATAAACCACATATTCATAACATATTTATTTATTTAGCGTATGGCTTTCAATAGTGGGGAGACCCGAGTAGGGTTGTTCCACTTTACCAACATAACCAATAAGGCCTATTCCTTGATAGGGAATATGGTGTAAGTTTGATTTCATGACTTAAAGCAGACTTGATGATAAGATGAAATAGCACCAGTGTAGAAAATGTTTAAATTTGCACGATTATAAAAAATGACAAAAAAATTTCCTAAGCTACCTGACTTGAGGCTTCTGCATCCAGGAGTTTCTCACGAGAAGATTCTACTTCTGATAAGCAAATATTTTGTACGTGTTCCTTGAGTCGCTCATCCGCGAATTCTGTTATTTTTGATCCCGGTATGATTTTCTTCAATTGTTTCAACTCCCCTTGAACAATGTCCATGAGCTCCTTTGCTAATATACTGCAATATATTGAAATGTTCATAAGTAAGGTAATCATATAAAAATAATAACACAAATAAATAGCAAGAGAAATTACAACCCTCTTTCATTTATATGATTTATTTATTATTTTATTTAGCGTATATAATGATTACTACATAAGTTAGATAACCTAAAATCATTTAAGGTGGTACTGTAGTTGCATTAAGATTAAACATTATAAAAAACAGGCTGATCAAACTTTCAAGATGGTACTGTAGTAAGTGTAGTTACATTGAGATTGAACATTATAAAATCAGGCTGTCAGTGCTTTCACTCAAGTTTAATATTTTTCTCATGTTTTTCTTTACATTAAAGTGATAAGATTTATAAATTCACTGAATTACTGAAGATTTCACTGAAACATCGATTGATGCTCTACAACTTTGACTCAGCACCAGGCTACGAAATTTAGTTCGATTCTTTAATCAAAATTTATCAGATGCCAGAAATCGCCCCAAAGTCAGAGAGCTCTATTCTAGGATGTCTAGAGTTTATCCAGCTTTGGTCCTTCAAGGTAATTAATTCTAGCCCAACACTGACTCGTCAGGCCTCTGAACGTATCCTTTTTCAATATAGAAGTTCCACAATATCACTATTACAATATAAAAAGCTATTTCTTTCTTCGCACTCGCTTCTCGCTATAAAAGATAGCTTCAGGCTATTCGTTGTAGTCAATTTCAATAATTGCCTAGGTAAGCTCAACATTTTTGGTATTTTGCAATTAACTACGTTATTTCTATGATAATTAAAATACAAAATTATGGTAACTTACCATTTTTTTGACGGTTTCTTCCGCAAAATATCCACATGAATAATAACATCTACCATTGCAGCTATAAAAATAAAACCAGCAATATAATTACCTATACAGTTTTTGAAATCAGGGTTAAATAGTGAAATTAAGGAGTTTTTATGCTCGAAAAATAATAATTATAAATTCCAATTGGGTTATCCGCCAAAAATTCAAGATTTCGGCTGAAGTAAAAAATTATTCTAAGATTCTAACCTACAAAAACAATCTCAAAAAGTTTCAAATTCAAAAATTGATCGTTGACGTGGTGACTTGATCGTTTTGTTTTTTGACAAAATCTAGATGGCTCTAGCTTGTCGATCAGATGAGAGTCGATAGCTCAAACTGTTGTCAAATATCGAGATATGTATTTACGTGTATGTTCTTCAACTTTCAGTTGAAATTACTATGAAACATCCAATTACTCACGAAAATTATTGAATCTTGGACATATAAGAGTTTATTTACAGAAAATATGCAGAAGCAATTTTTTGAAATTTTTTAGCTTGTCGATCTGATTCGATACTATCAGACATTGCAGTCGATATAAACAGATACAGTTTCTGGAAAGTGAATGAATTCATACCACACCGCATCAGCACCGCATGGCGCATGTTTCCTGCATAATACCTGCAAAGTGAATATAATCTGCACAATCAATTAGGTCAATTAATCAGTTTAATTAAATCCAATCGACAATTAACTTAGTGTGAGAGTGAGATAAATATGTAAGGAGTCTTTAACTTCTGATGTAAAGTGTAGATTTGAAACGAGCATATCCTGCAACTTTTCTTCCTTCCAAAAATTGAAATTTATCTTTTCTATTATGAAATGCAACATTTTAAGAAACGCTTGTTATATTTTTACTGTGCAAATTGTGCTACATTTTCTATGTTAGTATTTCTAAATGGATTTTTCCCAACCAAGAACTCTTCGTATTTGTTCTCCAGTTTTGACGATTATCCATCACACATCGATGACATTTTGTGAGTATACATTTTATAATATAAATTTTAGGCCTTATGTTTTAAAACGTAGCATATATTGAAAATAATCTTCAATTTTACAACAATTTATTTGTTTTGAAAGAAAACTTGTTTTGTAGTGTTAGGTTATGAGAGGCCTAGGCTACCACTAATGGCGCAGTTTCACGACACCAGTAGACGTGTAGGTTACTGGCATGCAGGTTGGTCAAATGATCATCCACTCTATACTAACAAATAGGGCAATGCACACCAGTCATTGCCCTATTTGTTTGTATAGAGTGGAAGATCATTTGACCAACCTGCATGCCAGTAACCTACACGTCTACTGGTATCGTGAAACCGCGCCATAAAGAAAGACAGATCCTGTCTTTTACCAGTAGTTGTTCCTGTTGTTCGTAAGTCTTGTCTATTCCTGATAATTTATGCTATCTGTCTGTTCTTGTCTATCTGTGTATTCTAGAAAGGTTGCTTTATGTTATAAGCGTGGGTTTTCATGTTAGAGAGCTACTTGATAAGGCTCCTGTTTTTTATTTTGTTTCCTTCGAAGGACACGTCTCGTGTCCTTGGGAGATTTTACTCTGTGTATCCACAGTTTGGAGTAATTCGTAGCCGAGGGCGATAAGCGCCTGTCTGATAATCCAAAGGTTCCAAGATCGAATACAGTTGCCGGAACGAATTTTGACCGAAACGGGAGACAGTCGTCATCTCTCATCATCACCCTCTCATTACCTATATAAAAACCCATTACCGACTTGAATTCAAATCTTGATTCAATTTTAGGCCTGCTATAGTTCAGCGCCTCAAATTTCACATTTCAAATTTCTTTACACAGGTAAATGAAAAAGTGAACTTACACCATTAATTGTTTCATACGTTGCATCATTTTATTGTGTGTATTCATGTGAGAACTGATAGAATAAATCGAATTCTTTTGCAGCTTTGATCCAGGAAAAGTATTCGAGGCTAAAGTGCAAAAGACTGTGATAGTTGTGATTGATGCTCTGCGCTATGACTTTGTCTCTGAGCCTGCGGGATCCCACAATGTTCCATATATTGCATCTCTGGTCAATCAAGGCTACGGGTGCTTGCATAAGATGGAAGCCAATTCGCCAACTGTCACCATGCCGCGAATCAAGGTACTATATATCAATTCAGGCTTTTTATTTTAAACAATGCTCCTAGAAAAATTTGCATACGGACTCCATAGATCACTTCTGGCTTGAGATTCTGCACCATTCACTGATGTGACCTTACTCTTCTATTGAAATGGTAACTCTACACATCCCATACCTTTCCATCTTTCCCAGCAATATGTCATGCGAGATACAGTCAAATGCCTTGGTGAGATAGCAGAGCCACTCTGGCTACTTTATTATGTCTTGTCACCTGCTCTGCTGCTCAAGAGTAAATTCTGTCGATATTTCATTACCTTCACTTGTGGAGGACACTCTGAACATCCAATTGATGGCCCTGGCAAGGGCAATCAAGGACCATGACGATTCCCCGATCCCCAGATTGTGAGGAAGACACCGAAAGGTAAAGGTACTTGACTTGAAACCTAAATTTATTACTGTAATTAATATTCATTGTTTCAGGCTGTGACGACCGGATCCGTATCCAATTTCATAGACGTTGTAATGAATTTCGGAAGTACGGAAGTGCATGAAGATAATATTATCTATCAGCTATCGGAAAGATACAATGTAACGTTCTTTGGAGATGATACGTGGCTCAAACTCTTTCCTAACAAGTTCACCCGCAGTGAAGGGACCACATCGTTTTATGTGTCGGATTACACAGAGGTTAGTGACTGAACTGATGACTTACGATCAGATGATTTACTCATTCATATTAGTATCACTTTTCAAATAGTTTGTTATTTCATCCATACTTCTGAAACACTCAATAAAAACCTTACAAACGTGTTCTCTTTTTCATTTCAGTGACGTCCAATTGTTTATTGACCCTAACCGTTAGGGTCTTCCCACCGACAAAAAGCCATACAAATATTTTTTGTGACAAAATTATAGGATTTCAGACATCCTTCATTCACGAATCATCTTTTTTTTTTAGTGAACTTGACTCTAATGCGAAACTTAGGTTAATTAAACTCCATCACCGGTCAAAATTAAATAACTTGAAAAATGGAATAAATACTGATCAGGTTATGATGTAAAATGAAAACACTTGCTTCTTATACAACCAACTTATAACTTCATTTTTTTAAATAACTTGATGCAACATAATTATATATCAAGTTGAGTAATTCTTAGATAAGGTACCGTAGTATAAGTTATTAGTAGGTATAATAAGGTAAGATAGGTAACTTACATTATACTAACACCAGTACCGCATCATATCAGAGAATGCTTGTACACAGTTGAAGACTTTTTTTAATTGAAGTATAGTTAAGTAATCAAGTATTGACGTTGATATAACATGTTCATGTACAGTATTTTGATAATAAACTTTTTGATTTTTATTGTTTTCAGTACAGTAGATACATGAAAACGACATGCTTAATATCTCTGGTAAAATTGCTGATTAAACATAACAGAAAACGTTATCCTATCATAGTAAATTTTCTCAATGCTGCGCTTTACGATCACAATCTCATTAGTATTCATTTTTTTCAGGTTGATAATAATGTTACCAGAAACGTTGTAAATGAGCTCGAAAAGACTGACTGGGATGTTATGATACTGCATTATCTGGGTCTCGACCACATTGGTCATCTGGAAGGAGCTGAAAGTCCTCTTATTCGTACAAAATTGAACGAATTGGATAGAGTTATTTCCTCAATACACAATTATCTCCTGAACTGGGTAATTCATTTATTTATGTTCTGAGTCAAATGTTTTCGACGTTTTGTAAACTTCTGGTTAACTCTGGAAATAGAGTAGATTTCTAAAGGACTCTGGAAATAGAATAGAATACATAATTGATGAATACAGTTCTGTCTCTTCCTTTTATTCTTCATTAAACAAATCTTTCAATTTACAGTGCCATTTGTACTCCACATTATTTATCTATTCTTAATTCTGTGTATTTGAATATCTGAAGCTAGTTGATACATAGAATAATTTAAATTTCCCTATCAACTGCTATTAATTTCTACCAAGCAGTCAGATAAAATATTTGATAGCGTTGATAGTTAGGCTACAACACACATTTTATATTGTACTTTTTGTATCCAATATTTTAATATCTACAGTAAATCATACGCGATCCACACTACTCAACTGGCTTTGATCTTCTCACAACTTGTTTAGCAGTAGGCTTTTCCGTTGTGTTTATCCAAGTGTTTGTAACTGAGATAGGTGGTCTTTAGATGAATGATGCTGATTGTTCCACGACTGAATATGATTCTTCACAATTATGATCTATTGATTTATTTAGAAAACCTGTTTATTGAATTCATTCATTGCAGGAATCTCTGAACAATAAAACAAGTTTGCTGTTGATTTTTGGTGATCATGGCATGAGAGATGCAGGTGGACATGGTGGAGCTTCCTATGCTGAAACTCTTGTTCCATTATTGTCGTTTGGACTCCGGTGCTCTGGGATGAAGTCGTAAGTAAATTGAATATTCAACCTTCCTGCCCGAGTCTAAGCTCCGTGTCCCTGAAGGCTAAAGAGGAGAGACGAAGAGTGCTATAAAATAGGTTTTCCGTCATCGGTTTTCGATGACGTATTGCATTCCTCCCAGGGACACGGAGCTTAGCTTAGACAGTACCTATTAATGAAATATGCATTTTCACTACATTGATTTGAAGACAATCTCATGAAATTAAGTTTATTAACGTTGATTTTTATTAACAAATTTATCAATTTTCATAGTAGACAACATGGTTTTTATTCCATTTTATACTTTGGTTTCCAATGTACTACTGAACTGGCTTTGATCTCTTCACAAATTGTTAAGCAGTAAACTTAACCTAGCATGAATTTTCAACGCAACTGATCGCCTTTCTTTGTTAGCCAAAATGTTGGGCTGTTTCGAAATTGTACAGCATATTTTCAATTATTCCATTTTAATGATAGGTGTGTATCGAGTATTCTAGTTTTCTAATACTGGATCCTGTTTTAAAAAGTCCTGTGAAATGCAAAAAACTTGAATAGCATCGCGTACTACGACTCGAGGTACAGTACATGACATGAGATTAATTTGCAGTTAATTCAAAGTGAAGTTCAGTGCGATCACGCTTTTCCAGTATTACAGGACTTCTAAAGTTGTCTGCAACAGACCACATATCTAACTTATCTCTACTACGTTATTTGACACCTTAAGGTTGTGCATGAGGATTTTTAGGAATTTTAGGATACCAAGCTATCAAAATGAAATAAGTTTTATTGGAAAAATTTTCTTTTTTGTTCACTAGTTTGTGAGTTATGGGAGCCTAAAGGTAAAATCTTTGGGACAGATCTCTCACAATTGGTTGCAAATAAAATCATTAAATTTTGAGCATACATGCTTAAAGATATCGTATATCAAATAAAACACTCAATTTCTCAAAATATATAAACTTTTTTATAAAAGAATTCTCTATTTAGATTGAAAATTAAGTTATTTTTTTGAAGAAATTATTTTCTATTTTTTTTCAAATTTGATATTTTGGGTAACTAAGTATTTTATTTGATAGACATTACCTTCGAGCATCTATGCTCAAAACTTCATTATTTTATTTGCAACCAATTGTGAGATGATCTGTTCCAAAAATTTCAACTTTGGTCATCCATATCTCACAAACTATTTAGAAAACATTTTAGGAATGTTTACTATTGAATTGATCAGACTTGTAGGTAACAAAAGTTATTGTATTGTGTGACGTTCATTTCAAGTTTCTGATTGTTTTTCAGACATCCCATAGCTCAGGTGGACCTGGCTCCCACACTGTCAATCCTACTCGGAGTTCCAATTCCAATGAACAACATTGGTCGACTGATTACAGATCTGTACAGGTCTTTTCCTCTCAAACAACTGCTCTATGCACTTTACTACAACTCCCAGCAGGTTCTCACCCAGTTCATTGACAATGGTGGCTCTTTGACTCATGGTGAGAAATTGTCAGCTTCTTATTCAGCTGGTATTGGTTTTGTGGCTGTCATATCTGTAAACTACGTTCGTCTGTGTTTTTATTCACATTCCTCTAAAAGTTGACAGAAGAAGAATGGAATCCATGATTTATTATTTATTTATTGTCTTCATTACAAGGCAAAGTTAGGACTCGCTAATGTCATTCATTAATGAGAATCAAAATCGCTTCTTGGTGGTTCGGAACCCACCTAAATCTGTATTTACATTCATCAATCTTCCCATTAGATTAGAGCATAAGCTCTAGGTTTGTGCTTGGGTAATGGGAAGGATGATTATGAGATATTAATATAGATCTTCAGTTTTAGATGGGTTTTAAACGAACGGGAAATGGTTTTTAAGCTAAAATTATAATATCATGTAATACATTTAACAGTATCGCTTCCAGCGGGAGTATCAGGCATCCACCTCTTGTCTAATCGTAAGCAAATCTTAATTTCCGCTTATGGTATCAGCGAATAGAACCAGTACGCCCGCAAAGCTAATCACTTCCTGAATTATGAATAATTTATTATTGTATTACAATAGTTCGATCAAATAATATATCTGGTATTTTAATGAATGTAAGTGAGATTATATTCAGTCTGTTTGTGTTGGAATGAACACTGTTGACTTAGATTTTATTCTTATATTCTAGATCCTACTTGATACTCTGAGTATTTTTCAGTTTTTCCATTTTCATTGATTGACAATATTCTTTTATACTGAGACACTAAATTAAAGTTTAACATTCCAGTTGTAAACTGTTCTTACTTCCTTATCTTGTTCAGTAACAGATCATTCTTTTTCAATAATTTAACACCGTACGTTCCATCTATTCTATTAATTTATTTCTATCCACAGTTACGAAAACGAAAGCATTCAACATATTTATTTTGCAGAATCGTTTCTGCTGTACAAGGAAGCAGTGAGACAACACACAATGTGGCTGAAGTACAATGAAACAAGAGATGCCGCCAACGTTGTCAGACTGTATGAGAATACATTGAAAACTATGTCCAGATATCTGATCAAATCGATGGTCGAGTTTCATTTGATTGAAATGGTTTTAGCTGTATTCATCCTATCACAGGTAACATTAATTTACATCCTCTACAGTATTGTTTTGCAATAATTTGTTTTAGTAACCAAGTACCTTTGTGAAGTAAAAGAATCGTAGTTACTGGGATGATAGTGTAGCAAGCAAGTGTAACGAGTTGAAAACCAATGTGGCTCATCAGAATCCCCTAGTTGACTAATGATTATATGATAATATTTTCCATGAGATAATGAAGAATTTATCTCAAATTTTATCTATCTATATTAATAAAAGAGAGTTGATGTCTGTACGCTCGCTTATAACTCGAGAACAGCTGAACCGATTTAGATGATTTTGGATTAGTTTGGATTGTTACAGCACTGGTTAACATAATATGTATTAAAATATAAGAAAATCCCTTTGTAATTAATAAATAATTAGTAAATTAATGACCTAACCTATCAAACATATCACAGACTTTAATGTTCAAACTTGCCGGCCAAGCGGCTACGGGAAGATAATCGTGTATTTGAGATCGGAAAATCTGCTCCCATATCCTAAGCTTCCGTAGCGCAGTGCATAGAGCGTCTGCGTTGTAAACATGAGTTCCGCGGTTCGATCCCCGCTCCGATCCATATTTTTTTGTACTAGGTATTCTACTCTAATTATTTTTTACGCTAGAATCATAAACAATTAAGAATGAGTTATCGTTCGTATCATACATGTTTTATTGTTTCAAATAATAAAATTGAAGAACGGAAAAAAATAAAAAATAAATTGATTTTTTTTTTAATTTAGGAAAAGAAATAAATAAATGAAGAAAAAAACAAAATAGAAGAAATTAAAAAAAAAATTAAAAAGAAATAAATAGATAAAAAAAAATACAAAATAGAAGAAATAATTGAAAAATAAAATAAAATAATTGGTGGGAAGAGGGGAGTGACATTTGATGGGAAAGAGGGGGTTGACATGAAGAGGGATATGTGGGGGTGACATTTGGGGAAATGAACGGGGTCATTTGGGGATGACATTTTTGAGGGTGGCATGAAGGGGACATTTGATGGGGAAGAGTGCGATACGAAGTTCGCCGGGACAGCTTGTAGTTTTATTCTATTAATGGTTCAAAAAATCAAGCTTCTTCTACTGCAAAAGTTTCTATTTATGTCTGAAAAGTGTCCAGACCTAACTTTTAGGAATAATTTATTATCTAGTACTATTTTCCTGTAGTTTATATCCTGTCAGTGCTAATTAATTTTACCTCAGAAATAAGACAGTTAGCCCTGGTTATTTGTGAAGTATCAATACGAATTCAAAGAGACTTTCACAATTCTATTATAAAAGTATGTAAGTAATGTGAATGTTAGCACTGAGTTTTCCTAAGCTGTAGGCTTAGGCTTGGGTTTCTATATTGAAAACAATTATAATTTTGTTTCCACATAAGTCTAAACATCAATAACGTGATTTTGTATGGCTACTGTATTTTATAATATGATCGTAGTGTAGAGAGAGAAATGTGATGTAACTTTGGAAAAATAAACTATTTCATTTTGAATTACAATCTTTCTTAACACAATCCACAATTGTCAGTTAATTCACGTTCGTGTAAATCGAATCAAAAATCTTTCTGAAATTAACATAGTATATTTTTGCATTACAGTATGACTATTTTTCATAATAATTCACAATGCTTTCACATGATATTATTAAATACTGTACTAAGATACTCTGAATGGTTGTTTCTCTTGCACAGGTTACGCTGATTGTCGTTCTAAATGTGATACAAATCAAAGTGCCTAGCCGGAAACATGTGCGAAATATTGTTGTGATCATTGTTATGATCTCTTTCGCATGCTGGCTGATTGATTCGCCTTCAACGCCTTGTTGCTCATCTACATTATCTTCCCTATCCTTCGTGCTGCTGTCAATTCTTATAGCTGTGATAAATTGTTTGATTCTGATGTCATCGACAATAAACGAGAAGTATGCTAAGGTTAGTCAAATCACATAATTATTCAAATTCAAATAGTTCATTTTTGTCACAATACATCATATAAATAGAATCTAATGTAATAATTGTGTAATATCTATGTATGATTTAATATCTATCTATGATTTAATAAATAAAATCTAATGTAATAATAATTAATTGGACGAAATTCCTAATTAATGCCATATAATATTCGACACATATGCCATATGTTAATTAGGAATTTCGTCCAATTAATTATTATGATTTAACAGCAACTGTATAGTTGCAATATCTCATGTCCTTCCATCTTTCTAATGTAATACAAAATATAGTTTACCAATACAGGAAAAAACTTGAGAGGCCTGAGCGAAGGAAAGCTAACAATCATAATTTTGCAAACAGACTCAAGCAAATTTTACAATATATTTTAAAATAAAGATAATATAGGCCTATAAATCAAGAAAAATAAGTTGTTAGTAGGCCTAATATTAGTTGTTGATTGAAGAAAAGGAAAAAAACGAGGTGAGGGTGAAATATCATTTCAACAGTAACTAGAACTCTTCGTTATTTCCATGATGAAATTAATACTCATTATGGCTTTGGACCGAATGAAATACAATGTGAGCCTTAGTTGAAATGATTCAATCTATGTGAAAGCATGAAAAATCTTATTCCTATTCATTTATTTTATCTTATCAATAATACATTATCAAGGAAAGGAATAACAGCAGGCGTAAGCACAAAACTTTATCTGTTCCAAAATTCACACAAAAAAATGTCGGTTGATTGTAATGTTTCAGGTGGAAAGTGATATTGGGAAATGTTTCAGGTGGAAAGTGATATTGGGAAATGCTTGGCACTTGGGTGTTTCCTGCTGATAATAGCGATGGGCTCGACCAGCCTTATTGAAGAGGAGCAGTCTGTCTGGTATCACATGTGGGCCTTGTTCTGTGCCGTAGCAATGCTGTCAGTGGACAAGGTATCAGAACTGGCCAAATGGATGATCATTTTGGTCGTTCACAGGCTAGCCCGAGACTTGCATTCGGCTGGTAGCAGTTGGCTCGCTAACCATGACAATAAGTCTCACTTGTCTTTCATTTCGCTCATCGGTAAGTGATAATGATTCGTTAAGTAACAAGAAAATAGTGTAAGGCTAGGCGTACACCGGTTAGTCAAGACAAGACGACGAGATTAGTCACGTTTAGTCACAGTACTTCACATAGTTGCTTATGAAGCAACACACACCGATTAGTCATTGCTTCGGTGTGCATTGCTTCATAAGCAGCTATGTGAATTATTGTGACTAAACGTGACTAATCTCGCCTTGTCTTGTCTTGACTAACCGGTGTATGCCTAGCCTAAGTAATAAGACATTTATGATTGTAGAAACAGGCTGTCATGTGTAAATCAATAGGAGTGGTCTGTTCAGTACAGTGACATTCATTTAATTTGACGCTTGGCATTAGATAGATAGAGCTCTATCATTTCTTTGTCATCGAACTCTACGGTCATCAGCAACGTTGAGAAATAATATATGTCTATCTATCTAATGCCAAGCAACAAATTAAATTAATGTCACTGTACCTATTATTACCTATATCGTAGGTACTGGTCTGTTGCATGGCGAATAGACAAACTGAAAGATTTCATGGCGAATTGAAAAGATTTTGTAGTAGCCACAATTTTTAAAGATAGTAATATAAAAATCTATGCAACAAGTAAGGCTCCTACCTTTCTTGGTAGCATCTGTCATGAAAATTGTTCATCTATTAAAAAATGACTTACATAATTCATTGATCATCCATTTTACAAATGAATCAACTAGATAACACATTCATGAGAAATTCATTCATTCATGAGAAAAATCCAACATCTTTATACAAAAACTTTGAACTAGAATTGCAATGCTTTTCATTTTTTATGATCTGGTGATTTTTCTCCCCGTCTATGGTCGCGATTACATTGGATGCGAGTTGGTAAGAGTTACGAGCGAAATTTACAGACTTACTAGGCATTTATATCCTTGTTTGCAGCATTAAAAGTCGAGTGTCGCGCATCCTATGTAATGGCGGTCTAAAGGTTTGGACTTCGATTTTGAGCTCTAGAACTGTGACTGTCATTGTGGTCTAGATAGTTTAAGATAGTCTATATAGTCCAGTTTTAAGTATAATTATTTTTCAATCGCAGGTTACCAATAGTCGAAATTGTTTTACAAGAGCGCTTGATTGCAGATCTTGTTATTTTAACAAGCCTTGAAGAAATTGAACCTTCTATTACAGGTCTAATGGGTGTTTGGCTGTCCTGTATCAGGATGAATGATATAAATTCTAGAATATTTTCTACAATCCACTCAATTTTATCAGGAGCATCTGTGATACTAGTGTATGTTTATCACTGTTCAACTAAGAAAATTCATCTTCTACTTGGAAGCTATGATATGGGGTGAGTTATGTCCTATAAAATGTAGAGCAACTATTTTGCACTCATTATAGTGTCCTGCTTAAATTTCCCAGCTTTAAATTTTTAGAGCCGCCACTGCTTTTACCAGATATATCTTGATTTTTCTCGGATATACTTTACATCCAAAACATTCTGCTATTATATCCACTTATGTTATAATCATGTTTTATTGTTTCAGAGGAAAATCATTGGTGAATATCTTCCTGGTGGTGTGTTTGGTGACAGTTTTTGTGAAACTTGTGACAACTCTAGTTCGTTGTCGTGCAGATGCCTGCATTAAAAGCAAGAATTCTCCATCTCATGTTGTTGATGCATTTATTGTCGGATGGATTCTGTTGTGCAGTTTACTGCTCAGGCCCCACAATATTTGGCTTCTGCCTGCAATGTTGCTTTCATCAGAAATAATGGTATCCGTCTTGAAAGACACCGTTCAATTAACTATTGGATATTATTGGCTGGGCATGATCTTCTATTTCTATCAGGTATGCTATTCATTTTTCCCTCACAGTTTAGTTACTTACTCGTGTACATATAGCGCTTTTAAAAAAATTGTATTATATTTACACTGAGCAGAGTCTCTCAATCAATTGTTTCATATTTTTCTGAAATTCTGTCACTTATTGTTTTTTAATTCTGAAAAAAATTTCTGTCACGAAAGAATCCATAAACTTTTCACAGTACTGTACTTTGTTATTTTCTAAACATCCAGTTAATTAATGAAGCATGCAAATATTGATGTGATATTTTCTAAATATTCAGTGTTTGTTAATTAATATTTTCCTTCAGCATGAAAATTCATGAGCTGCTTTCTTTTACTACTAGTAAAAGTGAAATTAAGTTCTATATATTTTTCTTTCTATATATTTTTTGAATTGTACTACGAAGTGAAGTGATAGAATCAATAAATTTAATTGGGAAATTATTGGCTAAATTCAAATAGAACTCATTCGATGCAGTTATAGAATTATTGAAATTTGAAATTGAATTTATTTTTCCAAAAGTCCACGATACATACAGTACAAGCAAACAGAACAAGAAAATCATAAAAAGTACAAAATACATAATGATGTTTGTAACCAGTACATGAATTAATCTATTGCTAATCGGATATTATTTTTCAGGGCAATACCAACAGTATAGCAAGTATAGATGTGGCAGCGGGCTACATTGGCCAAGAAGTATACGACCCAATTATCGCCGGCCTCATGATTACTGTGCATACGTTCACGTTTCCAGTATTGTCGTTTTTATGTTTGCTGTCGAAAATTTTCAACAGGTGAATTGTTTTCCGTGATCATTCAATAATGATTCAAGTAGTATACCGTTCATCGTATTTTGTTTACAGATGAAAGAGTTGCCTGTATGAAATATATATTAGTATATACGAGTTTACCCAATGCACCAAACGCCGCTTGCTTGCTTACTACTGTACCGTTTGTGAATACAAAATCGTTTCTACAGACTTGTATCAGTATGAGTCTCCTCTATATTTCACATCATATCTCGCAGTACAGTAAGCACAGTAGAAAGAATTGCGCCAAAAGTTTTTTTAATATAATTAATAGATCTCAATTGGTTTTCAACTTATTTTCATAATGTTTGGTTTTCATTATTTTCTTTCGCAGATTTTTTCATACACTGCAAAGACTCAGTTAATCACAGTTATCAACTAAAAACTTTATTTTTATTTCTAAATAAACAAATTATTACTTTACAAAATTCAGGTAGCGTACTCAGATTGTAATTAAAAGCTCTTTTCAATATTTGCTCATTATTTAATGTATGCAGCTTTTAGATAGTTCAATAGTCGTGTTCACGACATGGGGCGGCTGAGAGATTCTGCGTTGTTGTCTTGTCTTGCCAATTGACTACTCAAATCATGCAGGGGAAGCGACGCCAACGCTTGGACTAGACAACACTGGAAGCTCAAAGTTGCCACTTTGTGCTGGGGAACACGCGATTTTCGACCATTCGTTACCGCTTCCATATCTGACAACAGTGCAAGATCTCTCAATCGCCTGATTTCGTGACTGTGACTACAGATTGAACTTTGGATAGTTCTCTCTTAATGATAGAACGTACAAGCACTTGTCCTGCCAGAAGGGGCTTCCGGAAGTACTTTTGTACACGGGTTTACGTCCTGCTGGAAGGACAGAGCAAACAAATTGTCCTTCCAGCAGGACGAGTCCTCCCGGCAGTACGCAAGCATTAGTGCGCGGATCTGTCTGCGCCTGACCACTTTGCTTTGGCCAGAAGCATTGACTCTTCTATTATTTACAAATCATTTCGATTTTGAACCCACCAAAAAAATTGTGGGTCCAACTCATCATCGTAAATAATATGATCCAATTTCAAACGAAGAAAATAATCTTTATTGATTAATTAGAAAGAAAACAAAAAAATTAAGAATACAAAGTAAAACAAATTTAGCAAAAGTCAAAATTAAAAATTTCAAATTGATGTTGCAAAGCAAAACTAACCAAAACTTTCCTAAAAGCAACCAAATACAAAGTAAAACATATTTATCAAAAGTCAAAGTTTTGAAAAGTTGGCAAATTAAAATCAACTAGAACTTTATTAAAAGCAAACGAAAATTAAAGTTATAAAGTGAAACGAATTTAGCAAAAGTCGAAGTTTAAAAAAGTTCAAGTTGAAGTTGGCAAATTAAAATCAGCAAACAAAAAATTGAATCAGCAATGCCATTTTTTCAATTTTTGAAAACTCATGTAATGCTGGAGAAGCATTCAAATCGCATATTAAAAAATTTAAAATTTTGTGAGGGGTTCAACCTCCTCCTCCTTCAGATTGGTTTGCAGGAATTATCAAATGAAATAATGTTATAAATATCAGTAGATAAAATATTTCAAAATTTTGTGAGGGGTCAACTTCCTCCTTCATCAGCCCTACCCCTCCCCCTCCAACTAGGAAAAAACTCAATATGCACTTCATCATTATGAAATAAATTGGTGGAATACAAACATCACAGTAATAATACAAGATATCATACATGGTACAAATGCAGTAACAGCAGTAACAGGAAGCCATTCAAATCCTCCAACTTGCATATTGTGGTAGTTTTATCAATAGACCCAGAAGACTGTCGCATACGAACAAGATTTTTTATAATAATTCCGTAGCACTTTATTACCTCGTAATCACTGCCTAAAATGCTCCTATTCCAACTATTTCCACTGTTTATTGGATCAAAATATGTAGAACAAACACGCGGTCGCCTTTTGCTAAAGCATCAGCCATGACTGACTGGACAGAGCTACCAACTTGATTTTTTCTGCGCTGGTAGATAAAAATCTAAGAACAGTCCTGCCAGCAGTACACAGGATTTATTATGAATTTGTGGAGAACGTCCTCATTTGAGGACTTTTTGGCCTGCCGGTAGGCCGGTGTACGTTCTATCATTAAGAAAAGTATGTTACTATTTTATAGAATAGAATGACGTACAATTATCTGACCTGGCGAGGTTTAAATGGCAATGTTCACTGTACCTCTTAACCACACGCTATACTTATGATGTTGTTGTTTTGAGGACCATTCGTTCCACCTGTTGATGATTTATCCAAACTATATGGATCATGATCTACCACTTCCATTTTCCATTGATATGCTTGTTTGTTCAATGTGGTATATGCATTTCAATACAAAATGTGTTCAATGTGTTATAGGCATGTCAATAATAAATGCTCTTGTTTCTTTGCAGAGATTGGAGGAAAGAATTGGTGGTGCTGTATAGAGTGGAAGCACTTCTTCTGCTCCTTCAACTACTCAACTACACAAGTTTGATAATATTTCAACGATATCATCTCTTCATCTGGTCTGTCTTCTCTCCAAAACTACTGTACTTATCAGCGCATACGCTCCTTACACTCATCCTTTTATTTATTACTGAACTTGTGATTGTCATTAATTATGGCATAGAAAAATTAAGTCCAATCAGGCAAACTTCCAGTATAAATGTTGCAAATGCCAATCAACAGCATGTGAATTATGTTGATTCTGGGAATGAAGACTACCTTTGACGTAGATCTTCAGTATTAATGAAAATAACTAAATTTTCATGCTAGGAAATAGCTATATTTTGGAATTGCTATCGCTAAATTATAGTACACTCTGGTAAACAAAATTGCAAAACTTCTTACAACGAAACATTATGTCCAGACCCATAACTACTTTTTCATTGATTCTTATGATATGGTTTAAAATTTGAAAGATTTGTTGAAGAAATTTGGACTTTTTAATGCCAAAAATTATTTGCTTTAAGTTATGACAGTGACTTGATCGCAATTTATATGTAGCACCAGCACAGCTCAAACTGTACAACCAAATGTTTTGTCTTTGTTTTGTTGGGTCAAGTTTAGCTGATTTGGCAGCTTCCCTTGACATACACTTGGCAATATACGAATCTTGTAATCCTTTGTCCTGTCCATTGTAGAACTGCTCATAAAGTTCCTCTTGAATTGATGGTGGAAACAATGGGGAGACTTTAGTATCCGCTCCATCATACTATCGATATTGAAAATCGATAGTATTGAATAAAAAATATCGAACCATTCAACTGTTCGATATTTTTTTATTGAAACCACATGGTTTCAGAATTTCCAAAATAACAACCAGCTGTTCAACAAGAGAACATTTTAATCAACCAATCAAACTACTGCTTTCCCGGATATACAAACCTTATTGCTTTCAAAAAATGTAGAAATGGATCTTCCTGTGATGCCCGCACTTCCCGGCGATACAAATACTCCACTAAATGGGCCGCTAAGTTCTCCGATCGGATCCCACTCTTCAACGATCGTTTCAGCGCACGCCACGACCACTCCACAGTCTGGGTATTTGCCGAACTGATCGGATCGACACAATTTTTACTGTGGTTCACAGTAAAATGCTGGAACCCAATTGCAGACCGATTAAAATACGCTTTCCATAAATCTGTCACCAATGTTGTTCCCGGCTTGACATGTTTAACGATCAATGGTATTAACGTTGCCGCGTCTCGTTTATTATCTGGGCATATTTCGATCCTGTACCTCCCCCCTCTTCTTTCCTTTTTAGCCTTATCAATGTTCACATTTATCTCAATCATTCCAATAATCCACACTCCCTCAACCAATCTGCCTCTATTATACTTTCTCTTCCCAATTTTGCATTCGTCAATTTCCACAACCACCCCGTCACCCCCCAACAGCTCTTCTTCATCAAATTTGCTATCAATATAGCAAAAACACACTTCTCGTCAATAGGACAACCAATCTGCGATTGTGTTAGGACTTGTTTTTACTGTTGGGGAGTTAGTCTCCCTTATCAAAAAATCATACCCCGTTGATCCAATTGAAAAATAATAAACAATTGTTAAAATATTTCTTACCCCAAACTTTGAATCAGCAAAGAATGAATTTCCAAAAGCATTAATTTGAAAATCGTGTGTTTTTTTATGGCATCGATATATCACAGAGTTATCACCTTTTATCTGAGTTTTTGTATTTTCACCACAAACATTACAAGCGGGGTTTATAAGGATCAACCCATATTCTTGTATAAATGAGGAGTGAAAATGGTAAAGACCGTAAGTGCCAAAATCATATTTTCTCAAGAGAGCTTGAAAACACATCTGGCAGATGCAGAGAAATGTAACATGACAAAGCACGTAAGTGCCACGTTCAGCAAGCGTCAATGAAGTACAAAAACACTTAATTAGAAATTCATATGAAATTGAAATTTAGATTTTCTTGTAATATAAAATTACTTTCTACTCATAATGAAAAAAACAACAAGATATTGTCAATTATCACGATTTTTAATAGCCTAATAAGAAACAGACATGTTTCAGCACCTTAGGTGCTATCATCAGTGTTACAATTATAGCAATGAAGCTAGGTTAGGAAGTAGATGGTTAATTACAAAGTATATTATATTGAGGTGGCATAGGATGACAGAAAAAATTTGAATACAATGTGAATAGTAAATGAGAATAAAAAGGAAATAGTAAAAATAATTTGGTTACATAGTTATAAAATGAAATATATAACTTACTAATAAACTACAAACTAATTGTTAAGACAGTATAGGAGATAGAGGGTTTAAGGGAAGTGGGTGTAGGGCAAGTAGATAGTAAAGTTAATGTTGGGGTGGCAGTGGAGAGGGAGGTTAATTCAAATGAAAGCAAATATAGCTGAACTAACACCAAATTTTTACTGAGCTAATTTTAAAGTAATAGCCTAACATGAAGGTATGAAAAGTAAGTAGACATAAACTTAAGAGCTACAAAGTTATAAAAAGAAAAAAAAAAGAAATGCTTGATTGAAAATGGATTAAAACAATTGAACTTAATTCTAGTGTATATGATTGGTAAAAGCTATGGAGTAGTTGATTAAAATGATGTGAAAATAGCTGCAAGGTTAGGTAGATGATGTGGGTTAAAAATGAGTGAGTTTGGAGATGTTGTGATTAAAAAAGATTTGATCATTTAAGCATAATTATACTATTTTGGTCTTTCATGGCATGGTTAATTTCTATTGTTTCAAGGACATCAAGGAGTTTGCCTTTTGATTGGAAATGAAGGAGCTGGGTGTTATCTATGTTGCTAGTATGGCTATTTTCAATTAGATGGTCTGCAAAGTTTGATTGACCTTGGCATCCTTTTAGTATTTTGTACTTTCTATTCTACTCACATAGTACTTTCTAGTACTTTTCATAGTACTGTGAGTACTTTCTACTCACATTTGTTTTGTTGTTTTGTCCTATCCATCATCAATATGTCATCAGTAGTCTATCCATCATCAGTAGCCTTGTTCAGAATCCTCACTTGAATCAGAATGATGTTGGTCTACACCACAAATGTTTCTATAAAAGTCTCTGTATTTGGGTTCCAAAAATTCTGTCATTGATAGTAAATCCTTCTTCTTTTCATCACTCAGTTTTCTATTGTTTACAATCCGAGGAAGTCCAATAACCATTGGCAAACCACTTATTTTCTTCCCCCTTCTAATCACCTTGAAAGCTTTCCATTCAACTATTTCATTATGGGAGTATTTTATTTCAACTGTTCCCGGTTGAACACTAACAACACGCAGATGAGAAACTTTACTTAGTTTAAGGTGATCAGTTTTAATAAATTCTTTGGCTAAAGCACCGAAGTCAAAAAAATCACTTTCACACATCTCAATGACTTTGAAAGGATTTTGTGGTCTAGCACTTGTAACAATGTTCTCCAAGTCTTTCGGAATCATAGCCTTCATTGTGCGTTTTCGTTTTTCAATAAGTCCAAAGTCTCTATCACAACTCATGTAGCTATGGCCAGAAATCAGGTATTTGAACTCTATCACATCAAAGTATCCCTTAGCCACTAAGAAGATAACTGCCATCAAAATCATACGGTTTTTATTTTGAGCAGCACAGTTATCACACCATACTACAATATGCCTATTTCCTACAAAACCAGATGACATTACTTTAAAAAAGCAGGAGGCAACTTCACTACCACCTCTACCAGAAACAGTTTCATCCCACATGCACATGTAGCTGTCATTATTTGAATTGTTATGAAGGCAAAGATTATAGCATGATCAATGTTGAAAGCACACATAGAACTTCCCGGTAATTGAGACTGTTGTATGTCAGATTTCATGAGATCGTAGGCTTTTTCAGCACGCCTAAGATGTAATTGCAGGTTTTCACTAGCCTTTTGTTTGTCAATGGGAATAGATGAAGCTTTAAAAATAACATTCAATTTATCACACATTTTGCATGTGTCAGTTTTCGGTTTAGAAAAA
Source organism: Laodelphax striatellus (assembly GCA_017141395.1). Lineage (NCBI taxonomy): Eukaryota > Metazoa > Arthropoda > Insecta > Hemiptera > Delphacidae > Laodelphax > Laodelphax striatellus. The sequence continues at coordinate 6,646,508 of CM029530.1, forward strand.
GACAAATTTTTAAAATCTTTTTTAAAAACTGTTGTATAGAATCGGTATGTAACTCGGGTATCTGGGTATTTTTCTTTGAAGGATAGGAAAAGTTTATTGTAGTTCAAGTACATAAAATAATATATCTAAAATCATAATACAGTATATAAAATAAACTAAGCTTGTACCACACAAAATTCGATCTAGCTTGGCTCCTTATTTATTCTTTGCATGGTTCTTTGTTAGCATAGTGGCATTCAGCCATGCATACAAATATGTTGTCTGGAAATTCAGATAAAAGTGAAATATCATGACAACATCTGAACTGAATAAAATGCTCCCTCCTTGAAAATTTTTTTAACTGTATGTTTGAACATTTTGTAATCCTTCTCATGGATACCTACAGGTTGCTTGATAAATAATTTTGTCCTTGTATACAAAACAATGGGATGAATAAAATCATTTCAGATATCAAATTCCACTTGAAATCTTTAGCCAAATATTCTTCATTGAATTCTAGGATAGGAACATTTGATCCATCCCACCACCATCACCACCATTGTTCTCTCCTCCATCCTTCCCATCATCATCATTGTTGTTGATGTTGGACTCATCTTCCTCTGAAGCTTGGTCCCTCCACTAGATCCTAGAATTAAATCTCACAACTTTTCAGCAGGATTTCTGATCTGGTGTGAGGACAGAGCTGGACGAGGATTTGGATGATGACCCTTCATGCTGCATGAAACAGAAATTATTGGAAACGGAAACAAATAAGCCTTGTTTGATATTTTGAAACATTACACTTGAAATCTTTAGCCAAATATTCTTCATTGAATTCTAGGATAGGAAAATTTGATCTATCCCACCATCATCACCACCATTGTTCTCTCCATCATCATTGTTGTTGATGTTGGACTCATCCTCCTCTGAAGCTTGGTCCCTCCACTAGATCCTAGAATTAAATCTCACAACTTTTCAGCAGGATTTCTGATCTGGTGTGAGGACAGAGCTGGACGAGGATTTGGATGATGACCCTTCATGCTGCATGAAACAAAAATTATTGGAAATGGAAACAAATAAGCCTTGTTTGATATTTTGAAACATCACACTTGAAATCTTTAGCCAAATATTCTTCATTGAATTCTAGGATAGGAACATTTGATCCATCCCACCATCATCATTACCGTTGTTCTCTCCTCCATCCTTGCCATCATCATCATTGTTGTTGATGTTGGACTCATCTTCCTCTGAAGCTTGGTCCCTCCACTAGATCCTAGAATTAAATCTCACAACTTTTCAGCAGGATTTCTGATCTGGTGTGAGGACAGAGCTGGACGAGGATTTGGATGATGACCCTTCATGCTGCATGAAACAGAAATTATTGGAAACGGAAACAAATAAGCCTTGTTTGATATTTTGAAACATTACACTTGAAATCTTTAGCCAAATATTCTTCATTGAATTCTAGGATAGGAAAATTTGATCTATCCCACCATCATCACCACCATTGTTCTCTCCTCCATCCTTCCCATCATCATCATTGTTGTTGATGTTGGACTCATCTTCCTCTGAAGCTTGGTCCCTCCACTAGATCCTAGAATTAAATCTCACAACTTTTCAGCAGGATTTCTGATCTGGTGTGAGGACAGAGCTGGACGAGGATTTGGATGATGACCCTTCATGCTGCATGAAACAGAAATTATTGGAAACGGAAACAAATAAGCCTTGTTTGATATTTTGAAACATTACACTTGAAATCTTTAGCCAAATATTCTTCATTGAATTCTAGGATAGGAAAATTTGATCTATCCCACCATCATCATTACCATTGTTCTCTCCATCATCATTGTTGTTGATGTTGGACTCATCCTCCTCTGAAGCTTGGTCCCTCCACTAGATCCTAGAATTAAATCTCACAACTTTTCAGCAGGATTTCTGATCTGGTGTGAGGACAGAGCTGGACGAGGATTTGGATGATGACCCTTCATGCTGCATGAAACAGAAATTATTGGAAATGGAAACAAATAAGCCTTGTTTGATATTTTGAAACATCACATTTTTAAACTGGAATGGTAGTTCACACATTTGTATTCTTTTTATTATTTCAAGTCTACAAATATTTATTCTTTGACCCTCTTCACTTTTTGTTTCTTCATCTGGTAACACTAATTATTATTGTTGTTGTTTTTGAAATGTAGTGTAAGCAAGAACATCTACATTACACGGTCTTGGTGATATTCTGCTATTAGTAGAGTTGGCCATACTATGCAGACCAAACAACATTGTTCCTACACCCTGACTCAATGCAAGCTGCCCAGGGATCAAGTAGTTCAGTGTAATTTGCGTTATACAATTTAAATGTTTCAAAAAGTAATGTAACATAGCCCACACTTGCCTATTCTTGTTTCACCTTGGGCAGCTATCACAGTAGAAAACAACTTCCTTGTTTTTGTCCCTACCATCAGCTATCTGAAGATACTTGTAAATTGCACTTCAAATTTCATTTGAACCTCTCACCTTTGGAGGTGAGAAGATTTGTTCTTCTAAGGTTCTTAAGAACTTCAAGAGAAGAGGCCCACCGGAATTTAAATAATTGTCACTCATTCAAGAATCCATTTATCACTATTGATGGAAATAGATAAAGGATAAAAAATAAAAACAAGAAATAACATTTAATATCTCACGAATAACAAATCATGCAGATCAAAAACTTTAATAATAAAAGGTTAATTTTAATTATCCTTTATAGGTAGATGGTTATGGGTAGTAGATAGTTTTATTGTTTTTAGTTCTAATAAATGATTTTGATTAAATTATTGTAAAACGATGATAACCCCGACACATACTATTATAGTGGCGTATCATTTCTTTTAAAAATTTTGCAATGTAGTACCTAAGTTACTTTTTGAAAATATTAAATGTAATGACTGAATTGAAAATAAGTTCCCCCCCTCCCATCAGAATTGATGACCCACGAATCCTTCCTGAAACTAACTTGGGACAACTTTTAGAGTATGGAATCTTCTTTTCTTGCCAAGTTTTCACAAATAAGAGCTTAAAATGAATGGTATTAAAGAATAACAGAAATAAATTCAACTGTTTATTCAAATATTTAAACGAAATAACATCAATTATTCATAATTATTGCATTTTTTGTGCATTTCGATTTTGACACTGAAATGGTTTTACAATAATGGAAATACTGTAATAGACCCATGAGAATTAAATATTTCAACTATTACGAAATAACCTACTCAAAGTTTACAATACTGAGATGTATTGTTGTTGTTTGTTTCCGTGTCCAGGTCTGACCACTTATTAATCTTGCAGTCAGAACCCAGTCAGAAGAAGAACGATCACACTGGGCTTGGGTTAGTTCATTGACGATAGTTGAAGCTGCCTTTGTAATGAGACGCCTCTCCTCATGTCTTTTTGTTGTACCACTAAGTTCAATTTTCTTCTTCTTACATACAAAGGAGGTCTGCGACTCTAAATTCTCTGAATAGAACTGAACTATTGCTAAGATTCTACTGCATAGTTACAATAAATTCCTGACTTAACATTATATAACATTGATAGTATGCTGTATTTGGTTAGATAACTCCTCCATCACTAAAAAGGACATCAGGGCCCGGTGTTTGTTTTGAAATTGATGGGGTTGGAATTCATTTTGGTTACCTTGTGAGATTCTTTTTATTGGTGGGTTGCCAGACATTTCATTGAATGTTTTTATGTTTTTGGTTGGTAGAAATTTTGAATTTCTTATTTCTCTAATTATCATTATTATTATTATTATTATTGGGATAGAACTCCTACAGGAAGACGCTAAGTATTTATGATTCATGGTGAATGGTATTCATTTTCTTTTCTTGCCCAATATTCCTTCATTCTTATGAAAACCGCTGCTTCCTTTCTTCACTCCATAAATGGTCTGTACGGTTTAGGCGCATCCTGAGAGAATTTCCACTTATCCACTTTTCTTCTGAATATCTCCTGTTTAATATTTCCTGTTCAGTTGTGTTGAGTGAATAGATTATTATTATTATTATTATTATTATTATTATTATTATTATTATTATTATTATTATTATTATTATTTGTTGCACTTTGTTTTGGGCAATTTTGTGATGGAGTGGGACTCATTTTGAATTGAGAGTCATTAAACAACATGTTCAATGCTTCTACTAGTGAATTTGGATTCTTTGTTTGTATCAAGGATCCTACAGGATCACGCAATCCTCTAAGTAGTACTCTCAATACTAACTTGGCAACATACTGACAAAGAACGTTAGAAGCTGCTGGCTTTGTTTTGACTAAATATGCGTTTTGGAAGTTGAGCTGTTTTTGAATTCTTTGATAAAAGTTGAAAGGTTCTTCTTGTGATTCTTGTTTCAACACACTCATCTGCAAATTTAAGGTGAAACAGTCTCTTTTATCTAGATAGCTGGTTAACAAAACTTACTTCACATCTGGCCATTTATAAGTACCGGAACTACTGACAACTTTGTTAATGTGCCCTTTTATTTTTGCTAGAATTGTTGAATCATCGTTTGGAATTCGTTTTGGAAATCATCCAGGTCATTTTTTACATTATTTATTTATTTAGCGATGGCTTTCGTTGGTGGGGAGACCCGAAGGTTGTTCCACCTTGCTGTGTTTAACCTAATTTCACTTAGGTTGAAGTTTTATCCATTTTTACAGAATGATTTCGAATTTTGAAAAAATTCTTTTTGATTCATGAAAGTCCAAAAGTTAATAAAACACAAGCACAACACAAAATATACAAGAAAATATTGAACTTTGAACTGAACATTTAGAGCCCTAAATTTATGCTATTTTTACATAGAATTTTGTTACTAATTTATCGACAATGGTGGTTAATCTATTCAGCAGGGTTGGTTCTCTGTGGAAATCTGGTATCATATTCAAGTTGCCTAGTCATTTTTTAGAACGGGTATTGTGTTAGCAAGTACTGACTGAGCAAGTGAGGGTGTAGTTGTTTTCACAGGAGATTCCATTTTGAAATTCATTTTGTTTGAATAAAAATGTCATAAATAATAAAGTTTTTGGAATGAAAATTTCAAATATAATAAAGTTCAATAAAAACAAAATAATAATGTTTACTCGCAGTATGATATCCAATTCCTTAATGCACAATAAATTCTTCTTAGATTTCACTTATGTCTTGAAACTATTCTTTGATTCACTGTGGTAATTTTCACTTAGCTCAATGAAGTTTGATCACGATGTCCTCTCGTGTGATGACTACTCCGTAATGGTTGAAACCGATGAATTATCTGCAATAATCCTGCAGTTGTCCTACCGACTGCGCCATTTATGTTTTTGTAGTCTAATAAACGAAACACTTTTTAAAAAAGATTACAATTTATTTTGTATTAATACTTTTACAATAAAATAACTAAAAGAACTCTGATGTACATGCAGAGGAGGTCTGCGACTCTCGATGGTCTGAAGAGAACTGAACTATTGCCAAGATTGTACTTTCTAGTTACAATAATTGCTGACATTTAAATGTGGTACTATTGATAGTAGGCTATGCTGTATTTGGTTTGATAACTTGTATGTTACAATATATTGAAAGTACGAAGGAGGAGTGCATTCTACCTGGCTGAAGGGTGGTCATAACCCATAACATCAAGGGAGGAGCGCACTGAAACGACGCACTCTAAATATACTTTGGTACTTGCCACGCCTTTTTCTACCTGTTACCTACTTGCTCTGGTGAAATTATGATATTATAAATTTATTATCTTATTGAATTATGTATGTTTTTAAAAATTGACATTTGAACTTGAAATTTTGGGTTAGTCAGGCTGGGGGTTGACCAAAAGCGTACCTAATCTTGCATTTCGCTTTTTCTATCTAGATTTTTATTTTACTAATTGTGAAATATCCTGGCATGCAATTTTGTTTACTAATGTGTACTATTATTCAGGTAAAAGGTAACAGTAATCTGGATTTAAATTCTATATTTGGACCATTAATAGACTGTACTAATTAATTTGACAGTACTAGAAGAATTTGAATTCATGAGATGAAAACTACTACCACTAGCATAATTCTTTTCCAGCCACCATAAAGAAGGTTTCTCGTACCAAAGTGAACGCTTCGCTCTTCCTCAGAATATTCTTTAGAATTGTGTTGTAGTTGTAGTTTATGAATGTGTCACTGTACCTTGAACCTTTTATTGTTGATGAGTTCATTAAAAAATTAAATTGATATTTAGAAAACTAATTTCCATTTATAAGTAAAACTATACGTACGTACTTGAAAACTACTTTCTGATGAAAATCTTACCATCCAATTACCAATTAGATGTACTATACATTAGAAAACATTTTTATAGAGATAATTCTACAGTGCAACCTTGCTTAAGTCGATGTTCAAATCAAATCAGGAAATATAATTTCATTTTAACAAAAGAAAATAATATTTCTTTGTCACTAAAGTATCACCTCGAATTAGTATGGCGGGTTGCTGATGCTATTGCTATGGGAATGAAAATTGTTATAAAGTGATCGCTAAAGTCAGTTTGGAGGATGGAGATATAGAGGCTAAATGAATAATTTTGTTAAACGGTATTTGTTTCATATCTTCTGATTATTCCGATTTTCTATAAACCTGATCGTCACTCTCGGTCCCTGTTAAACGAGGTTGCACTGTAATTTATAGAATAGCTGTTATCATTAATTTTGCATAGCGTAAATATATTATTATTTTGTTGATTGAATCAAAGGAAAATCACTGGATTGATTGAAAAAAGTAGATATAAGGGAAGAACGCGAATTATTATTATTTTATTAAGCATAAATCGAATCTCCAAATTTGGATCAAATTCATTCCAAAAACCATTCCATCATGTGATATGTTTTACGAGATTGTGTAAATTATAAAATTTAACTAGTTCAAGATGATATTGTAAAGTTTATGAACAATAGAGGTGAATAAAATTATATGTTTTTCCAGTTTGACATTTATCTCATTTATTTCAATGTCCTTCCCAATCATTTTAACCAAATATCAAGGCGAGTACAATTATACATACCCTATCAAAATTTAATATTATTTTCAGTTTCGAATTGAATAATACCTCTGTTGAGTTGCATTGAAGCTGAATGAAATATGACGTGAACTTTAATTTGATAATAATAGCTTGATACTTCTCAGAAGCAGTACCCTATTGTAAAAATGTAAGTAATGTTGAATGGCCTCCTTGACACTACTTGGTACCAGCTTTCTGCAATTTGTATGAATTAAATGTAGCCATATTTAAAAAATCTTCAAATTATTCAATACATATTCACTGAGGCCTGATGTGTAATGAATTTACAAATTGTCATTTCAAAACAGGAACGCCCATAAAATTTTGCAGTTACCAAAATGTTAAAAGTTAGTAAATACCTTAGTCTACAAAGATATTTGCAACACGCCCCTGATTTAAATTTGGAAGTTGGTGATTACTGATTACGTGTCAGCGACCATTTCCCACCAGTGCGGTGTCACAACTCCACAACTAATTTCGTCCCCCACCCTGATTCAAAAGCTGGGTCCGGATCGGACCGTTCGGCTATGACTGATGTATCGTAATGGGAGTATTCAGACTATAACGTATGAATACGACAATAAGATTCATCAGTGGAAACATTTTCTTCCGGTCCCGGTCCGCACTGGTGTAAAAGAGACTAATGAGTTCGGTATGTTTGCCTCTTCTGTTGGAGGCACTGGTGGCAGCGCTATGCGGACACGAGGGGAGGAGGTAAGGATTAGAATTTGAAATTTTAATATTTTTTATAAAATGTCTAGCAAATTGTTGTTTAAAAGCTTTTAAGCAGGAAATTTCAAATACTATTGGAATTTCTGTAACTGAGTAGTGTGCAATTACTTTAGGTCTAGTAACTTATGTAGAGCAGCATATTGTTCAACGTAAACTAATTACAGAAATACCTTTTCAAGCTCTTACTCAATCCTATTTTCTTTATTCCTTGCATTGCATCCATGATAATGTTATGTTTAAGATAGCTACTTGAATTTTTTGTGAATTAGATTGTCAAGTATGTACAGAGAAGGTGAAATCAGGATTAGGATATAATCAGGGCCCGGTGGTAGTTACCTCCTACTGTATTTCTGAATGCTTGTTTGACCGGAATAAAAATGTATTTATTGTTATTATCAGCAGAATGTTTTACAGATTTTTAATTCAATAATTTAAAAGCCAATTAACACTTTTGTCACAAAATTTATATAACTTGTACTGTGTTACATTACAGCAAGTTTTGCTACTATAGTGTTAAAGCAGCTTCATAAACTAAAAACTTTAGTAAAATCAGTGGCTTGGATTCTTTCCACTTTGTTTAAAATACTTTTAATTTTACCTTTTCAATTCAACTTACAGTAGATTACCATTATGAGAGATGATTATTATTATGAGAGATAGAATAGAATGCGGTAGGTTTTATTTTACTCTTTTTCAATCCAATATATTCAAGCCTATCAATATTCTAGCATGTTGTATAATTTTCTGACTGAGAAATAAATCTAAAGTTATTCCAAGCTCGCTTTTCTTTGCAAGCGTAATATTCAAAACCACCGCCTTCATTTCATTTGAGAACTGTTGGTAAGCTTGTAGCATCCCTCGTTGCTATGGAAACCGAACATTGTATCCAACATCTGTAATGCCATCTGGCCAGTTTTACTTGAACTACAGATGTGACGTTTGCATCCGGGACATAAGCAAGTACAAGAGTAGAAATGGCCGCCATCAGTTATGGTAGAAGTGTTGGTGATAATTCGGGCCCTCAAAATGTCACAGTAGATCGTTTAAAATATCTTTATCCCATGGTTAACGAAGATGAAACACCTCTTCCAAGGTCCTGGAGCCCAAAGGATAAATACAGTTACATAGGACTCTCTCAAAATAATTTAAGAGTGCATTATAAAGGTGAGCTTATTCTATTTATTTAATGATTTTTAAAGTAATTTCCAATTACGACATTACAGTCATAACTTGTTTCTTTGGAAGACCCGTTCTTTCTTTTATTTAATTAATGATATATTACTTTCCCAATCCATATTTACTACGCATTCAATTCATGAATTTTCTGCTGATGGGTTTCAAACAAAGAATCAGCTGATCGTGAATCGTGATGTTCTGCGAACAGACATAAATACAAGGATTTGATGTATTGCGTTTAAACTTTTGTATCAATTTTTTAATCTTATCAATCCTTCTTTTAAAGCTATTGCTAAGTTCTTATTGCATTTTTCAGTAAAATATAATTTGTATTTCATGTTATATATGAAATCAGGTTCTCAAAATACGATATAGAGAACTGCAACTGGTCTTCTTTGGTATCTCATCAAAAATCATTATCTGTCATCTTCATTGAATTGTAAATATAAAATTTAAAAAAGATGTTCGTCTAAAATACCTCATGTCCCCTAATCAAGAAGATAATTTCGATCAGAAAAATAAGCATAACCTGTGTCAAGTCCAATGTCTTTTCCAAGGTTGAAATTTATTTTTCAAGATATTTTGTCATTAGATTTTGATGGAATTTTTTATATTAGATTGAATTTCATTTAATCTACAATACCAATCTATATTTCACCACTATAATTCATGACAACAGTAAGCTTATGCCAAAATTCAACAAAAACTCATGTTGAATGAATTTACTTTTTTATATAATGTTTTATTTCAAAAGGATTGTGAGTGAAAGGATATCACTGTTTAAACAAAACAACTGAGCCAATTGTATTTTGGCTTCATGCCATCTTCACAAATGTAATGTCATTGTGCAAAACTGTAGCCTTTGTTTATGCAGTACAAATCTTATTATATCAGCCCAACCCTAACCTCATCCACCGAAGTGTAATAATTTAAGTCTTGAAAACGACAAGCAAAATGAAAGTCTTGAAATCTATTGAAACTACCGTTCAGTAAAATATTTCTGACTTTGAACTCACTGTTTGCCTAGCTAGAAAGTGACTAGGTTTATATAAACTTAGTGTTCTAAATTGATTTAATTCACTTTCTTTGATAAAAGGAAATTTAAAGAACTTGTAGCTAGCAAACACATACAATTCAGTGACACTTGAAGCCCAAGGGCCTTAAGTCCTCAAAAATCCATTTATTTATGATATAAGTTATAAGAAAGAAGTCTGGTGAGAGCTATTGTATCTTATTAATTGTGATCATGTGTATCATATTAATCTATTCTTTTACTATATCCCATTCACTTTTTAATTTTAACAATGTAACATGCCCAATGCAGATAATCCCCATCCTCAAAATCTTTGTTGATAATGTGGTTTGCTACCTTCATCCATTAGAAATCATTTCATAAGGTTTAACAATAAGGTTCAATCAATATTAAGATTTTAACAATATTTAACTTAGATGATGTTTCAAAGCTGCCTAAAAAGTAGTAGTCATCCCTCACCGTCACCCTCCCATTACCCACGCAAATGCTCCAGAGCTCATGTGGGCATCAACCTCCTTAATAAATTGCTTCTTGCTCTTCTATATGAATGTATTATCTAGCAAAATTCTAGACCCCACACCACTTGAAAATAATTCATTTATATAATAATATAATGAAATATTTATGTTACTCTGTCCTTGTATTATGATTTGTTCAAGCTATCTAAGGAGATGTTAATTATGATTAGTAACTTACAGCAATTTATGAATCATGACACCATTGACACACCTTATCTTTATAATTGTTTGAAATTTTCAATTATAATTTCTTGAAAATAGTTCAAATGCTTTGAATTTGTATTTTTTTAAAGGTTTTGTTCAGCAAGCTAAATTTAGTACCAAGTATATTGCAATGTAAAAAGCTAGAGGATTGATTTAATAACGAACATAGATTTGGGAATGGCTCTTGTTTTTGATGAATCTTATCGTAAATTGCTTTTTAGTTACTGATGAGCTACTTTTTTCTTGGCCCAAAATTGGTCTATTAATATAAATAGGTCACTAGGCCTTCTACATATATGTTCTCCAAACAAATATTGGCTAGAATAGGCTGAAACTGAGAATAGTCGCAACTTGGATTGACCTACTTTTCAGCTGTTCTGTTTCTGGACTACACTCATTATTTTCACTATTGAATTGCTGTATAGTATACGTATTTATAAGATTATTAATTACTTCGTGAGATTCTTTATTGGTAATGTCACTTGTCAAGTACCATGCACCATACTCATTGTCAACTCTCATTTGGCACTACACATTGACATGGTACAATTTAATCATGAATCAACGGAATCCAAAGATTTTTCTCCATTGGATTCAGCCTACTTCAAATCTTTAAGGATGTAACGATCCTAAACTTGACCATGAGAATAATATTACAGTATTTGATTGTTATGTCAGTTATTTAGAAACTGTGGAATTAGCTGAACTATAAGAAACGTAATAGAAAAATAATGAAACATTTTTTATTCAGCCTAAAATATTGCATATTAGTTGAGATCTGTTGGTTTTAAAAGATAAAATTTCTTGAGTTTGCAATAAAAAAGCTTAGGGCCTGGTCACATACGATTGTGGTTTGCTTTACTTCACTTCACTTACAATGCTACTTTGATTGTGGTTTGCTTCACTTCACTTACTATATAACATACGATTTATATAGATTTACTATGCGAGTAAGTGAATTGAAGTAAACCAGTAAGTAAAGTGAAGTAAAGTAAAGCAAACCACAATCGTCAATCGTAGGTATGTGACCAGGCCCTTACTTATTCGCTTATGTATTATTTCGAGGAATGCTTTTAGTTGGCTACTGTACACAGCTCAAGTAAAATATTCTTGAAATTGGTTGCTGTGATTTGAATATTGGAAAATTATAATTTTAATAGTTCTCAATTGTTTAAATACAGTACAGTTTTTTATTATTTTGTAAACAAAATTCAGTTTAACATTCACATTTATTTAACAGCAAAACGTCATTCAAATTGATAATAATTGAAGAAGTCCCTAACATATCATTATTATGTTCAACAACAGTAATGCACATCAATTATTTGAAAAAAGTATGGATATAAAACACAATAAACTATTTCATGACTATTGGAATGATTCAAAATTCAATAATAATTGCTTGAATTTGATAATAATTTTTGAAGTTTTTTGCAATGACTATTCAAACTATTCAAGACAAGACTTGATCTTTTGTTACAAACGTGACACAATATTCCAAAGACAGTTGTAGTCTAAAGTGAGCTAAGTTACTGCTTATGGTCATTAACGCTCTGCAATGGTCATTGGCCAATCAGACCTTGTTGTAATGACCTCTTAACCTTTTTCTCGTTCTCTCTCGCGCACATTGTAGAAATTGATAAGAGCACTCTGAGTTTTATCCTCCATTTCAGACAAGTGCAGAAACGTCCTCATCATCTATTTAAAGTGATTTTCTATTTGAGTGAGTTCAACTTATCCTAAAAGCTTCATATCATGGATTATATTATTAATTACTGTTACTAACTAGGAAAAATGAATGCATTTCTGTTGACTTGAATTGTAAACTGGAAAATGCATTCCCAATGTTCAAGCCGGAGTTTTCCTCTTTTCAGAGGTGGCACAATATCTAGGATACTGATAAAATATTGTATAAAATTGAAAACTCAAATGTGTATTCTATAAAGTATCGTTACACCATCCTTGTTACCTTGAAACAGTCTTTGTATAATGGTGTTGACGGTTCAGGTTCCTTGAATTGAATGGCCTTGATGTTATACTTGTATATTTATTATAATAGTTTATTGCGCTCAACCCTAATAATAAAATATTGAGTACCAAGATGGAAATAGGAAACATCCCACAGAGAATATTGCTTGTGCGTGGGCAAGAATTGCATAACAATGATGAATATTATTCACTACAACTGTACATGAATGCGGCTTGATCCTGTGCTTAAGAAAAATTTCAAAAATAACATTCATTCCTTACAATGCTTACATTATCGTCATGAGAATTGTTTTGTTGATTCATCCGTGTACAATCAGATTCATTAGTTTGGCGCTTGGCATTAGATAAATAGATAGATATCATTTCTTTGCCATCGTACTCTACGGCCATCACCATCAGCAACGTCAAGAAATAATATCTATCTATCTAATGCCAAGCGCCAAATTGAATTAATCTGATAATACAATAAATAATTTGATAGTCAAGGAGAAAATCGTCCTAGTAGTAGGACTATAGTCCAGTGATCTTTCCTGTAAACTGATATCACTATTAGAAGACAGTATATTAATGTATAAAGTGAATCTGGCTAGTTAAATTAGCTACTATAGCTGATTTGAATACGTCATGTCCGCAAATAAGACATTATTTGGTTGGTTGATTAGTATAGAGGCTAATATATGGTCATGTCCTTTCAACACTGGGGTCCTTTCACTGCTATAACGATTTTTTCATCAACACCGCAGATTCAGATGAGGTTTGTGGTAGGTGGTCTAGTGCGCAATCAACTGGTTCAAATATCTAAGTTGCGCAGAGGTCTGCGTTGTATTTTTACGCCTCTTTAGATGTAATGAATAATCGGCAGCCTTTTGCGATCTTGAGGCATTTGAATCATCTGAGAGGGCACAAGCAAGTCTTATAATATAACACTGATTTTAAACTTTGAAAGTAGAAAATATTAAACTCACACTATTGAGATGATTGTTTCGTCCTGTTGTTGGACATCTTCAGACAGATTGAGGAAAAGTTGTTTCAAGATTATGGTAGGGAAGTGGGTGAATTTTAAAACACCCCAATTCGCATTCAACTTTGCTGCCAAGAACACTTCAAAGCACACTTGTATCGACAAAGGTACTGGAACAATATGAGATTTAACAACACACTAAACAACATCCCATGAATATCATTGATTAACCAATTACCTTCTCATCCCACATTTTTTTTGACAAGATAACTATAAATTCTAACATACCGCTCACCTACACCTTCTCCAACCCCTACCATTACCCTCATACCAACGGTTCCCCAGCCAATTTGTCTGAAGATGTCCAACAACAGGACGAAACGGTCGGCACAATAATGAGAGTTTGACGTTTTCTACTCTCAACGTTTAAAGTTGATGTTATATCAACTAGTATAAAAAAGAAGTAGCTCATCTACTATCTACAACATAACAAGCTTTAAAGTTTGTGTGTTTTACAATAAGTTCGCTTTCGGGATATGTTTATATTTAATTTTAACTGGCCCAATGCTGTCAATCTTGGTCAAATGTGACGTGAGGTGCGCTCTCATTAGTCGATTGGTGGACCACCTGATCAGGTGCTTCAAGTGCAGCCGACCTCTGTACAGTAATAATTATTTATTATTGCCGAGAAGGGATTTGTGGTTGTAGAGTAGCAGAGACGCAGCGGGCAGTCAGCCATCCGGTTCTGAGAGACACTTGAAACCTGCTCTCGCTCTGTGACGTCACAACTTGCTCTCTGCCCTTATTGCAAGCCCTTGCAGCTCTGTCTCACTCCCTCTCTCTTTCCCTGTCTCTCTCTCACTCTCTCTCTCTTTCTCTTTACCCTCCTCCCCTCGTAACTGTAAACACAGAGCGCATTGAACTTTGGGAGCCAACTGATTGTGTTGCACAAGGCCGTCCAATTTTGCATGTCACATTTTTTACCCCCCGAATTTGTCATGTTTGGGACCCTCAAACGTTGTTTGGTTTGAAATTTAAATAAAACTTGTGAAAATGAAAATACAGTTTGGCTACTTTTTGGAAAAATATCTAATATGGTAACTAGCCAGGAGGGTGGGAGAACAAATTTACGAAACTCAAATACATTGCACACGGCTATCAAAATCACATTTCTTTTATCACATTATTTATCAAAATTTTATTATTTTAAACTTTGAATAATTCCTAACTTGTTTAGCAATCAAGTTAACGTCAATTCTTGCACTTCTAGATTGTGAGTTTCTATTATATAAAATCCACTGTAATATGTTAGCAAGTGATTTTACCATTACGTTCCCTTTCAGATTTGTTAAATACTTAATTTCTGTTGTTGTTTATTACTACATGGTTCTCATGTTTATAACTTTATCTCGATTCATTGGAAAAAATACTCATGGATAACGTATTTGATAAATATGTTCAATTTTTATCTCGATCAGTTGGATAAGTGGATATCTAAATTGGTTTCAAACTCTTGTTCAGTGTAACCACATAGTTTCTTCAACAATAATTACTGGATAGCACGCGTAGAATGTTGGCCACAATATTATTTCAGCTGCCGTGACGATGCTTTGATGAAGGGGACGCTAATTACACCCTCGTTTTTCTGATTACTGCGCATGCGCCATTCTGAAGTGTTTCCTCTAATAATCGACAAGTGGTCTCTGGTTGTTGGCGATTAAATTTCGCTCCACTCTGACAAAAACGTATTCAATTAATAATAGTTTGAAATTTAATCTCCAATAACCTTGGTATAGTATTAATTACAGTTCTTTCCATGCAGTTGCGTTTCCATGGATTTGAAAGGGTGCGTTGAAATTACATCGAGTTGAAACACCCTTACGTCAGCAAATATCATCCTGATTTGACTGCTCTCGTAAAAATTTGTAATCCATGGTTAGATAGATAGAATTGTAGATTTTAAAAATAGTTTTCTTCCAATTTATAGAATTTTATGTAATATGTTGATCTTTCTACATCTGGCTAGAATTCCTCATAATCACCCTTTACAATGATTGAAAAACGGGAAAGTAGTGATTGAGATCCTGAGCATATTTCACTTCAGAGACCTACAACCTCTACCTAGAATATTGTCCTTGACATGCAATAGAGTTTAGTAGCATTCTAGTTTTGTTGTGACACGTTTTATCTGTACAGTATAATGATTTATATCCAACTATTACATTGCTAGTGTATGAAATTATAATAGTATGTGAAAAGATTGGCTCAAGTACCGCTTACATAACTAAGCTGGTATTCTTCTCTGCCTGTTATCATAAGCTGTTCTGCGTTTATTCCACGCATTGCGTATTGCACACACTACATGGCTCACTCAATCTCTCTCTTTCTACTCTCTCTGTCTCTCTGACTATGCAGAGTGTGAAAGAGTTGGTTGAGGAGCGAGTGAGAGAGCCGAACTGAGCTCAGCTGACGCCCACCTCCTCTGCTCCACCAATTTTCTGCTCGTAAGGTCAATCGATGTGTACAACTGTGAAGGCTGCTGTTGCTGGCTCTCTGCCTCTCCCTTATCCGCGCTATCTATCCTTCCACAGCGCAAAACGTGCCAAGTTCTGCACACACTTGCTCGCCTAAAAAGTGTTTTTAGTGCCTAATAAAACCAACCAGCTGTTAATATCACGTGCTCGTCTTCCTTTTCCAGGTTTTAATATCTATTTTTTGTTCTGTTCTTCATTCTTCTTGATCTTTACTAGACTTTTTGACATCATTTTTTTTCAAATTTTGGACAGATAGACAGACAGAAACTTCTTTATTTCAAAAATTGACAGGATACAAAATAAACGTACTGTACTCGAGAAATAGAATGAAAGTACAACAATTTCATCAACCAACATCCCAATAAATATGAATATTGTCACACAATTATTATGAGTATTGTGTTTGCATCAATAAATGAATAGGAATTCCAGTCAAGTCCCCTCAACTGTCCAACAAATTTTAGTTCACTAAAATTATAGCCGATTGCTTGAAAACTCAGAAGAAAAAACTCAACTCATGTAGAAGAACAAAACATTCAAATCAGAAGAACAAAGCTGATGAGTGATTGGGTTTATCATTGTGTATTTCACTGCGGAAGGACTTTTTGATCAGCGTATACTTCCTTGACGAAGTAGTAGAACACTGTACTCAGAAAACCCTATTAATTTACTTGAGTTTTGTAGGAAACGCTGTTGTGGTGGAAAGTGCTGAAAGCAGGTTGAAAGTTGCATCATGTATGAACACAGCACTTATTTTGCTGAATAAAAAGACGAAGTTGTCAAAACCACAAATTTATTAAAACAAAGAGATACCAATTTCGGTTATTACACCATTGTCAATCTCTGGTAAACCGTTTACGTCATTTTATTCAGTATAATTATCACAATACCACCTTCACTACTACACGGACATGTTTTGCTTTCGAATGGCCCAATGTAGAATAACTTGGTATGAAAATAAAGTTAATATTGCTTGAATCATATAGGCTGGAAAGAGCAGCTGGAGTCAGTACAATGTAGTTGCACCATTGCGGAAAGACTTTCACTGCGACTGCACACTTGTGTCGGATGGACGTTGTTGCGTTTTCATTCAGCCGATTCTGAAGAGATTCGTCATGAACGGTCGGATACTCGACACTCAACTGTGCAAATTATTTTGTCCGATGAAAGGAAGAAACAGCCAACTACTGCTTATCGTTATCTCAACTCTCAGGGAAATCAACTTTCCCTGAGATGTTTCAGTGCGCATGCGCAAACATTATTCTGAGTGCAATTAAATTAACACGCAATCGCGATTCTTTATTACATAATGAAAATATTTAATATAATACGTGCTCTACCATTTGCCGTTTCAAGTTGGTAACAGCGACCACATAATAACAAATTAACATAGTAGTTTGTTACTATGTGCTATATGTTTGTTCGTTGTTACACTAGATTTTGAAATTGAAATAATATTTATTCTTCTTCGTATACAGTGTATACAAAATGCAGTGTAGCCAAATAACATGAATAATTTGAAGAAGGCTGCTCACATGGGCAAATGCCTTTGTTACTTTATGTTTTGAATACACAGAGCGAAGTTGACTGTAGGTAAATGTGCATCCTTCCTGTACAAGGAGACTTCTTTCTGCTCCAGTTGTTAATATTTATCACCCATTATGTAAATTTTATTTTCAGGGTGTGGGTGGGTTAACATCATGAATAGAACAAACGGTTCCCTCATGCAAGGACATTCTAACGTTATTGAGTTATTGAAACAAACTTTGATTCACCTCTTTGGTAAAACGAATGTTACAATGTTGTTTGCATTATTTATATTTATAAATTATTTATTATTATTTATAGTCTATTTTTCTCTTGAAGTAGCCTTGAGCTGATCGTATTTTGTTAATGAAACTGTCCTTGAAAAAATGAATAATTTCTTGAATCAATTTGGTGTGAAAGTGTGAATTAAATTTGGTTCGTAAGTTTATTATGTACGAGTAATACTGAATGAATATGAATGCATTTTAAATTAATTGTTTTTTGGAATGATTTTTAAGGAGATTAATGTTGAAATTCATGTGAAAATTGTGTTTTGATGAAAACTATTGCCTGCGATTTCATATGATTTTTTATAGTTGTGGATTTAAAACTAAACAAACTTTGAACTAAGGATGTGTTACAAGTGTTGCTCCAACAATAAAAACCATAAATCATCATGATACTGTCTTGAAACCTATTAGTATTAGAAAACTATTTTGAACAACTTTGTTCACAATCATGTAAAATAATATCGTTGATCAACCAGAGTTTGTGATACAGAGATATGCTGTGATAAAACTGATAAGGACAGAACGAACTGGAATTTATTTATTGAAAGAAAAGAAACATTTTGGCAGGAAAAATAATTATGTAACTAAAGAACCCGCTTTTATTATACTGTATCTCATGTGGCTATTTCAAATTAATTGGAAAGTGCTTTGTTTTCAAATTTCTGTTTATAGAGCTGCCAAGCACAAAGAGCTTTTCAACTGCAAAATGAGAACCGAAGCTTGGAAGTTGAATCGAAAAATAAGAAAAATCTTTTCTCTAGATGAGATACAGTGTTATCAACCAATTTGAAATGGTTGGGAGCAACAGGGGATTCTGATATCAATGAGGCAAATATGCCACTTGGAAAACAAGTTGACTAAGTTGAATTCAGCCAGCAAAATGGAGAACTACTTTCTGTGAAAGTTTGAAACAATGATTGAAATCCCACTTATTTATCATCTTCCATTGAAATAATGATAATACCATTATGTTATATTAATCTATCATTGAAATGAAAACAATATTGTTCCAACAAAAATGATTATTCAATTGTTGGGCTCGATTATATAATTGAAAGTAGCACGAGTTGGTGGATACTTGGTGTGTGTTGACCTAAAAAAGTTGTTTGTCTACTGTTCTAATGAGGAATAGTATAGAAGACCAGAATGCAAATCAGGTACTATCATCGTCCTCTTGAAAAAAGACGTGCACGAAAATTCTTGAAGCCGTGCCAAGGTTAGCCACCGGTTTTCATACTGATTTCAACGTCAACGCATTGTCATCATTTTTATTATCAGCATTTACTGGCGAAAATCATCAAAATAAATGGAAGAACAGTACAATCAAAAATAAAATTCCGTCTTCTATTCTGCTTGTTTGGTTTCGATGTTCAATCATATCCAAAGAATTGATAGATTTTTGTTGGCACTGTTTTTATTTGTCCTAATTTTATTTATTCAATAATATTAAATACTACTAGTATTTTGAAATATTATTAGCATTAGAAATAGTTATTCTATCATGAAATCTTCAACCAAAGAATTGATAAAATTTTGTTGGCACTGTTTTATTAGTCCTAATATTTATTCAATAATATAAAATACTACTAATATTCTGAAACGTCCTTAGCATGCGAATTAGTTATTCTTTCATGAAATGTAATAAAAATAGAATAATAGCTTAGAAAAAGAATTATTATTCATAGGTATTGGACCCAAGAAACTATTGTCTTGACTAAATTCTTGAAACCTTATTTCTTCACTATATTTATGAGATTACAATACGACTTTTACTTGATATTTTTTATCTTCCAATAGAAACAATTTATTTAAAAAAACGTGATCAAGAACAATCACCATTATGTTTGTAACCACTTGTGATATTCAATCCTATGAACAATAAAAAAAGATTAGCTGATAAGAAAGTGAAATTAAAATTAACATTGTACTGTTGAACTGAATTGGTGGTTATTGTATGAGCTAATAGATAGTCCAGCTATATAACATTACAGTATTGAAGATTATTGTTTTGAAAATCCTGATGTAAGAATGCGTACGTGTTTGAATACTCATTGAACATAATATTGGTGTTTGATGAATAAAATAAGTTCTTGGGCTCATGGTTGTTACAATTTCACTCAATTATATTTTGATTGATTGAATATTTTATAAAACTAATGACGGCTAAATATTTAGTACAGTATAATAGTTTAAAATACTGTACAACCTTTGGTATTCAAATCTACTGTTTTATAAAAGTGTTTTGTCTGAAATTTTCCTTTCTTTTTAATTTCATATTTATTCTAATTTTTGAGCCACTTGGAATCCAGATTAACAATGTCTTGCCTCCAGTTCAGGTTTCTCATTCTGGCTGGATACGTTCTGAGAACCCGTGGTCCACTATCTTTTATTTCCGGATAGCCACTCTTTTCTATCATTTGCAAAGTGCTACTAAATTTAGATCCTCGCCAAGGCAATGAACTCTATTATTGCGTTGATCTTTCCATTTTCTTTCAACGCATCGTATTATTTTCCCGTCTTTCTTTCCCACTCATTTTATTTTGGACCTAAAATGAGTATTTTGAGAACATTTTAGAGTCTAACTTTATTTTAAGAGTTTAGCTTCGTTCTAGTGATCAACTCTCTTTATGCTTATGTGTGCCCATATTTGTTTGTTCTTTCTTGTTCCATTTGATTTGAATGCTCAAATATGATGTTACCTAAAGAAAACAGTTGAAAAATGAACAAATATCAACAATGAAGATTGTTAAAAAACACAAAGTAAACAAACTTCAAGTAGTAAAATCTTTATGAAAAAAATCCTCCACATACTGTATATATTATAGTAAATACACTGTAATATGTGATAATAAATTCACTCTATTCAATTCGAATTTGTAGTAAAATATAATTGCAGTTATAATTTTAGTAAAAGTTGTTACTGTAAATAGCTAGCTATTAATCCAGTAGATCACTGTTAACTGTTAACAGTAGATGAATAACATCTTACTGTTATTCGGTGCGTAATCTTAACATAGACAGTAACATACATCTTATGCAACATATAAAATTCGCTAAAAAAAATAACTGCATACTACTCATGTCATAAAACATTTCTTCTATAATGATAGCAAGTGCATTAAGATAAACTCTAATTTGAAGTGCTTAATCTAGAAGTGTCCCAATACAACAACAAATTTTGTTCAGGAATGTGTGATATGTCAATGAATTACAGATATTGCACCCTTACCTCTTACCATCTAACGTAGTAAGAAGTATACTTTATTATCTTATCTTCTTCTATCGCTATCTTGGGAAATTTTCTCTCCTTTCTCAACTATATCATTAATGTATAGGATAAATTTGAATTGAGGAGAAATCCACAATTTGCCCAATTCAATAACATCTTACTTTTCTAGGAATGTGTGATATCATATCATCTTGATGAATCACAGATATAAAACTTCTTTAGAGTGAGTTCACACGAACGGTTTTTGAATGATTGCGGGTACCAGCGGTTCCATTTGTAGGAGAGAGACAATAACAGCTGGCATAATCTTGTCTCTCTCCCATACTTGGAACCGCTGGTAGCCGTAACCGCCCAAAAACCGTTCGTGTGAACCCGCTCTTATACTTTGATTTGTTACTCTTGTTACTCATCTTTATATTTTATACTTTCCTATCTTTGAAAATCTACGCTCTATTTGAGTATTAATGTAATTTTCTTTTCTTGACAGGTCATGGCAAAACACACAAAGACGCAGCCAGTGTCAGAGCGACGCATGCTATTCCACCGGCTTGTGGCCTGTATTATTTCGAGGTGAAAATCGTCAGTAAAGGCAGGGATGGCTACATGGGCATCGGACTATCAGCGCAGGGCGTCAATATGAATAGACTGCCTGGTAAGCTCGATCAGCATTTGTTTCTCATTTATTTTTCAATTCGAAATATTATTCAAGGTTCTTGTGAATTACAACTTTGAATTCAAATCATTAATCCCAACACTGTGTTACAGCTGTTTCGTTTTAAACTCTGATACTAGAATACACGGTAGGGGAAAATGAGTAGGATGTGCAGAAGTCTGCTGTGATTATGACGTAGCTATCAACTGGTTACCATGGAAATGTTAAATAACACTAGTTCGGTTCAGGGTGACGTCACACTTCTCAAAATGTAGACTGTAATATGCACTTTATTCCTACCGTATATCCATGGCTTTAAAGCAGTGTACTGCTTTATCGGTTGCAGTGTATAGTCAGTCACTTGTCTGTAGTCACTTTTCTAATCGACTAGTTATCAGCAATATTTCTGAAATTTAAGGTATGAGAATGCTCATAATTATATTGTTTTAAAAGGTACAGTATTATAAATTTATTTGTAGAAGTCTTATTGATGTTGTGGAATTCCATGATGAAATAAAACACTAAAAGATATTGTCAATTCCATTTTTTTAATAGTGGAATTGACAATATTTTTTGGTATTATAAATGACATTCAAGTATTCTGTTATCATAAATCACATTTATATGAATACATAAGCGTTCTCACATTTGAAATTTCATAAATAACACAGAAAACTAGCTGACTAGCAATGTGTAGTGAAGACAAGACAAGACGACATTAGTCACGTTCAGTCACAGTAATTCACATGGCTGCTTATGAATCAGCACACACCGATGCAATGACTAATCGGTGTGTGATGCTCCATAAGCAACTATGTGAAATACTGTGATTAAACGTGAGTAATATTGTCTTGTCTTGACTAACCGGTGTACGCCTAGCCTTAAGGAGACATAAGAAGCTGAAGACCTTGATGATACAGCTGTAACATATTATAGAGGACTCAATCAATGGAGGAACAATCAATGGTTACTTTATCTAAAGTAGCCGAATAACTCTTGATGATTTAGCTATAGCGCCCACTGAGGTGGAGTGGCGATAGCGTGGCAACACGCTAAATATAAAAATATGAAACTAATTGTTAAGTTACATTTGTTTATATTTAGCGTGTTGATTATTGGAATATCATATAGAATAAATGGTAAGTTTGTCTGAAAACCCCCAAACACCAGGGCGAAAAAACTGTTACACAGTGTTGTGTGTAATGATTTCAAGACAAAGTTCTTATTTTTGTGAAAAATCTGAACCAGTAACTAAGTATGAACCTATGAAGTGATTTCAAGTTCACTACTAAAAATAATTTTAAATTTAATGGAGTATCATAACTTCATAATGTGCTAGATGTTAATTTGCAGTTTTTATTTTGATTTGAGTGTTTCAGGAGCAATATTGAAGTCTGCAGGCTCACTGTAATTTCAGTGCAGATAATAGTTTCAGTGTAATTGAAAGTAGAACATTCATCAATGATGAGAAAATTCTACAACTTTAAAAACTGTACAGTAAAGTGAAAGAGTGCTGAATTTATCACCTTTAACTGTCGAATAAAACGCGGCAATATTATTGAGTATGTGCACAAAACTAAATTCTTTAATAATTTTAAGAGGCTTCAAGATGAATCTCAGTTGATTAAATCGAATCTGAAGTAGAAATTTGATTGATAAAAACCTTTTTATCGTTAAGTAATAGAAGGATAACTTGGAAACTATATTGCTTGGCTACCTGAATCAAACAAATTGCATCGTCATCAACTTCCAAGTAAAAGTATACTATCAAAAAATATCATGAATTAAAACACTTCATAATATGTACGGTAGATTAAAAAAAAACTTATACTATTTTCATTCTATTGTACGGTATATTTACAATGTCTTGCATCGTTTTCAAAATTTATCAGCGATATTTTTAAACTTGACAAATTTTTTTTATAAAATACAACATGAGTAATCTAAATTATTCAGTTAATCGCAACTAGATTACTTATGATAAATTCGTACAACAAAATTTCCTTTTGTCCTCATTAACAATGAAAAGTGCAATAAAAATTGTGCTAAGAATAAATCTTGAGTAATCTTATCTAATTGGTTTATCTTATCTGAATTATCCGGTTAGATAGTGGCCACAGCAATTTAATTTCCAGAATTTGAACACTGCAATGGACAGTTGTGACTTTCAACATAATCTAGTTCATAGATAAATAGTGAAAAAACTCTAACAGATATTAAAATTGAATTTATCATTTCTCATTTCCAATTTGGTCTTGGTAGTTTTCCAGTTCTTTATCTATATATTCATAAAATGATTTTCACATTTCTATTGCCAATTATATTCAATGAAATATGGAATTTTAAGAAAATTATCTATCACAGATATCATTAAAATTGATTTTTTTTATTTTAAAAGGTAGCATTTTATCATTCTTTTGGTTACTTTTACTTACAAATACTCGTATTTAATTTAGGTTATAAATCTCTTGAAATCTCATTATCATGTAATTATTTGATTCTTGTAATTAGTTGTGGATTACAACTTTGTAAAAAACATCTTGTTATTAGCTGATTCACTTGTAACAATAAATATGGCAAATGCCAAATCACTCCAAAAATTCTCGTTTCACGTGAGAGATGGTTTAAGAATGGAAAATTCCTTTATTAGAAGAGATTCTTCATATTATTGTGACTTAGAACAGGCCGCAGATGCCTTAGTAAAGTGAACAAGCTATACAACTTTGTAAAAAAACATCTTGTTATTAGCTGATTCACTTGTAACAATAAATATGGCAAATGCCAAATCACTCCAGAAAATCTCGTTTCACGTGAAAGATGGTTTAAGAATGAAAAATTCCTTTATTAGAAGAGATTCTTCATATTGTGACTTGGAATAGGCCCCAGATGCCTTAGTAAAGTGAACAAGCCATAATAAATGAAATTTAGTGTTATAAACTAAATTACTTATTGATTTACAATATCACCTTCACAACTACTCAAAGAGTGAACAAGCCATAACTCATAGCTTTTATACATAATATACTCATACATCATACTCATAACATCTCATAGCTTTTCAATAATTATTAGAATAGGTGATTGATAGTGGGTTTTTTTCTTCAGGATGGGACAAGCACTCGTACGGTTACCATGGCGATGACGGCCATTCGTTTTGCTCGTCGGGAACGGGACAGCCGTACGGGCCGACATTCACCACGGGAGACGTCATCGGCTGCGGTGTCAATCTCATCGACAACACCTGTTTCTACACTAAGAACGGACACAATCTCGGCATTGCCTTCACCGACCTACCCGTTAGTAAATTTATTCATATTAATTATCTGATCAAAATTTCAATATCAAGGGAAGAAAAAACAGTTGTTAGCCCAAAACTTATAGGTGAGCACTTTTGGAAGGGAGAGGCACAGGCTCTCTATATGCACCTTTCCTAAGCTTTTCCTAACCTCGCTAGTAGGTTAGAAGCATAGAGAGCCTGTGCCACCCCCCTTCCTCGGATATGAAAAAGTGCTAACCAAATTTTCAATGTTCCCAAACTTATAGCAGGATCCATTTAACTTGTCATAAAACATATGATCGACGAGCATATGATCACAATACTTAACCTACATATGCTGAATCTCGCAGATTATTGAAAAGGTATTTTAAAACGTTATTCTTTAAAAGGTCTTTCAAAGACTTTAAAGGTTTTTAAGACTTTTAATCCTTTTGATTATTGTGTTGAAGTCACTGTTTAATTATTACCAAAACAGCTGATTTCTGACAAGTTAAATGGATCGTGCTATACTCTGAGCATAGTCGTCCACTGGAACCGTTTTTGTCAGAAAGCTTCCGATGTCCGAGCAGCTGGTCATTTGATTCAATGTTAGCATTTCGGATGGTCGGTTGTTTTCTGAGAAAAAAAGACGGTTCTACAGTGTACAACCAGGCTGAAAATGTCCTTGGTCCAAATTTTTTGATCACTTACACAATTATATACTCTATTCATGACACTAGTCGAAATTTACACTTCATTCAGAAATGTAGAATTTCTCCATAGTAGGTAAAAAAATAAGAACACTTTTGTCTATTCCACAATGAGAATATTTGAAAACGTACTCCTACATAGTTTCGATGCTCATGGCATCGTCTTCAGTGTTGAGTGTTTAGGCTCGACATTGAAGATGATGACATGAACATCAAAACTTGAGTATGTTTTCAAATATTTTCATTATTCTAATATTATCCTATTCTTTTACATACACTAGCCGAACCTGAAACGATACAGGATATACTAAACGCTTCATGAAACTAATGAGTGATATTGAACATGAATAGGTTCTTGTGTAACTAGGACTAGGAAGAAAATTGGGGGATTCTTGCACTGAGAAAACTGTTTCTCGAATGTAGGAACAATACTTAGCGCTCAAATTACAAATTGAATTTTTCCCACAATAATATTCGTTCTAATCTGACCCTTCTTCAATGAGAATGTAAATTTTCCAAGAGAATGGCTGATCCAGTTTCAGGATTTTTACAAACATGTTCAACTTCTGGTCCAAAACAAGCATATGTAATGTAAATGTAGTAAAACTGGACCTGACAGTACCTCGCGTAGCATGTTCTTGAAGTAAAATAGATTGAGACTAAAATACCAGCTGACACTTGGATGACTTTTGCGTATTGCATCAATTGCCATGGAACAGGGGCCTGAAATGAAGAAGGATCACTATGCAATTCAATCATGTTACATGCTCCTCAGTGAAATCTGCAACTCCTGTACTACAGTTATACTAAACTTGTACTTGTGGTTCCAAAGGAAGGAATCCTGATCATCCAGGTTAGATCCTTATTTGTCGAATCTAAAAATGGTTTAACAGCGTGTCTATTTCAGCTAGACAGATTTAGCGAAATTATTCAGACTATTTTTCTTGGAAATCGTATTACATCTTACTTGGATATCTTGGGATTTCAGGAATATGGATTTTTTAATGTCCAAGAAATAATAAATCACTGCAATCATTAACCTATTATTATATATCTTGCTTGGGTTGCACCAAGCACGATCAATTTTGATCCAGGATCAGTACAATGCTAATCAAATGGGATCAGTTGTTTCAAAATAGTTGATTTCGGTTGGTGCAACCTACATAGACTGTATATTTAATCTGATTGTAGACTGTATTATCAAACTGTTTATACAGTCTCTGTAGTGCAACCCAACATTAGAGTATTTTATTAAACTGTGAGATTGTATTTTCCCCCCTCTATTATCGGTATTGCTTTGTTGAATATTATTTGTGATATGAATGAGTTGTTTGCAGCCAAATCTCTACCCGACAGTGGGACTACAGACTCCCGGAGAGGTTGTCGATGCTAACTTTGGACAAGCTCCTTTTGTGTTCAACATAGAAGAGATGATGAAAGAACTACAGAACAGAACTCGACTAACAATACATGAGTACCCAGTACCTGAGAGCCAGGGAGAGTGGCAAGCCATCTTACAAAAGTGAGCCAATGCATTGTCTAAGCTATAATAATATAATGATTGATAATGTGATGAACATTGTCAGAGCATTGCTGGTTTTTTTTATTGAAGTAAATGATGACAACCTCTATTTGTACAATTTATTTTGATGTATAGAGGTTTAGACTGGAAGTCCTTTCTAATTGAATTGATTACCAACTACCTATTAAATAAATAAATAATTATTTATTTTCCAATAAAACCTATAACTATTACAATTACAAATTCAAAAATATTTACAGTTGATAATACAAAGATTTGTCGGTTGAAAAATCATGACCAAAAACGTTACAGTACATGTGTTTGTTTGGAAAATAGACCTACTCCACCATGGCAAGCCATGTCCTGGAGTAGGTTTGAATTGTTGTGAGCAAATAAGTGAGATTAGTAAGTGTTAAGTGAGTGAAGTCTTGTGTGTATGATTTCTATGTTATGTGATACTATAAATGGTTTACATACATATAAATTATATTACATGAAATTTTAATGTCTAATAGTCTAATGTCTAATGATCCCCTAAACTGAGGCCGCACTGCTGGATGGTTACCTAGTGGTTATAAAATTGAATATCATTCTGTAGAACATAGAATGAGGATAATATTATGTTCTATAACCATGTATGCTCTATGTTACTATATTATGTTGTATGGATATTCCATCTACCTACTATCCAGCAGTCCGGCCTCAGCTTTATCGCTAATTCCACCGTTGCTACACATCTTTCTTGTAGTTTATGACTTACTAGACTCGAGCTCTTATAGTTCTTGAGATATAATTTTATTTATGTTCGTTTGGTGGTGTAACAATTTGTCTACCTGTATTTCATAATTTGTTCGACCAACTCAATCAACTGATTAAACAATTTTTAGTTGTTGTTCAGAGTGCATGATAATTCTAATTAGAGTGATATCTTCAATATTTAAATCATTATTAATTTATTTATATATTGATCGAGTACAAAATATAACTACTTATAGGATGAAAACACAGACAGAGTCCAAAACGTCTTCACTTCCTGATTTCGATAAATTGACTACAATAACTCGTTAATTGTCACAAACTGAATTACTAAAACAATTTACTTCATACAAATTAACCGAATATTTGAATTGTGTATTTAGAAGAGAATTGGACTAATATTTTGTGATAATTATTATCATCGTATTGATGATTATCTGATTTTCGTAATCTAAAATTATCCATCTTCTTCGAGATTCTGGTTATCTATCGTTTGCTGTTGGATTAAATTTCACCTTTATTCATGCAAGCGACTTTGTACAAAAAGTCAATTATAAGCAAAAATATTGAGCTGAAAATTTCATATTCTTTGTATAAATATTTAGTGATTTTAAAAGTTCGACTATTGAAGAGTATACTGTAATTCAGGTGCCAAATATTATACAGTGTCAATAGTTGTTGTGAATGATTGATGGTCTGTTTCAGAATGGTCTCAACATACTTAGTTCACCACGGTTATTGTGCGACTGCCGAAGCCTTTGCACATGGTACCGGCCAATTGTTCGATGAGGAAATAACATCAATTAAAAATAGACAGCGTAAGTGTAATTGTTCATTATTTCGGAAATAATAGCCTAAAGTGTGAAAGGATTTTATTTGAAGTATTATCAAGAGTATCGACTGTAGAAGAATGTGATAATTTTTTTTATACATTACAATCAAGAGTCTTCAATAGCTTTAAGAAGCTCGAAGCAGGCATCCCGTGTATTTTACAATTTTTTAGAAGTGTTTACTGTTTTTAGAAGTTTTATTATTTTTTTAGAAGTGTGGTTCATTTCTAGAATGTTCATTATACATTTAATGTACATTGTTCAAGAATGTTTGTCGTAGAATCAGATTAATTTAATTTGGCGCTTGGCATTAGATATATAGATAGATATAGAGATTTTTGCCATCGTACTCTACGGTCATCAGCAACGTCAAGAAATCCCTCTATCTAACATCTATCTATCTAATGCCAAGCGCCAATTTTCGACCGAACTCACGTATCACATTTCAGATTTTCATGTCCATTCAATCCATCATATAAATTTTAATTCCTTTCCTTTCTATTTTAAATTACTTTCATAACTAAGTTATTGATTGAATGGTTTCTTTCAATCTTGAATATTATTGTTGATTACATTTTGAATTTTTAAATCCATTATGATTTTTTGGCAATAACCTGGATTATTTCTGCTGCTCTTCTACAACACTCAATTGAATATCTTACGGTACTCTGTATTGAATAATACTCTATCGCTATAAATATTGGTTAAAAGGTTGTCAACTAGTTGAAATTGGATTTCTTTTCAAATTGTGTCAGTTGTCTAAAAATACATTGTCAATTTTCATTGTTAACGTAGTTTAAAATTTTCCGGGTTACAACATTTACTAGTTAGAAATTTCCCTGGCTTGAAATTTTCTAGCTTAGAAATCGGAACTTACTAACTTAATTTTTGGCATTCTGGCCAGATTTTGAGGGGGTCAAATTTCAGTGGTTCTAGATATTTTAGTGCGGTTTTCGTAGTTTTGTAATTTCAGTCGGTTTCCATGAGGTTTAAGCTGTAAGCCTCTATTCGTTTTAAGTTTGTATATGCATACATGTATGAAACTAAGTAAATTGAATGTGTTTGTTTCAGGTATTCTTAAGCTAGTTTTAGCGGGCCGTATGGGAGAAGCAATAGAAACGACAAGCCGACTGTACCCGGGCTTGTTCGAGAGAAATCACAACTTGCTGTTTCTGCTCAAGTGCAGGCAGTTTGTGGAGATGGTGAATGGCTCCGACTCGGAGGTGAATCCGCCCAGGTGTCAGGCCCGCGGCGGAGGAGTAGGAGGTGGAGGGGGGTACTCGCCCTGTCAGTCGCCGCCCCCTCCCCGTCCTCACAGTCCCACACACGCTTCTGTCATACAGTCGACTAAGGCGCTGAATGGCAACAGCACTAATAACACCAATAGTACAAGGTGATCTATCATTTACAAAGGATAGTACAACAGGCTTATGCCCAAAACTGTTCCTCTTCCAATTTATACAAATACGTAGTCCAATTGATTATTCAGTTATCACCAATATAAACTATCCTATCGAAAAACTTTGAATTAGGCCCGCTTCCTCAGTCACCCAATAATAGTCCATTTTGTAAACTTTTGGTTCAGTAAATTTATTGGACCAATCTACCAATAGAATTAGTGAATTGGTAATAATACTTCACGTGTTCTATCATCATTTATCGAAAAATGATTGTATTGGCCCGTTTTCTTAGCCCCTGCGCCCACTTCGCAACTGCTATCTAATTTCAGTCAGTTGTTGCCAGCCAACAACAGCCAATGTTGCCAGATGACATTTGGCTGTTTTTCGGATAATCGGGTAATCTAACCTATCAGCCAAAGTCATTTGGCAACGCTGGGTTGCTGACTGAAATCAGATAACAGTTGCTTAGTGTGCGCAGGGGCTTAGTCATCCAATAATAGTCCATTCTGTAAACTATTGGTTCAGTAAATTTATTGGACCAATCAAGCAATAGAATTGGTTGTAATGACACGTGTCCTGTAACTTGATTGCGATTCTAGGAGGCCTGTTTCATGTAAATTCTGAAATCCTTAAAAACAGGAAAAAGATGAACTTACACTACACTTCCAAGTTCGAGCTTCTCATGCCTAGTGTTTTTCCTGTATTAGAATCCGGTACTTTTTGTCTTACATGCCTTAGAGTCTAATGCCTGGTTGTTCGTACGTCTATTAAATTTAACCGGGCGATAAATCGAGGACAGCAACATAGTGGGATCGACGACAAACTGAACTAACTTGAAATTAAAAATCCAAGTGAAATAGTGTTACCAGAACAATATATTTCAGC
Organism: Laodelphax striatellus; assembly: GCA_017141395.1. Taxonomy (NCBI): domain Eukaryota; kingdom Metazoa; phylum Arthropoda; class Insecta; order Hemiptera; family Delphacidae; genus Laodelphax; species Laodelphax striatellus. The sequence goes on from CM029530.1 coordinate 6,677,754, forward strand.
CAAATAACTAGTAAAATCAACTGCATGAACATTCTCTAATAAATTACATGTTTATTCGAAACAAACTAGATCCGAAAATTGCATTAATCCACAATATTACAGACTTTTGGTTGGTAAAACTGAAACTTGTACTTTCCCATCTGATAAAATTTTAACCATGTGTTAAAATATTCATCTGATGTCTATGTAAAAAAAATTAACCGCTGGAAAAATTTAATTCCTCAATCAGCACCGATTAATTTAACCCTGTTTTTAACGGAGTAGAAATGTTTCAACAATTTGAAATGTGTGCACAACCAGCTGATATTTGAAAAATTGTGCCATTAGTATTTTTCACTAGCAGATACCCTGTGCCTCATTGATAAAAACTCGGAGTGCAATTAATAAATTTCGTCTACAGAATATTATTTAGGAATAACATCAAATAAAAGTGATGAGTAATGTAGTTTTGCAAATAAAATCAATGCAATTCAAGGCTTTCCAACACTATTTTGTCTCAATTCTTCATTTCAAGTAAGTTCAGTTTGTCGACGATCCCATTATGTTGCGTCCCCGATTTAACGCCCGGTTAAATTTATTAGACGTACGAACAACCAGGCATTAGACACACTGATGATCCATCCAATATCTTGATAAAGCTATGGTGGCAAAGTTGAAATCTTGAATATGTTAGGTTATCTTTTTTTTAAATCATCTGTTTTATGCAATGCATGACAAGCGAGTTGTTGAATCAGTATACTGTATTTAATTTTGTTTGATGTTGATACAATACATGTTGTTGAATCACTATGATGTATGAAACAAAAATTGAGTAGGCCTACCTATTCAATAGAAATTATAAAATGATTAAGTCAATTTTTAAAGACTATTTTAGGTTCATGACAAGCTCACCTATCCACAAATTTATAACTTATCAAATTCTTTTAGGTCATTCCACAAACTTGATATAATTATCTATTTTTTTTTTATCGTATGGCTTTTTATCGGTGGGGAGACCCTTACGGGTAGGTTCCACCTCGCCAAATTGCACAATTATTTGTACCGGTCACCCATCCGAGAGCGGTCTTGAATGTTATAATTATCTATGACAAGTTAGTACGAATTACCTTCTATGAATTCTTGTGTAATACCTCTTACTTACTTTTTCGAATGTAAAACAAATAGACTATTAATATAATTGTGTGTTTTTTTTTTCAGAAATAATAAGTCTAGTGATAATGTCGAAGAAATGAATCTTAGTAATGCCAATCTGAGCGTTAATGGATCTAACGAATACGACCAAGTACCCCGTAAAATTAAAACCGACTCAGAAAGCTCAGGTGACATAGAAATGGAATCACAAAACTCAGAAGATAAAACATCACAAACAAATGGCTATCATAACGGCACAACGCATGAAGAGATCGAAGATATGGGTGAGTATTGGTTTTACCCCATCAATGTCTTCTGTCTCACTCGAATCATTTTTAATATATTCATTTTTTTCGATATTGCTGTGTTCCAAGGTTATCAGAGCATAGTCGTGCTCTTCAATTTTTAAATAGTAATTGATGAGGAACTGCGTAGGTATTTCAATTAGGATTGCTCATTAATTTTGGTATGACCAGTTACAACAGTTTTGCTTGGACCACTCTTTAAGGTCCATTCAGTACTTTCCTTTTCTGGAATATACTGGGTGATCATAAAGTCTCTACGTACCCATAAGGGTCTCCCCACCATACGATAAAAAAAATAAAGTCTCTCTGCAGTGCTGCGTGGTGGTGTATTAATCAAGAGGTACACATATTGAATTATGTAGTACCCAACAAAAAAGAAGGCACTTCTTTAAAATGTCATTACCTTTTATTGACATTCAGGTAAATTTTAATGAATTTTTGTTGTTTCAACATTTTCTCGAGCTTCGATATGATTGAGTGTTCCATTGTACATATTTCCGAGGGACTCTTAATCTTATACCAATTCCTACTAGAGGATTTGATAGATCAAAGAGAACAAACGTCCCTGTACGTTTAAAGACTTATAGAAAAATAATTATGCTACATTAAGCCCCGCAGGGGGGCAGAATTTATTCTGTCTGGGGTGTGGCAATCCTCCGGGTTCCTGATGCAAGTGGTAGATGTAGGCTGGTTGGCAACTAACGCCGTTGCGTCCCAGCTTAAGTAGGGTACGCGGACGGCTGCATGGTCAGGGGAGTGCCTGACATGAGTATGCGAACTCTGGATACCAGGCGACCTCCAGTTTCAAGAAGCCTTCCCTGGGTGAACGCGGAGCTCTGCCCAGGGTGACTGAATAAGTCTCCAGCTACTCGTGGGAACAGGTTTCAGAGTTATTGCTGACTCAAACCTGCCGGGAAACGGTACATGCAGAGGAAGGCACTACAACTGAAGATTCCGCAATGGAATCTGAGGAGTGTGCAGACCCATCCCTGATAGAAGTTGAACAGCTTCGGAAGGGTGGGTTCATAGCTGAAATCAGCAGCACATTTGCTGCTGGGATGTCCAGCACTCTTGCAAATTAGGAGGAGACTTCTTGGAAAGGCAACCCTCCTACCAGAGGAGGCAAGAGAACTGGACTTCAAGACCCTTAGTAAATTCTGCTCTGGCCTTGGATTATGGAACATGGCATAAGCCAAAGAGGGGATGCCACAAAAGATCGAATAGCGGTCGCGGTGGCTAAGGGTTACAAAGCCCAACCCAATTAATAATAAAAAAAAAATAAAAAAAAAATGCTACATTAAATCGAAATTTTCATGGATTTTTGTTGCAGATGTTGACCCTCCAGCTGGTAAGAAGCAACTGTGCGGAGGCAGCAAAGTGGCCGTTGAACGGATGCTGGAGTTTGGTAGAGAGCTTTACAATATGAGCGTTGTCTTGAGACAAGAGCAGGGCAAGGATGAGAATAACAAAAAAATGCTACAAGTAGGTTTACTCAATTTATGATTTCTTGATGAAAAATTCGATTTTTGGTGAAACAACAAACCGTGTGATGGAAATAAACAATAACATATCCTGTAACACTTATACTTCTTTTTTTGTACGTGTTTCTAAAATTGTTTGGAAACATGTTTTTATTTTTTGATTGCAATTCTCACTGTGTACTTCTATTTGTGTACTTGTTTGCTCTCCTAATTTCTTGAATTGAATAGTTGCATTGAAGTGATAGTTGCATTGAAGTGAATAGTTGCATTTATTTTTATTGGATGGCTGAGGTGATCCACAACCAGCCCCTCACACTCAATTCTCCTTAATAATTCAAATTCTACATTCTCACAAAGAAACTTTTTTTTATTTGTTCTTACATGTTCACTAACGCTCGGTTGCTCAGTCGCAATTTGAAAAACCTAGTTCAAAATTGAACTAGTTCACAAAATTCAACAGAATCAGCTGTTTTCGAAGAAAAGGATTGATATTATAGGTTATGTTGACACAATCAATCAGGGACCTGACATCTGAGGGACTGGAAGTAAGAGAAATAAGGGGTGTAGGATGACTTTAGTTTCCGGACGGACTTTTAGCGGTGTATTTGAAAACATCGTAAATTGATAATAATTACAACTGATTCTGATTGAATAGCGGATGGTTCAAAAGCTTGATTCACGCATAACGATATTAGATCAATGATATTGAAGAATAATCCGAAAGTTTGATACACGCGTAACGATATTAGAAGTTAACCATTATTAGTGAATTAGTGTATAGACGAGTAGCTACCAAACATCAGCGCTCAAGTGAGAGACAGAGGAACAACTTGTCGGGATTGAAGATGGGTTAACATTGAATCAAATGTAAAAATGTCTGTTTTCAAACCCATCGTATTTGATAAATATTCAGCCAAAATATTCCAGTAACTTATAAAATCAAAGCTAGGATGTTTAAGAACACTTCAGTTGCCTTTTTAAGAGAGATAGAGAGAAAAAACAAAGATAATTTTAATTTGACCCTCTTTCCAAAAGCATTCCTTTCCAAAAAAGAGTAAGATAGGTACTGATATAAAATATAATATTGAACGTGAATAGATGAAATATAGAAAATATAAGATGTAAATATAATATTGTGATTGAATTAAATATTATTTGTGTAAAATAGTTGATGTCTCTGGAATAATAATGTCTTTTTTACTCCTGACATTGATTGTTGCACATATAATATTGAACGTAAATAGATGAAGTATGGAAAATATAAGATATAAATATAATGTTGTAATTGAATTAAATATTATTTATGTGAAATAATTTACGTCTCTGGAATACTAATGTTTATTATACAAACCATACTGATGGTTACACATAGCGGGAAGTTCAAACTTCAAAAACCTAACCTAGCAAGAAGAGTCTAGCAACAAGATGACGAAAATTATGATAAAAGTACTTTAATCCAATTGATACATACATTAAAACACCTTGAAACCACTAAATAATAGATAGCAATAACGTATTGATGATACATTAATGATTTAATTGAATTCTATCGTAAAATCGTGTTTTGTTCCTATCTCACAATGTTAAAATCCCGACAAGTTGTTCACTCTCTCTCACCTAGAGCGCGCTGATCAGGTCTTGGAGCTACTCCTCTATAACCATTCTAACCTGTGGTAGAGAATCACACCTACTTCTACTCAAACCAACCTAAAAACAAAGAATCTAACAAAAATTTTATATTTTGCCGTAAATATCAACCATATTCTCTCAACAGTTTTGATTTATACCGCAAAAGATACCATAAACTTTTAAAAGTCTTTATGAAAATGAAACTTAACCTAAAAGCTCTGAATTCATATACAGCCAAACTCCGTCCGGAAACTAGAGACACAGCCGGAAACTAGAGACTCAGCCTACACCCCTTTTTAACATGGGGAAGATACAATATTTCCACTCCGTCTATGACAGCCCCCTGCAATCAATGATATAAGGTTTAATATTTTATTATTGTAGTAAATCAACTGAAAAATATTGAATAACATTTAAAAAATAATTTATGATATGCCAATTTACATGTTTATTCATATTGATAAATGTTTGTTCTCTGTTGAAATGTTGCTACGAATGAATGATATAGATGGCATTGTAGGTTTTTGCCCGGATATTTCAATCAGCTCCCATTACAAAGCCTTCATTTTTGCGTTTCTGTTTGCTTTCAATAATGGTTGTTGCTTTCGTTGTTTTAAAATGAATCTTAATATAAATTAGAGTTTATATAATAAAGTTCTTTCCTCCGAGCAAATTCAAATTCGTAATATTGATGGGAATCTAAAAATAGAACTCTATATAGGCCTAATCTTATCTAGGTTCAATTTTTGAACTAAGTTCAATATTTGAACTAGGTTCAAACTGCGACTGAGCAACCTCGGTTGAACATTTTCAAGAAAGTACAAAAAGAAGTGAAAAGAGTAGCAGAATATTGATATGAGAAAGGAACAAGGAAAGTTAGAATGAAATGAAAGGCTAACGAAGCTAAATTTGTTGCAGGATGCCTTCAGTTTATTGGCGTACTCGAATCCGTGGAGGAGTCCAGTCGGTTGGCAATTGGATCCAGTACAAAGAGAGACTGTGTGCGCTGCTCTTAATTCAGCTATTCTAGGTAACTAATCAATCACAAATTGCGTCATTACTTTCAACATTAATAAAGCTTTATTGTTAATTTTATAGCTAACCGAGCTAGCCTTATAGCTAGCCGAGAAACACAAGACACGTCAAATCACATAAAAATGACAATTCGTGTAGATTAAAATTGTGTATAGCTAGCTTCAACTAAAATACACTATCATTATCAGTGAGTAAAACACACTACTACAGAGTACATGCCTACTCCAGTTTCATACATTATAATGACACAAGAATAATTTTCTTATCATTGAGCACCAATAAAACTATTCTAGACATAATTGAAATCAATTCTGGCCACTTATGACAGTATTGTGTGATTACTTATTTTAAACTGTAAGTGATAATCCATAGGTTCCAAGATCGTATGGACAAATATGGATTGTGAGTCACCAAGCTAGAAGCCTTGTAATGTGACCACTGAGTATCGTCGCTCCTACCTTGTCACTCAGCTTAGCACTTGTAGTGTGGATTAGCCTTAGAACATAACTCAATAATCGGATAGGGTGACTTCACTAACGTCATTGGCGACTGCTGATACTGTCGCAAGCGAATCATTGCACGTATAAACGCTCCTCAATTCTACGCAATTATTGTTCTTGATGTATTTATGTTGTCTAGAATCGAGTAATCTACCAAGAAGACCACCGTTGGAGGTGACAATGGCACATGCCAGAGAGTTGGTGAAACTGATGTCTCGGTCCGGGCTGGGCTCGTGTGCTTTTGCTTCGGTTGATGGCCTGCTACATCATTGAGTGAATAAGTAAATTTTCTCATTTTTCATAATATTTCTTTCATTGACTTTCAATTTAAAAAAAAATATGAATGATATTTATTGCATTTTAAGCCATTACATTATATTTAATCAGTTTTCAAGTTCGTGATTGAATAATCAGGTCGAATTGCCACTTGTTGCTATTTTAGGTATTTTAATTTGGCGGATGGCGAATAACTTTCTTTTCTATGGTAACGTGTGATATTCTGTTCAATTTTTTCACATAAATACTGTATGTAAGATGTAAAACATATTTAAAAAAGAAATATAACCTATTTGTCACCCTTTACCATAGAAGTGTTGAATGAATGACCTATAATAAGTTGATACTTTGAGCATAACATTTTAAATTTTCCTTTCATCCATTGTAAATCATAATTGTTGATATTGTTTTTGATGACCGAGTCCTGCGGCCAGTTGTACGATAATCCAATTGAATTAATCGCCGTAAAATTACATCATTGTTTAATTGTCAATTGTTTCGTTCGTTGTGCCCGTTAGATAATATCATTTTATAGCGGTTAAATTCAGTTGGATCCTCGTGCAACCAGCTGTCGAACTTCATGTGTTAAATTGATATCCTTTTTCCATATTACTGCTATATTTCTTCATTCACTTGTCTTTCCTTACATTTCTTTGTATATGTGCTTCTCAAATTGTGTACCGTATTATTTTGTCTCAGTTATTAACTTTGATTTGTTTGCAGCTGGTCTGGGTTTAATGCTGCTGCTGGAAATGTTAGAGACTTGCCAATCGTCTTAACCAGTGCCTCTCATATTATACAAAGAATTTGACCAAAACCAAATCATTGTTTTGGAAGAGCGTGTAAGGGAATGACAAGAACCGTTTTTCAGTTTTGATTTTTGTGATGCAGAGAATTACCATGTCTTATCTGAAATTTATCAATACAGTAATAATAATTATCTTGCGAGTATCTTATAAGAGCTCTTGGTTCAATTGAAAGATTAGATTCTAAATAACCGTTGAGATTTGCTATTATATATAATTAAAATTAAAATATAGTGTTGGAGTGAGGAATTAGCTGGAGCCTCATGTTTGTCAAATATATAACTGTGAAAGTGTATGTTAATGAGATTTAAGCATTTAAGAATATATAATAAATGTATAACTGTTGAGAAAAGTATTGGGAAAATAATATTTGAATCCGTATCACCGTATGTAAAAATGGCTCCAATAAAATTGGATTTGACATCGCGCTAGTTAGTTATTTAAGAAATTGATTGTCAGCTTCTGTGTGGTCAGAAGTTTTTCATTCTTAGCTTTTTGTGGTGATTGTGGTAGTGTATTCCAGTTCAAAGATGACAAGGCACGTGAAGCTCATTCAGAAGTGCGAAATGTTTCAAGTTGACGATTTGCTCACATTCTTTTCAATAAATTGTTCTATTCAGATGCATGTAGAATATTTATGAATTGGATTTGAGAATTGATACAATTTTGTAGTTTATTCCAATTTTTAACTGTATTATTAGAATAATCTAGTATGCAGCTATATCAATTTTCAGTCGTCATGAACACTATTTTGTTCTATTTATATCTACTTTCTTTGTGATTGTGATAGAATGCGGGAATGATGAGAGCATTGATTAATCGAATCCACTTTAGATTTCGTCTCAAAATGTAGTTTGAAACTGTAACTTAACCATAAATAATTAATCATAATCATGTGCACGGTTTGTGTGGGACGGTAGAGTGATTTCCATTGTCTTTTTGAAGCATGTAGTTTAAATTGCTATATTTGAAAATTGATCTAAATCTCTTTGAAAGCCGGTTACTTTTTTAAATAAAAATCAAACGGTCCATTTAAATTTATCGGATATTACATTTATTGATGATTCTTAGATGTTATTGTAAATAAGTAAATAGTTTTGCTCTTGTCCTTATTTCTAAGTTATAATAATGTTTATTAAGCGGACAGTGTTATATTTGACAAACAGATTCTTTATTTTGCTTAAAACAAGAAAGGGTTGAATTGTTTAATTTCAATAAATATTCAAAAATATTAATTTTTTAATTTAGTAGAATAATTTAATTTTGGAAATAAATGAAATTTTATTTACGTTGAGCGATTATTTCCCAATTCCTAGTATATTGTTTCTTGTATTAGTCAAGTAAGCCTTATATTATTATTCATAGCACATTTGCGATAATAACTCATTTTTAGTCCTCTTTCACACCAGTAGGGTCCGGGCCCGGATCGGATAAAAATGTTTTTAGTTATGAATAATATGGGTGTATTCAGACGCTTTAGTGTGAATATAACCATTTGGATTCATCAGTCATCCCGTACGATCCGGGCCCGCTCCGTACTGTTGTGAAAGATGCCTTATGCCTTATTTTTTGAATCAATATAGACTTGAATATTTAATTTAATAATAAGTGATTATTCAATAGAGAAAATATGCAGTATAACGTTGTGCTATAATAAATTAAGATGAAGTAAGTTACTTCAAGTGAACTTGGAACTGCAAATTCTTAAATTGAACAATATTTTTAAAAATATCCAATTACTCAAACCTATTTCGAACAACAAGCTATTTTTCGAATTGAAAACTATTGTCAGATTCATTTAATCTGGCGAATGGCGAGTAACTTTCATTAAATAGAAGAGATATTATTTCTTGACGTTGCTGATGACCGTATAGAGGCCGATGGCAAAAAAGTCTATCTAATGCCATCCACCAAATTAAATGAATATTACTATGCTTCTATTGAAATAATTTTTTCAATATGAAGTTCACAAGGGCACGTCTCACAGGCCTATTCTCATTTTCCTGATTAAACTGTTCAGGATACTACCGGTTCACGCTGAGAGAACACGAAGCACAATCATGTGGCAGCATGCAAAGACAACTTGAATAGTTAAGATTGTCTTTGATATACGTTTATCAATTTGTTTTATTTTATTCTCGTTAAGAACAAGAAATGTCCATTTACTGTGCGAGAATTGGAGCGAAAACGAAACAACAGCGTTTTTGTGAAGCAGTGAAAATAAGGAATAGTTATTGCTGTATTGATTTTCAAGTCCCTTTCAACCACCGCAAGAGTGCATCGCCATTCAAAATAAACCATACATTCTCCTGAAACAATACAAACAGAATTTGAAAAATGCTTATCTCGATCTTTAGAATTAAAAGTTTTTCGAACCGCTAGTTTGATTTTGTAAACGAAATAAATGCAAAAAATATGCCAGTTCATTCATGTTTGGTATTTTAGCGGGCAACAAAGTTGTCTAATTGGCCGCTAGGTAGCGCTGAGTGTCTTTGTAAAATACCGCAGCGCTTGAGGAATATTCAGTGAAGGCGTAAACACGAACTAACCTGTGCTGCGCTAGTCGAGAAGTCGAGTTTGAGTCGAGTGTTCGTTCAGTTCTTCGGTATCCAAACGATCTATGTTACAGCAGTTCTCTTTCTTGTTTTGGTAAACGCCGACGCTAGCTTTTCTCATTATAGTTTGATTATTCGAGGAGTTGAATCATTACGTGGGTTGTCAGATTGGCTTCTTACCGTGCTGATCTGTATTGTTTTTCCATAAAAACTGCACCATTTTTCCGATATTCATCCAAAACATAGAGAACCACCTAGCAAGTTCTCATGCTCTCTTGTTTGGTTAGCATTCTCTTGTGATTGTGCCGTATTAATATTTTGAAACCGCCACATAGCTTGCGTGAATACAACGTAAACAAAACTCGCTTGCTGTCAATAAAATCACCGCCGTTTGGGGAATGATGTGTGATTTTCAAGTGTGTTGTTGATAGAAAGTATTCAAGTTTTTGATATGCCTGCAGCTGAAGCAATGACAACTGACCAGAAAGAGCCGGATAAAGCACCAGTTGTAAATGGGACAGAGACTTTACCTCGTCCCTCTGGAAAACAGGTATGAAACAATAATGCTGATCACTGACCTGATTATTTTATTTCTAGTATATCCAGTGACGGCTGGTGAGAAAAAGTACGGTAGACTATTAGACGTGCTGAAGTGGAATATGAAGGTAGAAAACATGCATGTATGGAAAATAAAGAATCTCATCTCCACCAATAACGTTTAGACTCAGAAAAGAAAATATTCTAGATTCAGTCACAAAGTGAGGAGATTTGTTGTTAATCACTCAGTATTGGAGTACCTGACGAACTCCTTATTTTGATGAACCCCCCTTGTTTTATGAAGTCATAAGGAGTGAGGAGACTTCTTGAAAAATAAATCTATTTCAAGTAAGACATTTAAAAATGTATTGCTGGCCCTGAAAAGGGCCTTTGTGTTTCAACACTCGATGGAGATATCCACGAGCACTTAGTCAACTGTATTTGTGACTGTCATATTATTAAAAATAGTGAAAATCTTGACTAGTCATAGTGAAAATCTTGACTATGCGGAACAACACAAAATAGTAGGTAGCCTACTGATACAAAAAATATATAGGATAAACGTCGCAGCTAATGAGCCTTCTAGTAAAACTTGGAAGACAGAGCGCGCGTGTTTCAAAGTTCATTGGAATTGCTGTAGTTCTTTGAAAGGACTGAACTCCAATCTTTTCAGTTATCTTTTTGGCAAATGTGAAGGAAATTTTATCCTCTCTTCCTGGGTTGCTGCAGTTCCACTGTACCATTCACCAGCCGCCCCTGATGTATAGCTTTTGGTTGCTGGTACTCTGTAGTATCCAAACCTTATATTAGCTGAGTTTTCTGAGTAAAAGATACAGTTGAGACAGAATTTTAAAGTTCTGGAATGTTGGAATCCATTTATTTACAAAAGAAAAAATCACCGCTATTCTCTCACATGAATTCTATGAATAGAAAAACGTTTTTGCTTCAAGTTGTCGACAAGGGATGTCTACTACAATTAAAAATGATAAAGTGTTTAGTTTGTTTGATTAGTGAGACTTGATTATGATAGAAAGTTATACTAAGTTTGAGTTGTACTACCTACAAAGTGCCGGTACTCTACTGATTTCTGGCCCTAAATTCATCAGTGCCAATCTGGGTCACTTAATCGAACTGAAAATGATGATTCTATGAAAATAAACTTATGGTAGCGTAGTTTTTATGGCTCTTGAACTACCGGTACTGTACAAGCATTCATGGTTTTGAAGAAAGTAAAATTCTCTACATTGTTAGCCTATATGATTGAATGATTCTTGATGCTGATCTTGAGAGGAGCTAATGTTCCTCTGATGCAATGATTGTGAGAGTCTAATCCAGTTGATTGTCCCCAAACTCTATGAATTTGTATGTTTTGCTTGGTGATTCTAATTTTGTAGCCTGAATGGTGATTGGAAGGAGCTGGTGATGGAGTTGACAGAATACTGGCTTCAAGAGAGAAACCTGTATGGTATTTGTCTCTGAAAATCAGTCATGGGAGTGCAGTGCACACGTATTATTGAATGACTAAAAGAATTAAAGTAGAGATACTTTTTCCGCTTCTTTTTCTGTGAGAGTGATGCCTACATGAGCTCTATAGGCTTGTGCTGGGTAATGGAGATGATGAGAGATGACTACTTTTTGGCAGCCGGGGCCTGAAATAAATATAGAATGGAATGATGATTAATTCATCAGAAAACATCTTACTGTATAATTTGAAAACAATAACAAAAACATAAACTATGTTATATTTTATTTATTTAATACAAATTCACAACAAAAAGAGGATTACAGCTTGACGCCAAAACAAATTGAATTTGTTAATGTTATTGAAGAAAAATAAATTTTCTGATAAAATTACATTATGCAAAGCTTGACCGCATATGGAAGGGATTCAGGGATTTAGGAATGAACATATAGGACAAGACAAATTATTATTCATCAGAATATAATTAATTGGTCTGGTATTGTATTTTCTATTCCTAAAAAAGGATAAAATCAATACGGTAAATTATGAACCGAGAATTTGATTTAACTTGAAAATTGGCTGCATGAACTGTGTAGTGCTTGTTTTCTTTTTGCTAGGGATGATGCCCACATAAGCTCTAAGCTTGTGCATGGGTAATGGGAAGGATGATGATGAGAGATGAATGGACCTACAGATTTAGGTGGGCTCCGAACCACGGGAAGCGATTTTGAAGCTCATAAATGTTTGTATTTAGAGGAGCCGGTCACCGTTACAACGGGAGTGGTAGGCGCAGACTCTTATCTAATATTGGAGTGGTTCGTAGCCGAGGCGGCTAAGGCACTGATAAGTAGTCGGTATCACAAAGAATATCCATCTCTGCCACTTGGGATAACCGCTTCCCGTGTGTAGGCATAGAAAGAAATGAGACTCTTAATCTACCTTATAAGATCAAAGGCCGTGGCGAAGCGTGGTATACTTAGTTGTTCATCGCCGGGTATATTTCCTATAGGAAAAGGAAATATACCCGGCGATGACCGAATAAGTATACCACGCTTCGCCACTAATCAAAGGGTACAGCGGTACCGTTCAATACTTTGAAAAAATAAAGTCACGAAATGAATGAACCAAGGTTAAATTGAATGGGAAAAATGAAGTGAAATAAGTTTTAATTGAATTTTGTATTTGAGCAGTACTTGACTACTTGTGATCAGGAAAGAGAAAGTGGTAGGAAACAGGAAGGTTGGTAAAACAGGAGTTACCTCTTGAAGAAACCTCTCACGAAACCTTTGATAGAATGCTCAGTGTTCTTAAGAAGGCGCAGAATTGCTCTTGTTCTTAATAGCATAGACAAACTAGTAATAGATACTAGATAGGCCTACTATGTAACTTCTTGACTCATTTGAGGTAATTGGCTAATAGCAAGTTCCTACTTCCTAGTTCCTGACATGTTAGAAATGTGCATTTACATAACTCTTCCCGAAATTGAAAGTGGTTTGCGGTTTATAAATTTCAAAATTATAGTTACCACATACATCCTCTTCTGTGAGATATTTCCAAATTACACCAATAATCAGATGAATAAAGTAAAAACTATATGAAGATCAACTTAGTTCCAATACCGGTATTCAATCAATATTTGAGTCAGTAGTAATCTATAGGAAAATATTATTATATAGAAAATTTACACCTATTATGTACTAGTATTTATTACTATATGTTACACAAAACTTGTTTTCTATTTCTCAGTACACCTGTGCTGAGTATTTGGGTCTGGTTTAAATTTCAGGCAACTTGCACACTGGGTGTAAATTGAGATCTTGAACAAATTCATTATACGGCACTGATCTCCAATGAGTCTTATAAACCTGTATGATGCAATCATAATAACCGGTTCGCCTGTGATCTCACCAACTGGACCTGTATTGGAGAAAATTATCATCTCTGTATGATCTATAGCATACAATACATTACTGTTCTGCTCAGAATACCAAAACATAGTAGATAGTACAGTATAGAATTGTTTTCTTATAATTTTACAAGTTAGCTCTATGAGACCCATATTCCTTGAAACTATTTCTTTGAAATATTGGATGTGCAAAATTTAAAATTATAGTAGCAGAAAAAATCCATTCATTAAGTTTCTTGAATATTATTATTTGTTTCTATTATAATAGTATAAATACTACCATAACTAATAATATGTGGATAAATAATAAATAAACACTCTGGCTTGGACTGAGGAAGGGGGTGCAGCCTCCGAAATATTTAGTTACAAACTTATGTAAGTTTTCTATATGTTTTTCGTGTATAGGCTAAACTCTGTTTTCTGTCAGTACTCAGTCCTCAGTTTAATAATAAACGTATAAAAGTAGTGTGTAAAAATAATACGGTATATCTTTATGAATGTATGAAAATTTGAAATTTATTTCTATTATACCGTATAATATACATTATACATGTATACAGTGTATATAATTAACTTCTCCATTCCTCATTGGAACTTCTTGAATTTGAATTTATCAACTGAAATACTATTGAATAGTAGATGAAATCTTTTGTATCTAGTGGAACGGTCGTTCCACCACCCGTCCCCCCCGTGATACGAATGAAAGACCGGGACCACTATATTATTCTGTAACGAACTTCCCTTTGATGTTCGCATGCCGCCATCTCAATTTACGCGGAAGGTAGTGAAAATTTTAAAATGTTGTAATGACATTATTTTCTTAGATTTTTGAGCGCTTTCATTTAAGATCAGAACGAACTTTCTACGATATAAATTCGCAAAGATACTATATACGGGTATTTTGTCATTTTACTAATTTTGGGATTTTTCAATTTTTTTCAACTTTGAGCACTTGATGTGAAAAATCTGTAATGAGTTGAGATTTCGGACTACCAAAAGCGATTGAAGACATGTTTAAACTATTTACATTTAAAATTTAGAAAGTGGTAGGAAACAGGAAGGTTGGTAAAACATGAGTTACCTCTTGAAGAAACCTCTCACGAAACCTTTGACAGAATGCTCAGTGTTCTTAAGAAGGCGCAGAATTGCTCTTGTTCTTAATAGCATACGAGATACTAGATAGGCCTACTTTGTAACTTCTTGATTCATTTGAGGTAATTGGCTAATAGCAATTTCCTACTTCCTAGTTCCTGTCAAGTTAGAAATGTGCATTTACATAACTCTTCCCAAAATTGAAAGTGGTTTGCGGTTATAAATTTCAAAATTATAGTTACCACATACATCCTCCTCTTTATGATATTTCCAAATTACACCAATAATCAGATGAATAAAGTAAAAACTATATGAAGATCAACTTGGTTCTAATACCGGTATTCAGTCAATATTTGAGTCAGTAGTAATATATAGGAAAATATTATCATATAGAAAATTAAAACCTATTATGTACTAGTATTTATTACTATATGTTACACAAAACTTGTTTTCTATTTCTCAGTACACCTGTGCTGAGTATTTGGGTCTGGTTTAAATTTCAGGCAACACTGGGTGTAAATTGAGATCTTGAACAAATTCATTATACGGCACTGATCTCCAATGAGTCTTATAAACCTGTATGATGCAATCATAATAACCGGTTCGCCTGTGATCTCACCAACTGGACCTGTATTGGAGAAAATTATCATCTCTGTATGATCTATAACATACAATACATTACTGTTCTGCTCAGAATACCAAAACATAGTAGATAGTACAGTATAGAATTGTTTTCTTATAATTTTACAAGTTAGCTCTATGAGACCCATATTCCTTGAAAATATTTCTTTGAAATATTTTATGTGCAAAATCTAAAATTATAGTAGCAGAAGTTTCCATTCATGAAGTTTCTTGAATATTATTATTTGTTTCTATTATAATAGCATAAATACTACCATAACTAATAATATGGGGATAAATGATAAATAAACACTCTGGCTTGGACCGAGGAAGGGGGTGCAGCCTCCGAAATATTTAGTTACAAACTTATGTAAGTTTTTTATATGTTTTTCGTGTATAGGCTAATCTCTGTTTTCTGTCAGTACTCAGTCCTCAGTTTAATAATAAACGTATAAAAATAGTGCGTAACAAAAATACGGTATATCTTTATGAATGTATGAAAATTTGAAGTTTATATCTATTATACCGTATAATATACATTATACATGTATACAGTGTATATAATTAACTTCTCCACTCCGACCTCATTGGAACTTCTTGAATTTGAATTTATCAACTGAAATACTATTGAATAGTAGATGAAATCTTTTGTATCTAGTGGAACGGTCGTTCCACCACCCGTCCCCCCCGTGATACGAATGAAAGACCGGGACCACTATATTATTCTGTAACGAACTTCCCTTTGATGTTCGCATGCCGCCATCTCAATTTACGCGGAAGGTAGTGAAAATTTTAAAATGTTGTAATGACATTATTTTCTTAGATTTTTGAGCGCTTTCATTTAAGATCAGAACGAACTTTCTACGATATAAATTCGCAAAGATACTATATACGGGTATTTTGTCATTTTACTAACTTTGGGATTTTTCAATTTTTTCAACTTTGAGCACTTGATGTGAAAAATCTGTAATGAGTTGAGATTTCGGACTACCAAAAGCGATTGAAGACATGTTTAAACTATTTACATTTAAAATTTCAAATCATTTAATGCCCGATTAAGCTCTGTAGCTCTGTCCGAATAAAATTTAAAGTTGCAATTTGAAGTTAGAATTTGAAGCTTTTTTCGAATGTAAACCGGGCCACCCAGGAACATGGCCTAGACACTCGAAATGTGACGTCACGGCTAAGAGGCCTACCACTCCACTATACTGTTCATAAACAGCCACTGATCACAACCAAGTTTGAATATTTAAATTTTTATTATTTAAAATAAATAAATACCAAAAGGTAATTGTGCAGTTGAAATAAACTCGAGACGAGAAAAACCAAACACGAATTCCAATTTTAATGCAGGGATGAGTTGTAAACATGAGTTGTTATGGACACGATGTGATGACGTCAGCTGCACGTTTAAATTCAGTGTCTAGCTAGACCATGTTCCTAGGTGGCCCTGATGTAAATGTCGCGATCCTAGCGGTTAAATACTAAAAGTTTCACACTGTTGCCACCGCCAAATTCGACCTTTTCAGTAAAATTGTCATCAAAAATAGGGTCTACCTTGTATGAAATGGGATAGTCGGGGTTTTTTTTTTTAGTAATGTTTATGGTAGTCCTGGGATGCTAAATCCAAGTTTTAGACCTAGGCAAACTACCAGTTCATCTCCAAAAATCGTACAAAATGGCGGAATTTTGCACTTTTTTATTTTTGGCTAATTTTCACCCTGAAGAATCTGTTTTCATAGAGGACATTGTGCATATTTCTTAAAGTATATCAAATTACCTTCAATTTGAGACCAAATTTATCATTTTTAGTTTCAACTGTTTGCGAGATACAGCTCTTCAAAGTGCATAAAATTAACGAGAATTTACCTTTTTTCAATTTTCGCAAATTTGACCCTGAAGAATCACTTTTTCATATAGGACATTCAACATAGGGTTGAAAGTAAATTTAAATACATACAATTTGATACCTGATTGGTTATTGTAGGCCCAACCGTTTGCGAAATACAGCTCTTCAAAGTTCATCAAATTATCGTAATTTTTCACTTGTTTTTAAATTTAATCAATTTTGACCGTGAAGCATCACTTTTCGAATGTGACTTCCAGCAAAGTTTTGAAAGATAATTTAAGAATCTACAATTTGAGACCAAATAGATTATTGTAGACCCAATAGTTTGCGAGATTTAGGCCTTCAAAGTTTATCAAATTGTTGAATTTTTCCACTTTTTCTACATTTCTTCAATTATGATCCTGAAGAATCATTTTCCATATAGAACATTCAACATAGTTTTGGAAGTTGATTCAATTACCTACAATTTGAGACCAAATTTGTTATTGTAGGCTCAACCGTTTGCGAAATACAGCTCTTCAAAGTTCATTGAATTATTGTAATTTTTCATTTGTTTTTGAATTTTGACCGTGAAGTATCACTTCTCTCATATATGACATCCAACATATTTCTTAAAGTATATTAAAATACCTACAATTTGAGAATTAATTGGTCATTGAGGGCCTAATAGTTTGGAAGATATAGGCCTTCAAGTAGATTAGTAGAAGTCTATTCAGATTTAAAATTTCAAATCATTCAATGTCCGATTAAGCTCTGTAGCTCTGCCCGAATAATAATTAAAGTTGCAATATTTGGAATTTGAAGTTTTAAAGAATGTAAATGTCGCGTCAATTCAACAATTTTAGCAATTAAAAGAAATAAAACTCTGACAGGAAATAGAAAAATTGAATCGTTCATTTTAGAATCATTAATGGGGAAAATTTGAGAATTTTGTTCCTGGAATGTATAATAATGGTGTTGGGCAAATTTTTACAAGGATTTCATTGTTCGATTACAAAATATTTTTTTCATCAAAAGTGGTCATGTGACCTATCGTAATGTGTTAAAATTTCAATCTAAATTCAAAATCTCAATCTTATTTAACAAACTTTGTGGATAACTGCTTATACATGAATTAATGTTGCTACAATGATATGTCGTTAAAGTCTGGATAGTAAATGATAACGTGTGGGGCAACAGACACAGTCACAACGTCTTGTTTGTTCATTCAGTATTAACCATAACTGGCTCACTTATAGCTAGAATAATTTTTGTAGCACCCAAATAGTGAGGATAAAATATCTTTTATCAAATATCATTGGATTTCACTGTTTAAAAAAATTAACTCTCTCCGCATCCATTATTTTTGGAGTGTTATACCTCTATAACAAGAATGTGGTTAAAAAAGGCTGATATCTCAAAAAAATTCTTCAAAAAGCATTGTCACCGTCCCTACCCCGACCTATTGAAAACGCTGGTGGAACTAAAGTTTGTACTTAAAGAAAAATCCAAAATTTTGAGAAGCTTTCAGTAAGAAAATGTTTGATGTAGTTTAAGAAACCCGTCCTCTGCAATATACATTTATATACAATATAATAAGTATGTGTAGCCAACCCAAACAAAATGAAAACTCTGTTCTGGAAGCCATTGACATTGAAGAAAATTTGGAAGAAATTTTGGGGAGGGCGAGGGCGGCTCAATAATTTAGGAAGTTCATAAAACTTGTTAGCTCACAACACTGAGAGTATGATTCCTGAAAGTTTAGCATATTTCTAATTCGTGATTTTAAGTGGGTGAGATTGAGCGCCCTCGCCTCCCCAAAATTTCTTCCAAATTTTTTTCTTCAATGTCAATGGCTTCCAGAACAGAGTTTTCATTTTTTGTTTGGGTTGGCTACATAATTATTATATCGTATGTATAAATGTATATTGCAGAGGGAGACGGGTTTCTTATTTAGGCTATATCAAACATTTTCTTACTGAAAGCTTATAAAATTTTTTGGATTTTTTCTTTGGTACACAAATTTTAGTTTCACACCAGTTTTCAATAGGGTCGGGGTAGACAGTGATTTAATCTTTTGGAGAATTTTTTGAGAGGATTTTGAATTGTATGATATTAATCAGTTTTCAATCCTGGTGCCTTTGCAAAATGAACCACCTGTAATAATACCAACATAATTTATATTAAATATACACTAAAACCACAAATGAATAATATTGTTCAACTACAGTAACTCGACAAATATCTTCATGGAGATATCTGTCGGTAGAGAGATTTTATAGATAAACTGCTCCTAAAAATACAGTAACATTCATTTGTGTCGAACTTCAACAATTGTATTCTAAGCGATTGTTAATTGAAGTGCATAGGGTTCCAAGTTGCCCTGGAAGCGAGTTAACATTAAGCTGAACTGTGTTCATCTGCTCAATTCTCATCCCATCACCAAGAGCAGCAGTAAAGCGTCGTTGGATTAATTTAAGGCATCTATAAATGTTAATAAGAAGACCGTTGTTAGAAAATGGACACCTAACAAGGGAATGTCGTTGGAATATTGTAGTGCTCCATAACGCAATTCATTTGGGGCCGAAAATCATAAATGGGGGCTCTTATTGTGGATGTGGGTATTGTTATGTTTGATCATTTACAGTGATTGAAGGAGCCAGTCTCAGATTTGTGGAGGGTGCAAGAGCTTGGGGTAGAATTTTCAACTCTAGTACGGATAGGTGGAGTATAATAGAGCTGAATTAATCATATTAGGCTACCCTATGTGGCCTGGAGGGTAATAGTGTTTCATAAATGGCTTTGAAAGCGTTTTGCTTCGAACTATACATCATGGGAAGTTGATAGGAATTATTCATCGTTTAACTTACCTGACAAAACCACTCTGGATGTTATTTCACATTTTAGTTCCCAGACTTCAATAGCTGTAGAATTTTAGAGTACCTATGCTTGTTTTCTATAAAGATTTTAGTTTCATATTCTTAATTGGCTATTCCAGTCTACTCTACTATTTTAGTAAAGTTGTAATGCAAAAATTGTTTAGTAATATTCATTTAATTTGGCGAATGGCATTAGAAAGATAGGTAGAGAGATCATCGATCATCAGCAACGTCAAGAAATAATATCTCTCTATATATCTACCAATCTAATGCCATCCGCCAACTTAAATGAATATTACTATATGTATTGTAACGTATTTTAGTGAACTGTCAAATTATTTGTGAGAATTCTCTTTTTGTGAACCCTGTCAAAAATCATCATTTTTTTTAACAGATATAAAAATAAAAGATAAATATGGTAACGTTTTTCATAATCAGAGCATTAACTAAACCTAAAGATATTGTTATTGAGTATAGTTTCAGTAATGAATTAATAAATAAAATTGTAAGATTTTCAGAAAATCAATCAAATGTATGAAGCTGCTAAATTCTATCATGATCGAACTAATTCTTCGAATCCCCCAAGTAATTTTGTAGCGTACATTATTTTAGTCACAAGCTGAAGATTGTTCTCAGTGACTCCAAAAAGATTCATTGAATTTAACAGTTTTGTTATTATTTATTGCAGTTCAACTTCCTCCCAACTATCTACTAACTTATAGTATAGCATTAGGTATGATGAATGGGGGACTCCTTCCATCCATTCATTACAATCTGTATGAATGGTTTCACTCGGGGTCACGTGTTATTCTAATGGCCATTCATGTTGATCCTTGCGGATGTGTAATTTCCGTTTGTCATTTCGCTCCACATACTCAATTAGATCACCTTATTACGAATAATAAATCAATTTCTAATTTACTCTTTTGAATTGTGTTAGCCTACTTGAATATTGTTTTCCATTGTTCATCCATGTGACATTTCAATTTGTTATGAAATGAAAACATGTTGAAGAACTTCAAAATACTGTAATGATTAATATTCCATTATTCCATTGATATATTTCATGTCAGTGGTTTATTGAGAGCTTTCTACCGTTTCTTCTCCCAAATTTATTCCTATTATTTTTCATAGAAATGTTGAGTTATGAAGGATGAGTTCTAAGTGATGGATAATGAATTTGTTGACATCTATTGAAAACTCAATCAATGTTGTAATAATTCTAAATGTTGTGATGTAATGGGTAACTTTGTGATGGTCAATTGGATAATTTTGTTATATGGCACCTACATTGAAAATGAATTACCTCATTACAACTTTCTACAATTGTACATCACTAATGATATCGCTGTACCATAGTGGATGAATTCCTATACAATTTTAATTTGAACATTTAATTGTAATTTGTAAAAGTTTGTAATGAGGTGACTCATTGTTAGTCCAGATGCCTTAGCAAAATTAAGCAATAATCAAATATATAAAACTAGTTTATTTCTGGTATAGTTGGTTATCACACTCAATCCCACTTGGAACTGTCAAAACCGTCAAATATTTCATTATGGTGCCTGTGTAGTTTCAAATTGTGTCAAATCTCAATTGGTTGTTCTCTGCTTATTTTGTAAACATTTACTAAGTGGAAGTACCTTGAAAGTATGGCCTACATCCGGTGTGAATCATGTCGATTGTAGGAACAATTTGTTTACTATTAACAGCTTGAGAGCGTTTTCTAGTATTTGCATGCAATGATAAGTCCTTGATTTGGAGATCCATCCTACAGACTTGTAATTTACTATTTCTCGGAGTTCTCAGGGTCTACATTATTTGACTCCACATTTCAACGTAGAATGTAGAAGAAGCATAACTTAATTGACAACTCCATTTTCAAGTAAAGTTTCTCATATCGTTCTTGAAAAAAATGTTACAATTTTCATGTCATTCATAGAACCTCAGAGTGTTCTGCATGTAGATTCAAATAGCTATTGGTGATTTTGTGCAATATTGTAGCCGGAAGTAACTCTCCAGGCGTGAAAAGATTTTGAAATTCATTGTTACAAATTCATGTCTTTTTTCGAAATCCTTGTGATGTCAGATGTTGGTTGTCTGTCAGTCATACAATAATTGTAAATCCGATTTATTATTTTAAACTTGAACATCGTGCTCTACATAAGAAAAACATTCAATCATATAACCAGCCGTGGCGAAGCGTGGTATGTTTATTTGGTCATCGCCGGGTATATTTCCTATAGGCCAAATAAGCATACCACGCTTCGCCACTGAACCAGATTCATTCAATTTGACGATTGGCATTGGATGGATAGATAGAGATAGATAGAGAGATGTTATTTCTTTGCCATCGTACTCTACGGTCATCAGCAACGCCAAGAAGTAATATATCTCTATCTATCTATCTAATACCAAGCATCAAATGAAATGAATCTGATTATACGTTGTACTGTCTTTCTAAATTATTTTGATACAAATATACTGTATAATAATTATTATGGTATTTCCCGGATGTGTTTTTATTCTAATTAAGTTGATTAAATTTTCTATTTTGAGTTTATGAGTAATTAAATGCAACGTATTTTCACTTTGAAAAGTAACACTTTATGATTTCTTTTTTGAGAATAGCTTCTTTGAAATAGCCACTACATATTGTGAAATCAATCCGAAGCAGAGATTCTATTTTACATATAGCCTACCTTTTAATAATATAGGTCAATTGTAGCCTATCGAATTTTCCAGTTTTTTATTGTGGTTGTGGCGGTCAAAATTGTTGTCGTATTAGTGATGTAGTGCTGTTGTGAACACTTGATGCTACCACTTTGCGTGGATAAGATCAGTGGATAATGACTCCACAGTGAATTAGCTATGCTTATTAGGGTCAAGGAACTATTAAATTTAAAGCCTTGCTGGTTGCGCGTTTACCAATTCTGAACACTCTAGTGTGGTGATGTTTTCACAACTCGTCAGCTATTCCAAAATAACAGAATTGAATGTTTTACATTGTATGAAGGTTTTACTTTATATTTACTTCACTGTATTTACGAACTCTGTATTTACTTTATTCATTCTAGTATTTAGTATTATGAATTAGTAGTGGTAGTTGTAGTAGTATTATATTTTAATAGTATCAGTGTTTCAATAGCATATATTTCTATTCTTCATTTTTTTCTCTTCAACAGATAACTTGATTAGCCTATTTTAATCTCAATGGCCAAAAGTGTGTTTCAATAAATCTATATTTCAATTATTTTTGAATTACTTTTTATGAGCCTGTACCTTGTACGCATGCATAGATACTTGGATAGAATTCAAGTCTTAGAAACTCATTATTATTTTTCAAGTTCTGTAGTATGGACCAAGAACCAAGGTTCTAGGGGCCGTATTTATGAACGTTCCTTGAGGGTTCCTTTCCGAAAGGGACTCTTGAAAAGCGTTTCATGAATGAAATCAGCTGATTTTTCATTCATGAAACGCTTTTCAAGGCACCCTTTCGGAAAGGAACCCTCAAGGAACGTTCATAAATACGGCGCCAGTACTCTAGAATCAAGGTAGCCTAATTAGAATACTATGCTATAAATGTATTCTAATCACCTTGACTAAGTCCACTGATAAATATACTGTAATCAGTTTTCTTGAATAAAAGGACTCTATAGTTTTAAAAGGATTATAATTTGATTACTATAATTGGATTATTATATTTTAATGACGATATTCAACCATATACATGTCAGTATCAGTGTATGTAAGTGTTTGCTCATTTGTATGCAGTGTTTATTGATGTATGTCATGTTGAATAAATAAAAATCTATTCTATTCTAATTGATAAAATGATTCTGTCTAGTTCAATTGAGTTTGTTGTTTTTTTCCAACATTATTGTTTCCATTTTTCAGGTAATTTGAACGTCATTCAATTTCAAGTCACTTTACTTTCTGTAGAAGTAGAGTGACTGAAGAATATTCGGATTTCTTCTTCTAGTGATAATGTAAGTAAATAGTATAATTTTATACTCTTTCAGAAAAGTATTTCAATATTATAATCAAATTAAATCATCTTTTTATATGGAACTAACAACCAAGAAGTTTCTGGTGTTTGAATTTTTTCATGTCTTTATAATTCACAGAAGGTATAGTTGAATGTGACTTGCAGGGAATTTTTGTAGGTTTTTAGTACGGTTGTTTTTCGAGTGAAGGTCCGAAATAAACATTCTTTCCTGTTCCTTTCTCTCTTCGGAAACGACGGTGCGTCCCAATCTGAGACCACAAAGCCTGATTGACCGCCCAGTCATTTTTTTTCTGAAATGATCGTGACGTCCGTAATTTCGGCTCAGACCGCAGTACTGTAATAGCTTTTGGACGTCTGTATTGACGGGAACCATGATAATTGTGGGAGAAAGGGTCTAACGGGCAAGTACTGTACTAGACAGTCCAGTAGACTAAAGCAGTGAGAGAGATTGTGGGTGAGTGTGGGATGTTTTGAAGAAGAATTGAAAGAAGAGAGAGAGAGAAGTAACGGTAGATTACATTGTTGTGGTGATGAAATCGATTAGTTGCTGCATGATATGACGGAAAAATCGAAGATGCCATTCCCTTCCATCATTATATTTCACTGTTTTGAAAACACCCATCTGTTTTATTTCAACTTGGAAATAATTTCTGAGGGCATATTTATGTAACATACTTTGTGGGCTTAAAATTACACTGCCTGAGGAATAGTTATGCAAACTTTGATCAAGTTTCGTTGCCTAAATGGCAGCTGAAGTCTGATGCTTCAAATTTCAAGCACTTTGACAAGCATGCAATCTGACAACTCTGTTGTTGAAAATCTGACAGTCTCACGCTTGTGGGAAGTTTGTCGAAGTTGGCCAATAACTGGCATCATTGTTGGGACTAGAAGCATGTAAATTGTAAATGTTTCTGTATTGTTTGATTGTCAGTGAATCAAGCTTTTTCAACTAACCTGCGGTAAAATACTACTTCAAAAACTAACGATTTGAGATTTTATAGGAAATAAAATCTTTGACAAGAGAAGAATCACAGAGATCAGAAAATGTAATAAATAATGAACAAATCATTACAGTAGATAGAAACAAAAGGCCATCAGAATAGAAATGCTTTTCTCTGCTTTATTTCAAAAGAAGTACAGTACGTTCCTTTGAATCAGCAGTAACCCGTGGCGAAGCGTGGTATACTTATTTGGTCATCGCCGGGTATATTTCCTATAGGACGAAATAAGTATACCACGCTACGCCACTAGCAGTAACATTTTAATAGATAAGAATTCAATTAGCACTAAATAGGTAAATAAGTTTGAAAGCTCTCAAGTTAATAAATGAGAACTATTTGACAAAATGAAGCAAAAGTAAAGTATTACAAATTTATTATAAAATCTTTAACTTCAATGAGAGATAAGATTTCGTTCCGAGAACTGAGTCACTCAATGTAGGTTGTGTGTTGCATGTACAGAATTATGCATTCCATTCACAAAACTACATTTGGATTCACCAATTGTAGCGCTTGATATCAAACGATGCCGCTTCCTATTGTAGCCATGAATGAAACGGTGAAACTAGTCATTTTTCAATTCTTAATAAGTCCACTCCTATTACCATATATTTTCGATTATGCATGTGGCTTCCATCACGCATCGTGCGTCAATTGATTGTTAGGTGGACATGAAAGGTCAATGAAATGCGGTCAGTTGACGCAAAAGCTCGGAAAAATATCATTCCAATTTATTCACACAGGGCTTTATTTTATTCATTTGAAGGAAGGTGCCTAGAAACGATGCTTGTTTAGCTTATAGTTTATGTTAGGTTTCACCAAACAAGATCAATTTTGATCCAGGATCAGAAAAATGCTAATCAAAAGGGATCAGCTGATTCAAAATAGTTGATCCCGGTTCGTGCAACCCAAGGGAATGAATGATAATAAAATTGTGATACTCTAGTGCTGGATTGCAACAACCGGGATCAACTATTTTGAAACAGCTAATTACCTACTTTACATTGTGCTGAGCCTTCATTGAAATTGATCTCGTTTGGTGCAAACCAGCATAGCTGTTCGAAAAAATCTTGAAACCCCATTTGCAACCTCCATTTTTGGGGTTCTTTTAGTTTGATCTAAATCAAGAATTACCATGGTGAATCATCACCATATTAATGTATGAATCATACCACCAATATTCGATCATTAATATTATCAGATCATTTAATTTTAAACAGATGCCTGTTTTATAAAATTTTAGAACTCCTAGGAGAAAAGGCGGATACACAACACAAGAATAGCAGGACATAGTGTGCGAGAATACCCCCTCTCTCCCCATAAATCTAGTGTAGGGCCTTTTTCCTCTATAGGAGGACATCGAAACTCCTTTGAAACAACCTCTTGGCTTTTCCAGATCAAGATTTACTGTGATAGGATTACTGAAAATTATAGAGACAATTTTTAACTTGATATAGTATTTGGAATTGGATCTTTTCAGGTCAAGAATTACGTACCGTATTACCATGGTTGACTGAAATTAATATAATATTCAATAATGATTTTCTCAATATGAAACTACATAGGTGGGTGTGAACTTGGGTTTTGGGCTCGAAAGACGTTTTCTGTCTAGTTTCGTCGTCATTTTCAGAACATTCTGATTTTCTCGTTGACATAGACAGATCTTGCTGTCGTGTTCAACCACACTCATAACCTCAGTTTACCTATTATTCTATAACGCTTTCAATGTTTATGTGCTACTGACACGAGGAAAATCATCTTTGAAGGAAAACACGAGAAGGGCGTTTTAAATTCGCATCAATTTCAGCGCTATTGTGACAAGCTTTTACCAAATAAAAGCTCTTATCATATTACCCACACACAACCAAACACATTATTTAGTTGGAGCCCTTTGCAGTGGCCTGTCACTGGGAGAATCCCGCCAACATTGAACATTGGCTAATGGGGTTTGCGCATACGCAGTGACCTGCTTTTTAGGCTTCAAGATCGGTAGCTACGCAAGGGGAAGGGGGAATCGTGTGTGTGTTGGTGTGAAACTGCTACTACTGCTTTCCCAGCTTTCCCTTTCAACTTTGATCAGTGGTTGGTGGAATCCTTGAGAACAAATTTTCTTCCTAAATTAGTCTAACCATGAACACCCTCGTTCTAATCTGCTTCTTTATGGAGTCTATTATTATTACTACAACAGTTTGAAAGTAAATTGTTCTTCTTCTCTGTTTCCTTAACAATGATGAGAAGGGAATTTCACTTTAAGTGTTGTCTTAATTGGAATATATTGTTACTGGAATTCGTCTGCAATTTGTTATGTTGAATTTATGTTGAGAACAACTGGACTGGACATGATCATTAAAGTTTAGTTTCAATCCACGAAAGCCTCAAAGCATTACTCTTGTAGCAGAACCGGTAGGTTTATCCTTGTATACTTGATTTCACGTGTAAGCATTTTGTAAACTCGAACTCAATGAATGATACCGTAATGCAATGCATCAATCACAGTAGATGGTAGTTATGAAACACAAAGGGTGATAGTACATGAAACATAATAAAACGATCTTGGAATTGTAAGAAGAATTGTAAGAATCTTATTTCAATAATGAATTGCAATAAAAACATTGCTTCTCTAAATTTTAAGGTCCAGCCTCTATAATATCATGATTGTAAGTACACAGATTTCATCGATGGTTTGCATAATAAGTAGTGATTACAGTACTGTAAATTTGTCAATTCATTGAAAATAATCAACAGTTTTAAAGAAAAATATTTTGAATAATATAAATAAAATAGGAGAAGTGTGGGTTTAATTTTTCCCTGTGTGACATTGTTTCTTCAAATGCTAAAAATCTCTATTTGTGTTTGAGGCTTCGAATTAACTGTATTGTTGAAAGATGTACACGTGTATTGACATAATCACTATCTACCTTTTAAAGAATCTCTCACCCACACTCCCCAAACTAAACCCGAATATTTTTTGATGCAATGTCTCACCTAATGGAACACCCGAATAGAATAATTGTATCTTCACTCTTCACTATTCGTTCATCAAGAAAGCTTTAAACTTTTTTCCAACCCTTGATTAAAGAGTTCGAGTAGGAATCAAACTTATCTGAATCTGACAGCCTACAATAGAGAAACTACGTCATTTCATCCTTGAATGCACGAATAGTATTTTATTGAACACGATTATGGCAACTCAATTACTTTCTTGAACTGGTTCTGATCAATCTAGTACAGTACTCTGTACTTACTTCAACCTGTGTAGCTTGTTAGCAGTATTGTTATATTTTTTGCTCGTAGTTAGAAACATCCATGCTATACCTATATCTATACCCACCAATGCTATAACTACTCCAAATAAAACACCACTGTACCCTGTACCTCCTACTGTACCTTATTATTGTTAATTTAGGGTACAGAGTATTTGAAACCACTTTCCAACTTTCTCCGTGTCAGAAGCAGATCGTTTTCTGCGAAAATTGCAAGTGGTGAATCCTTGGCGATGGTATCACTGATGATGGACAAACCTCGTTTCCAGTTTCTTCTGCTTTGAAGCCCGATGACCTGTAACCGAATCTGTGGTGAACCCGAACTTGACCTCTGTTTCCTTTCTCTTTTCCGAAGATTTGTATCTTTACACGTGATTTATTCAAAGTCTTTCTCTGTTCAAGCTTTCGTGTGAAGATGAAAAAGCTTGGTTTCCAATAATATTTCTGTTTGTATTTTGCTGCTTAATTTTACATTATTTGAACCATTAACAAAATATAACCGAAAGTACTTCGGATTGATTTAAGAATGATCATCAGACATCAGTTTAATATAGAGTATTGGCATTACATGGAAGTTGAACGTATTCAAGCACGATGTAATCAGCTTGTATAATAGGTTACATGTATGATAGATGAAATTCTACAAACAAGCTCAAAAATCATGAGACGTTAAAAACATTTCAATAGGCCTATTCCTTTTCGTATAGCCTACTAAGTTTGCTAATGTTCTTTAAAAAATATATTGTTGCCTTCAAGAGTAATTCTATCAAAATTGTATAGGGGTATTTTTTCGAATGAGAGGTTCTTGGATCGTATGTTGATAATTGTTGAAATAGAATTGTGTCACGATTTTAGGGAAAAGTGTCCCGATAACGTTAAGCAGAATGTAAGAGTAAATAGTAATGCGTCTCCCGTTTTCTCAATGAGTGATGCTGGGGTGTATAGTAGGGGAGTGAAGGAGGTGGACTTAATCATCTGAGTTTAGATTAATGTCATATTTCAGGATTTTGTTATAATATTGTTAGTGGCGAAGCGTGGTATACTTTTTTGGTATCCTATAGGAAATATACCCGGCGATGACCAAATAAGTATACCACGCTTCACCACGGAATATTGTCTTGATTTGTGTCAATCAATGAATGAATAAATATTTCAATTTTCTGTTTGATTCCATTGGAAAATATTTTTCACTGTATTGTAAAATGTTGTTTTGGGAAATAATGTTGAACACTTGTATATTCTCCTCTCTCCTCTCATTCTAAAAACAAAAAGCGTGATTGTGAAGTGAATATAGGTCAGGCCAGGATATTTTTTTTTGCTGTGATGGGGGTCAATTACCATATTTCGCTCAATTAGTTTGTTTCCTGTATATAATGCAACCTTGCCTTATTTCCGCCTATCAAAATAAATAGGTCATTGCTCGCTCCTGTTTGTTCGCTACTGCGGATCGATTTGCCTCCTGTCATGGTTATTTCATCGTTCTGTTATACTGTATATGTGTTGAAATATTGCATAATTTGATAATTGCTGGTCAGTTTTATGATGACGATGATGAGCTAGTTCCAGGTCTGTTTTTTGTCCTTTTGTGGTAAAATTTTCAAAACGGAAAACATATTGTCCAGAGTATTGCGCAGTTTTGTTAAAGTTGATGAGGCAGTTGAAATTGTAACACTTGAAATTTTCACAATAATGAACAAATTTTGAATAAACTGTTTTTCAATTAATTTTTTTTATTCTCAATTGAATAGAACTACTTGTAACTCTACGTTTATGCTCTTGTGTATGGTCTCATGGTTTGTGGTGTAAATTATTTATATAAATCAATGAATTTTCTATGATTTGTTCTTAAAAATGAATCATTCAGCGGCATTGTAGCATTTTTCATCGTTAATAGAAAGTTTTTCAAGATTAATCAAATTGCAAACCAATATTTAATGCAAAAATAGTGGTTTGATGATATTCTAATGGTTTTTTTTATAAGTGAATGAATAACTATTGGATGTTGAATACATGTTGTTAAGCAGTGGTGAATGCAAGATATTGTTGCCAGTATGTACCCATTTCAGTGCCTGTATACCTAACTATAGGTACCTATTTAAAGTGTTGCTATTAAGCGTGTTTAAGCGTAAAATGCCTAATGCAGCTCTTGAATGGGCCTTGACTTATTGAAGTGAACCTTGTATTGTGAAAGCCATCCTGCACTCATAATACT
Source organism: Laodelphax striatellus (assembly GCA_017141395.1). Taxonomy (NCBI): domain Eukaryota; kingdom Metazoa; phylum Arthropoda; class Insecta; order Hemiptera; family Delphacidae; genus Laodelphax; species Laodelphax striatellus. The sequence continues at coordinate 6,708,279 of CM029530.1, forward strand.
TGAGCTGCATTTTTGCATTTTAAATGCACTTGATAACATTATTTACTAGCCATGTCATTGCCGAACCAATGTTGACGAGAGAAGTCCGTGTGTCTACTAATGTATGCATGCTATAAAATTCGACTCAACACCAAAACGGGGTGCAATAAATTTATTTTGAATCGTAATAAAACTGTCTTTTGCTTTTAGGATTTATGTCAATGTGATAGAAGAACATTAGTCCACATTTGGTTTCTCTGTGTAATCTGAATACGCCTTGAGTCAGAATGCAAATTCGTGTATCATAAAACAATTTTCATCAATAGGGAGCAATATTTTAAATGAAAACTATACAGTGTTGTGTATTGGCTGTTTATCTGAATACTTAATTTGTGCTTTTATGAATTTTATTACTGTAGTAGCCAGAGAACAGAAGTAAAAGTAAGTTCTTCTATACTCTGTGATAGTAATGCAGCTGAATTATTATTCGAATAGCAATAGAGTTTATTATTGTTACTAGTTGTACAACCTGAATACTAATTTATTCAATTATCACATCACAAAAGTAACTATTTGAATGTTCACACTGCTTACAAAAACAAACTTTATACAAGAAAAATATAAAGAAAGCTTACATTTCAGAGGCTATGCCTCCTGACTCACTCCAAGCCAGAGTGTTGGTAAGCTGGCTCTGATTTGAATTTCAGAACTTTATTCAATTATATATTCATTTATAGTATAGTGTACTGTATAGTATATTTCCAAGCAATGAATAATCGGTACTTAGAGAAGGTTCAACATGCTTTCGCTCAAATCTGTTCCTTTTCCAATTTAAGAAAATAATCCAAATCTAAGATATGTATCACATAAGATAATAACTTTATTAGATTCGTGCTTATCGTACTCGAAAGTATCCCTACTAAAGCAAATTGATTTATTAAAAAGTAGTTTTTGATTGGTTTCTCAAGTTTTCATTCTCTTCCTACTCTTTTACACTGATTTCTCTAATTTGGAACACTTGCTCAATTGGAGGGGGAGTCGTTGACCTGTTTAGCAACACTGTTGACCAAGGATTTTCACGTCGACCGGAACGAATAGTTTTTCTATTGCGCATCTCGACAGTGCGATAATACAGTTTCCCGTCATTATAGTCGACACCTCATCAGCTTTATTGGTCGTAACTGTTTCCTATGTTACCATTCTAATGTCCGGCCAGCAGCTGACGATGTGTTCCGTTTTGTCTCCTTCCCTCCGTTGAACTCAGAGAGAAAAGAAGTAAAATTCTTCTTCTATTCTCTGTGATTGAACTTTTTTCTTTTGCTCATTGGTCTGTCGAGTTTTCGCCAACTCATCTTGTTGAAAAATCAGCACATCTTTAAAATTCTTGGCAAATGAATGTACCTGTATTGCATAATCCATTTCAAAAAATTTCTCCCGTATTAATCAGAGTAGGAATAATTTGGAAGAAAAAGAAGTTAATCTTTTTCTAAATACTGTCTACATTGTTGAGTAGTATACTGGAGAATTTTAAAGTTCTAGCCCTTTTTGATCCTAAAATTGAACCATAAATAATAATCTGATACCTTCCCCTTTCACAATTATTCAGTTCAAATTTTATGCTCTTGAACTTCATATTCAGTGTTGAATTAATCAATATTGTTGAAACACTCGAGGTCTTTTTGTCATTTAAGGGCTTAGGTACCGCCTTCCTCATGATTCCACTTCATAGCTTCATCATTAGTAGCGAAAACCTCAAGATCTATTTGTAATTCAAGTGCCCAGGAACCGCCTTCATCATGAATTGGCTTAGAAACGTATTTTAGACCTGTATTAAAATACCATAACGAGAGTTAAAATCCTCTTTCGTTTGAATATTAATGCTATATTTATATTTAACCACTTTTTTCGGATAAACTGATAACAGTATAGGATTTGGGAATAGTACACATAAAATGAAGAGATCTCTTCATAACAGTATTATCAGTGGCACAGAAATTGCTCTACTAGAAAAAATTTCTGAAAGAAAGATGGAGTTCTGCAGTATAACATACTCGTACTCGTACTATAAAAATGTAGTTAGAATAGTGTCGGCAAAATAATCTCAAATGCGTTATGCTGCAAAAAAATTGAACCCAGACCAACTTCATCATTTTTTCGAGGATTCTTTTTAAGGACTTGAGAACGGTAGGTTAATGTTGATGAGGGAGACCTATCTATCTAGACGGCTGGTGCATTTTTAGCAAGGCGCGGGTGGTGTGTCTCAATGGACTTTTGAGCATCCTAAGCTGCATTATAAAGATAATGATGATGATGTGGCTTTATTATTCTTCTTCGCCTCCCACACAAAAAGACAGATTATGGGGATAGACGTGGCGTGTTTGAGGGCATAGTTGGGGTGGTGGGGGGAAGGGTGGAGATGGGGCTGTCATCCTTCTCGAGAGATTGTTGAAAAAGAAAGGAAAGCACTAATCACGTGCTGTGGCTGGCTTGATCACGCAGTGTAATAACGATTTTAGGACAATACTCGATGTAGCCTGCATCTAGTACCAGCTAGCGGGTCTTTCTGTCGTGAGGAATGCAATGATAAAAGGATAGAAACCCCTTGTTTGAGGTGTACAAATATAGTTGATATTGTGTAATGATAACAGTGATTTGGGAGTTGTAATCGGTTTTTGATGAAAGATTGAAATGTAATATGAAATTCTTACAGTTAGGGTAAAATTATAATTAATTTTAGTAGACATTTTGTCAAATTTATTATATATTGTTTAAATTTATTATAAATACTAATCATTGAAATTAGATGATTGAGTGTGATGTAAAAACATTATCTGGAAGTTATAAAATTCAGTGTAAAGACTTGGAAATCAGCAACTATTTTTTTTATAGAATGCCTTACTTGTAGGTTGATAGAGTAGTATTGTAATCTGATAGAAAGGGTTTTCAGTATTGGTATTTGAATAAGTATTGTCTAGTGAATAAAATTATCCTTAAAAGATGAAAATAAAGATGAAGACCTACGGTACTCATTTGAAAATATTCAGGTATATCTAATTCGATGGTTTGAAAGAAAGCAGTTTACGAGGAGATTATAGACTTTAACATGCCGTAAAGAAGCCCAAATAATGCAGGTTTTGAGTTCCTGATTTCCTGGGATATTTGTGTCGGATGTGAAATAAAATGATAGATAGATTGCCATTGAATTTATGATGAATTTACTACAGTGCTTTGTAATATAGGTGTAATAAATGGATTTTTCTACTTATTATAATAATTATAGAATCATGAACAGTTTTAAGGGAATTATAACTTTATCTCTCATCACCCTTCACATTCCCTTCATCCACGTTCAGGTCTGGAGTTCATGTAGTCATCTCCCTCAAAAATAAGAAATAAAATGAAGCAATTTGGAGACTAGACGTCAGTAGACATCTGTTGATAGTGAAGCAATTCTAAAATGCAGCCTTGAAATCTAGAGTTTTCGCCATGAGAGCGTTAAAAACAAGTACGAGAATAGTCAGGCAATATGTGCGTGTGCGATGAAGTAAACTGCGTTAAATATAAACAGTGTTGGTTGACTCATACAAGGACCACGTGGAACTGGAGAGGTTTGAAACTATACAAAGGGGCTGTTGCGCTATTCTCTTGCTCTGCTGGAACTCCAAGCCGGGCTGGGCTGGAGTGATCTAATAATAAGAGAACGCAAATGCCATTTGAGCAAATTGAATGCCAGGCAGTCTGGAAGACTCATTTTTCATTCCTTATAATGCAGTCAACGAACTTCATCTTGGTCAGAGGCTTTAATTGTGAGAATTGCGCAAATCTATGATTGTGTAATGTTTCGCATTGTTCGAGAAGCTTTATTTTGACTCGCCTATTTATAGTGATGATGAAGTCCTATAAGTGCTGATGACAGTTATGGAAGAAAGTGAAATAAATAGTCTACAGGAATTATGATTTTGGAGACGTTATGGAAGAAAGAGAAGCTTTGAAGAATAGTAAAATTATAATAATAAGAAACTGATGGGGGGAAAACAAGGCAAATTGTATTAGAGGAGGAGGAGGAGGAGGAAGATTATGATGAAGAAAAGGGTAGAAATGTTATAGTCTAGGATTTTTCAACATGTAGGATCAAATGAGTGCTGTCTGTACAATTATTAGACCTACTGTATTTTTTTGTGTTATCAAAGACAATACTGTTTCGTGGAAAATTATATTTTATTTTATATTATCTACAATAGCTGTTGTTCTCTCTCATGTAAAATAAGATAATTACCGTCACAAATTTTGAAGAAAGTTTGATAATTAAGTTTTATGGTTACCATTTCTGTGATAAAAGTAACGAATTACTTTTCGCTGTCATAGGAACGTTCATGTACCTGTATTAGATAAAAAGTCGAGTGACATTGACATTGAATTAGCTTGTTCGATATAAATTGAGATATAAGTGCTGGCATTACGATTACGATAATGCATTTTTAAATGAGTCAACCAATCTTATCAGTCAACTCCCATTTGTTTCATTTTCCCCCTATAAATTACCGAATGGCTTTTCCTTATGCAATTATGTCTTATTACCGTAATAAATTCTCATGAATTTGTCTGCTGTCACATAAATAGCTGAAGTTCATTGCTGAAATTAGTTGAAATTGTGTGAAGGCATATTTGAGTGATGAATTGATGTTTATTTCGTGAATTATACAATTTTTCTGAGTTTTTTTCTGTTGTAAATACGGTTCTTGAAAATTCTGAGTGTATATGAAGTTTGTTATCAGCTATAAATTTTATCAGTTTAATAACTTGACTGGCAACTAATTCAAATTGATAATGTTTGTCATATTAACGGCAGCTTTCCCAACATTTGAATAAGAATACTTTTTAAAAACTAAGGTGATATCTTGATATTTTTTCGTAATTACTCATTCTTTAGTCTCTGACATCAAGAAGAAAATTAGAAATTATTTCTTGTCATGACTCATGAACAATGACCACTAAATTCAAATAGTTTATCGTTTAAATGATGTGGTCGCTTCACATGATTCATTAATTTGTGTAGTGACAGATAGTTTCCATATATGAATGGTTGAAGGCGGTCCTCTCTGAGTCATGTTTCGGAGAATGAAGAGGAATCCTTTTTAATGGGTCCCGGGAGAAGAAAGAGGAATCACATGTGCACGGTTCCAGAACAGAAACTACGAAAACTGTGCTCGTTCAGTATTTGAAGTTCAGCCGAAGTTCAGGAGGCGTAGTCTAGTCTGCAGTTTGCAGTAAGTAGTTTTGGAGCCTGGTCTCAGTCACAATGTTCCAGGCAAGGAAGGCTGCTCCATTGCAATGCTCCGTTGGTTGCAAGAACAGTGTGAACGAACTGCTTGGCGAATGGTGTTCATCTTTGAAAGTAATATAATGTGAAACGATTTTAATCTCTCCAGCTGCTCCTCTATTTTCTTATTTTTTCTTCCTCTTTTCTTATTCCTCCACCTCCCGCTCTTCTTCTTCTTCTTCTTCTTCTTCTTCTTCTTCTTCTAATTTGAAAAAGTAAAATAAAATCTATAATAATTTGATATAAATAAGCTGAGCTCGATGGTGGCCACTGTAGCATCGACAAACGTTTGTCTCGGTTAGTGGGTTGCAGCACAGAGTACATAGTGTCGAGGCTAACGTTTGTCGATGCTACGGTGGCCACCCGATTTAGTCTAGGACTTGGCTAAATCCCGAGCTCATGAACCGACCCTAAGTCGCAAGCTACAGGAGCAACTTATTCAACAGTACTCTCAAAACTTTCATGCTCCTGAATGTAAGCATCAGGTTATGAACTAGATTTCAACTTGGAAGTTTTTGCTATTTTAAGCAAGAGAGTAGCTTTAGAGTAGGAAGCAAAATTAGTTTGAAAATACAAATTAAAACATTTAAATTTGTTGATAATTAGCGTCAATTTTTAGTAAGATTTGAAGGCTGTTGCACAAAATCGAATGAAAATTGATTTTGAAATACTAAGGAATAACATTGGATGATGAAGGATAAAAACGAGTTTTCTACTTCAAATTAACGTACTCTTAAACAACAATACTTTGAGTAGCTGTCAAGCAGAAAGCAAATGTAATATAGAGAATACAAAGTTTAATATTTCCATTTATCAATTTGCTATAATCTGCAGAAGATTTGATGGCTGCTTCACAAAATCGGGTGAAAATTGATTGTGAAATACGTAAGAAAATATATTGTAGTGAAATATTCGAATAATGATTTCCATGTATTTGATATGCTATTTTGAAGTCAATGAATAATAAAATTTATATAATTATGTATTTGTTGGAATAGTAATGGTAAAGTATAGAAAATGATTCTAGAGGAGTTGAAATGCGCCAAGACAAGAAATTCGCCCATGAGAGGAAGTGGATGGATATGCCGGGCGAGGCGCTTAATCAATTATCGGTACGTTTGGGGAAATTAGCACGAAATGACATCGATTAGTTCACGTGTAATTCAAATGATTGGTTTCGATCCACTACTTGTGTAATTTTCAATTAGCCGATTAGACGTGCCGAACAAGGCCAGGCGCTACTTGAACGTAAACATTACTTCAGCAGTGAGCTTGTCTACTCTTTTCGTTGAGGTTAGACCAGCTCTTCCACTATCAAGTATACACTTTTTTTTAGTACTCACTCTATAACGGTTCTTCCTTATAACGGTCCCTGGTTCAAATGTTTTCTCAAATTCAAATATTGTTTCTAGTCCCCATAGTGGTTGAGTTCATTAGCACAAATTTCATGTGCTTGCAGTCCTCTTCTTATGGTGGTTCAATTGTTTATACTACCCACCTTAATATGGTCAGAGTTTGTCACATTCTAAGGCTAGGCGTACACCGGTTAGTCAAGACAAGACAAGACGAGATTAGTCACGTTTAGTCACAGTACTTCACATAGTTGCTTATGAAGCAGCACACACCGATTAGTCATTGCATCGGTGTGTGCTGCTTCATAAGCAACTATGTGAATTACTGTGACTAATCTCGTCTTGTCTTGTCTTGACTAACCGGTGTACGCCTAGCCTAAAAGTTTGTAATCTCCAAGTTCATTATCACAATTTTCATTTTCTTTTTTTCAATTTTCTTCCTCCTTGAAGACGATCATGCTATCAAGTGGTGGTACAGCTACAGACTAGATAGATAAGCTTCTTAAAATTTGAAATTAGTAGTTTGTAGTCCCTACCTGATGGTTGAGTTCATTTTCACAAATTGTTACGCCCGACTTTTTTTTATCGATTGTTCGAACAGGCTAAACGCTCGTTTCCGCTTGATGATGGAAACCGCAATCGGAAAAACCGCTGGGTTTGGTTAGACTTGCGAATAGCTAGCCTACGTTGTACATGATCGATTTTCAGTGTGAACGTCAATTTCAGTCATGTTAATTTGATTTTTTCATCGAAGTGTTTTGCATTTAAATGGATTTTCTCAGTGAATTTTGATACTACGATAATCACATTACATTTTGATAACTCTCCGAGTCCTGTCTCATCAATCATTTTCTAATGTTTTTGAATTTCCTTCCTCAATGAAAACGAACATGCTAATATTTGGTGGTACAGACTAGATAGATATGCTTCTTGAATTTCAAATTAGTAGTGATATCTATAATGTTAACACTCGTCTGTCGTTTTAAATGAAAATTTTCTCAGGCAACAAAAGGCTTTCAGTGTTTTGTTCGATCAAATAAGTATTATAAAACTTAGGGCCGGTTCATGAGCTCGGGATTTAGCAAAGTCCTAGACTAAAACGGGTGGCCACCGTAGCATCGACAAACGTTAGACTCGAAACGATGTACTAAGGGCTCTCTATGCTGCTAACCCACTAGCCTGTCGAGGCAAACGTTTGTCGATGCTACGGTAGCCACCCGTTTTAGTCTAGGACTTGGCTAAATCCCGAGCTCATGAACCGGCCCTTAGTTTTTTCTATAGCATCGAACATGATTTCGAATTGATTGTTGAAAAACATGGTGGTTGAAAGGGCGATGAACAAGAAATGATAGGGAGTCACACTCCACTGGTCACAACATATTATGGAGCCATATGGGGCTGTTTGGAAATGCGCATTCCTAATAGTTCACATGTAAACTGCACTCGAAATTTGCATATTCGGTAGGGGCGGTGCCCGCTACCTGACAGCTCAATACACACTGATGCATAATTTACTATCAATTCAGGTTTCTCGAATAGTATGCTATCATGTCTACCTAATATCTGAAGTATGATAACAATAACTCTATTCATTACTTTTTATACCCAGGAGTATGTGATATTTTGTCAGTACTGTTGAGGGACGCCCAATGAATAAAGCTAGATAAGGGTAATGAGTATTAGAGCTTTGAGAAGAAATTTCTATCCAGTGTTAGTTGATGAAGGGATGAAGTTTTTTAAACTTTCAAAAATTGGTAGGTTCATAGCTGAAGTAATTATTGCAATAATGTATGGTAATTGTCGACTGTTCATACTGTTCGACTTAATTGTTCATACTGTAGAATTAAGTAAAGAGCGTAAAAACTCTTCCATCATTCATATTCACATTATTTTAGTGATTGATCCGTACCCGAACTTCAACTAAACAAACTTTAAAATCCCTACTTAGACAATTTTCAAATTCATTTGAAATTCTCTTTAATAACATATTTAATTTAAAAACTTTCATGGTCTTTATTTTAACAATTCTATCAGTTACTGAAAAATTAGTTTACCAATTAATTACCGTACATTATTTGAGCAAAATATTCTATACTGATACAATTATATTCCAATAAAATCAAAGATCAATGTGAGAAACAAGATGTCTGCTCACAGAATGCCCTTTCAATTCTATTGGTAGTGGTACAAACTCAACATTAGCTGAAAGATTTTGTACGTCATACAATGTCGACCAATCACGTGCGAGTACACTCCGTACAAGTCCACGCCCACAGCAAGCTCTCATTGGCTGATGCCTTTACGCCATTATACAGACTCCATTTTGTTGATCGAGAGCATTCAAGTCAATGTGATACTATGATTAGAATTCCAATTCGTAGAGAGATGAGTGGGATAGTGATAATTGTATCAAAGAAAAAATGAGAGAACAGAAGAAAAGTTTATCTTCGCAGTTCGTTATGGATAACAAAATTTCACAACTTCGATAAAAAGTGCTTATTATTATAAAAATACGATTTAAATAAATAAATTATGATTTTTATTAATAGTCACAGTAGATCGCCTTCCACAAATCATGACGAAAATAGCTGGTATTAAAATTGATAATAAAATAATCATTGATTAAATAATAGGTGATTATTTAATTAAAATTGTGAAGAAAATCATTAAAATTATTGAAAATAAAATACTCTAATTCAAATGATCAATCAATTTATCTCTTCTATAGGCTAGCTTTTGTTAAAATTCACCTCACTTTGAGAAACTCCTGTTTTTTATGTTACTACGAGCTACTCTCGTTCTAAGTAAAAAGCATAGTGTCTCCTCAAATTCATTAAGCTCTTCCATAATGAAATGGAACTGAATGGGAATTAGAGTTGAACACAGTACAATTACGCCTTATCAAGTTGGTGCCATCTTCTTTGTTTCCAACTCTCTTAGAAAATTCCGAATTGTACGCCAGCTCTGTTGAAGTAATCAGCTAATTTCATTAGCGGAGACAGCTCTGGGAACATCCTCGCTAACTGCTCCAAGAGAAGTGATTCTATTAATTCCCTGATTGTAATTGCCAAATCGATGTTGAGAACTGCACTAAAACTAGTAATTTTTACATTAGTATCCCCATTCTCTCGGACCTACCAAGTTTTTCTCTTCTACTAAATTAATATTATTTTCCGACAGTAAATAAGTAGCCTATTTCTATTTTCTTTTACTTGGAAGTATACTTTAAACAATACAAAAGTTATTTTCTTGCAATAATATTCCGTGGCGAAGCGTGGTATACTTATTTGGTCATCGCCGGGTATATTTCCTATAGGAAATATATCCGGCGATGATACACTAATAATATTGTATATGTCAATATTTTAAAAAGAAAATCCTTCAAGCTTAGTATTGTGGAAAATTATTGATTAATACTATCTAAGGTTTTCTAGAAGTATTCATTACGATATAATTAGCTTGTCAAATGATTGATTGATTGGCGGCATAGTGTTAGCAAGATATGAATTGTCTGTTCCTTTATATTTTGACAAAATCTCATTCCTAATTCAAAAGGATTCTATTACTTCTCATTCTCCAAATTTATAAATATATCCATATATCCTTCTCCAAATTTTAACATTATTCATTGAGATATTAACGATACCAGAATTGAAAAAAATGAATGAAATAATGCTCTCGTATTATTAACTGGATTTCAACATCCACTAGAAGTGTAGGTGTTGTGCTGGCTAGCGTGGTAAGACTTCAATAATGTACCAAACTAATCAAAAATGCCCGTATTGAGTTTACTTATCAGAAATTCATGAATTGCACATGCATTGTATTAGTTCAGTGTAACAGTATAGCAAGCTATTCAAACATTAGCAGTAGTCCTGTCGATGGAAGGAAATTGAATTTCGTCCTCCATATTGTCAATTTTCCGGCGCTCTCTCTGCTTTTCTGTCAACATCATTGAAATTAGATTACGAACTAAAACCTTCTCGTCAAAGGACTATTGATACCCCGTATGCCTGATTAAAAATTCTTCGTTGTATTGATGAAATTTCCTCATTCCATGAAATTAATCGGAGGCCTATTTCATAAACATTTAGATTTCGTGTAATTAGAAAATGTCAAATTCAACCAGACGTTGAGTAAATTTTCCACAAAGTACATCCTAACATCCATTATCCATGCCCAGTGTGCGATTGCCTTTTTCCTGTAATACAGGGCTTCTAAATGTTCATGAAACTGTCTCCATATTGAATAGTTTATTACTGCTGATGCTGATAAATTCAGATATTTTATCACCGTTTACGAATGACTTCCATGTAGGATGGAAGTCACATTCTGCTCAGTGAATGTTGTTTGTTCAATTAATGTACTTTTATTCCAAACAAAATCATGAAATGTGGAAAGAAACTTGACAGGTGGGTGTGCTACTGATTGAAATTCTTGTCAATATCCGATAAACTTAGTTCGTTACATCAGAGCCATAAAAAACCAAGGTCTTTTTCCATTTTCTATGGATGACATGCAACTTACCTGCATTCTCTCATATTGTTCTCAATATGACGATGATTTCTGAAGACGTACACTTTATGATAATAATTTATCATAGTGTTCCATTCATGGTGACAATAATTTCTCTCATTGTATTCTGTAGGAAAAATGCTCCATTAGACTTTTAAGTAAAATAGATATTAGAACTGCCTCTTGATTAAAAACACTTAACTAAGGCACTGCCTAAAATGGTGATTGCTAGTTAAATTGTCATCCTTGATTTATTGGCAATAAAACTGTTGATTTGAATAAATAAAATGGATTTTCAATTTTCAAATCTTCAGAAAAATCAGTAGATCGATTATGTGTGTTGTAATATTGATTAATTTTTAGAGTCTCTATGGTTATTATAGTTTTGAAATTACTCTCTCAGAAAAAGTTACTTCTGAGCCTTGTATATAAAAATAAGGCTGTATTGTGATACTCCTGTCAAATCAATTATATTCATGTTGTAACTTTTTCAACATTTCATTTATCTGCTTTCATTCATAATTGTCACTTATATCTGATTATATTTTGTAACTTATTGAACATCTTATTGATCTGATTTGTTCTGTATGCCACGTCTAGAGACCTCAAGTTCTTGATAAAACAAATTTTGTGAAGTAACTCAAGGACTGCAACTTTGTTCAAGTTTGTAATTCACTTTTTATTGTTCCACATGAGTTCGTAAGATAATATTTTTTATGTATGCAGTATGCCGTATGCCACATCTAGAGTCCTCAAGATCTTGATAAAACAAATCTGGTGAACCAATTCAAGGAATGCAACGTCGTTCAAATTTTGTAATTTACTTTTTATTGTTCCACATAAGTTCGTAAATCAATGTTTTAAGGATGTCACTTGTCAAACTCAAACTTCTGTAAGCTTATAGACGCTGAAGTTTTCTAAACTGTAGAGTGAGTGAAAAGTTTGTACGTCTGACATGCCGCGTAGTTTGTGCAAAATTCCATCCGTTTATCAACGTAAAGTCGACTGTGCTGCAAAGCCATGATTTGTGTTCCTTATTAAGCTGCAATTGGCTGCTCTGTTCTACTCTAGAATATTGTGTGTGGGTAGTGACATACTTGGCTAAATTGCTCTTGGCCATTAGTTACAGTTCCAGGAGCACGAAAGTGTTTATCAATCTGTCCCTGTTTTTCGATAGCTGCTTTATCACTTTTCGGCTCCTACAATGTCCTCCAATTGCCAAGAAGATGAGGGGGTTTTGCAGGTAATTTATTTTTGTAGAAACCAATTTGTCGTGTTTCAAGGGTAAAGGGTTTGGAATTCGACCACAATCCAACAGTTCTTACAGGATTTTGTATTTTTATATCATATTCCAAGTCTAACACTATTAACAAAAAGATAAATAAGAAGTGAATAGTTATCGTACTAGAATGATTGGGAAAGCTGTTTTAAATTTACGGAAATGTTCACTTCGGTAGCCAATTTGTCGTGTTTCAAGGGCAAACGGTTTGGAATTCGACCGACCAAAATCTAATAGTTCTTACAGAATTTTGTATTTTTATATCATATTCCAAGTTACACTATCAAGACCAAGCTATTATCACCATCATTATTATCCTACTAGAATGACTGGGAAAACACTGTTTTACGAAAATATTCACTTCGGTAGCAAATTTATAGTGTTTCAAGGGTAAACTGTTTGGAATTCGACCACAATCTGATAGTTCTTATCTTACAGAATTTTGTATTTTTATATCATATTCCAAGCATCGATCTCTAACTAATACAACAAGTTGTATTAGTTAGAGATCGATGATTCCAAGTCTAACACTACTAACAACAAGCAAAGTAACAAGTGAATAGTAATTCATATTCCTTTCCCTACATACCCTTCTGTATTTCCCTTGAACGCCTTCCTAATCCATGGGAAACCATAGTTGGAAGAGCTTTCCATTCCCCTCCTTCTTCACACCACTTCTTCCTGCATAGCTTCTTATTTTTATTTACGTTTGTATTTTGTAATCTCCCATTTGTACTTGTTGCTTGTGTTTTGTTATAGGGTGTGTGAATAAATAAATTGAAATTATACTACGAAGACTAGGAAAGCCGTTTCAAATTGCAATCAAATATCTTGGGTTGGTCAAACAACAATTTTGGATATATAAGTAGCTTATTAGTAGCTACTACGTCTACGTGTTTAGTATTATCATTGTTGTGAATGTTGTTCCCATTCATTATTGAATTGTATTTTGTAATCAATTATTATTTTTATGATTGTAGTATTATGTAATACATATTTCATTACTCAGAAATATTTCTGAAATGTTACCAATGAAAACCAAATTCCTATTACAGAAAATGCCGTTCATGAAAGGATCTTCGAAAGATCAGGCAGGATCAGTACAAATTATTTGCTCAGTTTTGTGTGGCGTTTGTTAATTTTGATTGATAATACAGTTATAATGTAAATAAAATATTTTTTTCTAATTTTATTTTCCCTCTGTTTCAGGTGTGTATTATTCTTCTATGTTTGAACATGACTTCCCAAAACTGTAAGTAATCCATAAATTGAGTAGTTGATGCAAACGCGTCATTCCGAAAAACGAATAAACACCTATCTGGAGTAATTAATCTTGTAAAAATCATTTATTACAACAGCCATCGCTTTATAATGTGAAATGAATAGTAATCTATGTTATAGTGAGATACAAGCAAAGCCTCTTCAGCATCTGCACCAATGCTTCTCAACTATCAATCATTCTTCGTTATCATATCATTTTTTCAACATCATATTGCCATCGTCACATTATTAGTATTTCATGGTCAATAAAGGTTGTCATCATCATTAGCATTATTATCATCATCACCATCGTGATGATGAGCATTGTGCTCATCATTTGTTGTAGAGAGGGACCAACAACAAAGCCCCGACACCCACAAGAGACTAGACAACACGACCGACACAATAATAACGATAGGGTTGACTCCAACTTCAATTACCGACCAGATTGCGTCACTATAATAGAAATGCACTACAATCAACCGCTCCATGGGGTGGGGAGACGTGTGGCCGACCGATCAGCTGTTGGACAAAGGACGGGGACACCTTCAAACTCGACGACAACAACAATCTACAATCGGAAACAACGCTGCTGCAATTTACGGCAACAAATTCGTTCGGACAGGATGCTCTGCTCTTTCGTCCAGGAACAAGGTCAGACGATTTTGTTGTTAACGTTTTACGGTCGACTTACATCATGCGCGCATTGTGTAAGCGCCTAAAAATAGACGGCGACTAGTATAGTTTCACGTGATTTTATTGTAGCATGTATTGGTCAGGTGAATTAAACGCCTACATCTGTATATTAGGCATGTGAACACAATGTCAAACGTGCAGTATATGTGAGAAGGTCATTCAATAACAAAATGATCGAAAGCTTTCTTGCTTTTTTGATACTATTTCTGGCTTTAATTGTCTCATTTTTTGCTTTTATTACTGAATTTATTTTCAAAATGGCAATTCCATATCTAAAATACTGTCTTGATTGTAATTTTCGTCATTATCTTCTACCTGCTCCATTACCTTCCTTCACCATCACTTCATCTTAATGATGATGATGATGATGATGATGATTATCACTTTTGGAGTATCTCTTCAAAGTGAAATTGAATTTTCAATGTAAAGTAATTATATTTAGTCTTGAAGTAAAAATTTTGTGTAAAAATTCTTTCTGATAATTTATTGTGTCCTTCTGAAATTGTTGAATTGCATATATATAATTTTACTTCAATAAAACTAAAAAGTAATATAATCGAATTAGTATTGAAAGTGTTATACTGTATCAATAAATGCTTGAAAAGTGCCGATAATTTATTGTGCCCTTCTGTAATTGATGAATTCGTGAAGGCCCCTTTCAAATTTGAATAGCTTTACTTTAATAAAACTCCAATTGTCCTTACCAACGATTCTGTCTTTCCCCATGTGAACGTTTTATCATGCAGTACAAACTCAGAATCAATACTTGATGGAGTAAGTTAGCACCTTACTACTTGAAGCAGCAAGATCCTAAAATAAGTTTGTTTTTCCAATCAATTAACAGTTGTTAGGAAAACCAGTGTAGCGTGGAAATTCTCGGCGTATCGGGAGGCAAAACCGGAAGAATGTGAGTGTTTTGACGACTTTGGCCCACTTTTCTCGGCAGGGTGCCTGGAAATTGTTTTTTGATCGGTGGCTACTTGGAAAATGGAAAGCAAATCTGGAGCATCCGACTGAATTTGATGTAGTTTTGCTGGCTGTTAGCAAGTAGAGCGTGCTTTGCTCTGCTCTGTCGGACTCCAACTCTGCACCGCAGCTCCCGTTGCTTCTCTTGTTGTAGTTCAGCTATGGTAATTCAGTTTTACCATAATGCAAAGCAAAATAGCGGTTACAATTTGAGAAAACCCACTTGTAAGAAGACCCGTTAGTTTGGATTTGGTGGATTCCCACTGGGTAGGTTCGAATTTGATCTTATACAGTTTGCAGAATTCTCATGCAAATAGTCTTCAACAGTTTTAAATTATTTGGTGGAATTCGCTGAATTTTTCACATTCGCTGAAAAATCACTGTTGCTCATTTTATTCACAATTGGACATTCTTTGGTTCTGAATTGAATCTTTAGAGACATTGAACTACAATCATCAATACGCTGAAATAACAGTTCACTGTTCGACCTGCGTGCAGTTGAATACGCAATTCCATTGTAATTGTGCTTTTCATGTTCATGGAACAATCGGCTGACAGCTGGTGCTGTTTTGTTTATGACGTCACCACGAAGCTGGTGTTGAGTTCATTACATTAGGGCACTACCGAATATGGTTTGGCTAATATAATTGGAATTACTAATCGAAATGAGATTGGCTGAAGCATTACAGTTATGACGTGAGTTGAAGGGTTGTGTTCGTGTCCTCAGATACCAGATGTCATCTGCGTGTCTTTCTTCACGCTTGATAGGTCGATTTTATCAACGTTGTAAGTCAAACCATTACAGTATATACAAGTCGGATTTAATCAATGATCAAAACAGAATCAAGGATCAAAAGTCTCGGTGTGAGTCGAAAAATGGAGTCATCATTTTATTTTTACTCTCATTTTTATTATTTTATTGCTATTATATCAAGTAATGACTAGTTCGGAATAGCAACTAACTTATCATAACAACTCTATTCCTGTGGATAATCTTTATTGAACAAACAGAAATACTGTACTTGTTTCACAAAAATGTGTTCCGATTTTTTTGAATTTTAATGTGCTTACCTACCTTCTCCCCTGCTGGCTGTTTCAACAAAATAGAATATATAAATATAAGAAGTTATAAAAATACTGGAGTTTCAAACAAGATACTTGAAATTTGAAGCAATTACATGATTAGGTCCCCTTGGCACTTGGGTCATGGAGGGTTTCCTGCTGGATCAAGTAGATAAGAAAGTTGATAGTTGACACATTAAATTAACACATTTCCATGCTTGCACCCATTTCAAAATTCTTCCTCAATTCAACTTGAATATCAATAACATTTGTAGAACATTTTGTTCCAATTTGCTCAATTGGCAATATAGATAATAATTTGGTGAAAAAATCTTGTATGGTATGAATATTCATTCGATATGATTGATAACTAATCATAACTTATCAGCTAATTCATATGCAGTGCTTCAACTGAGTAATAGCTGTTATGCTAATGACTGCAATTAAAGCCGAATGCAATGTGTCATTAGCAGTTGTGCTAAAATTAGACAAAACTAGCTATTATTCAATTGAAGCCGCCTGCCTCCTAGGCCTAGGCTATACAGTAGGAATTATTGTAGCGTGGCCGGTTGCTCAATATTTGATTGGCGGTACGAACGGAAGTTACACCATCATGGATATAATGAGCAGTTATGTGTCATTCATGCAAATACTTCTTCTCAAATAGTTTTAAGTTTCAGCTCATGTACTCTTTTTGTTGGTAAACAGACTTGTGGCATATTTTATCAGTGACTAATATTTCTTGTTTCTTAATAGTTCATTCATAGAATATTCATTTTTTGATTACGCTACAATAAGACAAGTATTGGAATAAGGTTCTTTGTTCACATCTCATCAAAGACTACATATTAAATTTGTTACAATGTAGTCTCTGGATCTCATTTAGATTTAATTTTTGATTGATGTATGATTTTTCTCATCAAATTCAGCACAGACTAGGTTTACTGTCTCTAATCTGTGGTATCAGCTAATCTTCTAAGGCCGGTATTACACTATAATAGTTCTATGTCATAGCCTACATCTATTATCAAATATCTGTGATGAAAAATATTATAGTGTAATGGACCAAATATTATAATAGTTGAACTATGATGTAATATGTTGTTTATGTAATTAATATGTTCTAGAGAGAACATAATTATATTTGATGAAAGATATATGACATACAACTATTATAGTACTGTATTATACCGGCCTAAATTCTTTCTATAGGTAAACAGTATTGTTCCAGATTATCAACATCTTATTTATCAGTGATATATATTTTTTATCACTCATTCATTGAATATTCAATACTTTTAACTTGGAAATTTTAGTGATTTGGATTTTGGTTATGAGTATTCGTAGGACTGAACCAATGTTCCACATGGCCTTTATCATATACCCGCATACTTTGAGTTCTAGAAATCAAGACAATAATTTATTGACGCCCCATGCATTAGACCTATATGAAGCATAACTTTCACCTCCTGCTCCTTCATCGCTTCCTCCTCTTCCTACTCCTCTTCCTCCTCCTTCTCTTGCATCTTTCTTTTCATCCTCTTTGGTGTTTGCCGTCATGTTGACATTTAGGCCCCAGTAAGCTGCCGGTCGGTCAATGACACGTATTGAGGTCAAATTGCAGTTCCTAGTTCAAATTGAAGCAAATTTCTACCTATAAATTCAATACTCAGCTGAACACCTGGATGGTTGAAATGGGTGTTTCGTAACATTTTATCCTTGATACATTTGAATTATTGAAATCACTTGCACTGTAATAACTTACTTTCAATACTACATATTATATGCTATATAATTATTGTATAATGGTACATACTGTATTTACATATTGTATATACTACATTCTGTATTATGCTTTATCACTACTTTTGTTTGTCTTCCTAGATTTTGCCTCAAATTTTATTTATACTACCAGTTTGAAAGTTTCAATTTCTTCTATTAAATTAACAATCATCTTATAAGCTTAGCAAGGCTCCAGCAAACCATTTTGCATGAAATGAATATTTGTTGAATATTCCATGATACTGTGCATCTATGGACTAAGGTGTGCAAGCTCTCTAAAATTTACATATTATTTCGTCCTACTAATTAATATCAATTATAATAATTAATTAATAGTAATTCATATTAATTCTCCATGTGTGCTTCAATAGCGGTTGCAAATTCCAGTTGAGAGAATAGAGAATTGAAGTAAACTCTCCTTCTTCTTTTTCTTCTTCTGTACTCTCTGGTTGAGAGGACAGAATAAAACTTCTTGTTCTTCTGTATTCTCAGGCTGAAAGGATTGAAGTTTGATTTGTTTTATCTACTTCATAAGTATCCTTTATCAATCTAGTCTATACAAAAAGAGAGAGTATATAGTTGCGATTCATTCATAAAATGATTTGATTTAGTTCTATTATATTCTTAAAATTATAGAAAAGCTTTACAATATGCCATATTTTCAGCTTGAAAGATGAAAATGTGAACAAATTGGTTATACAGTACAACCAAGTCTTGATAGATTTTTAATAATGGAATGAAATCAATATTTCACGAAGGACCCAGTTCTATGCCAATTTACATGTAAACCATATTAATCTCGTTCTTCCCGAAAAAGGATATTGCGTCGCACAAATCGGAGGACCAGCTGTTGCCCAAAAGGCCGCCTGTTTGGGGGGGGGGGGTCTCGAGGCAGCTGTCCTCATAAGAGCTGCCGTTTTTCAACAACAGACCCATTACATTTCACGCAATGTTGTTGGTGAGCGTGCTAGTTGAGGGGTATATTCTACTTACCTATTTCCGGTTCAGCTGTTGAAAGGTTTTTCTGATTCGACGCCGTTTTGTTATGATTTCGGTGATTCTTCAATCGATTTAGTTTACAATAAATGGATTGTTTGGACTTCTACTATCTCCTTAAGACAAAAATAATGCTGCAATACCCAGTAAAATTGTCATAAAAAATAGGCTCATGCGTGGAAATGGGTAGTCGGTATCTTTTTTGTATGGTGTAATCTGTTCTTTTTTGTATGTTATATCATAGTCCTGGGCTGTTGAATCCAAGTTTCCGACATCGGCAACCTTCCGGATCTTCCTAGAAACCGTAAAAAATGGCTAAACTTTGCACTTTTTTCAGTTTTGCCAATGTCTGAAGCATCACTTCTTGAAGGTTGCTTCGGCCGAGAACTTGGATTTAACATCCCAGGACTATCATATGTCGCACTATCACAATGTTGCATAAACGATTTTGCATGTGAAAGGACTATCACAATGTTGCATACAAAAAGAAACCGACTACCCCATTTCATGCAAGGTAAAATAATGTACTATTCTACTGGGCTGTAACTGGGAAACAAAAACTATAATTTGGAATTGATTCCAGCAAGACTATTTGTTCAACTATAAAATAATAAAAATATGACGCTTACAGATGAAATGAAACTATAAAATATGTAAAGAATATTAGAATACATCAATACAGCATAATGATAATAATTTTGTCCCCGATCTACATATTCGTTACAGGGAACGAAAGTTCTGCGAACTTACAGGGAATGATTACACAACAGAGAACTCCATAGATGTGGGATGCAGAACCTGTTTTCTATCTCTTCAATTGCCTCAAATTATTGCCAATGTTGCAATGGCGGTTGAAATTGATAATGATAGGCTACTGTTTGTTTTACCCCGTCAAAAATGTAATTGATTCTTGTTATGAAATAGTAATTTTGTACTCTCAATATTGATGTCGGTCACTTTTTGTTACAGTAAACTTTCCCACACAGTTCACATTGTCATTATGTCAAAGTAGCACTAAGGAAAACTTCCTCGTCTGGTGGTAAATTATAGTGCGATTCACGTCAAGAAGTCAGCATTGCTTAGATGGGAGTTTGCTATCCTTGTTCAGCACAAGGCAGTTGCTGATGTCTCTATCCTATTCGCACTGTGCATAGTTGCCGCACTGTGCATTGTTGTCGCACACAGTCCCAACAAACACGTTTGGTGCAGTTTTCTCTTTCTCTCTCAATAAAACTTGACATCAATGCTCCTCATATAAACAATCCTGACTTCTTGACGTGAATCGGACTATAGTAGCCTCCATCTCATATAATAATCTCATTTCTCCATGTTCATCTTTTCTAGTAACCTAGTCGTTCCTTCACGGTTTTAATGAAATATTAAACGTTTAACGAAATATTAAACAAAAATTGCATTCACTTCAGCAAACAAATTCTTGATTAGTTTATTTAACACTTTTTTCATGCATCGCTGCATCCTTTACCAAAAACGTTGTCATGTTCCACAACAAATTTCTCTCTTTCTAAATGTTACATTTTTAATCATGTTCATCCTCATTGGCGAAATCAATGGAAATACCTGCTTATTCCCGGTGGAAAACAGGTCAGATTTTTGAATACGATTCATGAATAATGAATAGTTCATTCATTAATGATAAAACTGATCATTGTTTCATGACAACAATGAGAATGTTGACAAATGGACAGAATAGTCGATTGTGCAATGAGAGATGGAATCTTCCATGTGAGATCATTCATTTTTATCGCGGATC
This sequence comes from Laodelphax striatellus, assembly GCA_017141395.1. NCBI lineage: Eukaryota > Metazoa > Arthropoda > Insecta > Hemiptera > Delphacidae > Laodelphax > Laodelphax striatellus. Next base: position 6,729,257 of record CM029530.1, read on the forward strand.
ATTTGATTGGTCGGATTGAATGATTGCTGTGAGCGAGGGTTCTCTGTTTTGACATTGCAGAAGCTGGTGTGTGCAATCACTCACTACACCTCGTTCCACTCCCCATCAGCAACATGCAGTTCAACGTCAGCAGACAGAGGAAGTTGCCGATTGGTCCCTAGGATTTATCCCCATTCCCAAACAACTTTCGACTGCATGGGTTTACAGTCCATATGGACGTGGAACATTATATCATGCCTCATAGTCGAAAACAAATGCCTATAAGTTGAATAAAGGTTGAGCAGTGTACAAGTTCTGGATGAGATCTGTGTCTACAAATGTCTATTCATGAATTGTACTCAATCAATGTAATTAGGTTCTAAATTTGAAATCACAACTAAATTTCATTTCACTAGTGTTAATGGTCTCAGAGTTCTATTTTGTAGTGGTTAATATTTTTTTATAAACTGTTGAGATTGATCTTTCTTTACTAATATGCACACTGTTATATTCCTCAAGTATCCAAAATCGAAATTAGTTGTCTTTGGTGGAATTTTGATGGATTAGGAAAAGAGAATTCTGTATTTGACTTTATCCTTTCGTAACTAATTAGTCCATTACATGATTCAATAGTAAAGTCAATCCAAATGAAGACGTAAACCATAAAATCATCAGAAAATTGCTTTTAATCTTCATGATAATGTGTAGATGTAGCCTCTAAATTGCGATTGAGAATGAACCCTTAAATTAAATTGTTATTGATTTTTAATAATATTTAGGACTCTCATACTCTGTCATCCCCATTATTATTAGAATTCCTTCTATGCCTCCTTATGCATGTTTAAAATGCTTTTAGGTTGAAGTACTACTGTACTTTGAATTAATCGGCTTCAAATCGCAATATCTCTTAAAGAATGTAATAGCTCTCTGATGCAGTCCTTTTCTGTCTGTGTGCTGATTATAGACAGCACTTGATATTCCACTTGAAAAGCTGCAGATTGCCGCTTACTATTGATCGCAATATTTGCTCAAACCCACATGAGTGATTGGCAAACACTTTTTACGCCAGTGCCATGACCTTGACACTGATGCTTCCACTACTATTGATGATCGATGATGATGATGAGTGATGAGGAGGAGGAGGAGTCGAGGAGAAGTACGAGAACGAGAAAAAGAAGATGATGTTGATCATTTTGATGCTTTGAAGAAGGATGAGGAGTTGTGTGACGAGGAAAAGGAGTGTAGTGGAATGATGCAATTCCTTTCATCAACTGTCTGAATAACCTTTTATTTTCGTTTCGTTTATCGGCCGTCGTTAGACTGTGCTTCCATTTATGGGCTTGTTATTCGTGGACAGAAGAGGAGACAGACCAGCCGATACTGGTGACCAGAAAAAAGACAGAAAAAAGTGATAACGGGCTTCTGGACTTGAATGTCGCACTCACTTTTTGATCGAAGGTCAACCGCTAGAAAGGACACTGATGTTGATCGTTGAAAGTGGTGAAGGTTGATCTAATAAGTTGATGTTGAAAGTTGTTGAAGTTGATCATAATAAGTTGAAGGTTGAGGAGTGTCGTTTAAAATTGTTAAAGTTGATCTTTTGAGTTGAGTTGTGGAGTTGTCGTTGAAAGTTGTTGAAGTAGATGTAAAGTTGAGGAGTTGAAGTTGAAAGTTGTTGAAGTTGATCTAGATAAGTTGAAGGTTGAGGAGTGTCGTTTAAAATTGTTGAACTTGATCTATATAAGTTGTGGAGTTGTAGGAGTTGTCGTTGAAAGTTGTTGAAGTAGATGTAAAGTTGAGGGTTGAGGAGTTGATGTTGAAAGTTGTTGAAGTCGATCGAAATGAGTTCAAGGTTGAGGAGTGTCGTTTAAAATTGTTGAACTTGATCTATATAAGTTGTGGAGTTGTCATTAAAAGTGTTGAAGTAGATCGAAAGTTGAGTGTTCAGGAGCTGATGTTCAAAATTGTTGAAGTTGATCTAATAAGTTGAAGATGGGGAATTGAAGATCATTTGATCATTCACTTTCTGGAACTTGGATAAATAAATCCCTTACAAGGATCAGTGAAGTCAGATCAATGAATAACCCGTATAAAAGGAAGTGAAAGAAGGAGGAGGATAAACAGGAGGAGAAGAAGAAGAAGAAGAAGAAGAAGAAGAGAAGTTATATTTGTGCCCAAAGATCAATCATAAATCAGCAATTATAACAATCAAATCAACATTTTCGCCTATTATTTCTGCTCTGTAACACACCCAACTCTTACAAAGATTGCAACCTGTCAATTTTATTATTAGTCATTCCAATCTAGCTTTTTCGCCTTTTCTGTTGTCTATATTTTTTATAGCACACCCATTTCGTTCAAATTACAAACTGTCTATTTCTGCTATTTGCCAGGCTAATTTTCCGAAACTACAAGCATAATCATCAACAGTAAAGATGTTTGAACAAAATTTGCAGTTGTCAAAACTACGTCAGATTCAATTTGATGACAATTATCATGTGACAGTGAGCTCCTCCTCTGATGTGTCATCGCCGCGAATTGTCAGTTGGCCTTGGCTCTAGAGGTCACTTCATTAGCTAATCGGATCGGGCACCCTTTATTTTGCGTTTCGGCTGGTGCACGCTAAAGCTAAAGAAAAGCAGTCATGTCGTTTATTAGGTCATTTTTCAGTTTAGTTGGTTTGGGTGTGATTCTGTTGTGACTGAGGCAGTGGGTGGTGGGTGAGGGGGTAGGGGGAAAGCTCACAATCCGATGAATTAACGACCAACCACAGCTATCTTCGTGATGATTCAAGCTGTCACTGTGTGGCTTCTTTTCCCTTTCTCTTTGCTTTCTCATTACTCTTCTTCTTCTTCTTCTTCCTCTTTTCTTTCTACTTCTTCGCCCTCTTCTTCTTTTTATTTTTCTCCTCCTTTTTTCTTGTTCGTAATCTACTTTTTTCTCCCTCCTCTTTTTATTTTTCTTCTTCGTCTTACTTTTTTCCTCCTCTTCTTCTTTTTGTTTTTCTCCTTCTTCTTTTTCTTCTTCTTGCTTTTTCTCATCTTCTTCCTCGATCCCTTTCGCTGTGACGACGCCCTTCGCTTGCCTTTAATGAGGTCAAGGCTGTTATCTCTCTCTTTCTCATTCCGTTACGTGTGTCCCAGTCCTGACCTTTTAACCCCCTCCCCTCCCTCTCACACTTGTCAATTGACTGCCACCTGTCCTGCGATTTGAGTGTTGACAGTATTTTTGAAGCAGTGTTTTGGAAAGAAGATGTAATAGTCTTGTATTTAATATTATATGATGAGTTTTTCCTTTTAAAATATTAATGTAAACTTGATAAAGTACTCTGATGTGCACTAATATTGTTTATCTATTCATATATCAAGCAATTGAAGAACAACAATTCAACATAATGTTCGAATTAAAAATGTGAATAAAATGCATTCTCTATTTATATATTCAAAAATCTATATTTATTCACCTATCCATTTTATGATTGCAATCCAGCAGGCATTCCCCCAAAAAGTTTAGATTTCGAATTTCTAATTGATTAAATTTCAGGTAATGTTCTAATTGATCAAGTGAAATTTTAGATTTCAATTCTAAATTTAGATGTGAACTCTTAGGACTTGATGAGCAAGTCTTGTCAATTGACCAACGTCCAGGTTACAATTATTATACCAATTTTTCCCAAACCTAACACGAAAGTATATTCAAGCCATCAAACTTAGGAACTTGGGACAATTTACTACGAAATAATCTACCTCTTCATGTAATTATTTTCGAGTAAATGAATGGTATTTGATATTCTCTCGCGATACTTTCTATTCTTTAGTCGCATCTCTATTGTTGCAGTTCTCTATTCAGGTGGTGCACTGACACAATTTTCAAGATTGCAATATAGTCGTAATGTAATAGGATGAAAACAATGGCAATTGATCACCTGCCTTGCATAAGAAACTTTCCCCTTTGTACGTTGATTTCTCAAGTTCTTTCTTATCAGATTTTTTAAAAATTCCATCAATCTTCAAACCGGATTGTATTATTGACGTCACGGAGTGCGAGAGTTTTTTAATGCTGCTGGACTCAAAACAAAATTGTATTTTAAATTGTAAAATTTATTTGTTCATTTTTCCAAGTTGACCACGAATACTGGATAATGTGGTCAACTGTAGTTCCTGTTTTCAAGTGAAATTCTTTGTATGATTTTGTTTAAAGGAATAAAGTTCATTAATTCATATTTCATTTCATTATTAAGAATGGATGATACACAACTGATTGTATAATATTCAGAGATTAGATTGAAACTTGTTATCAAACAATGTTGAAGATCTATTCAATTTATAGCCTACAACAATGTATTTTCAACACTTATTATGACTGTATATAACGTTCCAGATAATCAGGATAAGAGCAAAAAATGTGAGAAACAAAAGCGATCACTGATCAGAAATCGATGAGATCACACCATAGTTCTTATAATGGAAGAACTAGGTTACCAGGGTACAAATCAAACTTCATCGATAACTATTATGGAAAATAATAGACGCTAGAACGAGAACTAGTTTTCAAATAGATCCTATTTGATTGCGCTATTGGCAATCTTCATGTTTTACTAGGCCACATGTAAACACACCAAACAAAATTTATTGCTAAAATCTTTCAAAATCTCAGTTAAACAAATCAACATCAGGTCAAGGGCAGCAACATCTATTTTTTGAGAAGTGATTGATCTGTAAGGAGATTTTGAAATGCTGATAGAATCTGAATATCAGGACACTACGACAATAAAGTTAGAGGACCAACATGCATCATGTTAATGAACTTTGACATGCCTTATTGTGGCAAAACAGAAATTTTATGAGTATCAACTTGAAATGGAGAGTCAGCAGGAGGGCATGAAATAGAATATTTGAATATTTATCTACAGTATTTTACTACTTGGAAGTTTAAGCTGGGACTCAACCTTCACTCCCACAAGAAGACCTTAACCTCCGCAACACTAAGGTTGAGAGTAAATCTAATAATAGTAATATTTATTTCTGAGAAAAAAAAACAAATATTCAACTAAATCAACTTTGACAACTCATGGTATTAGATATGAATTTTCAAGATTCTTCTTGACTAATACTCTACTGATTTCATTTCATTTACTGTACTATATTGAACAAAAGATAGAGCAGAGTTCTGTTAAGACTCGATTTCGAATTATTATTAATGAGTATTAGATAGAGAGAATCGAAAGAAGAACGAGCAGTATGTCGAGGGAGAAATGAATAGGAAAGGAAGAGTATCAGAAAGAGGAGAAGTAGGGAAAAAGTTAGAGGAAATATATGATGAAAATGTTGGAAAAGCATTTAATCTTGAATAATAAATAGGAATACCGAGATATTAGGTGATAAACCGAATGTAAAGTTCTAACTCCTAATAAAAGATATTTTCATTTCATTTAATGTTTCATAAAGGTACCTGGGATGGGTGTTGTGTTGGGAAGGGAAATAGAATATTAATATATTGGTATATTTTTAATATCTTGGATAATAATATTGAGGTATTCATCCATTTTCAGAGAAAAAATAAAATAAGCCAAAATGACGCTATTAACGACTTTGGGTAGTTGGAAGTTCAATGGTAATCCAGTATCGAAACTGATACCCAAGAAGGAAGTCATTCGCCTCCAAGCATGACAAGAACAGTGAACATGCCTTGAAAGGCGACGGGAAGCTGTGTTTACACTCAGCTGTCAACAAACGCAATGGTGAGGAGAGGAGGGAGCTCGCACCACTGATCTGTAGAAATAAAAGCAAAGTGGTGTGTGTGTATTCATTGTACGATACAACTCCTGACAGAAATCAATACTAGGCCTGTATTAATAGAATATTGGTGAGGCTCCCGCCGTTGTAGCAACCAAACTCAAACTGAACGTCTGTGTTAACATGCTACGAGAGTGGAAGTAATTTACTTGAGTATTAGCAGGGGACCTGAGTTGTGTGGTTGCGGGGAGGGGGCGATAGTTTGGTAAAGTGCTTCGAAACAACATTAATACACTATTTCTGTAACAAGTGGGAGATGAACATAATCACTCAAGTAGCCGTAGTCTAGTATCGTGCTTGATATACGAGGTTCTCTATACAGTTATCAAAATACTAGGCTTAATCAACACTCAACATGGCACCGAAAGCACATTCAAGTGTAGTAGAGGCTCTGTGTGAAATGTGGGCTATTTACAAGATAAATTGGCTACAGATATAAAAGAAAAATTAAATACTGCTTGTCTGTAAAGATGACCGCTGACGTCTGAAGGCAAGAGCAGAAATAATACAGTATCAGCAATTGATTTCTTGGGAATGAAATCTCCCTTTACTTCTGTATGACCTACGCCTACGCTACATTATTACAATGCGTTGAGTAAGCTGGATCCACTCACAGCACACCAAAATCCGCACGAACTTGAATAAAAAAGTTGGAGGATAGAAAAAACAGATTCGAAATTTATACCAAGAATCCAAAGACTTCTCAATGTGATTGTGATTGGAGATGAAACAATTTTTTATTCCTTGCTTATTAGTGATCATTCACTCATAATAATTTCCTCATTTATAGATCAAAAATTGTTTTGGAAATATTGAATTAAACATATTATTAAATTCTCTGTTCTCTTTACAATCTATTGAGTTTGATGAAGTTACTCCAAAACGAGTTACTTTCACTTGTTTTCTTTTTGTTAGTTTTTAAAATTTATTTTCACTTGAAGCTAGAATCTTAGAATAGTAGAATATTAATGTATTAGGTTGGACTTAATTTAACCTAATTTCATTATTTAAATAATTATATAAAAATGAATTTATCTTAAAATAATTTATTTTGATTCAGCTTGAATTTAACCTAATTTTGTTATTTTATTATTTTCAGTCCGACCCAGGAACGTCGTTTCTGAGGGCGGCGAGAGCAGGTCAACTCGATAAAGTATTGCAGCTGCTAGAATCAGGAGTTGGCATAAATACATCAAATGCGGTAAGTTATGAAGTATGATCTAACATAGATTTCTAAAATTTTTCGCCCTTAAGGGCTTAAACACTTCATAAAATTTTACAACTTTTATCACAAATAAAAAATTGTAATAACCAAGGAAGTTTAATGAAATCTATGATGATGATTTCTTGATTCATTTAATAAAGGATGACATCCTTTTGGCCAGTTGCACGAATCTCAATTGAATTTAACCGCCGTTAAATAACTTAATCTAACGGAACCATATTTTTGCAACGAGTTTCCTATTAAGATCCTTGAAACTAAGTCATTTAACAGTGGTTTAATTCCTTTGGTTTCATTTACAAAACATGAATTACCCCAGAAAAAAATAAATGATCACTCATCAGATGAACGTCTAAAAAAATCAATTAATTTAAAGTATTAATCTTGGGGCCGGTTCATGAGCTCGACGTTTACAAGCCCTAGACTAACGGGTGACCACCGTAGCATCGACAAACGTTAGCCTCGACACTGTGTACTAAGGGCTCTCCATGCTGCTAACCCACTAACTTGTCGAGACAAACGTTTGTCGAAGCTACGGTAGCTACCTGTTTTAGTCTAGGACTTGGCTACATCCAAAGCTCATGAACCGGACCTTAAAGTATTGAATTGATAGTGTGATGCTAACAAGGCATAAACTGAAAATGAATTGGTCTCTATGTTTGAGATCATATTATTACACATGTAGGGATTGAAGTAACCATTTTACTTGCGTATACCAGTACATTGTACCCAGAAAAACTTTGAATTGATCCATTTATTTCTTCGTAACGTGAACACAGTACGCTGTCTGAAATGAATTGAATATTATGTCGATTCGATCTAGACTCAGTTGCGTTTTGCGTCTATTCTTGGCCGTGCAAAATTTTATGTCGGCTGAAAAAGCTGGTGAAAAGAGGCTGTAAAGCAACTGAAGATGCTCCAGCCAGCCATAAAGTAACATTCCAGCACCTGGGTGATATCTCGCATCACTAGCTGGCATATTCACAGCGGTCTGACGTTCTAAACCCCAACATGCCTTCTCTCACCTAAATTTAGGTCGCACTCGAAGGTAATTGATACACTTGCAGGCGTTTGATTAATTTCCTCGCACACACGCTATGCTATACTAGTCAAACCCTGAGTAATGATTAATTAGTCACCTCTGTTGTCTGAGTCAGTCTTGAAATTGCCATCAGCCTGGTTATCTAGGTTACCTTTTTCTTTCATAATAAAGTTTTCGCATTATTTTCATTAACAATGTTATCCTTGCTAAAAAAATGATGGACTTGAGAAAATAATTATGAAGAAAGTCTCAATAATAAAGAATGGTCAGATGATAAGATTGGGAGTTTTTGAAAAATGAACCCGATGGTGCATTTTATAAGTTGAGCCTGATCAACATTCTCTTATCTCCAATTTGCGAAATTTATATCAAACTGGTCTAATTTTAATAACATTACGCATCTCCTGTGTCTTTCTAACAAATTTGAATGTTCATTTCTCATCCACTGGTTCAGATGATGTCCAGTGAAGTCGAATCCGTCTTATCAAAAACTTGTGTACTTTTATTTGAACTAATATTTTCACTAATATGTTTCCAAATTTTTAAATTGGGCTTTGTCAAGTTCAGTAGCATCTACAGTGTAACAAAGATAATGATGTTGAAACAAAATATTTTTATTAACTTGAAACAATGTTTTGGAAAAGTGTGCAAGGTGCATTGCTCACAACCCAAAGCTGTTACTTTTTCATAAAAGTCGTCTTGAAAAATAATTTTAATCAATATGTGTTATTCATAATGGAAAATCTTTGCTTTCTCCGTGAGTGAACGTGTGAATTATTTAGTATAATTGTATGAATTAAGATGGTAAATGGTATAGTAATTTAATTGTAGTATGTAATGTGCAGTTCATAGTCAATTTCATTCTTTCTGAACTCTGTACAGAGGTTTAAAGGTTGAGGGAATGTTTATTTTACGCCGTATGCGGCAAGCTTCAGACATTTAATATGCACTCAGCTACAAAGGAGAGTTCAGATCTTGTCTAGGAGTAAGAATTCCTTTTCACATGAACAAGAGGGCATGAGAGTTATGAAAGTCTACAAAATTGAAAAGGTTGCCATCAGGCTTGGTTTCAAAGCATCCCTTCATCTCAGTTTTTCAAGTGGAAACACCACATTAATAAGCTTTTCCAGCTTGTTCATCTCGGCATTCCTGTACTCTCAATAGTGGTGGTGGTAGAACAGGGTTTTTACAGTATAGCAGGGTTTTGAGATGAACTATGTGTGGAATTGCATCTCTCACAACTCACAATCGATTGTTTTACCAATCCTGAAAAATGATAAAACATTCTAAAATAGCCCTTAAATGTTTTTTTCCTTAATTTAAGTTGAGAAAGAGTTTATGAAGCTTAGAAAATGTTAGCAGAATTGGACTATCTATAAGCATGCCACTTGAATGGTTTCTAAGGTACTTGAATTCATAACTTCTCTTGACAGTTGAAGAAACAATGAATTATCGATTACAAATACTGAACAAGCTGAAAGTTCTTAACAATCGTCTTAAAAACTTGCAGTAGGATTTGGCTTAAGACCCTTGAATTGTTTCTGAATCTATCTAAATATTGTACTGTGTTAGAAAACTTGTTACATGGGGCTCCAGACTTGATTGAAATTGGTTTGTTACAAGTACTTCTTCTATTTATTTAATTGAAGTCAATGCTTTGTTGAAGTGAAGTAATTATTCATTTTCTCAAAAACCTCAATTGATAGTTTATGGTCCTAAAACCTCAATTTAATATATTTGAAACTTTGTGTAGTAAAAGTAGTAAATAGACATAGTACTGGAGAACAAGACATGTTCCTTCATATACTGGTCATGTAAATATATGCTAATTTTCAAGCTATGCAGTTGTAATAAAATGTCATCTCAATTTGTTGTGAGGTAATTAGCTGGTGAGCTAATAGTAATTTCACCGGAGTAATAGTAATAGTGTATACTAATTACACGTTTGTTTATTTCCCAATAGTATTATCGAAGGGGGTTTTGCTTTTACATAACCACTGCATTTTGTATCGTTCATATGTATAAGTTGTGTGAATGAAATCTAATGTTATTGGTTTGTCAGATTTTCTCTGAATAACCCTTCTTTTTTATACTGAACTCTCAAATTTTAACTCAATTTTCCAATTTATTGTCAATATTGTGTGTAATGATAGGTAAATTATACAACTAAAGTAAATTATGGCAAAGTTGGGTTTTAGCAAATTGCACATTTTCAATAATTCTAAGTTGCGCTTAGTTTTGAGTATACCTTCTGCACTGAATTGTAATCGTAGAGGCAAGCTCAGTAAGAATTAGAATGGATGAATTAGAATCATCATCAATTCTAATCAGAATGATCAGGATGAATCAACCATTTGTCACAAAATTTTGTTTTCTTTATTGATGTTCAAGGACTGAGCATGTAGTGACACTCACTTGAAAATCTACGTATCAAAACAGTTCTTTATTATGACATTATATTGTTCATTATTGTGACATTACTATATTATGAATAGTGTCATAGTCAACAAAAGTAGATATTATAAATTACCAATTCTGGCACACAACATGACGTCACACGGTTAGTTTAGTCTACGTTTTTTTGGGGGGAATTTGGAGGGGGGAGAGTTGGAAACAAGTTACCGGTATACATTTGATAATGGTTTTATAGTTGAAAGTATTCTCTTTGAAATATAGGTAATAGCGTCTAAATTAAATCTAATAAGTACTAGGATCTTGACGTGGTATATATTTGGTCATCCTATAGGAAATATACCCGGCGATGACCAAATAAGTATACCACGCTTCGCCACTAACTAGGATACTTATTCTACTCATATTACACTTATAACATGATAACGTACTTATTTTTATTATTAATATACGAGTACTGGAAAGAAAATTAAGTGAATCCTACATCATGCAGTTGGTTGATTACAACAGTTTCATCTTTTGCTAAACTCACACCCCCTTTTCTGATAAACCATCCCCCCATCGTTGGGGAACAATAAGGTGGACCGAGCAGTTTTCATCCATGTAATTAGGTGGGTAATAGGGTTGAGTTTCCATTCAGAAAAAGCCATAACTCTTTGTAAAGTAGTTTCGCACGTTGCAATGCAGCTGAGTCTGCGGTGTGTCCTATCTATGATGGTTCAGCGCATGCGTGCTACGCTGTGGGTGTGTCTATGTGTTTTGGTAATACAGTACTAGTACATTTTACGTGCTGGGATAGGAAGTGGAAACTGCACTTTCGTGAGAGAAATATTTTTCGAATCTCTCGGTGCTGACTCGAAAGTACTCTGCCGCTTCCTTTCCGTTGTCAGGAAAACTTAATAATTGAGATAGATATGCTGCTGCTGCTGCTACTTGGTTGCCCCATCCAACACTATAAAAACTACAGTAGTTCACTTGGAAAATAGTGTACTGTACTTTTTCATATTTTCAGAAGATGGAAGCTTTATCGGCTGTGGCACGTTGAATCATACCCATTGTTTTATATCCCCTATCTATAGTCATTCGAAAGACTAGTTATATTTGTACAAAGTTCCTGAATAAACTGCCTAGTCATTTAGATCATAAGAAAATGACATTTAAAAAAGATTTATATAGTTACCTTGCTGAAAAATGTTTTTATAATGTTTTTAATGAGTTTTTATGTGATAATTATATTTATGATTATCATTGAATGGATTTAAACATTACTATAAGCTGCAAATGTAAATAGCCTATGAATAACATGTAAAATAGGTACTATTTTTGTTAGGTATAAGTCAATTATACTTCTGACGATATTCAATTGTATTGTATGAAACTTTACTGTATTGAATAAATACAATTACTACTATTACTACTACTATTAAGAGTACTGTCTGATAAAATAAACTACAACAAATCACTTGGAAAAAACACATCAATAGCTCACTTGGAAAATTTATTTAAAATTTAATTGGGCTTAGCAACAATCCTTGATCTTTAACCTTTAATCAGAGAAATCAGAAAAATGTATATGCAGGAGATGTTAAAATCTACTGTTAATTTCTCTGTTTGAATAATTTAATTCGAGAAAAGGAACTTCGGCTAAAATGATCTTCTAATAATATGTACTAAAACATGAAGAATTTCATTATTGGCAAATTGTTGATATTTTGCAATATTTATTAAAAGGAATTTGATGACTTTTTCTTCTGTAAGAACTTGTTTAACTGACAGAGAATAAAACAGACACCTACATTCGCAACGAAGATGTGCAATACCAGTCTGGAGTTTAGTAGCTTATCAAATAAAACTTGTAATATTTTAAAGCTAGTAAGAGATAGTACGAGTGTAGTAAGTGAGAAAAGGTGAGTAAGAAAAGGGCCGGTTTCTTGAAAGCTTCTAAATAACTCATTTGGGTCTTCATTAAAAAAGCCTTGAAATGCTTACACTTTACCTTCTCTGTTCTTGTATGAGGTAATAATATATTCTCAGTAGGTACTTTGTGATGAATAAAAATGTAGAATTGTAAATTGAAGATGGAAACCTTGAAAACGTGTGATAATTTGGAGCTGCTATTTTGTGTTTTATTATGTATTGTTTATTGCACTCATAGTTTTTAAACAATAATAATATTACTTCTATATTGCTGTATTGTAAACTTCAAGTGGAGGATGTCTATTATTTTGAAATCTAATAAACTAATCATATTTGAGTTAGATTTGTTGAGAAACAATATGTATGGCTGACACAGCATCGAGGTAACAGAATCATTTTCCAATTTATAACGTCAGTCCAGGTGTAATAACTTCTCCCTTCTAGCAAATGTCCACCCAACATTCCTGTTCTTCTGAAATTTGACTTGACAGTCGTGTGGTGGCTGGAGGAGTGAAGGAGAGAGAGAGAGAAAGGGAAAGAGAGTCTTGAGCCTCAAGGGAATTCACAAAACTGGGTCACCTCCCTTTCCCTCCAAAATGCCTGAAGGCACCATCCCTTCTTATCAAACCCCTCTTCCCTTTTGCAATGCATTATATTCTCTCCCCATCAGAAATCCCCCACCCCACATCATCTTGGACGCGATCTCATCATCTTTAACTATGCAAGCTCTCTTTTATGCGAAGTCTCTAACATCTCTGTTCTCAGAATATTCTGCTGGCAAGGGAAGAATGATTGGGTAATTTACAGTTTTGTTATTGTGATGAAAAATATTGTCAATTCTGCCCTCTGAATTCAGGCTGTGAGGGAAGAATGATCGTTAATCCACAGTTTTATTATTGTGATGAAAAACATTGTCAATTCTGCCCTCCACACTCATTCTGTGAGATTGAATTGTGGTACATTAAAATGAATGGTGAGTGATATTGCAACTTGAATCCATTTGTGAGATCCTCTTTTTGAAACATTGCCATTTATTCCAACATAAAATAGAATATTCTACTATTATTGTCACGTTGTCTAGTTCGTTCGTGTCCATCATTGGTGGGTTAGTACACATGAATGTATACTGCTGTATTACATTCATACATTATGTATTTACTGCGTGCATATAATTATATGGTTTGTATTGCTAATTTGTATTCTCCATGTTATGAATTTCAATATAAGACAAAATGATGTTCCTTCTTTCCTATCCCTACCACCCCTCGTGGTTATTGTGAGTATTAAATTTAGAATTCAACAAAATAATGACTTTCACTGTTTTGTTGGCATTCTGTTTTATTTTTATTTAAATGAACTTTGTATAATTACTCTAGCTGCATCAATACAATTTTGTACATTTATTTCAAGATAGTGAATCAAATGAAAATTTTTATTTCAAATTTTCTTGACAGTAAGAAATTACATCCTGATAGATGAAAATTATTCTCCCATCATTTTCCAATAGAATTATTCTAAATTTTCAAGTTGAACTTTGAATTCAATGTGAACAATTTTCTGTTTGCAGAACGGCTTGAACGCATTGCATCTAGCAGCCAAAGATGGACACATTGAAATCGTTACCGAACTTCTGAAGAGGGGCTGCACCGTTGATGCTGCCACAAAGAAAGGGAACACTGCTCTGCATATTGCTGCCTTGGGTAAGAATGCTTCTTTCATGTTTCGGTTCCTGTTTTATTGGGCGCGAGAGATATATTAGAACTTTAGCTTCCTCTGTACACATCGTACTTTCTTCATCCTTTGTGCAACTCATGTAAGGCTCTTATGGAATATTCTCCTCTATCATCCTTCTATTATGTGTCTACATTTTTTACTCGTCTATTTTTATGAGTTATCTATGGTTCCTAAAAACTATCTTATTATCTGATCTAAACTATTATTGATATTATCTAACTAATTTCTCCCATTGTAATGTAGCTTAATTTTTTATTTTAAGGTAATGTTGTATCAATAGATGAAAATAAAAATGAGAATATTATGGTATGAATTAGTGGTGTTCTATTAAGTTACTTCATATCTTGATTATTTTATGTTTGTGCACATTTTAAAAATTAAAATAGCTCAATATTAAGCACAATGTAAGACTTGAGTTTATTAATATTTAATTGATAGAAAGGAATCCATCAACTACTTTTGTTGAGAGCGTTTTGTTCTCATTACTGTTTAGGATAGTACTGTATATTTGAATTTTTTGCTGTGGTGATGCCCACATAAGCTCTTGGCTTTTGCGTGGGTATGGGGAGGATGATGATGATGATGATGATGAGAGATGAATGAACTATTGAAGTACCAGTACCTATTAATCTTGCAATTGTATTAGGTTATTGTAAATATTCACCTGATGATGATTATAATAATTATCTCTTGTACTTCACTAAATGACGCTTTGTATTAATATGTCTAAATTACAATTTGTGATTTTCCAGCACATTGGAGTTCAACTCTCATATTTAGAACTCGAATAATGTTATTATTAAGTGGAAAATAGTTAATTTTGAATGACAATATTGTGTTGCAGCGGGCCAGGAGGAGGTGGCTCGCATACTTGTTGAGCAGGGCGCCGGTGTCAACGTACAATCACTGAATGGCTTCACACCACTCTACATGGCTGCCCAGGAGAATCACGACGGCGTTGTCAAGTTTCTACTGTCCAAGGGCGCCAATCAAGGGTTAGCTACTGAGGTAGGCTCTCACCCTCTCACTGCCACTGTTTATTCAAATTTCAGTATATTTTATTTATTTATTCAATTTTAATATTTAATATTTGAATAGTTAATTTTAATTTCGGTATATTTTTATCTATTCTAACAATTTCTGCGGAGGGAAACGGGTTGACACCATAGACAATTCTGTCTTAATAAAATAAATAGAATTGCCTCTGTTAACATCATAAGGCTAGGCGAACAACTCACATGTATTGTCAAGACAAGATCCTCAGATTAGTCACTTTTAGCAGGTACTTCACATATGCTTGTAGCAACACACACCGTTTGGTCATTGCATCGGTGTGTGCTTTTATAAGCAGATGTGAAAATTGTGACTAATGACTAATCTCGTCTTGTCTTTTAAAGACCAACCGGTATACATTATATTTTGAACAACTCACATATATTGTAATTTATAGAGCCTCATGTAATTTGTAGATGTGGAGTGAATCTATAGATTTTTATGCCTATGTATCCTATAAATTTGCTCAGTACTGGAGTTGTGTTTGGATGAAAAAAGTTTTTGACCATTGCTATTTGGCTGGATAAATTCGAGGTTAAGAAGCCAGTTTACGTTCTATTGTGTAGAAAATTTCTTGATTAGCCTACAGTACTCACACTGATAAGGAGTGGAAATTTGTTTATTTGCCTTCATCTCGAAACTTGAATATCTAGATGTAGAACTATGTTGTTTAAATGTAAGCAATTCCTATTAGAAACTCTAATGTAAAGTACAGTAGATCTACAATTGTGTGAAAAATTCTTCTTTACCCTACAGACTTAACACACTGGTGAGTGATGGTTTTGCTGTTTAAATGACTACATCCTAGATCTTGAAACTTGAGAATGAATTTGTTGGTTAAATGCATAATTTTCATAATTTCAATTTACTGTACTAAAATGTTTGTCGCATGCTACAATAATATACATTATTATGCAGTTGACAATTTTATGTTTGAAATCATAACGATAATCAAATTGTAATTTTTGGATATAATGACATATTGAATATTGAATAAAAATGGAAATGAAGATCTGATTAAATCCATCTAGGGTACTTGTTATTCTGATCCAATGCTATTCAAATAGGTTTATCTGATTCGAATTTAGATTCGCTGATGTTGGTGCTCAGTCATTCCGTTATTAGTTGAAAATGTTGAAATTTCCATTCAACTCATTTGTTGTAAGTTGAGTCAGACATCAGTCAATAATCATATACTTGACTAGGTTATTCATGATTTTGATTTATGATCAAACATACTGCATTGAGAATACGTATTGAGCTGTTTATTACACACTATCTGATTATTCTTATTCAGTATGATTAATATTTATCATTTTAATGAGTGGTTCAATTAACATCCTGCACAGTGCGATATTTGTTTCACAAGCAGAGCTAATTTCTGCAGGCCTAATTTTATTCTATCACTGACGTTCGTGTTTCATTTCTATGTACAATGTCGATTAGTACAATGCACATGCATTGGATCGATAGGTCGTGATTGATTTTTAAGATTATTAATGTAATTTTGTTATTCTATTATTAATATTCTCTTGAGCAATGACAATGACTGGTCACAATGAATAGCTGGTTAATTAAGTCACCTGGACTTTCAATGAATTGCCTCATTACGTATTTTATCAATGTTCAAAATGTATAAGAATTCGTCCACTATGATACAAAGAATTTATATTGTATAGTAAATGAATTCTTATACACTTTGTACAATGTAAAAAATTGTAATGAAAATAATCCATTTATATAAATAATATATTATAATAAATAATTTATTTTCAATCCAGGGACTTGCTTCCTGAAAGTTAGAAAGTTAGAATGTATGAAAAACGCGGACACACTTCTTACTATGCAATAACCTAGTCTAGTGTGCGGTCTTCTTCTCCCTGAATTACAATACTTCTAAATGTTTATAAAACAGGCTCAGGTGATGTAACAAAATGAACCACCTATTCACTGATTGTATCAATTTATCTGACAATAATAAAATTACTTTCCTACATGATAAATAAAGGATGAATCGTTTCAATATCAATCATAATATTACTTTTTTACATGATAAATAATTTAGGATGGATTGTTTCAGGATGGATTCACGCCGTTAGCAGTAGCCATGCAGCAGGGACATGATAAAGTGGTGGCAGTACTACTTGAGAACGATTCGAGAGGCAAAGTGCGACTTCCCGCACTTCACATTGCTGCCAAGAAGGACGATTGCAAAGCGGCTGCTCTCTTATTGCAGGTTAATTTACATTCAACCACTTGAAAATTAATATCTTGTCACCTACGAACAATGAATGCTACGGCAAACACTTTTCAAGTAATTAGGTGCAATCATTCTTTCCAAACTGATAATGTGATAGACTAAGCAAATTTTTGTCTAATCTGTGATGAGGTACAAGCAAGCCCCGAATGATCATTTGAGTAAATTAGGAATTAGAGTTCAGTAAAAACATGATTCCTCCATTGGGAGCCTGGCTAATCGTTAGTAAGGCTAGTCAGTCACTCCCTATATTTGGAGGCATATTAAATTGTTGCATTGCACTATATAGCTGCTTAACACAATGTTATCCAGCAGTGCTTTGTTCCCATCACTGGGTTGCGAAGACTAGCTTATGGTTGAGATGTCAATGTGCTAACCACACGTTACATCTTTCCTGGTTAATGATCATTCACCTCTGCTGATTCAGTCAAGTGGATGTGAAACTGGCAACCAGCTGGTAGGCCTAAGCCCACATAGGGCTGTTGAGCCATTGACAAAAAAAACATGATTAAAGTTTAGTTCGTGAGAAATTTCTTGGCTGTTGGGACAATTTTCAATAAAAACGTACAGAGTTCAAGACTGCAAGTTTTTTAATTTTCAATCATTCAAACTGGAGAAAGATTGTTTATCATTTGCTTATAATTTGTTCAAATCTTTAATACTCCTGAGTGGAGTAGTTGAAATCGTTAATTGAAAAGTTTTTGAAAAACTTGTGACACTGATATTTGAAGGAAAGTGAAATGAGTGTCAGAACTCATTGCTTTGGATAAAAATAAATCAAAATTGATGAAAGCTGTTGAAAATTATGTTGTTTGTCTCAACTTTAGTCTGTCTCTTGTTTATTTTTAAATATTTCTTTATTTCCTGAAAAATGTCAATAAAATTGCTGGTTATTGTTTTCAGAATGAGCACAACCCAGACGTTACATCGAAGAGCGGCTTCACACCACTGCATATTGCTGCCCATTATGGAAATCAAAATATAGCCAACCTATTATACCAGAAAGGTGCTGATATCAACTATGCTGCCAAAGTGAGTCACACATTCACTCAACAGATAACTCATAAATCATAACTGCTGTACTCAATTTGATTGAGATTCACGTTGCAGATACATAATATTGTCGCTTTATAGTGGCAATATATCCACTTTTTAGTGGGTGACATTATAATCTGTAGATAACTTCATAAATCATACCATCTGAAATGAGTTTCTGAGTCCTAAATATAGTTTAGAGTTTTAAACTTCTTCTACAAGTTTCTCAATAAATTACTGTAGTTCAGCTGTGTATGCTCTTGAAATATGATGTATTGGGGCCATAATATACGAGGCGGCATTGACGTCGAAATCAACCGTTAAATAGAACTTACATGTTGCAGACTATACCATAGAGTAACTATACTCTGTATAGTTACTCTGTAGAGTAACTTGTTATCTGTGACTATACACCGTGCATTTGACGCTCGAATTTGGTGCTCTGTGATTGGTCCAGAGAATTGACGCCTCGTATATTATGGCCCTTGGACGTTCTTAAGAGAAATGTAGGAGAATGAATAAAAAAGAAAGAGAATTTATTGTCATATTTTATTGGTTAACATTTCACTTGAATCATTATAAGATGTACATTCCGTTATAAACGTTTCATACAACTATTCAATGTAAATAATACTTTGTAGTATTCAATAAGTAGATCATTGACAACTATCCTTATAATTAACAATTATTAACTTTGACAATTTTAAATTTGAAAGGTTTGTAAAATTCAATATGAAACAGCCGGCGTAGCCTAGTGGGCTACTATCACTGCATCATGAGCTCGATTCTTATTCCGTCTGACATTTTTTGTATATGGTTAGGGATGACCTCAACATTATACATTCTAGTGTACGACTTGTTGTAGACTCATGTCTCATATAAAATAAAGGTTCTTGATAGTCCTCTGATGAATATTAGTTATAAGTATTTTTGTTTTTTCCTTTCAGAGCATCTGATAGGCCTAAATTAATTTTACATTGTAATTTATTTATTATGATCACATACATATTATAATAGTGGGCATCATAATTATTAAATTATTATCTTGAGTAATTTCTTGAGTCAATAGATATCTGTATTATATGTATCTGTATTTGTAAATAGAACTGAGTCTGAATGCATATTCAGAGATTATAATAAGGCATATTATATATATATCAAATAAAGGTTCTTGATGTCTTCTGATAGGATATCATAATAAGTATTTGTTTTTGTTTTCACACATTATCAATTAATCAAGTAGTATAAAATAAATCGGTTGAACTTTCCAGTACTTCTTCTATTGCTAATCACTCGGAGTATTATTCATATTCAATGTGTACTGTACATTATAAATAAATGAAAGTACAATTGAAATGATTGCAGCACAACATAACACCTTTGCACGTTGCGTCGAAATGGGGCAAACTGTCGATGGTGACACTGCTGCTGGAGAAGGGCGCCAACATAGAGTCGAAGACACGTGACGGGTTGACGCCGCTGCACTGCGCCGCCCGCTCCGGACACGATCAGGTCGTCGACCTGCTAGTTGAGAACAAGGCGCCGCTCTGCTCCAAAACAAAGGTAGGGCACTAGTTTATTGTGGAAAGTAGTTCTCTGTTACTGGCTTCAGAGATGAACACAGACATTTTTGATGGAAGAAATTATTGGATGTTGCAGTTTATCAACTGCTGTTAATACATAATACAGTGATTAGAGAAACGAAAATCCAAAGAAAGCTATATTAGTAGCTTCTTTATAAGTATATATAAGTATATTTTCACCTAGTTCTGAAGACTTCTGCTACAGCTAATATTGACAACAGAACTAAATTTAGTAGTTCTGAAGACTTTTGGTGCAGCAAATTTTGACAATAGAACTAAATTTAGTTCTATGGTCAGAACTAATTCTGTAGTAGTTCTGAACACTTCTGCTGCAGCAAATACTTCAGAACTACTTATGTAGCTTTCTTTGGATCTTCGTTTCTCTAAAGCCTGGTTTTCATTAGTAGAGTTAGTGGTAGAGTTCCCTGGGCGAGTACTAACTATCTTGTGAACTCTCCCAATGAAAACGTTCATAGTAGAGTGATGGTAGAGTACTTGTTTTTAAGTACCAAGTAAGTAGAGTAGAGTTAGTATGCTAGTTACTCTACCACTAACTCTACTAATGAAAACCAGGCTTAATTGCTATGTATTAACACCAGTTGATTGACTGCAACATCCAATAATTTCTTCCATCTGTAATACCTAGCCGGTTTGGCTTATATCACAATTGAATTCTACTGTGCAGAAGGTGTCTGGTGGTCTAATGGTTAAGGCGCTCGACCAGGCAATCGAGAGGTACGGGGTTCGATTCTCCGTCCAGGCACAACTTTTTGTACTGTGATTATCCTCTTGCTATTTAGTTCTGTTTTCAATGTTTGCTGTAGCAGAAGTCTTCAGAACTACTCAAGTAGGTTTCTTTGGATTTTCGTTTCTCCAATTTATTATTACAGACATTTTTCTCGGGGAGGGGGATCACAGTGGAATGTACATAGTATTTCGTTTCAATTGGAATTTAGCTCTTCACAGCCAATTTCTGTTGTGACCTAGCAAATTCATAAAATTAATTGTGTTCATGTTGTTGTATTTGTGATAAATAATAATAATAATTTCGTAACCTGGCTGGCTCAGGTCTGGTGTCAGAGTTTTCAGGTCACTCCTGATCGCTGTTAGGTCAAAATAGGATTACGTGATATTTTAGCAGCCGGGACAAATCTAGCGTGTCCTCCGAAACACGAGCTGAGCGATAAAGCGTCAGTTCCTTACCATATCTGTCGAATTCACCGTGAGTTACTACTGGATTATTTCGTGTAATCTTATTATTATTTTATTGAACGACAAACTCCTGTTTTTACAGAATCGGGTATATATTTTTGTATTAGATTTTTGCTCCCTATCGCTGTTATTTTCTTTTTATATGTATACAGTACCTATGTATGTATATTTTAATATTATATTTTTGGCAATAAATGAATTGAATTGAAGAATTACTGCTCTACCACGGTGCGCCCGTTGACGAGGTGACCGTCGACTACCTGACAGCTCTACACGTGGCCGCGCACTGCGGGCATGCGCGTGTGGCCAAGATGCTGTTGGACCGCAGCGCAGATCCCAACGCACGCGCACTCAACGGCTTCACGCCCCTCCACATCGCCTGCAAGAAGAATCGCATCAAGGTGGTCGAGTTGCTGCTCAAGTATGGCGCTTCCATCGAAGCTACCACTGAGGTTAGTCATCCATACAGTCTCCATTTTAAGTTATTATAGTTTGAATAAAACAAGTTGAGACTTGAGCCTCTAGTCAAATAAATAGCGGCGTTGTCAGATTGTGTGGAATTGCAACATCTTCAAACTTCCAATTATATTGTATACCGGTTGAAGACAAGACAAAGTTTGATTGAGTAATTACATAGATGCTCATGAAGCAGCACACCGATGCAATGACTAATCGGTGTGCGTTGCCAGCAACTGTGTGTGACTAAACGTGAATAATCTTCTTGACAATTTCCTTAAACTACACAGATATGTATGTAGAATATCATCCCCAGTGTTGCAGTAGTGCTAAAAAGTTTCAGGGCGGAAGGGTTAAAAGGAAATTGAACTTTTTTGATAAAATTGAAGAATTGCGATAATATTTTCTATTTCTAATATCACTTCTCTCAAAATCATGGGACGTAGTAATAAACGAAGTAGTCGGATACATGGGATGTAGTATCAAAATGACAAGAAAACATCTCCTTTCCCTTGGTTTCTTGACATGTTTTCATCTGACCTATATATTTTTTTAAATTAATTGATATGTCAATGTCGAGTCATTTCAACCTGAAAGCATGAAATTTTCGACATTCTAGGTGCTTTTTTGTTTCAATAGATCAGTGCGTGTTGAAAGTGAGAAAGTTGTTCAGAATTTATATTGGAATTATTTTTCCAAACTTCAATACGATATGCATTATGTACTAAATTGTATGCTAAATGCTGGAAATGTACAAGCTATTTCACTCAAATATCTGAGCTGCAGGTTACTGATTGTGATAGGAAAGGCTGTTTCAACTCTTCAGGGATAAGTCGAAGCAGCTTTGTTAGATTCACTATAATCAGTCACAACCATGTGCTTGCAGTAACCTAATTTATTGACTGTAATAATTAAATTATACTGACGTTGTTCAACTTTACGGTTATTTCCAATTTCTGTATTGTGTTGAATAAAATAAATATTCAGTCACTGAATTTTCCAAGCATTTTGTCATGTTTCAAAAGTCTAGTATTCATTGCATGCAGCGTCACATCATGCCGTTGCTGCCCTTACTTTGAAACTCCAGAAATTTGGAAAAAAGTTCAATTATTTATCTTCAATTCCATTTCAACTGGATCTAATATAGAATAGAATATTTTTATTTTGCTAAAATACAAAATACAGTTCAATTATTTATCTTCAATTCCATTTCAGCTGGATCTAATATAGAATAGAATATTTTTATTTCGCTAAAATACAAAATACAGTTCAATTATTTATCTTCAATTCCATTTCAGCTGGATCTAATATAGAATAGAACATTTTTATTCAATTAAAATACAAATACATATATAAAATTTTGGCAATATAAGCTAACAAATTTTAATTTTTATATTTCTCTGTATAGTTACTTTATGTATGCATGTAACAAGAATCTAATTTGTGTGTGTTGGTTTGCAGTCGGGCCTGACACCGCTACACGTGGCCAGCTTCATGGGCTGCATGAACATCGCCATCTACCTGCTGCAGCACGAGGCGAGCGCCGACGTGGCGACCGTGCGCGGCGAAACGCC
The DNA here is from genome assembly GCA_017141395.1 of Laodelphax striatellus. Taxonomy (NCBI): domain Eukaryota; kingdom Metazoa; phylum Arthropoda; class Insecta; order Hemiptera; family Delphacidae; genus Laodelphax; species Laodelphax striatellus. Next base: position 6,752,528 of record CM029530.1, read on the forward strand.
ACTGCACCTGGCGGCGCGCGCCAACCAAACCGACATTGTGCGCATTCTGCTGCGCAACGGCGCCACTGTGGATGCGCGCGCACGCGAACACCAGACGCCGCTGCATGTGGCCAGTCGCCTCGGCAACGCTGACATCTGCATGCTGCTGTTGCAGCATGGTGCCGCCGTCGATGCTACCACCAACGATCTGTACACGCCGCTGCATATCACCGCTAAGGAGGGACAGGATGAGGTAAGACTGCGGGGCTTCATTCTAATGCAGATGGATTTATTTATCTATTTATCCATTTGTTATTTAATAATTTATTTTAGGCTATTTGTTTTTTTTTATTTTATTTATTTAGTGTTGATTATCTTCAAATATAAAATGAGATAGCCGATTTATGTATTCAATAGTATTGAAAAGCATTGGCAATATCTGTAACCTAGAATTAGAATACCGAAAACAGTCATGAAATACAGACCAAGTGTTGATTATTCTCAAATATGAAACGAGATAGCTGATTTATTTATTATGTTTATTGAATTTATTGATGAAACATTATTCATTAGTATTTATGAATGAAATTCCTGATTGGGTAAGGCTCGTAGATAGCCATATCTATGTTTGGCTCAATGTTTAACAATTTCATGTATTTTTGATGGCTATGTAACTTGTCTAAGTTACAATGTAAAATTTGTTCAGAAAACCAATGAAACAAGTTGAAAAATTTGTAACTGTAATGGTTGTTGAAAATGTTGAGATAATAAACAAAATATGTTAAAAACGTGATTTTAGTTAGTCACCTCATAAGTCATAACTAAGCACAAATGGAAACTTAAATCCACTTTATTCGTTAGGCCTGCATTAAGCACTTGACCTTTTACAGCATTAACCTGTGGCCTGTATTTTAGAAAAATGGCGATCTTATACTAAAATTCCAAAGTTTGATATCCAACATATTTTGTTTACATATAATAAATACCGTACAGTTTATTTGTGTGATTTACAGTTGAAAAAGCAAACCACAAGTAAATTATCGATTTTATATTTAAAAAAGTTCATACACAACTCGAATCAACTATAAATAATTGAAAATATTCACAAGTATTCAAAAATGTTTACTATGACTTGTTACTACAACTGATCAGTCTGTTTAGCGTGAGTTCGCAATTCTACTGCATTCTAAGTTTTATGAAACTGGCCCCTGTATGCGTTCTAGAAGATATAACAATTTTAAATCTATTTTCTAACGTCGTAGGTGGCTGCTCTGCTGATCGAGAACGGAGCATGTTTGGCGGGAACCACAAAGAAGGGTTTCACACCGCTTCACCTGGCGGCCAAATATGGAAACATAAAAGTTGCGCGGCTCCTGCTCCAACGGGATGCTCCGGTTGATGCACAAGGAAAGGTTGGTGTTTGTGTTCACACCTTTACACTTACACTTCTTACACTATTCAAATCAAATATCAACATTTGTTCATTTAGTGTTAATGAAATATGCTTATTATTACTGTGAAATGTTTCACATCTTTCGCATCTACTGTATCTTACTAAATCGACTTACTCAGAAGGATCATATGAATAATTAATGAGAATAAATGCCATTTATGATACCTTAATACTCTAATGTCGCTTATAATTTCATGTTTAAACAATTGGCGTTTTTGTTCCTGAAATCTTTAGTAATAACCCTGAAACTAGTACACTAGCAACGTGTGGCCGAGGCAATATTGTATTTTATAATAAAATATTCTAATTAAGTATACTGTATTCAAGGAATAATCCATTATTTTGTGTGTTTAATTCTGTTAGTAGCCTATTGGAAATTAAGAAGATATTGTTATCAAATTTTGTGAGAATAATATGCATTTATTTTGTTTCAGAATGGCGTGACCCCGTTGCATGTGGCCTCACACTACGACAACCAGAATGTGGCTCTTCTCTTGCTCGACAAAGGTGCTTCTCCCCATGCCACTGCCAAAAATGGACATACTCCACTGCACATTGCTGCCAGGAAAAATCAGGTAATTTTATTCTTACCTTTAACCACTCAATTGAAAAAAGTTGACATCTAAGACCTATACTATACGAGCAAATCGTGACCGAATTTCGGTCGTAATAGGACACATGTCTCTAGTATGGGTTAGGCTATCACCGTTAGTCAAGACAAGACGAGATTGTCACGTTTAGTCACACTTACATAGTTGCTTATGAGCACACACCGATTAGTCATTGCATCGGAGTGTGCTGCTTCATAAGCAACTATGTGAATTACTGTGACTAAACGTGACTAATCTCGTCTTGTCTTGTCTTGACTAACCGGTGTACGCCTAGCCTAAGAGGTACATAACGTTCCCAACTGACATCACTGCAAAACTGAATCTGTTCCGTAGAAGTAACTTGTTGCTGTGTGGGTATAGGAGCACCATGCAACAGAAGCACTGAAAAACGTAGATACTGCCACTCAAAAGCAAGTAGGAGCCTATCAATTCTTGTGGGATTCTTCAATTTGTTATTAATTATTCCTCGATTGAACTACTGAGTGTGTGTTATGAGGGAAATAATGTTATTAAATGCCTATGTACCGTATAGTACCACCAACTATGTATGCTTTTCAGTAAACAAGTAATATTGAATAAAACTCTATTTTCAAGTATTTAATTTATTTCAATTATTTTTATTATTATTCTTATTAGTTTATATTATTATTTGAATAAAACTCTTTATCTTCAGTTATTTTATTTTTTTATTTTTCATTAGTTTTCCCAAATATTTTACTTACACACATTACAAAGTTTGATAACTATAAAAAATTAAGAACCGATAGTATTTACTCAATATTTGTATTTACTGAATCTTTAAGGAGGATGAGAAAATATTTACAATAAATTCTGGAAGATGGTATCAAATTTAGTTCGAAACTGTTGCTTATGTGATTGTCAACCGTTATTGAACTATGAAGAATGGACTAAATATTTGTACCAGCATATGAATAAGAAACCAAATCATTTCTGATGAATTTTGGAAGATATTATCAAATCTTGTTCGATTGCTTATGTGATTGTTAATAAGGTTATTAGAAAAAGAGCTCAAAACTCTATCAGACCACGTTATGCAATAAATTTATCTCACTGGTTGTGTAGTGGAATATGTGATATTATCAAATCTTGTTCGATTGCTTATGTGATTGTTAATAAGGTTTTGTTATTAGCGTTTGGCTTTGATAGGTGGGGAGACCCATGGGTAGTTCCAGCTTGTCGTATAACCCAATTTTTGTTGTGTTTCAGATGGAAATAGCGACCACACTGCTGGAGTATGGCGCGAACGCGAATGCCGAGTCGAAGGCAGGCTTCAGTCCGCTGCACCTGTCTGCCCAGGAGGGTCACACCGACATGGCGTCGCTGCTCATCGAACATCAGGCCGATGTCAACCATCAGTCAAAGGTAGCCAAAGTCATCTCATACATTGATTCTGAATGTCTTAGAAATGTTTGAAATTTTTTCAAATCCAAAGAAATAATGAATGTTATAAACAGTACAATGCAAGTTTAGACAGTACAGTAAAAATATTTATAAGCAGTATGAAGTAAGTACGAGTTGGTTTGAACAGTGCAAAGGTTATATCAGCACTAGAAAATAAGACATCAACATAAGATACAAGATTCAATTCAAAGGAAGAAAACACTATTATAATTTACTATAAAAACTAAAATATGGAATTCAGTTAAAGTAACGACTTGTATTTCACTGTAAATAATTAATCTGGATCTTATCGGCTGATGAAGTCTCATCAGGATGCATTCAATAGTGTCAATAATAATGAGTAATAGCATTAATTATTTACAGTGAAATAATCGTTACTTAATGAAGTCGTTACTTTAACTGAATTTTCTACGAGTATTTTGTCATGGAAAACAACATTGATAAAAAATGGAGTTCTACAAGATCAACAAAAATTGTACAATTAAGTTATAAATATAAGATACAAGAGTAGAAAACTGCAAATGAATTGTCTTGTGGCCCTGCCAACTTGAAGAAACTTTGTGTGTTGGCTGTGAGCCTCAGAAGACACTTCTCAGGCTAAAGTTTTCTTTTTTACAAAAGATAGTCCTTCGACTGAAGTGGCAAATGTAATGTTTGGGTGTAGATATAACTGGTTGAATGTGAACGTGGAAACCAATGGATTCCTTTGGAAAATGAGTAAACCATAGTTTAGAGTAAAAATTTGAGTGCCTGTAGTGAGTGGGTCGAATTTATCCTGATGCTTCTCTTCAAACAACTTCTTTCAATACCGTATCAACAACCGTTACTGTTGAAATGTATCAAGTTTACTTTAATTGTATCAAATTACTGTTACTGTTGAATTGTATCAAGTTACTGTTGAATTGTATCAAGTTACTGTTGAATTGTATCAAGTTTACTTGAATTGTATCAAATTTACTTGAAGAAGATTGTTTGTTGAATTGTATCTAATCACCGATTCCACAAAAGCCAATAAATTTAACGGCCGTGAAAATTGCTTCATTTGACATTGCTAATGTAATGATTCCGCTTTTGAGCTCTGTTAGATGTTTCTTCTTCATTAAATTTCCGAATTTTATGAGCAGATATTTTTTTGAAATTATTGACTTCGGTTTTTTTTTAGAATGGACTGACGCCCCTACACTTGTGTGCCCAAGAAGACAAAGTGAACGTTGCATCAATCCTTGTCAAGAATGGTGCTAAAGTTGACTCAACAACAAAGGTAAGTTTCTTAATTTATGCCTAGTTTTCTTACATTATTGCCAATCTCTTCGTACATCTTCATAATAATAATAATATTATTGTCTTTCTCCAAATTTCCCTCTTTGTTTTTTAAAATTTTTTAAGGCAGTCGGGACCAACGGCTTTTCGTCTCCTCCGAAAGAGGGGAGTGGCCGTTTTTATTGTCAAAATCCGTTCCCCCAAACTGTATTCGAACCAGGTTCTTCGGATTATCAGACTGGCGCTTATCGCCCTCGGCTACGGACCACTCCAATCTATATACTAAATTCACTATTCATTCTACTATACTATCCTATTTTATTTTATATAATATTTTATCTCGTAATAGATTGCTGATTGAGTTTAATTGAAATGAAATTTGACTTTTTGTTGATTTTAGGCCGGGTACACACCTCTGCATGTAGCGTGCCACTTTGGCCAGCTGAACATGGTGCGCTTTTTGCTCAGCCAGGGCGCCAATGTCGGCGCCTGCACAAGTCTCGGCTACACTCCGCTGCATCAGGCCGCCCAGCAGGGACACTCGCTCATCATTACGTTGCTACTCGAACATCACGCTAATCCCAATGCCACCACCAATGTCAGTTCTATTCATAAGTAGTATGTTAATTGTATTTGATCTTGTCATTTATCACATCAAAACCAGTACACAATTTTTGCGATGCAATATTCTTATGTTTTCCATCAGTTGAGCAATTATCATTGATAAACATTTTTTAGCCATAATTGATAAATCTCGTTGACAACATCAACGTTTGTTCTACAAATTTTATAGATTTTTCCCATTGTACCCCAAGGTCATCGGCAACGCTAAAACGTAAAATAAACATAAGAAACTAAGATTAAAAGCTTCTCCAAATAGTACTGACTTACAAGAAGGAACCTCTCGAACGAGTGTCGTGAAGATGTTTCTTCGATTCTGGCAAATTGAGAATTGATAAAATTTGTAGAACAAATGTTGATGTTGTGGAATCTTTCCGTAATAGATAAATCTTGTTGGAATTGTCAATTCATTGAAAATAAATAATAATAATGAATATTGACAATAAATATTTATTTACGTTCAATAAAGTGGAATTGCCAATCTCTACAAGATTTATCTAACTTGAGAATTGTTAAGTTCCGATACCCTGGTGGGAGCTTTGTCAACTGAATACTGGGGTATTTTTGTCAACCATTTGTAATAGAATAGCACTACAAATTTGAGCTCAATCTTTTATGATCCTCAAACACGAGGCATTCATTTCAATGGGACAAACTCATGATATTACAAACTTAAATTTACTGATAAGTATAAAATTCTATTTGATTTTTTATAATTTTGACAGTTAAGTCTTGCGAATCGTTGGATAAGTCAAAAACTGTGAAATAGTATTTTATTTGTGCTTTCTTTTGAATTTTCAAAACACTTGTAAACAGAAGTATCAAGTTTATTTTCTTATATAATTTCTGATATAAGTAATGCTAATAATAAGTTGTTTATGTCTGCAGAATGGACAAACCGCATTGAACATAGCGAACAAACTCGGCTACATAACTGTTATCGAAACGCTGAAAGTTGTCACAACGACCACGACCATTACCACGACCACGACCACGACCACAGTCGAGGAGAAGTACAAGGTCGTGGCTCCCGAAGCCATGCAAGAGACATTCATGTCGGATTCGGAGGACGATGGAGGTAAGCGACACTTTTCAGTCTTGATTTGTTTTCTTATCATACTACTTACTATGTTGTTCTTTAATTTTTATAGATATTCATTTGTGTTGATTTGTTCTCTTTTCACACGACTCCATTGATCTTTAATTAAATCTTTGTTTTCTTCCGTCTCACAGCAAGGTATTGCTCTGCCACAGCTCTCCTTCCTTACACTTCAATTAGCTTTGATTGGTGGCGGCTGGTTCAAGCAATCAAAGTTGACCACATGAAAATGAAATGCTCAAGGTTAAAAATTTCTTTTGACACCGCCACCCTTCTCTCCCAGCAGGGTTGCCTATTGTGTGTAGACTATAGAGTGAGGGGTGGAAGACTTGTCACTATAGTGGCAACAGTGCACAGTGGAACCTGTGTCCTTGAGCATTCCATTTTCGTGTGGTTCACTTTAGTGAACTTCCATTCATATTTCATCAGAATAAATAAGAAATTTATTCTTCTTTCATAAGCAAATGGTAAACACAAAATTAAAAATAAAAACAATTCTTGAAAAACTACTGAAATTACGAATCAATTCGTTAATTTCGATTTCTTTTTCAATTTGAGTTTGTAATATCTATTTAATTTGAAAACATATTGATTTGAAATGTTTACCAAAATTTATTATTGCTTGACTGGTCGCTACTGCTATCACTGTTTGCCTTTTACAAATGTATCACATCAATTTATATGTTATCCTCATTGGTCACCTCGTCTCATTTATTGTACTGTTTTTGTTGCTCTCTGAATGTAAATTTTTGTTACATTGCATGTTTTAAAGTTCATTGGAAGATCACTTGTGTATACTTGTTCAATTACGAGTAGGCTAATGTTGAAATTTTTAACTAAGAAAAAAAAACAAGTCTAAACACTTTTAGAATGTTGATTCTGCTTTTTCCACTTATTTTTTGTTGAAAATATTAATTTTGAATTGAAAATTGAATTATTTTGTTGAGAATCTCTCTCTCTCTCTTAATTTCTTTCATAACTATTTCTATTTTGAAATTAAAAAAGATCTCCAATTTCCCTTGATCGCTTATATAATCATTTCAGTTATTTAATTTTGTCACTCAACCAACAGTTGCTATCAATGAAATCGATCATACTGATGATTTTTGAAGTGCCATAATTCATTGCCAATCTTCTTGAAGATGGATAAATTTATGGCATTTAAACTCTCAATTAATGATTTATCTCCAATATTTATAATTTTTGCACGATTAACGTACCGAACTCTCACGTTTTTGTTGTTTGTTGCAACGATCCACGTATTGTACAAATTCTTATTCTTATACAGTAATTATCTTATAACATGGTTTCAACCAATTCTCGGCATCCTGCTCTAGTAGAGACAAGTGCTTGAAATATCTCCAATTCTGTATAAATTCAGGGGAACAGAGACAAAACGTCTATGTATAAAAATGTAATATATACATTTACAACTTTTAAAGTATAATAATGTATTATCTGTACAATATATTCCTGTATTTACAATTATTGTAAAAATATGTAAAAGCCATTCTCATGTACAAAAAGAATGCTAAGTAGTTTGTTGACAGTGCGAAGGCATTCTAGTTGTAAAGGTTCCACTTATGCTTTGCTTTTACAGAAGCAACAATCACATTGAGAATTTTGAAGAATTAGGCTATCAATTTTAATTTACATGAATGTAGGTTTTTGGGAAACAATCTCCTTCTTCATTTTTGATTTAACAAGAAAGCTCTATTCTCATTTGTTCGTTTTACACTTTTTTATTTCCCCTGATAAGCTTCAACTTGAAAGTTACTGACCCCGGAAAATTTTCTAGTTTACCACAGTAAATAAATTTCAATCTCACTGTCCTCCAAACTGTTTTGTAATTTTTGTAATTTACTTTTACAGTAAAAGTAACTGTAGAAGTGAGTGACAACCTCACCAGAGGCTTACATTCTCTATACAAAAAAGAAGAATGGACTTTTGGTTTAGACTAGTTCAATATCCTCTATCGCGATTTCAAAATTTAGGATTGATTCTTCACCTGCAAATTCTACAGTTTTTGTTTACCTTAATTGTAATCTCATATTCATCATTCTTCAACGTGGATTGTGCTCTATGCGTTTTGTTCTTTCACTTATAATTTTTCAGTGTTTTATCGTTTGTTTTTATGCACATTCCTTTTTTTGATTATTTTGATCTGCATGATCAATATTGCAAGATTTTGAGTGTTTCCACACTGATAAAATTCGTTTTTCATTGAATGTCTCGCAAAGTTTCTGATTTTTGACAGGGTTGTGGCATTTTATCTGTCTTTTTTCGATCTTTTAAAAGTGTTTTCTCATAATTCTAATATTTCTCTCAAAGCCTGTTTGGGATGTGTTTACTTTTCTTTCCTACTCTCCGTTTTGAATTTTTTGTTTTTTCTTTATTAATCTGGTTCAAAAACCTCGAACAATTTGACTTTTTATCTCCCTACATTTGTGGAGGATTTCAATTTGTTCTTTCATTAAACTTGAAATCATAATGAAATTTGATTGTGAGTTTTCAAATTCCATTCTCATTAAGTTTAATTTCAAAACTAATTTGGTTTACAATGAGAGCTTCACTGAAAAATTTTACGAAATTTGATGGTGACTTTATAACGTATATGACACCTTATGTGCATTGGATAATTTGAACCAAATCTTGTTTGATGAGATGGGCATTCTCCTGTTTATGATTGGCCATTTTCTAGTTGACAGGGATTGAAAGGATTTGATAGAGCCGTTCAGTTTATCATCGTTTTTGATAAACAATATTACTGTAATATTGTTGCGAACCGGAAAAAGTAAAGTCATTTTGTGAGCCACATATCTAAACCATCAGCAATAGCAAGGCTGTGCTTGGCTTCATAAGATACATTATTTTCCCAAACTTTTATACAGTATCACCATTATACAACTTTATTATCTCTTCCATACATACTAATTTACAATCTTCTACTTGATACAGTTTATTGCTGAATTGTGGGCTCTTCAAATTAAAAAAAAAACTAATTTTTAATGTAATATGTTATGGATTATAAATGAAATGGATTGTGAATCCGTCTTTATCTCAAAGATGTGTACCCCGTCTGTATCCCAAACATATTATAGTGTGCTGTTGTGTTGAGTGCTTAGACCATCAATAAAGATGATCAATAATAAGAACCATATGTAAAGATGATCTATAATAAGATCCTTATGGTGAGTGCTTAGACCATCAATAAAGATGATCAATAATAAGAACCATATGTAAAGATGATCTATAATAAGATCCTTATGGTGAGTGCTTAGACCATCATAAAAGATGATCAATAGTAAGATCCTTGTGGTAATTTCTTACGCCTCACGGTGAGTGGCGAGTGAGTCTGGCGGCATGATGAGTTGAACAATATTGATGGTTTGGGCAGGTGGGGATGAAATAATGTCAATGGCGATGAATGTGTATGGCAAGCCCGCACATGCGCAACACGTCTACCTTCCCTACTACCAGGGCCAGATGACCTACACGCGTAAGTTGGTCCCCGTCATGTCCCGCTAAACTAATTTCACACTTCGCTCCGCTTTTGTACTCAGCTAGTCAGCGCACGTTTGGCACCCCGTTAGTCCAGACTTTTCACACCTTTGAGAAAATGAAATCGAATCCAGTGAGAGTGAAATCTGTTAACTTTCAAGAAGTTTGTTAGTGCCTTGTTTGCACTATGCCATTGAAATGTGCCAGTCGACTGTAAAAAAGCGATTTGAACCGTTTTTCTCAGTCGACTGTAAGGCTAGGCGTACACCAGTTAGTCAAGACAAGACAAGACGAGATTAGTCACGTTTAGTCACAATAATTCACATAGCTGCTTATGAAGCAACACACACCGATTAGTCATTGCATCGGTGTGTGCTGCTTCATAAGCAGCTATGTAAATTACTGTGACTAAACGTGACTAATTTTGTCTTGTCTTGTCTTGTCGTTCAAACGTTGCCATATGCTAGTCTACTGTCATAAGCCATTGGTAACTTGTAAACAATGCTTAGTTCTTTTATTGCACTTGAGATTTTATTCAGTAACAAAATGAAAATAATAAGTTTTGTCACCTAATTTCTTGATTCTTACTTAGGCTAGGCGTACACCGGTTAGTCAAGACAAGACAAGACGAGATTAGTCACGTTTAGTCACAGTAATTCGCATAGTTGCTTATGAAGCAGCACACACCGATGCAATGACTAATCGGTGTGTGTTGCTTCATAAGCAACTATGTGAAGTACTGTGACTAAACGTGACTAATCTCGTCTTGTCTTGTCTTGACTAACCGGTGGACGCCTAGCCTTATATCAAATAAGACTGACGACTGTTGAAAATGAGTCTTGTGAGATTTATATTAAGTGAAAAACATTTTTCTAGAATTACTGAAATAATTATTAAAACTATGTAATTCACGTTTAATTTTGTAACATTTTAATCTACTATAAAGTAGTAGGTTGGTTTTCTTCGTAATTTAAATTCTTCTCCAAAACCAAAACATTTTAGGCTATCACATTACTTGAGAATTTAAAATTGTTTTGTGATTTAGTCGAATCTCTCAATTCTTTGTTTCAGTATTTGAGTATATCCGTTACATTTTGAATCTCTCATGCCAAATGTGTTCAGATCAGTTTTTAAAGAGGAATGAATATTTTCTTCAAAACTTCCTCCATAGATACGAATACTAACTTGAATAAAAAATGAAAATATAATATCTAAAATAATGAAATTTCCAATTTGTTAGTTTACATATTTCTCATTAGGCTTTAATTGAATTTAATATTTGTTCATCGTTAGAATAGATTCCCTATTCGTTTATTGAAATGCTTATTGCACTTTTGCAACTTATTTTCATGTAAATATTCAATTATTGCTTATGATATGCCTGATTTTATTAGCAAACCAATTTGTGTAATTATTCATCTATTTTCTGCATTATTAATTTTCTGTTCTGTCAAGTTAAGCATGGTTGTTCTAGAAATGCTCACAACATTAGTTTCTGTCATTTTTTACTGTTTTATGTAGCAGTAAATTATATTTAGAAGTTTCATTTGTGAATATTTTGAGAAATGCGGCTTGAATAGTGTGGCTCTACGACCAATTAAATTCTTCTTGAACCTGCTAAAAGCTCTTCAAACTGTTTGTATTTCGTCCTCTGTTAGAAGATAAAGGTAGAAAATCGTATTTGATGATAAATTTGTTGAGTTGTCAGAAAAATAATCATGTATAATTTAAAGAAATATTGCTTTTCAAAGGAGGTTACTGGAAGAGCTACTGTATATAAATAATTTAAAACACTTGAAATTCGAAGTACATTACCTATCTATCTCAGGGTATTCAAATGCATTTTTGAATGCATTAAGTCTCAAATTGATGAAATTTGAAACTTTCTCTCCGTATTTTCTTGGGATAGCCCCTCTGCCATTTTTTTTTCTTATAGCTTAAGAGCTCTAAAAGATTTTGTGCTTTTCTCAAGTGATTTGTTTGAATTTCAGATTTTTATTACAATCAATCATGAGTGATAAAGTGCTTGGGATTATATAAAAGCTACAAATTCATCTCTAGTAGGAATAAACTCACTGGTGTTTCAGTGTAATAAAACACTATTCTGAGATAAGTTTTATATTATTTTGACTGTCAACAAGAAATAAAAATATTTTTGTCGATTCCTGAGTACAAACAATTCAAACTCACTATATCTCACAATAAGAAAAGCTTACAGTATAATTTTAAAGAGATTGGAGTTTTAAAGATGAAATCATCCTGATTGTCTGTTCTAGGCCTACTCTTATAATATAGACTACATAAAATAGACTGATAATAAATATACTATGATATAGACTATAATAAATAAATATTCTATTCTATAATATACTCTGTTTGAAAAATTTCTCCAAATTATACAAATCTTTAAAATTATCTCCATAGTATTTTTCTTTACTCGCATAATGCTTTTGATATGCTCAATTATATTAAGCTATTGAGCTTGACTTGTCAAAAGCTTTTTGCAGTGTAAAGTTGAGCAATATTATTCTTAGGCTCTACTCACACTTGGAAACTCAATCGCGGAAACTGAGCGACTCGGATAACAAACTTGTGTTTTCAAATGATGACGTTCAGACAGTACGAATACCTGTATATTAACAATTCTTTGAACTGATAGTGAAAATAACTAGTTCAATTCCTATAATACAGTAGGCCTATTCTATATTTACTATTAGCGAGATAGTGGGGAAAAAATTTGTTTTCGTAATCAGTTTGAGGTTGAGCAATAAAAATTTCTCAAGTGAGGTAATAGAGTAGAGATGCTTCGCTGCTGAGTAATCTAATCAGGCTGTTTTGCTGGTAATAAAAATCATGATGATAGTGAAAGTGTTGAAGTAGTGCAATCAACTGCTCGGACGTTATCATTGTACACTCCTGTAGGGTCATTATCTAAGTAGGCTGTTTTCGTTCGGATGCTTCTCTGTTTTAATATTATGCCATTGATCTTAGTTTATCACAGTGTTTTGGCAGGAATCGATAATGTATATGTTTAAAAGGCATAAGAGTTCATCAGGTACATTTCTCTTTTTTCATAAAATACGATTATACCGTTCTTTTTTGTGTTTACTCTGTGTTGAATATCAAAGTGTCTTGAAATCTTGTGCTTTCGCTTGAATTTTGTTGGCGTTTTATCAATTATTATAAGTGGAGAATTGTAATTTATAAGATACATATAACAGTATTCTATTGAACTGGTAGGCTTATTTAATAAACAAGGACAGTTGAAATATATGATTTTATCAAGTTTACTGAATTGAAAACTTGCTTCATAATTATATCTAAAAATTTGGTTTTGAAACTCCAAAAAAAGAATAATCTATGTATAAACAAACCAAGTATTGAAGAACCTAGAAAGCTAAAGGCCAGTTTTTCAATCTCCAATCAAGTTTAATGAATCAAAAGTCATAACTTGATTGATTATTGTGTTTTACTACTTGAAATTATTGCTCAATTATTCTTACTTTAACTGTTGTAAAAGAAGATAAACATTGTAATAACTCTTTAAAAATTGCACTGCTTTTACTATTTTCATTTGCTGGTGAGTGGTGAGCTTTAATTCATTTATTTCGCAAATATTCACTCTGTATGTGTCCTTTTTTTTAATTGTGTGCCTAAAGATCATTCTCTTGTAACATATCCATATTATGCAATTATCTTTCTACAACATAATGGAATCATGAAAATCTCCAACAATAATAATAGAACTTAATTTCATAAAATGTAGGGCAATATCCATATCAATACATTATTATAATTCAATTAATCTTGGAGCAATCGTCTTTCTTATGACGGTTATGCCCCTCAAAGCCCTTGGCTTGATGAAGAATGAATATTAATATAGGCTAGTAATAAAGAATATTAATAACTTTTATTAAGAACAGTTCCCATTCCCTAATCGTCTGTGATGTATTACAAAATGAATTTTATCAATTGTAAACATTTTATTATTTCGTATTGAAACAATAATAACAATACTATAATAAAAAATTAAAATATGTCAGTAAATGTCTGATTATATTGTGACCCTGAAATATAAGATAATTCATGAGTCACCAGTTTCAGCACAATTTTATGAGTCACCATACCGTGATCAATTGATATTTGAAATTCCTTCGTGATGTATTTTTCATTCAAATGTACATTTTGTCTTACAGGAGAAGATCCAATGCTAAGTGACCAACAACAGTATCGTTACATGACGGTTGATGATATGAAATCGCTCGGAGATGACTCGCTCAAGATCGATGTGACTAGAGATGAGAGAGGTGATTCTCACAGAGATTCCATTGGTGAGTAGTTCATTATCTCTTTAATTCAAGAGATTCTTTTGATTTTCATTTAGTGTACATTACAATAATGATCAGCAGTATATATTTCTATGCTTCCTAGAGATTTGCAAGCAATAGAGGATGTTTTATAGAGAATTGAAGGAATATTTTTTGCTGGGGATGATGCCCAAATAAGCTCTAGGCTTGTGCGTGGGTAATGGGAAGGATGATGATGATGGACCTAGAGCTTTAGGTGAGTTCCGAACCACCTAATATTTTTGTTTGGACCATCCCTATACTTTTTGCAGGAGTACGTCCATTTGACTAGAATATTCTAAAATATGGCTTTTCAAGACTGAAACCTTTGTGTGTGAAGATGACTTATTATTAATTTTAATATAACCTTGACACTATCCAGTATATTGTATTTGTACATTTTCAAGTATGAAGACATTATCAATTCAACAAAGACCTAAAACAAACAAAAAGAGATTCCGTTTTTGAAGTATGGAGATTCACACTAAGTAGCTGTGGTAGTAGATTGAAAGGCTCTAGAAGTAGAAGAAATGTTTTCACTAAGATGAATATAAAAATATTGAAGTCTTTAATACGATGGTTCAAAGCTCAATGGATTTGTCTCTCTGAAAATATGGTGCAACTTTTCCCTTCATAGGTTGCAACTTGTATAGATAGAATCATTGATGAATCACCGCACAGATTTGATGTGTTTTATTTTAATTGATAACTGTTTATGAAAGAAAGATAGATAGGCACCATGTGTTTTATTAAAGAAAGATAGATGGGCACTATGCACTGAACCAATTTATTGCACGTACAAAAAACAGTTTCTTTGGTTCAATGCCTATCTTTGTTGAATGAAATTATTTGATACAATGTTCTATGAATATCAGTTCAGTGTTTTTTCGACGATCTTCTCTTGAATCTCAACACTATTCTATCAATTGAAGAAATTATTCGAAAAATAATATGATTGTTTCATTATTAATTGTCTAGCTCCATCGAATGAACTCATCATCTCGCCTCATCACCTCAAAGAAAACTATGCAGCTAAATCGACCACTAGTATCCCAGATAATGTTGACATCGGAAGATCGCCCGTACATGTTGGGTATGTAAAGTACAATATTATATTTGTATATTATTTATCAAACATATTAAACTAGAAATGATAGACTTGAAATTTGTATCAAGTTTTTTTAGGCAGTTTGGGCTCCTAAATAATATTCAGTACTATCGACTAATATAACAGAATGATTGAATTATGTAATAAATTGCAGAATAATGTAAAAAATGCATTACAATATTGGTGAGATTATTATTGGACTTGAATAGTGCAATTATGATTTAAATTGAAAATGTAATATAACTAACTTCCCTCGCGTTTTCAATGTAGATTTTGCAGTAATTTTTAGACTTTGATATTTGCAGTTCATTTATTAGAAGATTATTTTTGCAGTTCATTTATATATTAGAGTAGGCTACGATTTCCCGCTTTAGAAAGATTTACATACATTTTTCTTGATTTTTATATAAAAAAACCCCCTAACTTCAAACTTTCAAATATTGAATGTAGGGTGAATAAGAGGATTATGTTTCAATGTCAGATATATCACATATATCTCTATATTAAAAGGCTACTTATTTCAAGAGTTCTTGTATTTTGTTTTTGTATATTCAATATTATTATGTGAACCAAATATTACAAAATGGCATTCCTGCCCTTATTCTATTCTCTGTTTAACCAAGTTTTTACTCAACCAAGTCATCTTAACTCTTTTAACAGATTGCGATCGCTAGATTTAATTCTGTTGCAACATTTTACTCGTTTAACCCTCTATCAATTATTTCATCCTTTTTGAAATTCCATTTGAATAATTAAAAAAAAAAATATTTTCTTTTGAGATTTTTGTTGTTGAAGTAAATAAGATGAAATGAATCCAATTTGATTTGAACTGTCTTATTCGATGTAATTCATTTCAATGTAAACACATAGCCTATATATAACATCTGACATAGTGTCTGTTGATGCTAGTGTTTCGTAAAATACATACATATTTTTCTCAATTATAGCAACATCACACATCATTGCATGTTTGTAAGTGTTGTTCTATATTCAACACTAGAATTATTATTTCAATCCAGTTTAGTTCCACCTTTGTCATTAGTTAAGGAACTGGAGTTACCAAAATTACCAGACGTAACTATTGTTCACAAACCAATCACCTTAATGTTTATTCTCCATAGAAATTATTTTAAAATTGTATAATCAGTTTAAGGAGCTGCATAAAGTATCTGAAATTGAATTTTCTATGCAGACTAAATAATAATAATAATTCCGTGTAACCTGGCTGGCTCAGGTCTGGTGTCAGAGTTTTCAGGTCACTCCTGATCAGTTTTGCAGACTGAAGCTTTTACAATATTCTATTGTAAGAGTTTCTGCAATGCTAAATCTATAATATTATGTTGCAACTAAATGTTTGTGTTTTTTCTTCAAGTATTCACTGTTAATTTTTCAAGTTGTAATTTTTTTATCTGAAAATTGACTTCATGGGAAGGGTGTGGTGTTGATAATTTTCCATCTCATTGATCAATGTCTTATCATGATTCATAACCAATCCTTCTAGAAGTGCTTCTCTTCTTTGCACCTTTCCTCCACTTATTACACACACTATATCAACAGTAAAATAATACTTTTAAGGTTACTGTATGTACAATAGAATCCATGAACCAACCATTCCACAATAATAATTACCCTATTAAAAACACTCTTTCCAGGGCTTTCTATATTTTCTCTCCTATCCTTGAACTTTCATACGGTAATGTATAAAATGTCTTTTGCAGTTTCTATACAATATCTTCTATGATACTTTCCAACATTCGATATTGAGCAGAAAATCTTTATTACCCAGCTTTTTGTTTTCTTTTATCGTATAATCTAGTTAGCCCATTCACAGTTATCAATTTAAACCACTAGTTAATCGTTAAATCACAGTGATGAATTTTGAAACAACAAGTTCAACTCTTGAAAAAGTTTAAAAATAACAGATAGCGTAGAGAATTAGGCAGTAGAATATGAAGGACTTCGGATAACAAAGAACAATAAAATTGATTTAGCAACGGGTAAACATTATTTTCAACAGAAACGGTTTTCTGGAAAATTATTCATTATTTTTGATATCGTGATCATTATACAGCTTCAATTAGAATTTCAGAGCAGTATTGTTAATGGCATAAAAGGAGTAGTGGCATATATTCTTTGATTTTACAAGTAAAGTTGAGTAGTTGAGGCTCTCTCAACCAGTATGCTGCCTTTGCCAATCTTGATAATTTGTATTTGTGTTATTGTCAGTTTTACTATACTAATAATTCTAGCTTTCAAGCTATCAAGTGGCTTTGCATTAAATCGAAGTGGAAATTAAGTAAGCTTAACTTTCACCCAGTTTATGTTTCTTCTCATCCACTAAATTTATGACATGCCATATATTACCAAGCTCTGCTTGATTTTGTAATGTTTATTTGGCGCAAATTAAACTAAACAACTAAACTAAACTTCAATTTAAACTTGTGTTTTCACTAAAAATGCTAGCTTTCAAGCTCAAGCTATTAATCAGCTTCATATATTTATCAAATTAAAGTTAATGTTCATGAAGTATTTTTTATCGTATTAATTTATCTTTTGATCCACTGGAGTAAGAGTTCATGGAGTAGTTTCTTTGGTAATCTACTGTGTTCTGTTGATCGACTACATTTTAAAAGGTTTAGAACGTACCTAATCGTTCAATTTTCTTTTTTGCTTAGCTGGGTAGTTAAGTTTTTTCGTGCAAATATCAATATGAACGCCTTGTCCGAATCAATCAATTCGCAATAAGCGCTGTACATGTGTGATCGTGGCCTTATGTGAGTGTTGTTGACTTGCGCCTAGGTTGCTTAAGCTTGATCGGTCGCTGGCTCGGCTGGGCCGCTTTCCTTCGAAGAGTCCTGGAATGTGGCGGGAAAGGTATAAACTTATTAAAGAAACAAAAGAAGAGTTTACCGACATGCAGTGGTGTGTGGTTTGCGCTTGTCCTTCCTAATATGCTGTTTATATCATTCAATTCCTGGCTGTTGGTAGAGGTGGATGTTTACACGCGGTTTTCATAAGAAAAAATAATACATTTTTTGTGAGGATGAATCCCACATCAGCTCTGTGGCTTGTGCTTTGGTAATGGGAGGGTGATGATAAGAGATGACGATAATTCTTTTTAGGCAGCCGACTTTATCGAAAGACGTTCTCATTTCAAGTCTACATTTCCAAGTAGAAACGGTTCTTTCATTAATTGATGAAATTAATGAAAGGCTCCTCTAATACAAAAATTTATGAGCTTCAAAATCGCTTCCCGGTGGTTCGGAACCCACCTAAAGCTGTAGATCCATTCATATCTCATCATCATCATCCTTCCATTACCCACGCACAAGCTTAGAGCTTATGTGGGCATCATCCCTAGCCAAAAAAATTAATATTGATTATTTTATGATTATTGAGTAAAAATGAAAATATCCTTTGTTTTACTATGTTAGGACTAAAGAGTCCTTTCTATTTTTAAACCTGAATAATTATAAATATCGAATATTAATATGAATTAGTTTAATTCAAATTAATTACATCAAATGAGTAATACCTAAAACATTTACTAAAATTTGTGGTAACGTTTGTAATGTTAATAATTCAGCAACCAAGAAGTTTAATTTGTGATGGGCTTACTAGCTTGTCTCTTTTTCCTCAGCTTTTAGATTTAGATCATCTTCATAGTTATTGCAACCCTCAATAATATCAAGTTGTAAAAATAACAGTTTTCAAATTATTCAATTTTTTTATTAATTCAATCAGACATTGGATGAAGGTATTCGAATGCTTCAATCGATAGCTCATCAAGAACTCAAATTATTGAAAATAAAATTCAACTCTGCCAAATTATTTGAACTTGAATTAATTTTCAGTTTGTCTAAACTTTCTCATTAGTTTGATGACATTTATTCAAGTATATGAGTAGAGTTTATAACAAATACACAAATTTCAAAGATTTCAGTGATATTTCATTCAGTAACATGTTTCTTATAAATTTGATTTATTTTTTTCAAGAAGCCTGTATAAGTAGAGTTTATAACAAGAACATCACTAATCATTCCTCATGATAATGCGACATTTTTCAAATTATAGTATATTTGTGTTATAGGCCTATATGTCATCTGATCGTGTCCTGCCTTTAGATAAACGTAGAAAACGCGTGTAAACTTGACATCTATCTGCAGCGTTGGTATTGTTTGCACCGTGTTTGGTTTTCTAAAGCAAACTAAAAAGAAACACTTTTCAAGTAATGCCACCTCATCTTTCTTTGTCAGAATTATTGTTAGCTCGAACACTTTCGTTTGCTAATTCCAGCAAATAACTGAAAAATCAAATTTTTCAACTCCAAAGTTCTAATCATAAAGATAAGATGAAAATATTATAACTGCTAACTTTGTGTTATTGGTGTGTGGTTTGCTTTTCCTTCTCAATTCTAGTAACTCATCTACCAACTTCACTTATCTTTCAAATTCACTTTTCCTCCCTCCCCATGTTTTATCATCTTCGTGAATAATTTATAATTTGCTTGAAATCAGTTTAATTTGATTTACTCCAAATGGGAGAAACACTATAATAGGATTATTCACATAGTGTTTAAGCCCTCTATCAGCACATAGATCAATTCGTGTACTGAATTAGGAAATTTTTTTCGTTCCAAGTTATTCCTATGGAAAAAATCAAAAGGTTTCTTAATCCCGCGGAAGAGAATGTTCTGATGAATATTCTTAATACTATTATATTTCAAATAATACTTATGAAATGATGAAATTGTAGCTTCAGACATTCATTTAGGATGGGATTTATTATAGTACCTTATAAATTGCTTTCTTTTCTCCTCTATTGAAAAACATGTAGGCTAGCCCATTGTATTATCGAGTAATCATAGGTAACATAATAGGTTGTATAATTTGAGTCACTTGAGTTTTGTAAGAAGCTTTCATTATGAAATCAGCTATTTTGTACCATAACTTAGTGTAAAAAGTAATTTATGTTTGTTTATAATTACTAAGGTAATTATACCTTTGTAAATTTTTGGATTTGTAAATTTTTAATTCATATTTCAAGCTACAACACCGTAATCTTATCTGTAACTAGATCTTCGAAATCCTTAATTCATACTAATAATCATTATTAGCGAACTTTGTATTATATAGTGTAATATTGGTAGACACTTTTATATCCTATATCGCTTCTCTAAACTCATTTTGTTTGTTTTTCCTTTTGGGTTTGGTGAAAACAGCAAAGCTCAATGGAAGAAGTAAGTGGAAATATAGTAGTCATAGCTTTGATTATCCCTTCACGTCTTGTACGATCTGCACTCCCCCAACATATTATTTTCTAAATGAGTTCATCCTTTCTAACGGCTAGAAATCTCTCACAGTTTGAAAAGTTTGTAAGTTCTCTATTCAACAGAAGTTATAGAAATTAACTTATTTAAACTATGACATTTTTCTAGCCGAACAGAAAACTATTGTCGATAGTTTTATGTTCTACAATCCTTTGCTGACATTCCAAAGCTATGGCTGTGTGGCTATAGTCCATTGCTAAGGCTCTATGCTGTTTGTATTATTATGTGTTTAGTAGATTAGTTCATTATTAGATTTCCTGTGGTAGTTGCTTTTGTATCATACAATTTATTGATTTTATTCGCTTATAATTGGTAATTTAAATAGTTTTTTTTTTAATTTGCAGTCGACTTGTAGAATTATGAACAATTTACGCTTGATTCAATTGTAATCAATAATTATTTAATTTTCGAATAATACCTTTATTATAACTCTGGAAAACAATAAATTACCCGTAGCAATTAGAAAATACATTCTTCTTTAACTTATTCAGACTACTTTTACTGGTAACTTTGTTTTTAGCCCATCTCATCAAAATAGGCTTTAACACTTGGACATCCTGCAAATTTACACGTAGCAAAATGGCAAAAATCCCCTCCCAAAAAATAGTTTTCCAAAAGGAATACCAATCAAATCAAAAACCATTTATTTTCCTTCTTAGATACAACAAATAACATCATCATATAAATTATTCATATTACACTAAATTATGATATATATACAGTAGTATTTTTTTAAAATATAATAAATTAAAACTCCTGTTACAGATTGTAGTAGCCTTGGTTTTTCTTCGTATGTTTTACTAGTTCTTTTTTTGCTTGTGGATTTATAATGTACCTCAAATCTTTGGTGAAAAGAAACACTCTTTCAACTCTGCTTTGTTTTCTTTCCAAATTCCATCAGAAGCCTTTTTCATTCACTCAAATTATTGTTTTACAGATATCCTAATAATTCTCATCAATCAACTGTCAATAGAGACTTTTTCAAGTCTCTGTCAACTGTGTTTCCTGATAATTTTCTTCAAATCAGTTTTTGAGTTCGGTTTTGGCTGCTTATTTCAGTAGTCAGTTCTGTGTAGCCTGTTTATTGTATAATGAATCTGGTCATCATTTGTAAATATTCTTGTAAAAATGTTTTTTGTAAATTATAAATTTAAGGTATGATTTGAAGTGTTGATATATTGGGCTACATCTACACCATATATCGTTGTTAGCTTGTTGCCTACTCTCTTGTTCTCTTGAGGAAATATGTAGTGAGTGACTGACCTTCTGGAAATTTGAGTTACAGTAGCGGTATAATTGATATCTAAAAAATATCAATGGTCATGATTCCATGAATACGTTATTTCTCATATTATATATTTTTCTTGTTAGTAAAATTCTCGAAAAACACATTGATTAGTCAGTGTTGTTGGACTCAATAAGCTTCAACAGATAACTGAAACTTTAAACTGCATGTTTAATCATATCACTAAATTCCGGTGAGATTCAATAAATTTTTAACATTTAACCATCGAACCTTAACCTCACCTACAGCATGTTCTCCAGTTATTTCAATCTATCTAAAAAATAAAGTGAATAACAAGAGTATGTGAAACTGGTATATTCACAGCCGACTGCCATTTGAATTTTATCGCTGTGAAATGACGTCATTTCGTTGGAACCCAAATTGAAATAAAACCCAATTGAGCAATGTCAAATAACTTCTTTTCACGGCGGTTAAATTTAATTGGCTTTTGTACAATCGCCCGATCGTGTATTTTAGCTTTTTAATCACAATTTGTATTAATATTGAGCAATCTTGACTTAATCCCACTATGTAGGTTTTGCACTCGTAATACTACTATTATTCCTAGTGCTGATGAATATGTGTATGTTTTTTCTAATTCATTCGTTTGTGAATAGTTTCAACATTAGTATTTTTCATTATTCTTTTCGCATATTAGAATTTGAGTAACATGTATAGAAATATTCATCTTTGGAAATTTGAACCTACAGTCCATTATACATTCCATTGACGTCTCAACATGGAGCACTTATGAAATGAATGTAGCCCACATAATGAATTGAACTTGATAAAGTTTTATGAATTTATTCAAGAGTGCTTGTTACCATTGAATGACTTTGTCGGTGATTGACTGACTTGAAACCATCCAGTCAAATTTCAAAGTGTTCAAGGTTTCTTATTCATGCTTTTTCTCAAAGGGATCAAGTTGGTACTCTCAATAATATGCCTAATTACATGTGACCTATCACTGTTTAATCATTTTTCTTAGTTTTTGTTTGAATTTAATACCCACATAAGCTTGGGTGCATGGGTAATGGGAAGGATGTTACAATACCTGAACATTTGTAAATATATTCAATTGTTTGTTCGGATTTTCTTTCAACCAACTCAGATTTAAAATTGATAATGTACTGGAGATAATTATTAAGATTATTAAAGATGAGTTTCTAGGCGCTGCTAAAAATTTAGGACAACCCACGGATACTAGAATACACGGTAGCGTTTGAGTAGCATCAAAATCAAATCAAAATCTTTATTGCCATAAAACAAAGCACAATGTTTTAACACTAGAATTGACGACATGCATATTTAAAAGATATTGTTCAAGAAATACAGTGAAATTCCATGAGCATTTAATAACTAGGCCTATATAATTTCACGCGCAGAAGTAGCATGTGTAGAAGTCTGCTACGATTATGACGTATTAACCGGTTTCTATGGAAACATTGAATAACACTCTTGTCTATTATCTATATAATAGATACTCTTGTTGAGAGTAATTTCACACTTCAATCAATCCAGGCTGGAATATGTGCGTGATTCCCACCGTGTATCCTTCAGTAGTATCCGTGGGGCAACCATATTGTAAACTAGATACTGTACAACTTATGAAATGATTGTTTAAAAATACTTGAGTTGTTTTGCTTGACTAATGTAATTGTGTGTTGGGTTATCAGCTTCCTGGTGAGTTTTCTGGTTGACGCGCGGGGCGGCGCAATGCGCGGCTGCCGGCACTGGGGTGTGCGTGTGATAGTGCCGCCCCGCAAGGCTCCCGCCCCCATGCGCATCACGTGCCGCTACCTGCGCCGCGACCGCCTCCAGCATCCGCCGCCCCTCATGGAGGGCGAGGCGCTGGCCAGTCGCATTCTCGAGCTCGGACCTTCCAACGCCAAGTTCCTAGGGTGAGTGAAGTGGCATTCAATTTCAATTTTAATTGAAAATTATGTGATTTATTCAAACACGCAATGAAAACAAAGTACAATACAACAGTACAATAAGCAAAATATAGTAGTTCATGCAGCGATTGTAATATGAGAGTCTTCAAAGCATGAGTGAGATATAAGTTGAAACACGAAATTCAATCTATCATTTACAAAGGAGACAGGCTTATGCCCAAAACTGTTCCTCTTCCAATTCAGTCAAAATTTAGGTTATGTCATACCATCTTACTAAATCACAAATTTCCTCTTCGAAAATAAAAGCAGAACAATTTTAGTCTTTTCAAATAAGTTCATATTGAAGTTGCAAACAAAATCACCAAATTAAAATCCAAATCACCAATGAAATTTATGGAAAAGGGAGGAAATGAGATATTGCAACGATTCAATTGCTCTTAAATCATAATAATTATAATGAAATTTATAGAGTATATTGCTTTGCTTTGTATTGTGTTACTTAGCAGTCTTAGCACATATCCGAAAGCATTATACAAAATAATTTCATTGCGAACTGAATACATAACATTCTAGAGATACACATTTACACTCACCAAATATAATACCTACAGTATAGGTATTATAAACCTTATAATATGTACCTTATAGGTACAGTATAAACCTTACCTACAGTATTACAGTATTACCTACAGTATAGGTATTATAAACCTTATAATATGTACCTTATAGGTACAGTATAAACCTTACCTACAGTATTATATTTGGTGAGTGTAAATGTGTATCTCTAGAATGTTATGTATTCAGTTCGCAATGAAATTATTTTGTTATATTGTGTTATTCTGGAATTTGTGTTTGTGTTATTCTGGAATCATTATTATTATTGTTGGTTATTATTATTTGATGTATGTGTGTTGCTTGCAGGCCAGTGATCATAGAGGTGCCACATTTCGCTTCGTTGCGAGGCAAGGAGCGTGAGTTGGTTGTGCTGCGCTGCGACAATGGCGTTAACTGGTCCGAACATGTTCTTGATGCCAGTGAAGAAGCCGTTCAAGATGTTCTCAATGAAAGTTTCCAGGGAGAAGGTAAATTTAAATGATTTCCAGCAGACTTGAAATGAAAAAAGCCACGTTCATGATAGCTTGTGTCAATGAGGGCTATCAAGCTTGTCACTATTCTATGCAGGTTATGTATCAAAATAATATACATATTGATAGAGACCTTCATATTCTATGAAGGTTGTCTATAATTTCCAGACTCGAAACGGAAAAAAATCACTTTCGTTATAGCTTCTGTCAAGCAGGACTATCAAGCTTTTCACGATTCTATGTAGGTTCATTGGTTATTTTGTTTTCTTCTTGAAATTATAAATAAACTTGTCGCTGGTTATCTTTAGCACTCCATTAAAGCTTCAAACTGTTATATATTTTATTAGTCTGTTATATAAGACGACTTATATTTCACTTAATAAAAGTTAATTACTCACTTTTTTGTAGAGCTTGTAAATCTTATAAAAATATTTTCAGCTCATTACTTCATTTGCGCCCGCCCGATTCCACCAAAAAGAAAACCAGGTTTGAATTTGAGCGACAGTCAGTCTTAAAAAAACACATTTCATATTACCACACCCATTTTAAATCAACTGACCTGACTAACTGTCGCTCACACTTGGTTTTTTTTTTTAATACTAATTTTGTACTTAGCTAATTTCTGACCTATCAATTTCTCTCTATTTTACTAATTTTCCCGCCTGGGGAGAGGTTTTTTGTGCAGCAGCATTCATCGAATTTCCTTACTAGCTTTTATTCTGTTGTCAATATTTGCAGTAGCAGAAGTATTCAGAATATTATATGGCATTAATTAGGAATTTCGTCCAATTAATTATTATTACTAATTTTCTCTGTTTTACTAACTTTCTCTATTTTATTTGTTTTAGATTTGAGACAAATCGAGGACCTGCAGACGAGCCGAATCACGAGGATTGTGACGGTTGACTTTCCGCAGTACTTTGCGGTGGTCTCACGGCTCAGACAGGAGCAGCACGCCATTGGTCCAGAGGGCGGCGTTGTCTCGTCCACAGCCGTGCCTCAGGTGCAGGCACTCTTCCCGCCCAATGCCCTCACCAAGAAAATTCGTGTCGGCCTTCAGGTAAATAGGCATTATACTAGTAATTTATAATCATACCTATTTTGTCGCTAATGTCCAAATCTGTAATAGTATATTTCGCACCTAGGGCGGAAAATGGGTGATTGCCGGCTCGAGATCGCAGTTTTCAAGTTCGAGACGAATGTCGAGAACTTGAAGCGATCGAGAGCCGGCAAAACATTTTTGCCCGCGTTGCGAACGCTATTTTTCGCCACAACAAAAAAAAACAAACAAAACATAAAAAATAATGCAAAACAAACAATGAAAATATCAACCTAGAAATCAACAAAACTTTGAGGTTAGGTTAGGACCTGCAAGAACACATACAATGCTGTTGATTAGAAACAGCTGCCATTCAAGGTCATTTTCTTTTCCGCCCTGCAAGAACACACAATGCTGTTGATCGGATAGAAACAGCTGTCATTCAAGGTCATTTTCTTTTCCGCCCTAGGGCCGTAAACGTTTACAGGCCTCCAGCCTGACCTCGTCGGAAATCGAACATTTTCGGCCTCCAATAGAGGTATGAAAAACAGTTCATTACGTCCTAGTGTGGCGAAAATATATTTAAAACCATATACAATATTTCTTGTATATACTGTATTATAATAGGGTTATTTCGGTTTTACAAATCATCATTAACACAGCCATCTCTAGTGGACGGTCCCGACCTCTGAAAATTGCAACGTCGCATAGTAGGTTCAGTCAGCCCAGTTGAAAGCATTGAGTTCAGTTGCAAATCGTACGTGTCAACTTTGTTTTTCTCATAATTAAATTTTGATTAAGCAATTTTCACGAAATATGATTCCAACATCCTTTAAGAAAATGCCTTATATGGTTTCTTTACCGTGTTGTAATATTAATTACTAGGAAACATTCAAAACAGTAGGATTTTTACAATGATGAGTGGCTGTGTGTCTATCTTGGTTAGATACGGCAGTACTTTTGTAAGCAGTTGAAAAGTTTATTAAAAATAGAATATAGCATAATTCACATTTCTATTCAGTGAATAGTATTCACATCATTTCAAGAAACTATTATTATAGCTTTCTTTGAATTTTTGTTTCACTAATTAAGGACCCGATAGGATAGGGCCTTATTGCGATCGTACACGTTTCCGTCTGGACGCTGGATATCTGACGAACGAAAGATCGTACACTTATGAAGTTTGGAATATAATATCTATAGATCAAGTTAGAAGTCTATTGATTTTGAACATTGAGGGTTGAATTTAAAAAAGTTACTAGCAAAAAAATGAGGTATTTTAACCTTCAAATGTACTATGCATGCTGTGGAGAACAAGGACCGGGGTTCGAATCTCGGTCTTGGCAACTTTGGTTTTGGCAATCGATTTTGTAACTGATTTTGATATTATTCATGTCGGGGACTGTAATTTTATTTTTTAAGTAATATTAAGAATTTTTCGAAAATAATATTCGATATCAACTGTGAAATAGAAGCCATTATTTTCATTTTTCATGTCCGTCATTTTTTATTGTCATTTTTACTGTACCGTATCGGGTCCTTGGATACATCATTGTATCGTATTTCAATTCAATTTCAATTCACTTTATTGCCAAAAAATTGAAACAAACAATTCTCTCTTACATAATATATATACACATGTGAAAAATGAAAATAAAATGTACATAATATAGTACAAGTATACATATATAAGAAAAAAACATAAACCAATATCTAATTCTAGGCATCACCAGCAAAAAGATGACTCTTTGCCCGCTGGTGAGAGTTGCATGAAAAAACCTTAAAACAATTTGAAATTGAAACAAAAATGTTTGTTAAACAAAGTATTATTATGTATTTATATCAGTTGATCAATTATTGCAACGATTAATAATTTCTTCCATCTTTATTATAAAAATTATGTGATAATTGTGTTGTGTTTGTAGGCGCAGCCGATCCCGGCGGAACTGGTGTCGAAGTTGCTGGGTAACCGCGTGGGCATTTCGCCGGTGGTGACAGTGGAGCCGCGCCGCCGCAAGTTCCACAAGCCCATCACCCTCACCATCCCCTGCCCCACCGCCGCCAACAAGGGCATGATCAACCAGTACTCGGGCGATGCGCCCACACTCAGGCTGCTATGCAGCATCACTGGTAACTCCTAATCACATTCACTTCTTTATTAAAACTATTGTCAAAATTCCACTCCGCCCTATATTATGACAAGATTGAATTATTTATTAAGAATATCCTTATGTGGTGTGTTTACTCGTTGACATTGGCAGTCGAAAGTAACCAGTGATTGATATCTAGAGTTTGAAATTTGCGGGAACGCTCAGTTAACCTCACAAAAGAATAAATTACAAGTGCCATTAGAGTCCTCATAAAGAGCCAGAGTAACGCATACGAAGAAAAATTGACGCCACATATAATAGTGCCATAAGAATTCAATTTTGATTTTTTTAAAAATAATTTTGAAGAATTGATTATTTTATGAACACTTTGTACAATAAATTTCGTTTATAATATCATGAAACTCGAACGTCTCGTTTAGTAGGTATAAATGAGCGGTCCAGCACCTAAATTTTCGTAAATAATGATCAAATTGTCATCCAATCCGAAGTCCATATTCGGTCGATTTTTGTGTGCTGCAGAGCATACTTGGTATTCTTGAGCATTGGTAGCATACTATGCAGCACACAAAATCGATCAAGTTTGGACATAGGGAATAAAAGAGCTTTCAACTCCATCAAATCTGTTTCAATACGATTGAAGACTGAAAATAATGAATTGAAAGAGATTTGATGGAATTTGAAGAGAATTGGACGCGTATTGGAGGAGGTCGACCAATGACATTGCACGTAATCAAAACAGAGCCACAGCAAACAGGCATCGAGAATCGAGACAATCATGGTGTCTTCCTGGGCTAGACATATGGTCTGTAAGCTTATAGAAGAATACTTCTAGTATCCTTGTTTACACGAGACCATCTCAATCGATTATCACGACAAATATAAAAAATTAGCTGCATACAAAAATATGTCATGCATATAATAATTTACTTTTTACCAAAATGCGCAAAATGTCTTGAATCTTACTGAAACGTTTTAAATAATTGTATTAAATTGTTTTGAAACAGATTCGATGGACTTGAAAGCTCTTTTATTGCATGGCAATTTGATGGTGGACACACCGCTCCAAGCATTGCTAATGTAGAGTGACAAATCTCAATTCACAGTTCAATAATATTGGTTTTATCTTACCTGAGAGAAATGCATTGCGTCTTTCACATTACAAATTCATAGCCTGTATCTTGTAAATGTTATGTTTTTCAGGAGGCAATTCGCGAGCGCAGTGGGAAGACGTGACCGGCTCGACGCCGCTGACGTTTGTCAAGGACTGTGTGTCGTTCACAACGACGGTGTCGGCCCGCTTCTGGCTGATGGACTGTCGCAACATTGCCAACGCCACCAACATGGCGTCCGACCTCTATCGCGAGGCCAACCATGTGCCCTTCATGGCCAAGTCAGTACCCCTTCTTAACCAACCAATAATGCCCCCCTCTTGATAATTATTAAGAACTTACCCTCTATGACAATGTTTTCTTTTTTCCATCAATAAAGCCTGGTTTTCATTAGTAGAGTCAGTGGTAGAGTAACTAGCATACTAACTCTACCGTACTAACTCTACTCTACTTACTTGGTACTTAAAAACAAGTACTCTACCATCACTCTACTCTACTATGAACGTTTTCATTGGGAGAGTTTACAAGATAGTTAGTACTCGCCCAGGGAACTCTACCACTAACTCTACTAATGAAAACCAGGCTTAATCGAAAGTATTAACTAAAGTTTCTAACATAAAAATCTATATTTTCAGTTCCTGTTTTTGAACATATTATTAGGATGGAGACGAAATGCCCACATTTCAAATGAACGTCTTACTTTTAATTTAAGATGTATCCAGGTGGTAAAAATCTCAATTCCCTTTTTTGGGAACATACCTAAATCGCATAGTTTCGCAGAGTTAGAAGAAGGAAGAACAAAAGTTTTTTGTAATTTACTCTAGAGTAAGCCCACTGCGCAAAGCACCTCACACTCTGTTCAAATTTTACGCCAACTTATTCAATACTAGCACACAGGTCCTTCAAAAGTCAACAGGTCCGGGTCAGGTCCAGCAGTTCCTTCAAAAGCCGAGATACAGCGCTGAGTTTATTCCACATTTTTACCCCTTGAAGATATTTTTTCAAAATTCAAATGAAACCTGAAAATGAAAATGAAACCACCCAAATGATTGAATGAATAACCTACACATCGGAGACCGCTAGCCGTTCTTTTGGCGCTAAACTGGTTCTATTATAACGGTCACATTGGCTCTCATAAGTTTTGCAAAACTCTTATTACATGTAAGGATATTGATTGTAATATGATTTTTTATATTATATTTTTCCATCATATCGATGACTCAAGAAGTATTTTTCGAATTTGCGGACTTTTTTGTTTCAGATTTGTTGTTTTTGCAAAGCGAGTGGATGTGATGGAAGCGAGACTGAGAGTTTTCTGTATGACAGACGATAAGGAGGACAAGACGCTAGAACACCAAGAACATTTCACCGAAGTTGCTAAAAGCAGAGATGTTGAGGTGAGTTTACTTTTATTTCAATCGTCATTCATTCATTTCCGCGTATTCATTTATTTATTTCACTGTGATTATAAATTTATTTCACTCTGTTTAGAAAACTAGCGCTCTATTGTAAGATGAGAAGATGCGACAGTTGGCGATGCCCTAAAACTGCGTTATCATTGATTCAAATGCAAAAATTCTCATCTCTAAACCACTCATATTCGAAAAATATACATTCAAAATATTCCATTGACTTGAAAAAAATGTTTTACTTGTAGCCAACTTCAGTAGTCAAATTAAGAGTAAAGAAACAATGATCTATTCAATTTGATTATATTCAAGTAGCTTGGGGAGGGGAGAGATAACCATAAGTAAAACGTAATATTGAATTAGAATAATGTAAATATATGGAATATGAAATGTGTTTATGATTTAGTGATTGAATAAAATATTACTTAGCTTATCTTATTGATAAGCTAAACTTCTCAAATCACAATCTAGTGTAAATCAGCATGATTCAAATCTTATGTTTCGGTTCTATATACTTTTATAAGAAAAACATTTCAAAAAGAAATTTTTAAAAATTAAGTGAATATTCTGTAAAGTGAAGTCGAACTATAACCTGAAAAGGAGTGTTCATCTCTCATCATCACCCTCTCATTACCCACACACATGTGGGCATCACCCTCAGCAAAAAACCTATTAAGTTCACCATGTTCCCCATCCGTGGAAAATTGAGTTGTGGAATTACCTACGGCGAGATGGAACTAACTGCGCTTCTCTCCACCCATCAAAGACATACGCTAATGACAATGACTCGAATCTCGAAAAAGTATATTTTTTACTTGTATTCTTACTACAGTACTATCTATAGTCCGATTCACATCAAGAAGTCAGTAGTGTTTATATGAGCAGCATTGGTGCCGAGTTTCATTGAGAGAGAAAGAGAAAACTGCACCAAACCTGTTTGTTGGGACTGCATGCGACAACAATGCACAGTGCGGCAACTATGCACAGTGCGAATAGGAGAGAGACATCAGCAACTGCCTTGTGCTGAACAAGGATAGCAAACTCCCATCTAAGCAATGCTGACTTCTTGACGTGAATCGCACTATAGTGAATTCCCTTTATTGTGTACGGTTTTTTATTCTGTTTTGTGTTTTTTTAGAAATAAAATAATTGAATTGAATTGCAATGAACACTTGAATGAAGTGTGATTTGTTTGTCAGGTGCTAGAAGACAAGCCGCTGTTTGTGGAGTTTGCGGGCAATCTGGTGCCGGTGGCGAAGTCGGGCGAGCCGCTGCAGCTGGGCGGATTCCAGGCGTTCAAAGAGAACCGGCTGCCGTTCACTGTGCGCGTGCGCGACCCCGATGAGAAGCCGATGGCGCGGCTACTGTTCATGCCCGAGCCCAAGGTTGGCGTTATTTGGTGGTTTTATTAGAAAAAAGTAATTTTTACAATAAGCTTCTGGGCTAGATTAAATCTATAGAAGTTCACAGACCAGTTGAGATTTACAAATACAGATACATAATAATGTTACAAATTATACAAATAAAAATTATACAGATACATAGATGCCTGTATGTTTATTATTTTTGAAGAACAATTTTTTTTCTTTAATAACTGTCCGGACTAGATGGAATGTATAACCAAAACCTAATGAAAACCCAAATCTATATAGATGAAGAGATATAAATCAACAGAAGTTTTTAATTTTTACTAGCTCAACGGCCAAGAAAAATCGATTGAATTTAATCAACATAACATGACGTCATTGCATTGATATTAGACTTGTTTACGTTAGATGACATCATTTTAAGGTGGTTAAATTCAATTGGATTTTCGACAACTGGCCGCAAGTCTGTTATGATTATTATTCTTGAGTCAATTTTATAATGAATTCATTAATCATCATTAGATTGATCTCTTATCAAAATTTCTATTTAGAATCATCATTTATGCATGATTTTAAAAAATATCTAAATTGCCTAATACGGTGCTAACAAAAATAATCTAATTTCTCTTTATCCGCATAATGCTTTTGATATACTCACTAACAATATGACTTGTTAGGGCCGGTTCATGAGCTCGGGATTTAGCCAAGTCCTAGACTAAAACGGGTGACAACCGTAGCATCGACAAACGTTAGCCTCGACACTATGTACTAAGGGCTCTCTATGCTGCTAACCCACTAACCTGTCGAGACAAACGTTTGTCGATGCTACGGTAGCCACCCGTTTTAGTCTATGACTTGGCTAAATCCCGAGCTCATGAACCGGCCCTCATCATAATTAGTGTAATAATATGAGTTATTAATATAATCATAGCCCCTTAGATTACATGGCCATGGCCTTCAATTTGACAACCTATTTTAAATCATGCATAAAAACTCTCAAACACATGACTTATAAAAATTAAATGACCGATTTGCATTGCTCATGCAAGAATAATAATTATATAACAGACTTGCGGCCCTTAATGTTAATTAATACTTTAATAATATGAGTTATTAATATAATACGTATCTTAAATTTTTGAAAGCTATTTACAACGGTTGATTAAACATCAATTCGTGTCGGTTAAATTCAATTGGATTGAAGTGGAACTGTCAACGACTCTTTTCATTCAAGATAAAATCCAATTTACAGGTGGGTCGCGGCGAGCTGTCCTCAGCACCAGTTTGCACGCTGAACATTTCGCTGCCAGACAAAATAGTGTCCGACTCGACGCCGTCCGAGTCCGAACTGTACCTGATGGACAAACAGTACAGCTTCCTGCAGGAGAACGGGCTGGGCGTGAACAGCGAGGGCGGCAACATACACCGCGCCGACATTCGACTGGCCGACATCTGCAATCTGCTCAGCAGCGACTGGATTCTGCTGGCCAGGGAGCTCGACATGTCCGAGTCCGACATCCAGCACATACAGACCGAGTACCGCAACAATCTGCCGCAGCAGGCGATGGTCATGTTGCGGCTGTGGATGCAGACTAGCCAGAATCAGGCCACTGGTGAGTGCAATTTTCAATTTCAATTTATTTATTCCACACACAACATTAATAATAATAATTCCGTGTAACCTGGCTGGCTCAGGTCTGGTGTGAGAGTTTTCAGGTCACTCCTGATCAGTTCAGGGTCTCTGACGTGACTTAACGACTGTTTTTTAGGCAGCCGGGACCGACGGCTTAGCGGCCGCGACCGACACAACATTACATACATCAATAATTACATGAAAAGTTAAAGAAACAATAGAAAGAATGTTAATCCAGAGAAGAATAGTTGTGGTGAAAAAAGGGTAGTGAATCGAAAGTTCTCCCAACTATGGATATCCATGTCATAGGAAGGCTTTCAATTCAAGGAAGCTGAGGAGGGATGCAAGGAGTAGGGGTGTGATAATTTAAAACAAATTTATTTAGAGAAAATTCTAATCCTACAATTTCCCCCTTTTGGAATTGAAATCTATTTACAAAATTCGTGTACGCAGCTTACAAAGTAGGGTTTTACATATCGACAAAAAATACGAATAGCTACAGATAAATGTGGCTTTTGTTATGCAAATGATTTATTATTATCAGTATCCATACAACTAAAAATACATGTATTAGATCAGATTGTTTACTTAATTCATGTAGGTTACAAAATATATTGGCTTCACAATTCTAGATTATAATAGGTTTAAATATTAGAAATTTTAGTATTGGATTGATTGAACAAAGCATAAGATTATAACAACTTATTTTATGGATATAAGATTGGATATACAGTACTATGACTGTACAGACACTTGAGTCTGATGATGGCCTACACCAGGTTGAAACGATCGTAACTACGTAAGTGAAAAGTTATTTCTACTTGAAAGTGTTTTCTAAAATAGTGATATTCACCAGTAGAAAAAAGTATGGATACACAACTCAATAAATATTTATCTATTATTTAATAAAATTTCTGCTTCAGTAACGACACTTTTACTTTCTTGTGATCACTTAAGATTCTTGTGATGTGAGCTTCTATCCTATTTTATTTTCATTCAATTACTGAACTCTGTTATGTTTCTGTTTATGCTGCATTTCAGTTCTTAACTTTTACGTATACTACCTCAATCCTATTTCTTATGTTTCATGTCTTATCCATATGTGTTAACTTTCCTTCACTATGCTATGCAGGAAACAATCTGAAGAAGGCGTTGAGAAGTATAAATCGCGAGG
This sequence comes from Laodelphax striatellus, assembly GCA_017141395.1. Lineage (NCBI taxonomy): Eukaryota > Metazoa > Arthropoda > Insecta > Hemiptera > Delphacidae > Laodelphax > Laodelphax striatellus. The sequence continues at coordinate 6,787,364 of CM029530.1, forward strand.
ACATAATCAACCAGTGTATATACAACGTGGAACTAGTGACCGATGACGTAGAGCGGGCTGTGGCCAAGGTGCATCTCGACCAATCAGGCTTCGATACTCTGAAGGAGGAGCTCGGACCCTCGTCACGTGACACTTCGCTACACAGAAACGCAAAACTGGACCAATCTTTCGATCCAAACAAGGTAACTGAAACGTATTAACTCATGATTAACAAAATTCGGGAGGGAAACAGTTTTGGGCTAAGCCTGTTGCTTTCTTCCAAATCATATCTTCATTATTATAGTTCGAATAAAACTAGTTGTCCCTTGGCCTGGTGCTCAAAACAGAAACGAAAGTCCGATGTTGATCAGCTGACCATTTGATTCAATGATGCTAACATTGAATCAAATGGTCAATTTCTCTTGAGCACCAGTTATTCGAACTATAATAAAATGAATGAATGATATTTTGAGATACGATGCCACATCTTTTCTCTTGGCTAAAGCTGGCTCCAGACATGCTGTATTTGGCAAACGCCGTACTGTGTCGATATTAAGGAAATTTTTGGAAATTTACATTCGCCAAATAACGAACCGTCCGCATATCTCTCGTGATATTCCAATAACGGTTTCAGTGACTCCCAACTACCAGACGTCTTGAGCAGGCATAGAATCACCTCAATTTTTAGATTCTTGTTATGTGTGCTTTTATTTTATTTTTATTTAGTAATATCGATCTAATTTTACTGAATCCTGCTTTGACATAACTTGAAGCTAATAATGTAATAAAAGTTAAAGTTAATAACTTGAAGAAATTAATGAACAATATGTGGGGTTGTCAGATAGCACACAATTTCACTACTGAATCCCTGAACGAAACAATTTGTTATATTTCTGCTGGTTTTATATCTATCATTATTTCAGTCCATCATTTCTGAGCTAAGAAGCCAGTTCCATTCCTCAAGTTCTATTTCAAACTCATTTTCATCACTATCATGTCCTATTTTGTAAAATAGCAAGAGAAAATTTTGTATTGAGAAAATGGAAACCTAAGATCTGCCTTGAGTCGATTTTTAACACGATCATTAAAATTACATTCATTTTTATTTCAGACAACCAGTTCTGTTGAGGAACTGGAAGTTACAAGAGACGAAATACAACCGACAAAAGGTAAGCAGTAGTAGGCAGGAACAAATTCTTATCCTTGCATGATTTAGCAAGTTTATATAATTTACAAATATTTACTAATAATTTACAAATTATTAGCCTTGCAATGAATTGTAATAGCAGACGTAAATAGGAATCACGTACTGAATTTGAATTTCAAATTAGCATTTAGGCTATGTGAAAATGCAGTTGATGTGGAAATAACTTGAGTTGGAAGTTAACCAACACATAATGCTCGATTGAAATTATATTCGTAATAGAGATTAAAATCTCTCAAATTTATTATTCCTGTCCTTTTTTTAAAATTTTATGCATTAACATTCTGTTTCAACTTCATAATTATTATCATGATTATGGAAACTGGAATAATTATGATACTGGTATATGAAATATGGAACTGAAATAATACCGTTATATTTTTCCAGAATTCGATGACAAAAAGTCCTGGAATAATGTTGAGGAAAAGAAGGCAACTGCCGATTTTATCAATAATGAGATATGTAGCGAATTGATAAAACCAGCTCAAATTAAAGCCGACAGTAAGTAGTACTTTATGTTTGCGTGCTATTCTAATGTTTTTGTAAATTAATACCAAGTTTTATGTAGTATTTGTCGATTGTTTGTATATTCTTACACTTGGCGGATTAGGCCTATAAATTGAAGTTTTTTATTTTCATTCGAGTAAATCAAAAAACTAACTCACAGTGCTTGGTTTACCCAATAGCAAAAGTCTATTCCACATCTCCAATCACCAGTTTCGATATATTTGTTGTTGTTTTGATCTGGGTTTAGTTGTGATGTAGGCTACTCGTATTGAATAATTAGCATTTTAATTCAGAATACCTAATACAGTATTGTGGTTGTAAGCGATAGAAATGATAAAGTAATTAGAAATCTCACTTCTTAGCAACTCGAGCTTCACATTATGTAATGTTTCCGTTATCAGGAATAAGAGACTAATTTTTTATTCTCGTTTATTGCAGTGGAAGTGAAAAGGAAAACATCAAAAACCCCACCACCGAGTCCTTCTGATTTCCCTGAGCAATTAGGTAAGTCCAATTAAGTAATCAAACATCAGAATCATTTGAGGAAATCAGTCAAGTATTCCAACAAAATGGCCAATTGCTCGAAAGCCTTTTAAATTTTACCGCCATACAATGACATAATTTGGTTGTGCTCAATAGTAATATTGTTGTATGGAATTCGTTGAATGACGTCATCTTCTAACGGTTAAATTTAATTATCTTTTACAATCGGTCACAATTCTCAAAAGTGCAAATAGAAAGAATAAAATCATTGCTTGACTTGAATTAATAATTTAAGTTGGTATGCTGTAGTTTCATCACAAAATTAATAATGTATTGACTTCTTCTTCTTCTTCTTCTTCTTCTGCTTCTTCTTCTACTTCTTCTTTTTTCTTTCTCTTCATCTTTTCCTTTCTCTTGATCTTTTTATCCTCTTTGTTGATTGTCTGATTCTTCAGTCCTCATGCTACCAGCTACCACTAGAAGTTACAAATATTTTCACACATAAAAATCAACTCATCATAATCATCTTTATCAAAATAACTAGTTTATCTCCCCGAATTTAAAGGGTAATCTAGTCCAAAATAAAGTTATGTTTCCACATCACTTCAACACAGAAATTTCCGGACCAGAAAATAATGTAGCCTACCCAACATTTTGCAATACAACCTCCTGTCAACGTGGGTAGTTGGCTTTATAATATTAGGCTAGGCTTACACCGGTTAGTCAAGACAAGACAAGATTAGTCACGTATAGTTACAGTAATTCACATAGTGGCTTATGAAGCAGCACACACTGATGCAATGACTAATCGGTGTGTGTTGCTTCATTAGCAACTATGTGAAGTACTGTGACTAAACGTGACTAATCTCGTCTTGTCTTGACTAACCGGTGTACGCCTAGCCTAATACTGTAATTGATAATCTATGTTAAATAGCACTCATGTGAACATGTGTAAAATTAGTTACATATTTTATTCAGAACATACTTTTATTTCAACGTTTTTTTTTAGATAATGGACTTCAACAGTGGGAGACAACTCAGAATTCTCCGGACGTGATGAATTGGCAAAACTCTGTAGATACTGTTGACTTGACCAACAAAGATGGTGAGTGTCGATCAAGCTTCTTTATTTATGTATAGCATTGTGGGTTGGTGTGGCGAGTTTTGATGCTTAGTCTATGCAGATTTTATTTAAATGTATAGCATCCTTTTTCTTTTGGTATACTATTCAAGAAAATGAAACTAGGATACGAATTTACTTGAAAATTATTTTAATAAATATCTATTCATGATTGTTCTATAAGATTGTGTAATGTGAGATATACTGTAGTCGCCATGTAATTGGTGTACTATAAAACACTTTTGAACCAGGTAAACTTTTTCAGAAAGTTTTCAACTTATCGGTAATTACTGACTTCTCCAACATATCAGAGAACCTATTGAATGATTAATTGATTACTACTGAATAATGATTACTACTAAATATTACATACCAATCCTTGCTTTGATTGCTAGAAATTTCATTGCTTTCTCTCCGCTCTTCCAATAAGCACCACAAACAAAGCTTGGTATTACATTTAAAAGTAATCACTGATGATAATAATACCAATGAATGGAAAATGGATACAAATCAGCACTACTAACATCGAATGCTACTCATTCGGCCAGTTACACGAAAACACATTTGATTTTACCCGCCGTAAAATGAACATAAAATCTAAATGCTATTACATATTTTGTTTATGGCAATAAATGAATTGAATTGTAAACGAATTAATCCAACAAGATCCCTATATCCCAAGAACTCCATAAAATGACGTCATTTTACGGCGGTTAAATTCAATTCGATTATCGTGCAAACAGACCTTTGAGTTGTATACATTGATTGTATATAATTATATAGTCTATCTAACTGGTGCTTTGGGGTGGTTTCCAACTGTTAACTTTTTACAATTCTACCAACTATTCATAACATATATTGCTTCTGCTTACCTGTGTCACCTCGGGAATGTTCTGTGTTTGTGTTGTGTGAAATGAATGTTATATTAATTTGTGAATGTGTTAGGTTTTGGTCTTTGTATATGTGTGTATGCGCCAAGGTTGATAGAATAATACAGGTTGGCCACTGCCGATATTAGGCCAGCAGTCAACTTGGTTGTCTGACTATAATGACGTCATGAAATGCCTCGATTAGTTATGCACCATGACTGTGTTGGAGCCACATTATACGAGGCAAGCACTGTGATTCAATCGACGTCATTGACGCATGCGCAGAAAAAATGACGCCTCGTATAATATGTCACTTGTGGCCTAACGTGAAATTGCTCACAAATATAGCTGTTGGATGCAGCCATTGATGAATGTAGAATCTCAAAAGCGTGTGTATAGACGAGTAGCTGCCAAACATCAGCGCTCAAGTGAGAGACCGAGGAACAACCTGGCGGAATTGAAGATAGGTTAACATTGAATCAAATGTGAAAATGCCTGTTTTCAAACCTATCGTATTTAATAAATATTCAGCCAAAATATTCATGTAACTTATAAAATCAAAGCTACGATGTTTAAGAACACTTCAGTTGTCTCTTTAAGAGAAAAGAAACAAAGATAATTTTAATTTGATCCTCTTTCCAAAAGCCAGTATAGTTATTGGCCCCCTGTATAGTTATTTCATCAATGGCTGTATCTAACAGCAGTCAGTATACGTGAGCACCCCCATACCTCACGTCAGTAGAGACGACCCAGCCGGCCTACCTGTTTTCTCTAAATACCTTGTGTGTGTGTGCTGCCAAATGCTAGACGCGAGTAGCGGCGGCGATTCGGCGGACAGCGAGGGAGAGGAGTGCAGCAGCCGTAAGCGGCTAGACAGCTGCAGCCAGAGCAGCTCGCGTCACCAGCCGAGCAGCGCAGCCTCGGCCAAGCATCACCACCATCACCACAAAACAATGACCGTGGGCGGCAGCTCGAGCGGCTCCGACGTGGCTGTGCATGAGGGCGCTGACCTGTCTGACACCGGTCAGTGCCAACAACTAACCTCTGCTGCTCTGCAACTTACCTCTCTTCTGCCGCATTCTGTTGCTTACTGCTCTGTAACTGATTTTATCTTGCAATCCCTATGTCCACACTTGGTCGAGTTTTGTGTACAGCATATGCTCAAGCATTTATTTATTTAAAAGAGTTACTTATACAAACAAATAATTCAATGCACACTGAAACAGCTGCATTAGGTGTGCATTTGACTATGTATAAAACGATCATATGATCCAAAATGCTGAAACTTGCTATTTATTGAAATTAAAAACTTATTTAAAGAGTTGTCACCAACATTGATCAAATATTTAACGATGTTCTAACGAATCAACAGGTGAAGAGGTTATTATCACACTATGTGAAAAATTGATCTGTGTACATTGGTGCATTGCTATATTAGCATTTTATCCGGCTGTTTATGTATGAGAATTCCAATCACTTGAAATTCATTATAAAAGATCAGCTGGAGTTTCTGCTTCTTTGCAACAATTTTTTACCGTGTGCGCCTTGGCCTTTTTTGAACATGGTCAAATTCTATTTGACCAAGGCATTAGAGAACAGAGATGGAACTCCAATTACACTGTAACTGAACAAAATTATACAATTAGATAGCAGAAACACAAAACATAATACACAAAGAGATCTGTGATACAATAATCTATGAGAACTGAATATCTATGAGCAAACAAAAATCAACTTTATAGACAAGGAGGCATCCACTAGACATAATTTAATTTCTTTACAAAATCATAAAATATTGGAGGAGAAATAATGATAATAAAAAACAATTTCAAAGGCAGAAGAATTAGATAACTCAACAAACTGATACATAGGTGAGTATAATCTTGAGTTTGTTCCAGGTACCTAATTTGTATTGAAATACAAATACATTGGTATTGGTAGCATGCTGTGCAGCACACAAAAATCGACCAAGAGTGGACATAGGGAATTATTGATTGTGAATGTCGCACTTCAACCGTATCTGTTGCCACTGCTTCTTTCTGCTCTGCAACTGATTTTATCTTGCAGTTATTGCTTGTGCATGTCGCACTTTGTCTGTAGCATTTGCGATTGTTGCTGATTTGCACTTTCTCTTGCTGGTGCTCGTCCAGACAGCCATCATTGTTCTTCTATATTGATGCACAGCCACAGTCACGTCCACTTGTTGATGAGAGTACTCCATTGTTCTTCTACATCTACGCACAGTGACAGTCAAGTCCATTTGTTGTTGATGAGTTTCCTCACTTGTTTTTCTACATCTATGCACAGTCATTGCGACTAGACACCAGATCGTAACATTAAAAAAAAAATGGAAATCCCATGGATAGCATATGGAAGAATATAGGATAGCATAGCACATGGAAGCACAGGAAATCCCATTAAGGTAGGCTTTCGCTTCTGCGGCTGAGCAGTAGACTCCGGCTACCGTTAGTCAAAGTAGCAACTAATTTAAACTTTAAATGAAAATATACAAGAATAACCATGCAAAAATAGGAACCATTTAGTATGAATATTGTTAATTCACTGAATTTATTAATATGCAGTATTTAATATTCGAGTAGGCACAATTTTTTGTTTGAAAAAGTTGCTATTTTGTACTAAAAATTGACTAACGGTAACCGGAGTCCGCTGCTCAGCCGCAGAAGCGAAAACCTACCTTTAGAGTGCAGACGAGACAAATCAGCTTTTTTTTAATACAATTTCGTGGGATTTCCTGTGCTGGCGACCCCTCTAGGTCGGCCATTTACTTTTTTTAGGGTTGTGGCCTGTAGAGTAGTGATGGCACAGTCAAGCCCATTCTTAGTTAATCTGAGCCTTCTATTGATTTTGTACATCAGATCTATGCTCTAGTTGCTAGTCACTGCACACTTGAAGTCAAACAAGGTCTGGACACCTCCTATGAAACACAGACTCAGACCTCGCACTTGTGAATTGAATCTGGTTAAAAGTTGTATCAATAAATTCACAGTCATAATCAACGAATATGCTATATTGAATTATTAATGAACCTTCATATATATAAATACTTGTTCACTTTGATCGTAGCTTTGCTCTGCAGAACAATAGCCTAGACTCTAGGCTATTTACTTGCGAATTTCTGACATTCAGCTTTACTGCTGTAAGGTAGAGATGTATCCAGCCGTATTGTTGGTTACAGCTTGCATCTTGAATTAGGTTCTTGAAGTAGGGTTAGCTTCAAGGCCGATTGCACAAAAATCAATTAAATTAAGAGCCGTAGAATAAAGTCATGCGAAAAAAAAAACATTACAAAGAAAATGATATACCTATATTAAGCTCTGTCAAATGATGTCATTTTACTGCGGTTATATTCAATTGACTGTTGTGCTATCTATCGGCTGATTGATTAGATCTCAGTCTTGCTTATATTAGCACAGTCTTTTTTTTCATAAAACTTAACACTTCCTAATGTATCCTTTCATTTCATGAACGTTTTTAATTTATTGTTTTTCAATGTTAGGTGAGGCTAATTAAGTAAATGTTATATTTATGCCCTATTATGATTGTAGGCTTTTATTGGTCAGCAGGATTGATCATAAACAGTTTTATTGAAATATGTTGTTTATGGTTTTATAGCTTAAAACTGTTGGTAATTCAAAATTTTCTTCCAATTTTTTTTTTAATTTAAAATATCCGAATTCACCGCTAAAAACCTGAGAACTGTTTTAAAGAGTTTAGATGTCTTGTGAAACAGGAAATAGCGAACTCACTAACAGACAGATCAGTTGTAGTAACTCATAGTAATCTTGGAATTTTTCTTTCTTTAAATTTCAAGATCAAGTTTTACTCAATATTTGTGAATAATATTATTTTTAATTGCTTATTGTTGATATTCACTAAAATATTAAGACTCTTGAAGTGCTTAGTAAAAGGCTCAACAAGAGATTGGCAGTGAATGACGGGGCGAGGTGCAATTTGTGTGGGTCTGAGCTAGAATTGATCTGAAAATCAGTAGCCTAATATACAGAAAATCGCACAATGAACTCTGTCACGATAGATTTTTTAGTAAAAAAAAAATATTGCTCCAACTATTTATGCAGTATTTTACACAGTTATCTCGATATAGTTTAGATGTTTCCTTCATCTCGTTAATAAAGCTCTGTTGAATTTTGTATTTTTATATCGTAAAATTGGTCTGTGAATTTTCAATCATCTTGTTATTTTGATGTAAAATTGATCTTGGAATTTTCACTCAAATTTGTTTTTTTTTCAGGATCTGACCTGGTTCAGGAGTCAACCATGCATGTTGGTAGTGATCTTGAAATTCACAGGTATTTGCTAGAAGTTTTATAATTATTTGATGAGTTTTTAGTGTTTGATATTATTTTACAACACTTATTGTATTCTTAGTCACGATTTTTATTCATCTCCAGAATAACAGTGATGCCAATATTAATTTATACTGTAATCTTGAAAATTGTAATTTGAATGGAATATTTCTGGGTTTTGCGGTTTCATTTTTTCATGCATTATGGTTTCAAGAAGAAAGTTCCAAAATACACTCACTGAACACAGTACCAGCGATTTTTGATAGAAGTTAATTGAAAAAATTCATGTGTAGCTTTGAATGTGTACAACTTGACATTTCACAATGGAGTATCTATTGTTGATTGTAAATGGATCAATTATATCTATTATCAAACGAAATTATTATTCTAAAGAAAACTATTTTATGTAGTTCATAATTTAAAAACTGTACGACAAATGGACAAATAAATACTGTAATAAAAAGTGTCACTTCAATTGTTAGTATCAACAAACAGTTTTTTTTCGAGAATGTATGGTATAAAACTGTACTAATTTTCAATTGGAATTTTTGATATGATTGATTTGAAGTTCCTATCCTATTAGATTGACCTTGATATTGAGTTACTTGTAACAATTTCATTATAAACTCATTAATGTGAACTTCTTTTTCAGGTACGTTACATCTCCTTGATAACGATAAAGAGAAGAAAGACAATCACGTCGATTCACAATCCCTCAAAAACTCCAATAGAATAATTACAAATTAATAATATTTAATAAGAATATACAAAATACTCTATAGACCATGAAAATTCTATTGTTATGCTGGAGAAATTCTTATCTATATAACAGTATAGACCATGAAAATTCTATTGTTATGCTGGAGAAATTCTTATCTATATAACAGTTATATAATTGATGAATCTTCTAAAATAACGTTGATCAAATAGCAGTATTTATAAATGATAAGCATATTCTTATTTCTTGTAAGCTTTATTTTGTGCGCTGAATAGTTCTAAAAGACTATCTTGTTTGCCAAGCAATCCTTTCTGCGCATTTTTGAAGTATTTTATCTCTAAAATAATAAATGCACAATTCTTAAACCATTTATGATAAAAATTATTTTAATTTGTATTTAATATAAGAAGCGAGCACGTAGACATACATTGTCAGTACTGTCCTGTATTATACATTTCAGCGATACATGAAAAATGTAAATTTAAGGATTCATTTTTCGGGAATATTAATCAATGACTTCTCCTATGAAGTTTTTATTGGAAGTTATAACCGCTTAAAATCACATTGGGATTGATACAGATAGCAGTAAAGTATTTCCATACTTTTCATCAACCCTGTATGTCGAATTCATTACCTGTAGATTCTCTCAGATAGCTCTAATTTCGTACGTACTACTACAAAGTGCTTAGTACTGTTCATGATAAGAGATTTGGTTGTATTTTGTCGTTTTTATTCATACTTTCATGCATCGCTGGTTTTGAGTCTTTTATCAGTAACCGTAATAAATCTACTAGTAGTTAAATTTGTAAATTAGTAGAAATTTGTACTGACAATTCTCTTGCTTTTTTAAAATGAAATTAGTACCTATTTTATTTATATGTATTTTTATTAGGTTTTATTTTTGAAATTGATTTTGTAATATATGATAAATTATTCCTATTAATTTATTTATTTGTCTATGAAATAGATTTCATATTATGTGAAGGATTTTGTAATCTAAGCTTCCACCTCGTCAAATTATGCTACTTATCATTGTGTTAGTGTGATGACTTGATATTTTCAAAATTGTTGACCTGAATAAAGCACTTTAATATATTTATGTAACATGTTATTGTTTATAGAAGAAATAAGAGATTTATTTAAGGAAAGAGTTTATCTGTGATTTTGATACTCTAAAATGCATTCTTTTATTTTTAATAAAACTTTGTGTAGTGACAGTAGGAAATAAAGCTTATTGTTGATATTCACAACAATTATTTTTATTTATTTAATCCTTGTCATTCTGAGGTGATTAATTTGATGTAAATCGACTGACCTTCTAAGTTTGTTAAGACGAAACAAGCTTTTGTAAATTTGAGTCGACTCTTTCCTATGTTTGGTGGATATTCGTATTTAAGGGCTGGATATAATAGTGAACAGAATATGCATATATGCATTATTGCTAAATCAGATGCCAGAGGAGATTGAAGAGTTGTTTAGGATTGTGGAATTTCAAATAAGGATAGATGATAATTTTTTTTAAATATTATAATTTATTTTTGTATCTATATGATGTCATTGTAACTTTGGCACTGTTAATAATTGTCCAAGTGTTTTATCTAGTGGATTTATTAATTTTACATTGTATTCGATTTTCAAAATTAATTTGACTGAGTACATTTTTTATTGCAATAAATTAATATATCGTATTTATTTAGCGAGTAATAAGTGAATAATATAAGATTTGATATTATTGTAGAAACAATCGGTGGCATAACGGTAGGTAACTTGTGACACCGATTCAAGAGCAGTCTACTGAAAACAACGTCACAGGAAATATTGCCACAGTTTCCAGGCCGCATTGAGAATTGCAAATTGCAGTTCAAAATATTTAGTCGGTAACAAACAAATGTAGGTGGCTCACTAGCAGCTATCTGCAATCAAGCTGTATATTCCGCTCCCTACAGAAGAAGTGTCGCGTCAAAATAATGAAGACTACACAGCTGATTCAAATTTTTATTGCATGATAACAACGGCTGGCGCTGTAATGGGCTGCTATCGTTGAAACATCTGCACGAGTGCCATTAGCATGCATAACCCACTCAGCGACCCAGCGCTTAAACGCCAGAGTGACACGACCTGCCCCAGCCTCAACTATTTTAGGTACATTTCCATAGCACTGGGAAATATGAAGCAACACATGTAGTCATTGCGTCGGTGTGGCTGATTTACAAACATACTATGTGAATTACTGACTAGATGACTATCTTGTCTTACAAAAAAGTCAATAAAATATAAACTGTCTGCCTTATGATGCTCACTGCAGACATTACTTTAAAAGAGACAGGATTTTCACAGTAGTATCTCTATATATATACAAAGCAATTTTATTCATAAATAAATATAAAATGGATAGTCTTTGTAGAAACAGTGTACATTAACACAAGGAGTAAGAACGATTTTGACCTCAGTAGGCTACTGAAAACACAGAAGCAACCACTAACTCAGGCCAAATGCCATATTGTAACAGAGACTGCACATAAAAAATATTGAAACGCCGAAATTATTTAAGGAGGCCCTAAAAAAATATCTATTGGACAATCCACTCTATTCACTAAAGGAATTCCCAGTGAAGAGTGCGATTGTCGAATAAAATTTAGTATTGTTTTACTTACTGACTGACGTGCCCCTCATCCCTGTGATGTTAGGTGGTGAAATGAAAAATGAAATGTCTTGACTAACCGGTGTACGCCTAGCCTAAGGCTATAAGTTATAGGCTATTATTGATCACTCTTGCCCGAACTTGATTGAGCTGTGATTTAGTTGATAAGAAAGCGAATAAGTCGTTTATATTATTATATTTCTTCTATGCTTTATTTATTTCTGACATAAGTTTTTGAAGCAGTGTGTCCATGAACAAATTTTTCATCCAATAAAATACGGTAACCTTGAACTAACAGCTGCTTAGCAAACCCTACATATAGGACATCATAATACATAATAGGACATCCATATGAAATTTTGCAACATAATACCAGTCCATGTCTAATGTGGGGTACCTTATCTAATCAGATGTTGGGTCAAGGTTATTTCACCTATGTTGAAATCAGTGCAAACAGACGTGTGCTGTGCGCTATAATCAACAAACACTGTGTCTGTTCATCTAACAATTTTAAGAAACATATCAAAACATTTTTACTTGAAAATTCAAATGACGGAGGGAGGTAGTGTTGGAGTCGAGAGACAATCCATGGGGTACCGCCACAGATCACCTCTCTCCTGCCAACCAAACAGTATTCCCAATTTAAAATGAAAATTTTGAAAAAATATTACTCGCGAAGCTTGCTTGAAACAGTATGCTTCAGAGTGCCTCCAGCCATATGGAGTTGACAGTACAAAACATTTAATTAGGTTTGAAAATAGGATAAAAATGTGGAAATGATATGAAATCGAATGATAAAACAGACGGAATGAAATCACCCAGATTACTAGATCTAACAATCTAATAAACTTGGGAGTCCATTGCTTCGCCATAGCCTTGTTAGCCGCAGTCACTGTATGGTAGGCTCACCGTCCGGGGACATCTCAAAACTAGATATTTAGTCGAAAGATGTCACCAAACCGAGGGCACCCATGACATACGTTGCCCGGCCCACACGCGGTGAGGTACCAGCAAGGTTCATACAGAAAAATGTTACTCTTCTGTTATACCTTGCCGGACCATCACCATTCGAGGACGTAAGGCTTGTGGGCCACGGGAATACTGCTGATGCTACACACCCTGCTATGACAGCACGGAGGGAGGTAGTGTTGGAGTCGAGAGACAATCCATGGGGTACCGCTACAGATCACCTCTCTCCTGCCAACCAAACAGTATTCCCAATTTGGAATAGAAATTTTGAGAAAATTAAACATACTTCCGCTGGGTCTTCTGCGGTACAAGAAGGGTGGAGCCTACCTATTGGAGCACTTTCTAGTAACTCTCAAAAACCTACACAAACAGACCTTATTCAACAACTATCCCCCGCCCCACCTAACAACACAGTTGAAAAAACAGATAAGTAAAACCCCCTCCCACCAAGAATACTAAACATCATCAAAGACTCCAGAGGAACAGAACCTCTCAGATGCCTTTTGAAGACGTAATCAAAATTATCTCACCCTCCTTTCACTGCAGAAAACCTAGAGAAAGTATTTTCTAAAAACATTATGGACTTTAAAAAAAGATTTGTAAGTTATAAAAAAGATTTCGCGAGTAAAATAATTATTATATTGACGAAACAATCTAAACTGGTAGAGCTAGTGAAGCTAGCCTACCATTGCAATCACAGAATAATAATAATAATTTTTTATTATTGTTCTGTTCACTCTTAACTTGTTTTTATACAACATAGCAATCTTAAATTCTGTAATTAAAATTAAAAATCATTACTCACGTGAGAGGAGCGCTTTTGGACTCAACGTTGTCTGTCAACACCGGGTTTTCAAGTTTCATAAATATTATTGAAGAATACCGTACCATATATTTCTGTGAACGCTGCTCTAACCTTGTATATTATGTATATGCAGTATACTTCATTTTCCCAGTAAATATCAATTTCATTACTGTAAAACACTCTTACGAAAGTGGAAACTGAAACTTGGTAATCTGGAAGAAATAATCTCGATTAGATCATCTGTATAATATAACCAATACAATATAAAAGTATAATGAATAATGTATCTAAATAATAATGGATCATGCAACATACGCTAAGGGGGGGAACATAACTTCTAAGAATTCTTACTAAGATGCACATACCTAATGGCACATTCAAAACAAACATATAGATAATAATACTACGCTACAAAGTTACTACAACAAAGCTGTGGATGCATGCAACACATTACATTCAATGCATGCACACACTATACAATGTAAAAAGTGCCATGGACTTGGAGCTGATCAAGAAGAGGAGCTGGAATACTGTATCTTTAATCTGAAACATACTTAGGAGGCAAAAGAGGAATTAAGTACAATTTTTAAAACAAAATTGGAAACTTGATCGGTAACTTATCACTAAGCATAATGAATAATTTGCCCTCCTGAACCGCCAGGAGTGGCCCTAAGCTGAAATTCATGACTTGAATAAATAATCAATTCAAATCAATAGCTACACTTCTCAGCGTGTGTGAGAGAGTGCCCTAAGCTACTGCGTTCTCCTAGCATGTGTAGGAGAGCGTCTTATGAAAAGAGAATTTTGATAAATTCTCAAAAATATAATGCCTTCATGAGAGTTCTGAACACTCAATGACACAAACTAATATATGTGTTAGGAACGTATCCTTGAACTATAACTTAATTCTAGAATAATTATAATACCAGGAGTAACTCGGATCAAAATTAATTATAGCTAATTCAAATACTCTAAAACATTTCATGACTAACTGCATTTCTCAGCATGTGTGAGAGAATTCCCTACTTTACTGTACTTATCTAGCATGTTTAGAGATGTGTATTCTTAAATAAAATAGATGAATGCTCTGATAAATAATTATAACTAATCCATAATAATAATTATTACGATATGCACCTCTCAGCGTGTGTGAGAGAGTGTCTTAAACCATCGCCTTTTCTAGCATGTGTAGAAAAGTACTCAATCAAGGATATTTTGAGTTACTACTCGAAAATATTTCGGGCTTTTAGGATTCTATTGTGAGTTGATAACTCATAATAAAATCATTGATATAGCATGCAAGTTAATACTTATTACTAAGGTTGGAAATGAAATCTGTCCCAAAGCTATCATCAAGAATAGCTTTCACCTTCCCATGCCAACCAGCAAAGGCTGGAGGCAATAATACTACGATCATAAAAATTCAAATTGAAAGATAATATAAATCAACAAATTTTATTCATACCCCCTCTCCCTAAACCCAAAACCCATTGCTGAAGGCCTACTATCTAATATTTACAATCCCCAGTCTCATAACAGATCTCATCAGGCTTCAGAGTAATAGTTACTACCTCGTCATAAAGTTGATGCTGGACTGAGCCCGCAATCATAGTGACAACGCTGTAGAACTACCACACAGAGCACTGACTGAGAAAGCGATACTTGACTGAATTCTGTAAATATCCTACAGGGACCCTGACATCTCAATCCCTATTTATGGTTGTTATCTTGCACCATATCCTTTTGCAAGCCATGAAACAGTACCACATATCCCATCGCTGCGGATGGTGGGAAAATGAACATCACTGCACTATGGTGTGCTGCTATATAAGCTCCCAACCAAAAAGTGTTTAGACAACACCCCCAACACAAAACTCGCTTGATGGCGTGGTACTGCCTAGATTGAGCGGGAATATGTCACATGACTAACAACCACAAACATCCCACCCCCTATACCCCCCATCTATTCCAGGAGAATGTTAGCGAGTTCTAGCCTAACTCTTCAACTTGTAATTTGAAAGAAAGATACCTCATACCAAAATCACCGATCCACGTCTTGACAATCCACAGCACAGACTCGACAATGTCACCAGTACGATTGTTGTGATTTCTAGTATAGGAATGCGCTTCATTGGTATTGGTGTATTCCCATGAATACTTTTTGTTTTACTCAACCATTCATGTATATCCTGTTGAGAAAAACACAAATATCAGTATATAGGCCAATATATTATTTTATAATAATATAATTACAAATATTAATCACAAGTCGCTACCTGGAGAAGATTAATAAAAGTAGAGAATTTCTACTTTCAAATAGAACATACAGATCCAATTGTTTATTAATAGTTGATTAGTATTTGGGAGGTGAATATTCTAAATATATGTATTTAAAAAGACTAAGTTTTAAAATAGGCGAGAAATTGGTAGAAAATAATTACCCAACAGATTGGCGATTCATCAAAGTGTGGTTGGTAGGAGGTTTCAACTATGCCAGTCAAGTTATCAATTATCAACGCTGCTCTAACCTTGTATATGTCGAAGCAGCAGACTTCATTTTCGCAGTAAATTAATTTCGTCATTCACTCTCATGAAAGTGGAAACTGAAACTTGATAATCTGGAAGAAATAATCTCAATTAGATCAACTGTGTGATAAAACCAATACAATTTGAAAGAATAATGTATCTGAATAATAATGAAACATGCTACATACGATAAGGTGGGAAGCAATTTCTAAGAATTCTTACCAAGATGCACATACCTAATGGCATATTCAAAACAAACATATAAATAATAATACCATGCTACACATTACATTCGATGCATGCACACACTACACAATGTAAAAAGTGCCATGGACTTGGAGCTGATCAAGAAGAGGAGCTGGAATACTGTATCTTTTATCTGAAACATACTTAGGAGGCCAAAGAGGAATTGAGTACAATTTTTAAAACAAAATTGGAAACTTGATCAGTAACTTATCACTAAGCATAATGAATAATTTGCCCTCCTGAACCGCCAGGAGTGGCCCTAAACTGTAATTCATGACTTGAATAAATAATCAATTTAAATCAATAACTACACTTCTCAGCGTGTGTGAGAGAGTGCCCTAAGCTACTGCGTTCTCCTAGCATGTGTAGGAGAGCGTCTTATGAAATGAGAATTTGGAAAATTCTCAAAAATATAATGCATCTATGAGAGTTCTGAACTCTCAACGACACAAACTGATATATGTGCTAGGAACGTATCCTTGAACTATACTTAAATTAATTCAAAAATAATTGTAAGGCCAGGAGTAACCCGGATCAAAATTAATTATAGCTAATTCAAATATTGTAAAACATTTCCTAACTAACTGCATTTCTCAGCATGTGTGAGAGAATTCCCTACTTTACTGTACTTATCTAGCATGTGTAGAGATGTGTATTCTTAAATAAAATAGATGAATGCTCTGATAAATAATTATAACTAATCCATAATAATAATTAATAAGATATGCACTTCTCAGCGTGTGTGAGAGAGTGTCTTAAACCATCGCCTTTTCTAGCATGTGTAGAAAAGTACTCAATCAAGGATATTTTGAGTTACTACTCAAAAATATTTCGGGCTTTTAGGATTCTATTGTGAGTTTATAACTCATAATAAAATCATTGATATAGCATGCAAGTTAATACTTATTACTAAGGTTGGAAATGAAATCTGTCCCAAAGCTATCATCAAGAATAGCTTTCACCCCCCTTCCCATGCCAACCAGCAAAGGCTGGAGGCAATAATACTACGATCATAAAAAATTCAAATTGAAAAGATAATATAAATCAACAAATTTTATTCATACCCCCTCTCCCTAAACCCAAAACCCATTGCTGAAGGCCTACTATCTAATATTTACAATCCCCAGTCTCATAACAGATCTCATCAGGCTTCAGAGTAATAGTTACTACCTCGTCATAAAGTTGATGCTGGACTGAGCCCGCAATCATAGTGACAACGCTGTAGAACTACCACACAGAGCACTGACTGAGAAAGCGATACTTGACTGAATTCTGTAAATATCCTACAGGGACCCTGACATCTCAATCCCTATTTATGGTTGTTATCTTGCACCATATCCTTTTGCAAGCCATGAAACAGTACCACATATCCCATCGCTGCGGATGGTGGGAAAATGAACATCACTGCACTATGGTGTGCTGCTATAAAAGCTCACAACCAAAAAGTGTTTGGACAACACCCCCAACACAAAACTCGCTTGATGACGTGGTACTGCCTGGATTGAGCGGGAATATGTCACATGACTAACAACCACAAACATCCCACCCCCTATACCCCCATCTATTCCAGGAGAATGTTAGCAAGGTCTAGCCTAACTCTTCAACTTGTAATTTGAAAGAAGGATACCTCATACCAAAATCACCGATCCACGTCTTGACAATCCATGGACTTGACTATTTCCACATCTTGACAATCCATAGACTCCACTATTTCCAGTAAGATTCTTCTGGTTTCCAGTAGAAACGCTCTTCATTGGTATTGATGTATTGTACGTATGACAGTACCGGTATTCTCGTAAATATTATTTGTTTGAGTGGTCAATACATACAACCTGTAGGGGAAAACAAAACTAATATTATTACATAGGCAATTAAAAATCATTTTCGTTAATGATATCTATTATTCCAACAATCAGAAATTTTGTAAAAAAACATAATATTATATTTAAAATACTAATTGAAGAATATCGAGTAACAAATTGGCAAAATTTGTGGTTGGTTAAAGCTTGCAACTATGCCAAGTTTCCAATACACCTCACTTAAGTAGGCTACCAAGAAATAAGTTCGTTTCGGCGTAACTCAAGTTTACTGGCCAAGTTACCTGGAGAAAAATTTCTGGGTTTTCAAATTTCTTGAAAGAAAAATGAATTATTGTAGCTTATTATTATCCTCTAACATTATCAAGGATAACCCTCCATTATCTATATTTAAAGTGGCTTTTTAAATGTTTTCATAAGATTTCTTTTGAGAGATAATTTTGAAGAATTAGAAATTCATGAAATTGAAAAGCGTGGGCTAATATTACAGCTATTGGAAGTTGAAAACCATTAGTAACTTAGTGTCTTATGAAACTATTGCATTACCATGCAATAGTAATTTTGTTTCAATGAACAATCTTGAAAGTTTAAAGAAACAGAAATAATGAAAGCAGTATTACAATTTTCATGAATGTCTTGTGAAGTACAGAAATATTTCAAGGATCTGATTATGTAATCTACAGGTACCGGTACTCACAGAGACTGTATAATACTAATACACTGTGTAATTACTTTATACTGTGTAATAATTAGTCTACACAGTGATTGCTGGTAAATTTAAGGATTTAACCCATTGATTGCTGGTCAACATTTATGACACATAACTACATAAATGAATTATAGATCATTAATGTTCTAGTGGATAACAAAATTGGAATAAAAATTATGATTTAGATATTAAAATTGAGGTGTGAATTTATAAAGCTTTCTTCAATAATAAAGTAAATAATCATTAATTTGTAATAGAAAACAAAATCAGCCTACCTACCTTGTTGAAGTAGGCTATCCAATCGAGATGAACTTGCAAATTACAAAATTTTCAAATCCACTTAATTTACTCCACGCACTTTACTAATTAAGCTCACTAGTGCTGGAATATTGAAGCACATATCAATTGAAGCACTTGTAGTGGTTCTTTAAAGTTGAATTGAATATATTTTCTGACAGAAGGACAGAACCAACACAAGTCATGTGCACTTGGCCAGCCGGTACAAGATGGCTGAAATTTGGTCATCATTGTCAGTCAGCTGATTGAAAGATACAGCCGGAGCTGGTTATATTGAGAAGTAGCTCACAAACATCAGCGCGCTCAAGTGAGAGACAGAGAAACAACCTGGGAGGATTGAAGCTTGGTTATCATTGAATCAAATTAATGTAAAAATGCCTGTTTTCAAACCTATCGTATTTCATAAATATTCCAAAATATTCCAAAGAACCAGCCAAAATATTCCAGGAACTTATAAAATCGAAGCTACGATGTTTAAGAACATTAAGAACACTTCAGTTGTCTCTTCAAGAGGAAAGAAACAAAGATAATTTTAATTTCCATTTAAAAATGGTAGTAGGGATTTAGAGATTTGCCTGATAGGCTCCTAGCATTTTAAATATATATATTTTTTCATCTTTTATTTCTATTTTTAATGTATTACTGTTTTTAATAAAGTTAACAAAGTATATTGAAATTTTTGCGCCTTATAATCTTAGAAGAAAAATTCACATCCCCAACACATAATTGCTTATAGTGGGGGTGAAATAATAAAGACAGTTTTTTCATAGCAAATTTCAGTGTGATTATTTTGGTATTAATTGTTTTGCATTCTATCTCCAGACATCGACCAGGACAACAATAGACAAAGAAAGAATGGGTCTGTAGCCGCGGTTGGGTGGCTGTTATCCTGGGGATCGAGTACCGGGAGTGCAGTACTTCTTGCCGCGGATCCAGAACATCATATAAACCAGACTGTCATGCAAGGAATTTGCTATGTCTGTCACATCTGTTGTACCTGTTAAATTCGCCCAATCTTTTTATATGTGGAAATTTTGTAGAAGAAATAAAATTTATTCTATTCTATTTGATCCTCTTTCCAAAAGCATTCCTTTCCAAAGAAAACCGGACGTATTCCAGCAAAACTACCCCATCCATGATCACTACACAAGACAGTGGGGAAACACCCATGTGACAGCAGTGAATTCCAGACTGGTACAACAAGGTCCAAAGTACATATGCGGCAAAGTGTACAATAAATTACCCCAGGAGATCAAGCAAATCAAGGAGTTGGAGCCCTTCAAGGAGCGATTGAAGGAATTTCTGTCGAGGAGACCATATTATAGCCTTCAAGAATTTTTTGAGGACAACATGTCACAGACAAATTGATGACCACGGCGCTGTTCCTGCTACTAGTGGGACTGCTTTAAGTATCAAAAGAGAGTGAGATATGTAGTGATATAAAATATAATATTGAAAGTGAATAGATGAAATATGGCAAATATGATATGTAAATATAACGCTGATAATAATAATGTTGTGATTGAATTGAATATTATTTGTGAAATAATAAATTCTTTTTTACTCTGGACATTGATTGTTGCAAGAAACAGGAAGTTCAAACTTCAAACATCATAACCTTCAAGAAGAGTCTAGCAACAAGATGACAAAAATTCTGATAAAAATACTTTAATCCTATTAATAAATTTATTGAAACACCTTGAAACCACTAAATAAGAGATAGCAATGAAGTATTGATGATACCTTAATGATTTAATTGAATTCTATCTCAAAATCATGTTTTGTTCCTATATCACAATGGTTAAAATGCCCCCTTTTGCTTTATGGTTAAAGCAATCTTAATATTGCTTTAAATGGTTAAAGCAATATACCGAGTTCCGCATACACCCAATTCATGTGACCCCATATCTCACTCTACTTTAGAAAGGAAGGCTTTTGGAAAGAGGATCAAATTGAAATGATCTTTGTTTCTTTTCTCTTGAAGTTACAACTGAAGTGTTCTTAAACATCTTAGCTTTGATTTTATAAGTTACTGGAATATTTTGGCTGAATATTTTTCAATTGCTATTGGTTTGAAAACAGACATTTTTACATTTTGATTAAATGATAACTTAGCTATCCCCCCCGGCTGTTCATTCCGTCTCTCACTTGAGCGCGCTAATATCCAACACCTACTTCTCATTTCGTTTGGTTGGCAGTATTGCTCTCAATTTTGGTACATTGCTACACAAACACAGTACTCTATTCATTTATAACGGTACATCTGTGCTCCTCTAACCAAAATCAAACGCAACACAAACGTCGAAATGTAAAATGGAGAAGCTTCGAAGCCGTGTGAAGAAGTGAAGTGGATATTGTTATGCGACATAAAAGTTCTTTGCATTTTATATTCGAGTGCTATTTAATCATTCATGTACTGGAACGTTTAAACGTTATCAATGGTTGAACAAAGTGCTTAAAAATGAACAAACATCCCCTAATTGGAATAGTGCAAAAGGTATGTAATCTATTCTGTTTTCTAGGCTTTCCTACAACTTACTGGTCATCGCCGGTTATGCCTTTCCCATTCTATTTCTATATTTAAGCTTAGATTAATTAAAAAATTAGTTCTGTCGAAATCTTTTAACATGTAATTTTATTACGATGCTAAAATCTTTTTTCAAAAACTTCTTCCTTTCGTCTAGAAATTTCCTAACCTCAATGTCTGAGGCATGTGGCTCAATCATGAGTAGCCCACCGCATTAAGTTTTTGTTATGAACTTGAAATTTCCAAGTAAATAGAAAGTTCACTTCATAATAAATGAAATTTTAAATTCCATATCAACTACTAATCAGTTATAAGGAGCGGGAACTGCAACCAGATAAAAATTATTGTTTGATAGATAGAACTTGACTTATGGTTTTAATTTATGCATTATTATTTAGGATGTCAGAACTCGACAGAAGCAGGCTATTCAATGATATAATTATGACTTTAAGGTGTTTTTCATTGATGATATTACTCACCAGTTTTGGAACTTTTACCAAAAATTGATTTTTAGATAGTGGTAGGGGAGGGGGTCGTCCCTAATCAGTTTTGTACTAGTAATGATTAATTCTAATTGTTTGATCTTTTATCAAACAAGAACAAGCTTGAATTCTTGGGCTCTTAGTGCTGATTTAATTGACAATGAAGCCTTAGTAGATAGCCTAACATATTATAGCCTAAAGGTGGGTTTTTGTTACTGCGACCAAGTGCCGCAGCGATTTATCACTTGTAATACCTCGACTAATATGTTGACAATAAATATCAGCTCTCAGAACACTTAAGTAAAGAATTATAATCGATTTAGTAACAGAGTGCATAAAAATACGGGTTAAAGATAAATACGAGTACAGCTGCTAGTGTGGGTAAAGATGAGTCAGAGTCTTCGAGCTGGCTCGAAGCCACATGCGCGTAACCCATGCCGTCTTCTTCTATATACCGTTGATGGGGCCATCCGGGCCATACTTACTATTTTCTATTAAGAGGAATATTTCCAAGTAGGTTATTATCTTAATTTTTTAGTTGTTAGTTTTGGTATAAAATAATTGACCAATCTTATAAGCATTTGAATCGCCTTGAAGAGGTCAGTAAAATAAACTAGACTATTACCCGGATAGGATGAATATATCAGATTCAGCTGAGTATTTTTTTCATCATGGCCTTTTTTCTCTCGAATAGAGTGAGTCATTAAATTGTTAATATCATTCACTGTAGCCTTTTTGTTATCGTTCTATCTTTGGTAGGCTATTCTAAAACTGAAGATTAAATTGTAGCCTCATTAAATGCTCAAGTAAAATAGGCTACATTCACCAAACACCTTATTTATTTGCAAATATAGAATTTAACCTCGTGCTTTCTGCTTCATGGATATTGACTTTTGTGCTAAATATTTGTTTATATTGATATTATTGCTGGTTTTTCATTATGTTTAAGCTGGAGGATCGGGCGGCCAATACAATGCCTAATCTCCAGGAAGCACTCAGTGAAAAAGATGCAGTTATTGCAAAACTAACTTCAGAATTGAAGTCTAAGACCTACTTCCTCTCTCGTTACGAATACATCAGCAGAAGTTTAAAGTAAGTAATGCATTTCTCTTATTACTTTTAGGTTGCTATAAAGTATTTTCTTATCAAAATAGCTGTAAAATACCTTTGGATTGTGGATAAATGAATAAATATTCAGCCTGAAAATGTTCAAAGTGCACAATAACTTAGTATTGTACAACTGTCGGACTAGGGTCTAGTGATAACGGTTATGGGAATTCTGAATCATTTTTAATATATTCGTTTCACTGATCTTGAAATATGTAACTTCTTAATAACGAGTATCACTTGAATAATTTGTCAAATTCTAATATTCATTCATCTCGCTTTTTTTATTTACTAGCCTACTTAAATGTATTGCAGTATTGTCATTGTTCCTGTAAAATTAAATTAAATAAATTAAATTAAATAATTTATTCCTCAATAATTCACGTTCAACATTATAAACTGTGATAACACCCGCTGATTGATTGGCTGCCTTTATTTCCTGAGAGGGCGAAGTTAGGGCACAGCCGTTGATGGACCATATAAAGGATAAATTCTTTCTTTGAGAAACAACAGAAAACTCAGATTTTTATCGTACACAGAATATTCTACTAGAATAGAACTTTCAAGACAGTCATGATCTGAATATGAACAAACGATGATTTTATGAATGCTATATGACATGTTTTATTTCTTTATCAGCTTAGTTTGTGTTTCCTGTTATATGGGTAAAATATTATTAAAATGTGATGGCGAATTACCGTCTTATAATTACAACCTCTCTCTCTAGAAGATCTAGCTCAGGAGTTCCAGATAGAAAAACTGTACTGTAACTCTGTCAATAGTGACACTCTTCAAGAGTATATTGTTTTCTTTTTTTTCAAATGTAATATCTACAGAGACGCTCCATTTTTAATACTACTGGTGATATAGTGTAAGACTACTGAAAATTGCTTTCGTACTATTAATTTTGAAAAATGTCTTTCAACAGTGCAAATGTCGGAGATATCACCGATTTTTTTGTTAGATACCAGAGAAGAACAGGTCAGCAACTTCTACGGGGATCACTGGCAACAAATGAATCCCTCAAAAAGGTAATTAATGTTTTTGATGCATACTAGTAGATGTTGACATGAATTCACAATAATCAACCTGTAGATTTTGCTCAAAATTATGATTTAGATTTTGCACAAATTTCTCAATTGCAGTAGAATGAAAAGGATGTTAACTATCAGCATGTGAAGTTACTGATCTACTCTAAAATTGTATAAAATGTAATATTGTAATAAATTGAAAATTTTTGTTACTATAATGGCCACAAGTTGATAGCCCTAATTTGTTAAGTGACTTGTATTTTTTATTTTGATTTAGTACAATAATAATCTTGTGGTAATTGTTGTGACAAATCTGATCAGATTATCATTCCCCAGAATATCTACGTATGACATGAACAGAAAACGGTTGAAAGTACATAAGATGTGGATATAATTACCTCACTAATCATAGTATTAGGTTAAGTTGGTAGGGTTAGGCCGGCCGCACACAGAGTCGAGGCAAAGGGATACGATTTTGGTTTTAGGCGATACGCTTGATTTTGCCTAGTCGCAAAGCGGACGCTCCAGAGTTTTGTTTTTTCTCGCCGACAGCGCTTGTATCCAATAAGATCTTACTGTAATGTTTTGTGCATCATGTCTGATGCTTGGCGTTGTTGTCAAATTTTATTGCATCTTATTCAAATGAAAGCATGTGTCAATTTGTATCTTACTTGTTAACTGGTATTCGATTCTCATTGAAATTTATTTTCTCCAGAGATGTGAAACTGCCAATGCCTTGGTCAAGAAGTTGGAAACTGAAGTCTACGAGAAAGAGAATATAAGGTTAAGAGACGAAATGTTCATAAAGCAGTATAAAAAAATTATTGAAGAGAGAGAAACTGAATTGGAAAATGCCAGAAGTAAGTATTCAAATTCAAATTACATTTATTCATAAATTGAAAGCATGTTTACAGTAGGACAGTGTGAGTTAAGTCCCAGTATGGATGTTATGTCCATTTGCAGGAACGTGTCATCATTGAACAGAGAAACACTCTAGTAAATTAAAATAAAAGATCATAATAATCTAACTTATTTTTAATTGAAATACAGTGTTATAAACATACCGTTGATAATAACAGTTAGTTAACGTTAATCAGGTTCAACCTGCGGTTAAACGGTTAATTACAGCTTCCACTCGACGGCGCTTATAAAGCTCACTTGACAGTAATGATATGATCTTAATATGATGAGTAAAAAAGTATGATAAGCACCGACCAAGTGGAATGTGAAATGTATAATTTAAAATAGTAAATATGTAGTTAAATCTATAGATTTTCAAATTGATGCTAAGAAGGCATTGAAAACTCCCATGTGCCAGCATAGTAAATAAAAACTAAATAACACAGTTAAACTGCTGCCGGGTAGATTAATTTTGAGTATTTAGGCTTAAGAGAGGATAGAGTTGACAGATCATGGTATTTTGTGGAACCTTTTGTGATAATCATTCTCACTTTTACACAGTATCATTTTTTACTTTTGTTCGAAAGAGATATTCAATTCCTTTCTTTAAAATTTTATACTTGATTAATGTTTAAGAAGATTTCTAATTTCAGTTGAGTCAAATATTCCATATGAATAAGACATCTCATAACTCACTTGAATCGAGGAAATAAAATTTTCAACGTTTTTGCAATCCATGTAGAACGATTGTAGATGAAACGTGCCAATATTTGAAGTATTGAGAATACCAAAACAATTGCATTTCTCTGGTATTAGTGAAACTACAAAGTTCAATGGATTACTTGAAAATTGAGTCTGTTTGAAAAATCTGATAATCAATCCTCATTGAGTAAAATTCATTTATTCAATCAATTAATAACTGTCTGATCTTAATAATTAACTGTTGAGTCACGCATCCTATATGACAATCTATTATGGAGTAATGAATGTTCCATAAGGGACTAGAGAAATTGATGTCATAGAGTCGAAATTCTTATAACTCTGAGATTGGTCTGTCAGCGTTTGATGTTGAAAATATTCTTCAGTAGGTGGATTTAGGACTAGAAAGTCCTTTCTACCACTCGTTCTCAAATGTGTTGATCAAGAATCATGTTGTCAGTGACATGCATACAATGTGACTCATTTCGTTCTTATTTCAGATGATCTACATAAGCAGAAAATTGCTAATCTAGCCTTGGAGAGAAAATTTAAGGAATTGCTTCGAAGTTCCCGGCGACTAGGAAAAATCATAGAAAAACGTGAGTTACATTACCATTGAATTTGAATATTGTGAACTGTATTTACAGTACTTGAAGACGTGTAGATAGACTGAATATATAGTGCCTCAACACGATTACTAATGAGGTCACCTGACCACTTTTCCATTTTTGTATTGTACTTATATGTTGTATTGTTTTTGGAAATTATTTTTTCAATTCATTTTTGTATACCTTGTAATAGGAAAGTGTGCACCTCTCCTATTATTTATGATCGGCCCATCAAAACCTTGAGCACACTATAAGGGTTTTGTACCAGTGATTTATTTATTCATAAATTGAAAAAATTGAGTCACCGAAAAATAATATTGTATATAGCCTACATACTGGAACTACAAATTGTTTAACAATCAACTTATAATTTAAATCATTGAAGAAAAACATGAAAACTGTATTCTTATTGTGGGAGATCAGAGTATTGTTTCCCGTATCAAGAGAATTTGATGTCTTCTAATTTTATATGTTTCAATCCAATCCTGACATACACCTACTTGATTGTTGTACAAATATACTGATGAATGAAACTGGATATAGGTAATAGATATCCTACCAAATAATATCAATCCTATGTTATTCATCTACTTTACCCAAAAATACTAAATATTATACAGAAGATTCAATATACAGTGGAACACCGGTTTACGAAACCTGATTTAGCGTTTTTATTTAAAATTCCCTTGATACATACAAAACTTTCAATTTAGGTTTTACGAAAACCCCGATGCAATGAATTTTTTCTCGGTCCATTGAGCTACGTAAAACCGGGGATCCTTAGGGTTCTGTTTATGAACTTTTTATCAGTGGTTATAATTGTTTTCCTATTTCCTCGTTATTTTATGTAGGATATTATATATGTTTGATTTATATTTGAATATCCTAAATCTTGAACTTGCATTTCATATTTTTCAGATGGGATTCCTCTCAGCAAGCTGGATACTGTTGCACTGAATAAAATACAGCAACAGTCGAAGTCAAAAGACAAGGTGTCGGAAACTTGTAATCTTGAAGAAGATTGTATCGATGATGTTGAATTGAAGATATTGAAA
Source organism: Laodelphax striatellus (assembly GCA_017141395.1). NCBI lineage: Eukaryota > Metazoa > Arthropoda > Insecta > Hemiptera > Delphacidae > Laodelphax > Laodelphax striatellus. Next base: position 6,814,988 of record CM029530.1, read on the forward strand.
AATCAGGAAACTCAAACAAATGAATTGATTCAATATTCTCCGATTCTCAAGGATTATAGAAAGCTTGCTGCTTACACAGAAGGCCTAGGTAAGACAATAATTATTATAATAGTTATTCACGTGTTATTAATTTCAAAAACATAATGAACAGCAACCAATTTACTTTTTTAGTCATTGATATTGATATTTCCCGGTAAAGAATGAATTTTTAAAGAAATAATCTTCAAATTCCTCTATTTTTATCACTATTAAAACAATCCATAAATGATTTATGTTTCGTTTTTATCGGACTGCTTTTTCTATAGATGCGTACTGTAATTGTTGATAAGATTCTTATTCAGGAGATTTAGGTATTTATAAACTATCCTTTTTACGACAAAATTTCATTGAAGGCGAACTCACGCTAAAAATACAGATCAATTGTAGTAACTCAGTAATATTTTTTCAAGTTTAATTTACTATTTTCAGTTGTATGCGAGTTCACCCCGTGCACTTGAATTTTCTAAAATTCTTATGGTTGCTATTTTGACTATCTGCAGCTGCCAGCATCTCAGTCATACCAATGAAATCCTATTGGAAGCCCTTTTTTATGGGTTTTCTTGTATTTACATCTTGAGGTTCATTTGGCCGTCATAATGTATGTGAGACTGGGAATTTTTAAAGCGTTATCTTGTTTTTGTTTTCAGGAATACTCTCGCCATCGTTGACCAATGACAGCGGCGTTGGTCTATCGCCTGGCCTTTCTCTATCTGGATTGTCACCTGTGTCTTTGGATTTGAATGACTCGTGCACTCGGTTCAAAGAAAGTTTACAAACTTATGGACCACAAGATCAAGAAACAGTGCCTGTAAATGTAGATCCTGATAAAGATCTTGGACTAACCGAAGAAAACTATGTGGACAATGCTCCATCCTCGCCTGCTACCTCCGTTTTCGACCCAGAACCGATCAACCATGATCTATTGATGCATGATTCAGACTTCGATGACGGAATTTCAAATGAATATCTTGATGAGATGTTGAATGACGCTTCTGAAAAATTCACCATGCCGGTCTTGAACGAATTGAACTTATCTACCGAGTCTAGCATTGGGGTTTCAAATGCCGATGTGAATGAAGATCATAAGAAAGAAGTAGAAAATAACGAATCACTCAAACACAACGATCTACTGAGCCAAGAAACACTCTATCAAGACAACAAAAAAGTAGAAATTCGGAAGTATCGCGACTATATTGAAGTTGTAATCCATTCCGAAGAGCCCGAACTATTGGATGAACAAAACAGGAAATGTACTGATGAAAGCAGTTGCATCCAAAGCGATGAATCCGAGTACAATGAGAATAAACTGAGTGGAGCAAGTGAAATGCATGATGTGGTAGTGCCGAAAACTGAAGATGTTTCGAGGGAAGAGCCTGACAAATCAATTCCAGTTGGTGGAGAACTTGAAAAGGTTATCCAAATTTGCGAGAAATCCAATTTCGATACTGTTCCAACAGCATCACCAATGATTGAGAGAAAACTCGTAGTAAATAATGAGATTAGTCAAGTTGATGATATCAACGTTTGTGGTGAAATGAAGACAGACAATAAGGAAACCGGCATAATCCCAACTGAAATAGTGGATGAAAGCAATATTTTATCCGTTACATCAATGGGAACTGGTTTTGAAGAAATGAGCTCACTGCAAAATAACTCTGGTATCTCTTTTTGCAATGATCATAGCTATGCTGCTCTGCAACTATGCGATGGAGAAGACAATAAATGTAAAATTTTAATTACAAACGAACAAAGTTCCGAAACTGAAATTGTGGAAGCTGATGAAATTGAACAAGGAACGAAAATATGTGAAACCCTGATCAGGGATGATGAGAAAGGACAACTATCAGCAATATCCAATTCCTTATCAGAACGTGCAGTTGATAATGTTATCGAAGGAAAGTTTGAACCTGTTGATTCAGAGACAACAAAGCTTGTATGCTCAAAACAAGACTCGACAGCTCCTTCGTGTGTTTCTTTGGTTAGCGTTGAAGAAAAAGTAGAGTCTACCATAAATTCCCAAAGTAATTTGGCAAATGAAGGTGAAATGCAATCCATCTCAGAGGACGCAAGTCAATCTCAATCGAAATGCACCGACTCGAACAATTCTGGTCTTGAATCGAACAAAAATGCAAGATCTCCTACTGCTTCGTTCCTACCTCAAAGTAACAATGAGCTTGTTAAAAGACGGGAACCTCTTGCAAAAAGCATCTTTGATTTGGTTGATGATTCTGATCGCGATAGTAATTCGCCAGTGAATGTTCTCTCTCCTCGTAAAGGCCTTGCTTTTGATGACGACTCCAATTCCAGAGATCTGGAACAACGGTCTACGCACACCACCGGTGATGCAACACAATTCAAAATTCCCGAGATTTCGAAGCAAGTATTGGATTCAAATAATACATCAAAAGATGAAATTTCGAAAGCTTATAGAAAAATTGAAGTTGTTGAAGACAAAGTACTGGATAAAATTATGAGGAAAATGCAGATGAAATCCATATTTAAAGGTCCTGCAATATCTCCTATTCCTCCATCTCCTAAATCATCAAAACAAGGTAATACAATACTCATTATTCTGATCCTTATTTTCAACTCCTCATTTTGTGTAATTTCATAAAACTTTACTTCTGGAGAATACCTTTCTTCAGCTCATTTTTTTCAATTTTTTACTCATTTCTGCTATACATATTCCATCAATTGAATCCATATTATTAAAGGGGTCTTCACCCTTATTGACATAATGAGCGCTTCGCCATTTATATTTCCTATTAATTCAAGTTAGAACTGAACTGCTCATAAGCCAAGTGCTAGATGGCAATCAAATTCCATTGAAAAAATTCACAGATGTTAGAATCTAATAGACTTTGGTGCAACCGGCCGAAAGAGTTTTGACTCTTCAAATGCTACAGTGAATTATGTTTCATTAGATGATTCTGTATGATCGATATTCATTTCATTATTTTGAGTGCTTGATGTTTATATTTATCCAAGTTTAAATATATTTTCTTGTAAATGCAAAAATACTAGTATACATTTCCTTGTTTACATAATAGAAGAATACGAAATTTTATTGAATTCATTATTTTTTTCAGAACCAAGTATACAGAGGGAACTATCAATGCTATCATCAGATGAAGATAAGAATTCGGCTGATCAACTTCGTTATGTTGGAAATTCAACTAAATCTGTCCAGAAAGCAGGAAAGCTGTCGCCTACAAAGAAGGATGACTACAGAGGAGTACATGGAGTGCCGCATCTCACCAAAGACGAAAACGTGGTCAAAGCTCCAAGACGTGTAACAGGAGATCAGTTGCACAATGCCGGGTCAAATCTTACTCCAGAATTCAAATTTAAAAAACCTATAAGTGTAGTTAGCCTCAACGAACTTTCAACAGGAATTTCAATCCATAGTGAAAAGGCTACAAAACGGTCCGAAGACGTCATCAAAGCTTCTCCTGGATGTTCTGAACCGAATCACTCAATCGGTGAAAATTCTTCCTCTCAAACTAGACCCCATGAAAAGTCACACTTCCCCAAGCATCGTGATAGCAAACAAGTAAAAAAGAAAGGAAAACAAGAACATTTAGTATCCTTTAAAACAGAAAACTCAGTGGATGATGGTTTCAAATCATCAACTTTGAAACTTTGTCCAGAAAGTCAAACTTCAAAATCGTTCAATAATTCATCTGAACCATCTTCCTTGGGAAATCCCAACTGCAGTCTTGTTGATCAGAATACTTTCAATAAAACCAGCCCTAATGACAATATCATCGTTGAAGATATCAAACCCACTCCAGAGCATTCACAGGATGATAACTCAACCAGTTCTAGTGAATCTGGTCCCATTAAATGTTATTTTGAAAAGTTACTCGCTAAAATTCGCCAAGAATGTTATGTGCCTGAATGCATTGACAAAATTTCAGACTCAGACAGTGCTAGTGATGTACTAGTACTATCTGATGTACTAGAAGTAGACTCTGCACAAGTGAAAGATTTCAATTCACCCTTGTCTCCGGATGGCGTTGAAAATACAGCAGTTTTCAATTCACCCTTGTCTCCGGATTGCGTTGAAAATACAGCAGTTTTCAATTCACCCTTGTCTCCGGATGGCGTTGAAAATACAGCAGTTTTCAATTCACCCTTGTCTCCGGATGGTGTTGAACATACAGCAGTTTTCAATTCACCCTTGTCTCCTGACGTTATTGAACATACAGAAGGATTTACTTCATCTAGTCAGAGTTGTGAAATGGAGGACAGAGTAGGACAAATGTGTGAAGATGAGACCGGCATCCTATCGACAAATGCAATCAATCAGCATGGTGATGATTTGAAAGAAGAAGTTCTGACACCTACTAAAAACTCCACATTGCTTGAAGGTAATCCCATAGTAAACACTGAAAGTGAAACTTCATGTAAGAGTAGCAAAGAATGTACGAATGAAAACAACAAGATGACGACTAAAACTTCCGAGTCTGCTGAATCTAATGACGAAAGTCCAAACAGATCAATTTCCATTCACGGCATCGAAAAATGTATTGAAAGTCTTCCAGTATCAAATAATCTTCGAGAATTGGATGAGTCTAACCTCAAAGATTTACTTCCCAATGAGCCTGATGAAGGAAAGCAAAATTTTAATAGTGATTTACCCGTTGATGACTTTCAACAGCGCACATTCGCAAAAAGTATTGGAACATCTCCAGTTTCTATTCAACACTCTGATGGTTTTAAAGGTTTTGATTCAAATGGACAAGTCAATCGTGATCAATCTAGTAATGGAATAGCGCAGTGTTCAAGTGAGTTTGTCCCTGTTGATGGGTTTGAACATTGCCCATCGAACTCCACAGAAAATCGTATTGAAAGTCCTACAGGCTCTAAAAATCTCTCAGATTCAGATGAGCCTGCCTTTAAAGGGTGGGCTCCTAATCAACTGGTCAAAGAAATGGAGGCTATTCAAACAAATGATGGAGCACAGCAGACGATAAAAAACAGACATATCAAGAAAAAAGAAACCATTTCATATCCATTACGAAGAAGTGAACGAATTTTGAAACTACTTGAAAATGGTATCCATTCGCCACCCGAAAAATATTGCTTGAAACGTAATCAGAGTTCTAGTTCTAAACAGAAAACGTCCGAAAAACTCAATGCCGCAAATAAACTGTCACCAGCCAAAGTCTCGGAAAACAAAGTCTCCAATCGAGTGAAAAATTTTATTTTAAAAATGGAAGAAACATCCAAATATACAAACACAAGAAGTAGAAGCCTTCCGACCTCCTTTTATTCTATAATCACTAGAAGCCGGAGCCGTCAAATGAATTCTCCTGCAAAGAAGCGATGCTATTGCTGTGATACCATTGCTACAGAAGGTATTTCGAAAGAGTCTTCCCCATTGAAAAGAAGGAGTAGAAGTCTCCTGACACTCAATTGCTCATCCTCCCAAACAGTTAGAACTGAAGTTGCGAGTAGATTGAGAAATGGTAAGAAGTTGAAGAATGAAAACGTTTGTGGAAGGTCTCCTCGAAGAAGAAGCCATCCGTTCTACGAATCTAACAGAAAATCCAGGCGACAGATGACAATTGACAAAATGAGAACTTCAAGTCATTTTAAAGATAGCAACCAAACTAGTCCGTTGAATTCAAATTTCAGCAACGATCTCAATAATGATGCTTTCAAGAACCAAAATAGTAAAGAAATTTCTCCGTTAACTGGCAATATGATGGTAGACAATTGTCAAGACATCGTTGATGATAATCACGACAAAATTCCATCCAGAAATGATGCTGAAATGAGAAGTGTCGAAGCAGCAATGCCGAGTAATTGCCCTGACTCTGATACTCGCACCACAGTTTGTCGAAAAGAAGACCCCGCCATTGCCATTGAGCAGCCTAAATGCCTCAGAAGAAGCCCTCGAAGTTCAACCAGAATTGCCTCTCAAAATTCTAATTTCAGACATAATTTGAGAACAGATCCAGTTCCTAATGTAATGAATGAAAGTGCTGAAGTTCAAAAACCTACCATTGAAAAAATTTGCAAGATTAAATTAACTGATTTGAATTATAATTTGAGAATAGATTCAGTTCCTAGTGTAACAGATGAAAGAGCTAGTGATGTTTCTTACTGTGTCAAAAATAGTGAGGAGGTTTCTCCGTCCACTGTCAGTATGATGGTAGATAATTGCGAGGACATCGTTGATGATGATACTGATGATGTATTACTAATAGACTGCCAGGAAGATTCGAAAGATGAAAACCAAGTACCTGTATCAACTAACGACGAAATCCAATCCCGAAATGATGCTGAAATGACAAGTGGTGAAGAAGCATCAATGCAGAGTAATTACCGTGACTCTGATATTCCTACTACAGTTTGTCGAAACGAAGGCAAACGTCACATTTCCGCCATTACCATTGAGCAGCCTAAAAGCCTCAGAAGAAGCCTCCGAACATCAACCAGAATTGCTTCTCAAAACTCTGATTTCAGATTTTTGAGAATAGATCCAGTTCCTGTAATTTACTATAGTTCAGTAGATGAAAGTGATGATGTTCAAAAACCAGAAATTGGAATGGAGTGTCCCTCTCACAATTCAGCAACAGATTTGAATTTGAAAATAGATTCAGACGTAACAGATGAAAATGCTGCTTTCCCCAAACCCAGCATTGAAACCGTTCCAGCTTTCAATTTTTATTCGGAAGTTAGTGAGACAACACCAAGCGAGCAGTCTTCTAAACGTAGAAGTGTTTCGCCTGATATTGATGCTAAGCGAAGGAAAATAAGTGAGGACGCAGTCGCTCATTGTCCCGAACCAATGCCATTGGATCCAAATGATTGCGAAAAGATTCATGCTTTGAATTTCATTGAAGAAGAGGAGGTACGAATGCTTCCCTGTGATAATGTGATAACTATGGCGTACCATTACCATAGAAGAAATTTATTCAAGAATGGTAAAATTGACAACTCAAGTCCAGATGAATCACAATCTGAGAAAGGTGGGTTTTATTTGAATTTTTTTTAACAAACGTAATTTAGTTATTGTTGATTGACTCTTAGGAGTTTTTTTTAAGAGTAAGGCTAGGCGTACACCGATTAGTCAAGACAAGACGAGATTAGTCACGTTCAGTCACAGTAATTCACATCGTTGCTTATGAAGCAACACACACCGATTAGTCATTGCATTGGTGTGTGCTCCTTCATAAGCAACTATGTGAATTACTGTGACTAAACGTGACTAAATTCATCTTTTCTTGTCTTGACTAACCGGTGTAAGCCCAGCCTAAGAGATGTCACTATTTTTTCTTTCTGACATTATTCCTTATACAAATTACGCTATTTCTGAAATTGATTATCTGTCGACATATCTAGTAATAGATCCTCGTAATTATAATTATCATACTTATTTTAATTTGACTTTTTTTCATCTATGAAACTGCATTGGTTTGAGTGTGGCTCATATAGCAGTATTTTTCTAATTGGGCGGATGGTGAAAGACTTTCAGTTAACGTTTCTATGGTAACGGCTGATGTTATGTTGAATTTTTTCATGTAAATACTATTTATAGCATATAGAAAACATATTTACAAAGTAAATATGTATATTACATATAGTATATATTCACATATTTACAAAGAAATCAATAGAAGATCACCCGTTACCATGTAAACGTTAAATGAAAGTCAATCGCCGTCCGCCAAATTAAAAATAGTACTAATGTACTACTCCTACTTCTTTTTATAAAAAATTGTCAATTCATTTCTCTAATGTTTTGGAGTATAATATATTTCCTCCTGTTTCACACAAAACAGCCTCTCTGAAGTAATTATGTTATTTATTGAGCGTAAGTTTTTAGATTATACTGCCAAACATGTGTTATAGGCTACAGTTTCATAAGAATGGCGATAATTTTGAGATTGCCGTGCATTAGTGCCTCGTTCACTCGTGGCCATTGGCATACATTTAAAAAGCTTCGTAAATTGTAATCATCATACATGCAATAATATTTTTTCTTCCAGGTTTTGAAGAACATAACCAGTTGGCTGAGGAAGTGTTTATAAGAGTAGCTAAGTCGCGTTTAGAAGAAAAAGAGGAAGAAGAAGAAAAGTGCCTTGAAGAAAAGGAAGACACTGTTGAATACTGGACTTCTGAGGTCTTGGAAGCGTGTTTGGAGAAATTAAAAGACATACCCAACAATGTGATTTCAGAGTGAGTAAACTAAATAATCAGTATTTCTAAGACCCATCTCTTTTGAAATATCGTAATAAATGAACGCAGTATCTAACTTTATACTAATGTCGTCTGACTAAAACTTCATTTCTGAATCATGTATTAACCAATAATATGGATAATATAATTACAGTACATACCAATAATTAGTAATTATTTCCAATTTAATGTAGCTTCATATATTGTACAGGACCTATTCTACAAGTCCCATTTTACCTCTTATTGATATCACTGGAAAGTAATAATATTTGTTACTAATTGTAACAGTAATTAATAATAACTGAGCAGCCATTTTGCCTCCAAGCATACAACAAATTCAGTGTTCATATAAATATTACCATTTATAAATATAGTATCACAGACAACTGTATAGTTAATCTATGATAGTACTGTATATATAAATTCAGTGTAGTACTTTTATAAAAAGAATGAGATTAGAAGAACAATTATTACATCAAGATATTGAAAGGACAGTAAATCTCTGAGCTATAACTTCTGATGAATTAAATACAAATTATTCGAGTGAGGTTGATCATTTTGAGATTTATATCTAGAAAATCTTTCAATATGGACTGTCATCAAACCTGTTATCATCATATCAAACCTGGATGTCTAGTGTGAATGTAGCTGAACTTATCAAGTCAGCTGTTTTCTTCAAGGTTATTTTATTGGACGGAATTTGATGAAACATTATTTTGTCGTCTACCTAAAAGGCCGTGGCGAAGCGTGGTATACTTATTTGGTCATCGCCGGGTATATTTCCTTCGCCACTACTAAAAGGCTTGACAATAGTCAAATATGATTGAGCGCCATCATTCAAGAATTATAATACTCTTGTTCTTCATAACTACTCTTATTTAATAATACCTCTTGTTTTATTTGTGGAATTCACACATAAGCAATCGGCCCTTACTTGGAAATATTGTACGTATCATCATCATCATCATCTTTATTTATACAGACAACAAATTTTGCACTTTCTTTTACATACAGTACAATAGAGTTAATACAATAAAGGTATTAAGAAATTAAAACTAATTCACTTTTATTGCAAAGAATAAATAAAACAATTTTCATAGATTCAGATACTACACTCCAGCATAAGCCAAAGCTGTGCGCTGGAGCAGAGTTCTTTGAAATATACAAAGATCGAAAGAAAAACCTCTACAAATTAAAACACAAAAAGAAACTGCTCTCTAGTAGCATGTAGCATTCAGCATTCATTGATTTGTACGGTTCAATTGCACTGAAGCTCTATATGACGAATATACTTTTGTCCGAACAGTTTGATAATCGACACACTATACCACGATGAAGAGGCTCCAGATACAGATGCGGCCGCTCCTCTCAGTGATTTGCAGAAGAAGGTCATCACAATCGCCTATGAGTTGTGCTCCGGCCGTCCGCAATTTTTCAACGCTTTGTTGATGAGCTTCCGGGATATACTACTCTTGAACACGTTTGAATATGTAAGTTTCTTCTTTATCGAATTCAGTTCTTGTTTGTGTACAATCAGGTTTTACTCAGGGTCATATAAGAGGGGGCATTGACACTGATTCTCTTTGATTGATTCGGCGCATGCGCAGAAAAATTGACCTCGCGTCAATGCCGCCTTGTATAATATGGCCCTTAGTTGGTTATGGAAATTGATTGAAAAAAAATTAACTTTATTCTATATTCATAAGACAGTAAAACTTGGTTTTCATTAGTAGAGTTAGTTGTAGAGTTCCCTGGGCGAGTACTTACTATCTTGTGAACTCTCCCAATGAAAACGTTCATAGTAGAGTAGAGTCTTGGTAGAGTACTTGTTTTTAAGTACCAAGTAAGTAGAGTAGAGTTAGTACGGTAGAGTTAGTATGCTAGTTACTCTACCACTAACTCTACTAATGAAAACCAGGCTTTGTAGTGAAAACAGCTACTCGACCAAGTAAGTAGAGTAGAGTTAGTATGCTAGTTACTCTACCACTAACTCTACTAATGAAAACCAGGCTTAGGACAGTTTGAGTGGTAGAAAGGACTTTCTAGTCCTAACTCCGCCTAATACAGAATATTTTTATTTTCATTTAATGTAATATTTATTTTTCGTTCGGTAATAAATAGGCTACACATTTATAAGTGGTTTAACTAAGTGGTTCTGTTTCTTTTGCTAAATGTTTTCTTATTTACTTCTGAATATATAATAATAACTGATTTATCCAAACAGATTAGTGTTGATTTATGCAAAGGAAATTCAGAGCGATTCTCTTTTATTTGAAGCGATACATTCAACTTTTATTTATTATTTAATTATTGCACATCAAAGGAGCATTCCTTCACACTATAGTATACCTTACTCAACTCTAAACCATCAATTTTTCTGATATCTAGTCGTAGTATTGAGGAGACGATTTATTGATCGATAATTAAAAACCAGTTTCATCATTTGGTTAGTAGTTTTTTGCAAATGTCAGCAAAATTTTCAAAACATTATTTTTTAGCAATACTATAATTTCTAACACTATCTTATTGATAGCTCAAAATATTAATACTTTAATAGTTCAACCTAGTAATGAAATAGCACAAACTTTTTCCCAATATTGCAAAAGTGTACTGCCTGATGCTAAGCTCCGTGTCCCTGATGGCTGAAGCGGAGAGACGAAGTTAGCACTCTTATGCATTGCAAAAACTGTTTTCGATGACGTATCACATTCCTCCCAGGGACACGGAGCTCAGCATCCGGCAGTAAGTGTATGTTATTCCATGAGCATCACCTGTATTAATTGATTTCAGGTGGATTGTTATTGTCGTTTTGTAAGATTCCTGACACTTCTATGTAGAGCACTGCATAAAGTGGAGGAGATGCGGTGGTTCGTGTATGATGCATTGTATTTGAAAATAAAGTCTGGGCTTCCGATGGCCTATACTGCTCTAATTATGTGGCCTTCTATCCTGCCCATGGCTTCGCCAATAGAAACAGGTAAGGAAAATTGTTATGGTAGAAATAAGAGTTGAGTAATTAAATTAGTATCATAGCAAGTGTGGTCCATAGACTGCCATTGGGACAATATTTCCCTGTAGAAATCACCAACCTCAGACTATACCAATGGGACAATATGTCCCAATAGAAATTCGTTGAATCACAGTGGGTGAATAGAGCATCCATACAAAGCAATGAATCCCAATGGTAGTGTAGTCTATTCTGTGAAATACATCAGTGTTATACTCTAATGTTATTCATAATAACCATTTTTAAGAAAAAAGCTTTACCATACGTGATTGTATTTTAGAAATTAACGCCAAAACTAGTCGTCTCGTTTAAATGTAGAATTAATTGTTAAGTATGTTGTTTATTATTGTTTTACAAATGTGTTTAACTGATTTTACTATACTATTCAAACAGTCTCACTTGATTGGTGTACTCTGGTGAATATTGATGAATTGGTAATTGTCATCGAACAATCTCACTTGATTGGTTGTATTCAAAAAATCTCACTGTATTGGTTGATGACTCGTTGGTTGTATTCAAACAATCTCACTTGATTGGTTGATGACCGTACTAGTGTAGAAAAATCTTGTGTCTTTTTATCATTATTTTCAATTCATTTCTTGTATTGAATCTAAAAAATACTTGTATTTGTTGCAGCCTGTCCTCTAGCTCTGTGCATCAGCTATGTTCTTCGTACAAACAGCATACATGACAGACTAAGGAAATTGTACAAAGTAGACAAGATAAATCATATGTTGAATAAATATTACGGCTATACAGAAATCGACTCAAACGCAGTCTTCAATCATATAATGAAAAGTATACATATGAATATCGATGGTGAGTAATTTATTGTGAAATCTTGATAGAATATTGAATATTGACTTTGTAATGCCATTGATGATCTCAACGGTTTCTGCAATAAAATAATTATGAATAAACTCCACTATATAGAGTGCAACCAATTATATTGTTTTGGGGCGCTGTTAGTGGGTTATACATTTTTTCAATGCCTGTTGACTGGAATTATCGAGGCTATTATAGACAGATAATTATTATAATTATGGATTTTCTTGAAGAGAGAATGTAGAAAAATTTTAAATCTAAGAGAGAGAGAGAGAGATAAAGTGCTTTGGACTCTTCCCAAACGATCTCTTGCAACTAGCAAAGTAAAGATTTGAGGGAAAGATGTATTCATCGCTCTTGTTCTCTTGCTAAAGTTTCAGTCTTGAAATTGACAATTTGAAATTTTTTATATTTGATTTGTTGATTTCAATTGAAAATTTCGTTAATCAGTAATTTATTGACAGTTGTAGTCACTATTTGTTGAGCTTTCCTTATCTGGCTAATAGTTCTTCAATTGAGTCGATCTTTAGGGGATAAGTGGAGGCCAACTATTATAAGTATTCAATGTATTTGTATTCGGCATCTTAATCTTAAAAATTCATAATTGTTGTTGTTTTGAAGTTTTTGCATCAATATTATCAGTGGAAAAATACTCATAATATGAACATAAGTACATAACCTCTAGAACGTGTAATCCAAATTTAGGATTGAAGTAGTTTGGGACTATGCCTGTCAGGTCTTCCCACATATTGTGCAGTATATTGTCAACAAATAAGTAAATGAATAAATAGTAGTATTTTTTCAATTTGGCGGATGGCGAATGACTTTCATTTAATGTTTCCATGTAACGGGTGATGTTCTGTTAATTTCTTTTTTAAATATGTTTTTCACATGTCTTATACAGTATTTATGTGAAAACATTCAACATTACATCACGCGTTACCATAGAAACGTTAGATGAAAGTCATTCGTCATCCGCCAAATTAAAATAAAACAAATAGTACTACACATCCATGTACAATCCACTATAGGTATCCATTTATACATTTATCTCTCATATATCTCTGTAAATTTATCTCTTGGAAACGGACCAAAACAGTAAATTTATGAGGAAAATATGTTTTTAAACATGATATTATGGTTTTCTTCTCTTTTTGTTATGATTAATAATAATGTTGCTACTATTAATTGAAATACTATTAATTTTTCTCTTGTTTTTTTAAAGGAGCGTTGGAAGCGTTGGTCCTTCTATGTAAACGGATTGGGCCGAAGTGGACTTTAACTCATGTGGTTGATTCATTGACGCCCATCTTGAATGAATGGAAGGTGAACAAGAACAATGGCGAAGGTGTTGCACGCGTCATACGAGTATTAAGTAAGTGCTTCTATTTTCAATTACACATTTTGTGTTGGTGTATTCTTTTGTGTGTTCAGTTTAGTTGGAAGACAAGTTCTAGATCAGTTTTTAGTTCATTATCAGCGGTATTTGAAACAAAAATGTCTTACCACTGACTGTATTTGAGCGAACGATGACGATGTAATAGCACCTGATTTTGCTTATGAAATAGTTGAGCCAGTATCGACTCATATTATTACAAATAAAATGAGATGACTATTCGTCTATGTAAGTTTGAATTAGCAAATAGTCTATTAATGATAGGGAAACAAGCTCAACATTTTATTCATTAATCCTACATTCATACAATAATATATTACATCTTGATAAGTTCAGTTGAAATGCAAGGTGGCAACCTTGATCTAAATTCTTAATCTCAATTGAGTACTTCCTGTTCGAAGGATATAAATAATTAAGTATTAAGAAGGGATAATCAAATAATGTACGATTTTCTTAGATTCAATTGTTATTGCATATTATACGGTTTTGTTTTTTGAGCTGGAGTCTCAGTTGAATTTATTTCCACAATATGCATTGTCATCGGGTTCAAAAATGATTCAATCTAATAAATTCATTCAATTCCTGTACATTTACTGATAGTTTTCCATTTTACTGAAGATAAGACAGTTCATTTGATCCTTATATTTTCATAGTAAATGGTTCTCTTTTCTGGTCTTGTGGAATTGTTAGTTCATGAATTTTTGTTGGTCGATGTTATTTTCTCAACCTATAGTTAGGTCCCATCTAATCTCTTGCTTTTTGTGGTTTTAGGTTATGTTCTACGTCCATTCTTGCAAGGAACGCACAGCGCAAAAGTGAATGGTCTAATAAGAGAGATTGGAACTTTCTTATTCGATCCTGAAGGTGAGTTGATCTTGCAAAAATGTATTTTAGTTCAAACTTAATCAAAGTTTCTTCACGATTAAACTCTAATTCAAACGTTTTTTTTATATTACGGTTCAAATTGAATGTTAACCGTGTTCTATTTAAGAAAGATTAAAATAAGCAGATTAAAATTGATAGATTTAAATAAATAGCATAGAAGATGTATCCTATTATCCTATTAAAATTTGTAGCTTCACAATCAATTTCACCTTCTATGACCCCCATTGAACTTTGATAGGTTTTACCCTCTTTCAGACGATATAATAGGCAGGGGCCGATTTAATTAGAATTGTCAAATATGACTTCAGTTCACCATTGTGAAGCCTGTAAAAAAACGAAGATTACTCACTAAGTATTATGTAATACTTCTGGAATAACAGACATCAATTTTGATGTTTGAAAGCAGCGCTTATGCATGCAATGATTCGTTTGCGACAGTGACAGCTGTCGCCAATGAGTTTAGTGGAGAAGCCCTATCCGGGTATTCAAAAATCAAATCAAATCAAATTCTTTATTGCCGTAAAACAAAGAAGTACAGTGAAATTCTCTAATCATACTATAAATATTCCTTAAATTTAGAATAAAAATTTCACAAATACAAAATAATAAATATAGCCTACAGAATACTTTATGGCACCACCAGCAAAAGTAAAACTTGCTCGCTGGTGGGAGTTTTTATGCTAATACTAGGTTGAAGAGTTGAAGATTTACTGCAATTAAACGGGAAAAAAATCGTTAACATCATTGGTAAAAGATGATAATATCGCAAGCGAACCATTAAACGTGTAAACGCTCCTTAAACTTTACAATTGATCATTTTAATTGTAATCGATATAACGTATTCAATCTATTCTGAGCCAGTTTGCAGTACAAGTAAATTTTCTTGTCTATTCTAATAGTAAGTGTACGAATAATATTGTATTACAAAGAGATTGAACCAAAGTTTCTGTATTTTTGCAGCGGATGATAGGATTCAGACAGTGGCTGCCGAGAGCCTGTGTAGATTGAGCAAAGGCAACATGCCGCTCTGTACAGAATTGCTGATCAAATGGAAGCCACCGAGGGGCAAGGTGTCCTTACAGCTGATCAAACAAATGAGGGCTTTCATTGCCCGGCGAAAACCGGCTTTCTGGCTGAGTGAGATGACCAAAAACAATCTTATCAAATCTCAAGGTGATCATTTTTTAGACGTCTTCTTATTACTGCAATAGAATATTGAATCCGATTTCACATCCATTTTGTTTGTATGAAAATTTAATGTTTAAGTAAATTAAGTGATTCAGATAAAAGTAAATTCAGATTTCACATGATTCAACAGCATAAAAGAAGGCAATCTCCTTAATCTATATAATATTTTTTTGCAATTTTTAAGTTGGCGAATGTTTGTTCAGCTGTGTCCTAACATAACATCACATTATATCATATAGTCCATCATAACATAGCATAGTGTCCTCCAAATTATAATATCACCTGTTACCATGGAAACGTTTAATAACAGTCATTCGTCATTCACCAAATTGAAAAAATTGCTATAATATCAAGGTCCAATCAGAAAAAATTTATATCTTCTGTGATAATTATTTTCTGTGTTCTTTGAAGTTTACATTAGCATTATTTGTGCCGTGAGCCCGTACAATGAAACATTAGTTTAAGCTTGGTATAAACTGTTGATCCACAGTTAAAACCAAGTTACAAGATAGTTATGTTAAAACTATTGTTTCGTTAGAATTAGTTTGAACGTAGATTTTACGTGAGATAACGTAAATGGGATTATTGAAATATAAGATGTAGAATTGATTATGATTACTCTCAAATATGAAAGTAGACATTGGAATAATGTTAGCTTGTGCCTCTTATCTTGTTAGTATATTTTTATAGGAAGATTTATGATATCGTCTCATAATTTGGAGTGGAGAGTGTAATTTTTATTTATCTATTTTTTTCAGGTGATACCTCTCTATAAAAAGACAAGGACCAAGTTACTTGCCGTATTCGTCTAATTTTAGTTACTTAGAAGTTGAATGTTTCAGTTTTCTTGTAATTCCTGTAAGTAATTTGTATAGTTTTTAATTACTAAGAAAAGCTCTAAGATAGAGCATTTTCGAATGCTATCCTGTAAATAAGCAAGTGGTTGCAAGTTTTGAATCCTATTACTGTAATACCATTCATTGATATTTTACTGATCGAGCGATCGCATGATATTCGGAAAATAATTGATTTCTTAAATGATTGTTTTTTCAGCAAAAAACACGCTTTTTGAAGTTGTTAATGAAAATTTCAAATTTTTCTCGTGAACAGCTTAATATGAACTATTTGGAAAAATGAAATTGGTTTTCTAGCTTTGAAATTTGATCTGTCCTTAAAACAGTCTATCTAGTCATTATTGAAAATATTTACATCGCGAGTTTGTCATTGTACTCCACTAGTATTTTATTAGTTGCTTATTTCCTCATAAAAATTATTATTATTTATTATCCAATTAACATTCGATCGTTAATTACCGTTTCTATTTTATTCAATTTTGTAGACAACAAGCTATTGAAAAGAGTTTCAAATTACTTCAAATTACAGTAATCAACACATTGCATCCAACTTGATAAAATTTCCTTCGAGTTGACAAATTTGTCATCAGATTAACTCAATTATATTTTTGTAATACATTTTCCATTATTTGTGGTTAGGAGTATCTTTGTTTTTAATTAAGCCCTCAGAAAATTTAATTTTTATTGGATTGATTAAGTCTCAACTGTGCTATTCCGTATTGTATTTAAGGTTTTCTTTAACTGATTGTTCAGTTATAATCTTGATAGTAATATTAATTATCATTGAAAGTTTCAACAATTGAAGTTCATAAAGCGATAAAAATGAATATTCTAATGGAATCAAAACAATCTTTGATTTACTAAATTTAAATTGTCAACGTCCTTTGTCATAGCATTTTAAATTCACAAACTTCATTTGTTTCTGTACGTTGACAAATTAGATTATTGTAAGTATAGAATGATGGTTTTAAAACTGATGAATTTTTGAAAATGTGATCTCTTCATAGCTGTATAATCATAATATTAAGAAGTGAAATATTTGCTCATTAATGAGGGATTTTCAGATAATGGTAATAATAATAATCTGAAAATCGATTCGTTCAATTTTAATGGTGTGGATACCCTTAGTGTGGAGTTGCACTTCGCCGTTTGAGATAATATCTCATAATTTTATTTTGAGAGACGTTATGAGAGACTTGGTGGTCCTAGGTTTCTCTGCCGGTCACTTATGCAGGAGTAATCTGTATCTTTTATGGTAGTGATGGTCTTTTATAGAAAAAATAATCGATTTTTCAGATTGTGAAATACTAATAATTCATTTCATAGAGGCAGTGTTCTCCATGTATGTATACTAACTACACTCAACCTAGTGACTAGGGGTAGATCTTACTTGACTGTTAGCAATACAGTAAATACTGCCAATATCGCTGTAAATACAGTAAATCGCTGTATTTGATAGACTTCTCATTTTTTCAGTATTGCCTGCTCATCTGTCTCTGTATGGGTTGAAATGTATTTCGCTTTGTTGTAATTGATACATGATTCAAATTGTTTTAGAATATGTCTCGATTAACGTTGAGGAGTCAGATTTTTTAACACATTAAGGACTTCTTTCAATATTTATCAGCTTCATGATCACTTCTTCAATTCGCTCAATATTATGTCTTTAATGCCTCTTTCACACCAGTGCGGTTTGGGCCCGGATCGGACTGAATGAAAATTGTTTTTGACTGATGAATCATATGGGTGTATTCAGACCCTTTAGTATGAATACACCCATTAAGATACATCAGTCATCACGTCCGATTGGGGCCCGGAGCGCACTGGTGTGAAAAAGTCCTGAGGAAATAGTGGAAGTATTTAATAGACAAAAATAGTAGTATTCAGTTTAAAATTGATGGTCATTTTATAACGGTCATCCTCCAATTTTTATTGATGAGTGGTAATGTTAAAAATATTGAAGATTTTTTATACAATATCATAGGTATTTTGGTTCTTTTTTCAATACTCTCAATCAAACTATTAATTTTTCTGCTTGTTACTTTATTCGTTATTTCATGTAATGCCATTCAGTGTATTGTTAATTTGGTTTTATTGGATTGTACTTGTTTTTGAGCTTCAAAGGTTGATTTGCTCATTGAGTTGTTCTACCATTAATTTTTAAAACACTTTCATGCATTTAAAAGTGTTATAGTGTGTAAATACTGTAATAAATGTTTGATATGTAAAAGAAGTTAAAACTTATAATAAAGATCATATAGTTCTTTGATCTTTTTTTACCTGTTTATAAAGTTATTGTTTCCCACTGAAAAGTAGAAGTCTTCAAATATTGTACAATTTTATTTTTTGAAGAAAGAATTCTATTTGTGATTAAAAAACTAAGAAATTATTTTATTGTTATTTTTATTTGAGTTCAATCTGACGCAACCTATTTCTTCGTTTTCGAACTCCATTTGCAGCGTGTAACACTAAACACGTGCAGTCTCCATCATAGTATTTTTTCATAGTTATTTGGCAAATAGGCTTTCGAACATTTCCAATGTCAGCGTTTTTCACAAATCAGAGGGAACCAATTTTTTTATTTTAAATGGGATGAACATGAGCCTTTGTGTTATCCATACATCCGGCTTGAGACACCCATTTGGTTTTGTATTTAATGTCTTTAATTTGTTGAAGGTGAATCTAAGAATAATTGATTTAGTTTGATAGGTTGTATTGCCAAACAATATATTTTCAATCCAATGTTGATAAAAACTATTTGAGGTGTTAAAGTAGGTCTAATGAGGATGAGAAAGTAGAAACTTCTTATTATCTGTTGATAAGAAGCTTAAAAGTTCCAAAAAACACAAACCAGAAGCTTCTCTGTGAAGAGAATTAGTGATAGAATCGGCATAATATTGCTTGCTTCATCATACTTCAAGATCAAAGAATTTGAAATTTTAAAAATTGCCGCCGGAATCGGAAAGAAATAAACATCTGGAACTGAGAAAAATGTCAGCTGATTGTGAATGACGACCGCTGAAATATCTGATACGCGCACATTTGAATTTTGGCGGCAACGCGCAACAGATGGAAATTAGTCAAACCGCGAAACACGAAAGAGTTCAGTGTATCTCTTCGATGCTCCTGGTTGCCTGGTAGAATTTTCGTTGACAGAACTATTACCGCGGGAAGCAACTTTTATTTTTCAGACCGATTTGCTCGAGACCAAGGATTAAAAATCGAAGTCAAAGTCGATAATCGAAAATTTGGCTGAAATTTTATCCATTCGTGTATTGTTGGTTGCCTATCCTCGATGAAATGAAGGCGCTCACATCTAATTTACGTGGCGGGCTGTTTGAATTGACAGTTTTATCATACTTAATGGATTTTATCACTGATTTGAGATTATTATTTTCTATCATTGTATTTTTTCAGTACTTAACGTTGTCTAATATCTAAATTCTCTATCAAGGCTTTAATATATCCAAAAACAGATGAGAGATACATTATTTTCTCAGTATTATTTCAGTTTCTGTCTACCTAATTTCGATCAGAAATATTTGAAATTCCCTTTTGTCAGCCATTTAGAAGTTCTGATAAAGATTAATCTCGTCCAACGTTTTTTTAAATCATTCTCAACTCAGTAAGGACCATTTCAATGTTCAATAAATCAGTGAATTGAAGCACTTATGTTCAATAAGTTCATTAAGTGATGAGAGCTTTAACTAACTTACAATACGCATTGACACAATGTAATCGAACATTGAAATGTTTGTAATTTATAAACAATGTGCAATTAATTATATTGCACAGAAATTACTGACTAAAATGACACCGAATAATGTGACGTTTCATAATTACAATTGAAGCAATTTTGAGAGAAATCAATCTATACTATACAAATAGACTACCGTACAACTTATTCTGTATGAGACTGTGTGAGCACGCTATGGAAAACTTGAATTTTGGGGAGTAATTGAAAAAAATAACTATGAGGCCAATTAGAAGCAAACCATTTTGGGGAGGGTCTAAGGACCCTCCCATAGAAAATGTTGAAAAATAAGAGGAAAATTGGTGTCATTTGAAGCTTTCATAGCACTCAATCAAACTCATAAACTACGATCTTTACTAGACATGGAGGTTTTATGAAATTTTCATAAACTAGAACAACAAAAAGGTGCCCTGGCAATGAGCATAAACCTACTTTGGAAATTAAGTGGGCAAAATGTGATTATTTATCCATTAATTATTTCATTATTTTCTCACCAACACACATTTCTTGGTTTTTGAATTCTGATTTGAGAATTTGGTTTTTGGAAGATTCTGTATTTGTCTTCTTAGGGAATTCATGCTTCCCATAAATAGCTTATAACAGTTTTCTTCTGGAGATTTTGACTACAGTTGATGTTTTTCTAACTGTTGATAAGCATAGCCTAATTCCTATTAGGCTATATTCTTAGGCACCATATTCTTGACCAGAAGGGCTGAGCAACCAATGGTCAAGAAAATTCGGTGGGCTACATTAGAAAGAAATGCACAACAAAATCAAGAAGACATGGGGCAATAAAAGAACATATGAAAAACAATATTTTATTAAATATTTAACCTTTATTTAGTTTTACGATTTTCAATTCAGCAGAAATAACATTAAAATTAACAGTATGTCATACAGTGTATACTCATTTATTACAATGGTACGGTAAGCAGAGTGTATTATTAAGTTTTCATTACAATAACCGATTCTAGAATGTCCTTGTTTAGTTGTTTATTGACTAGTGTACGTGTGAGAAATTACATAGTAGCCTATAGGATGATAATGTCCAGTACACGATAATGTCCACTTGCACGAATTCTTGCTCGGCATCTGAGTGCCTCTTCGTGTATGTGAGTCCTCTACACATACTATCTAATTTCCTAATTTATTACAAACAGCTGACATATAAAAATTTGGTATGAATATACTATCATTCCTCTTGTTAAGCACGCTTCCATCATAATAAAGCTTTTCATTGACATCACTTTTTTAATTATTTATTATTGATAAAACTAATAATTTCAAATAATGTACAAAGGATAAATTACATTTGTGATAATACTGTAAATTAAATTTCATTTCTCTACGTAAAAGTAAAATAATATACTTACTAGAATGGCAAGTTAAAATATTCAATTCAGAATAATCTCATACATTATATTTGTTGCAATTTGCTTTAAAATTCTTAAACTGAAATTTGAAAATGGGATGATAGCCATTTTTCATAAAAATTGAACTTTCAACATAAGAAAATTAGTTCTGATAAGATCTGAAGCAAGGTAAAAATACTCATAAATCAGTTTTTAATATGGATTTTTATCTCATGTCACAATATACTACAAATAAATAATATCATTTTGATAAATATATCATTATGATTTTTCAAGTCATTAATTTCTGTATCTCGAAACAGTTTTTATAGTCAAGAGGAATTAATCATTCAATTTGAAGTCTATAGATGTCAAAACAACAAGGTCAATTGAAAGTTAGCAAGACATGAAGGATATAATCATCGGTCCTAAATTTTCAACAGTTAAACAAAAGTTATTACGTCTAATTACACATTAAGGGACCCTAAAAATAGCTTTGGTTGTATTCTGTATCAGTTTCAAATGAATAAGGATGTAATAATACTGAAACTACATGAATTGGTGACCCTCAACAAAAATTGCTACATTACAATATTCATCAACATGAAAAACAAAGTCTGACTAAAATACATACAATCATAATTTACAAAATATCTTTGGTATGTGACAACAGACTGATTAGAAAAACTGCTCTATATAAAAAGGCAACTTGAGTTTCAATATGAAACTTTCAAATTATTGTACATGCTAGAAATTATGAAAAATCAAATCAGTTTGGTTAGATTATAGATTACAGAGCCCAGATCCAACAAGTAGACGAATATTAACTGGGAAGAACAAAAAGATTCAATTATAACGGAATGCTTTGAAAATAAGGTCACCAATAAAACACAATCAACTCTAAGGTAATGAAGATGGAGGGAATTGTGAAATGACAATAACAATGGTATTTACAAAAGACATTTTCTTCTAAAAATTTAAATAATAGAATAATATTTATATATATATATTATCAATAATAAATTAGGAACCAAGTATTTTAACGTATTTACTATACAAGTATAACGATTGGACTGGAAAAGAACGTTGTATCCTTTTATAAAGAACAAAAATAATTATAATAGAGTCTGCACAGTTTGTTCATTACTTTAATACATAAAGAAACCTTTCAACTTGATTTAACTAATTGAAATCCAAGGAAAATGTTTCAACTGAAATTAGGTTTCTCAACTTTTTATGATATCTACAGATTATTTACAATAATTTCAACTTGATTCTTTCGATGATGACAACTTTTATCGATGATTCGCCAACATTTTATCCAGTCGAGTTAGGCCTATGCAAGCAGAACCTTCATTCAAAAAGCATCGGATTGGATAGAATTATTGATTTCACTTCAATACCGACATGTAGTCATGTTATTTTAAATGTAAGAGAAGAATTTGTCTACTTACTGAATGAAGCAAGTTTCAAGAACTGATTGTCAACAGTCAGACTGTTGACAATGAGTTCTTGAAACTCGAAAGCGCTCCAGTCAGTTAGTAGACACATTCAGTTTTTACATTTAAAATAACATGACTGCAAGTCGGAAATGAAGTGAAATCAATAGAGTGTACATCGCAGTTCGTAATGGATCAAGAAATAATCCATCTTGGATAGAATTGCTGCCAATACCATTTTGAAATTCTATAATCTGTTAGTTAGTCATCACGAAAGACTCAGCTGTTCTACACTGATGCAATATACAAACCAACAATTAAACATTTTTGGAATGTCAAACCTCAATTTATAGAAACTAAATAATTTTGTTCAATGAGAACTAAACATAACGCTATTATACATACATATAATACAAACACTCGATAATATTTTTGTTTTCTACATTAAGCGTTTACTTTCAGAAGTTTTTGGAAAAACAGATGCTGATGTAATTTTTTAAATTTATTATAATTTTTCACTACTATTCTGGATACCGAAATGAATAAAATGTAGGAATAAAACAAATTTCTCTACTGAAAATCTCTATCTTCTTTCACTTTTGTTTACAAAATTTATTTAGCGACATGAGAGTTATTTAATATGTCACATGTGACACAATTTTCCTATTGAAACTCTGCACGAGTTAGAATAAACGGGGGTCAGTCAGTTGGATTCGGTTTGTCAGTTGAGTTGAGTGTGTGTCCAACACCATCAGTCGTCGATAGTAACCACGCGCAATACACGATTTAATTGCTCTCTCATTTTATAACAGTTTGTTTTTGTTTTGAACAGTCACTATAGTGTTTTTGGTTTCAGTCAGATGCGCGCGCACACATTATTCACACAGTGAGGGGCGGCGCATGCGCTCTAGGGCGGTGCTGAGTCTGGATTTAGGTGCGGAGGCGGCTGCCGCGGCGGATCTACCGCCCCCACCCCCGCCCCCAGGTGGTGCATGTAGAGGGACGTTGTCGGACAATCCGCCGTTCCAACTCCACGCCCCGAATCCTGCAAAACATATCATTCAATTATTCATATGGTTATTTGTCAAAATACACCATTCACAATATTAGTATTATTTTAGACTATGTAATGCAATCATGAATAAGACTATTTTACAAAATCACTAGTATAGAAGCTAAATTGCGTAGTAGAAATTGGCGAATCCCTCTACACTTAAATATACAGGGAAGATAGGTAACTGAATCTCCACTTTTTTCTTTACCTCCATGAATACTAACTTATATTCTTCTTCACACACAGGCTTTGCCCATGTGAATCATTTTTCTTCTAAGAAATTTGAACTTAGTTGACTTGTGATAAGAGTTACCACAAAAAATGAAATTTAAATTCATTATTTCATATTCGTCCAGTGTATCAACTGCACATCAGAATAGTGAACAAAAGCTGTCAGTTGGTTTTTGTTTTGTTTCAATGAATTAAACAATCTTTTTCGAATTGAAAATTTACAACTTTTTGAAGGTGCAATAAAAATAGAGATTTTGTCGAATATTTATCGTATGATTGATAAGATTACAGGTTACATCAGGTTGCTTACTACAGGACATCACAACTTCACTACAGAATATATAATTTGAATATTGAAAATCCATCAATTTCCCTCATTATTATTGAAAAATTTGTGCAGAAACATTTGTAACTAGAACTATGTCTTGCTTTGTATTTTAATAAATTACAACTGTCAGAACATGGAACTCAATTCACTTTATGACCACTTTACTTCATGTTCAGTAACTTTGAGTACAGAAAAATAGTCATTTATGAATGAAGTTAGCTCAGAATTGAAAATTGTACTGAAGTGAGTGAACTGAAATACGGCCAAGTGAGATAATAATACAGGTCTATTGAACAATCTTGGCTTACAACAAGCCAATTATTGACACACTGATAACAGAACTGATGAGCAATAGCAGAGGATGTGGGGCGTCGTAAATATGAACCAAAAACAGGTAAAAATAGTTGTTCAACAGCTCAAGTGGCGCAAACCGAGACAGTGAAATTGAACATGATTATTCACTCACAAAGCAACGACTTCAATTTATGGGTACTAAACTTGCTTTCAACTAAATACTCAAGTTGAAAGAAAAAATATATTGCGGATAAAGATTTTTTCATTTATTTTATAGCATCTTGCATATTGCAAGGTGTCATATTGGGTTAGAGGTTTCATATTGAAAGGTGTCAGATAGGGTTTGAGCATTGGAGGTTTCATATTGAAAGGTGTCATATAGGGTTAGAGCGTTAGAGGTTTCATATTGAAAGGTGTCAGATAGGGTTAGAGCATTAGAGGTTTCATATTGAAAGGTGTCAGATTGGGTTAGAGCATTAGAGGTTTCACATTGAAAGGTGTCAGATTGGGTTAGAGCATTAGAGGTTTCATATTGAGGAATGTCATTGAATTAAATCAATTCCATCATTGTAGTATAAGTTATAAATTGAAAAATTAACCTAAAAATTGAATAGAAATTTGATCGAAAAGGATTTTTTTGGTTTATGTATTTTAAAGAGATTCAACTTACCGTTGTAACCCTACTTAGAGGTAAGGCTGTCGGCCTTGGCCTTGAGAACGGATCTCTCCTCTCTAGGTCACCTCCACCATCCACACAACTGAAATTAAAATAAAAAAATTATATTTTGATGAAAATATTTAAATAAAACATAAGGAAGACAATTAAAACGTACCATATACATTGCTTTGTTGTTCAATATAATACAACAAAGAGACAAGCAATTACTTGACAAATTGAAAATTTATGTTGATTTTTGGTTAAATTAACATGAAGTTATGAATATTCAATAATTCAATTGTTTTCCAATCCAACTATTCTTGTTAAAAACAAGATATTTTGCAAGATTGAAATATTCTTGGAATGTTGAATCTACATCATTCACGTTCAATGTTTATTCAACCATTTTTCATTTATCAACAAGTTATTTTCTCACTTTTATATCACTTAGAAATCTACATAAATTTTACTGATGTTATTCTCTTTTCTTCAGACCTGTGGGTAATAATCTCATTTTATATTTATTCTCATATATATTTTGCTGCTTGAAATAATATATAATCTGAATTTTTAGAAAGGGAGAAAGTTGGAAATGTTTTTTCAAGAACTCACTGCTTGCTCGAAGGTTCGTCTAGCCAGCAGGTTCCTTAAATCAACACTTTCCTTCTTCCCATTATTGTAATTTTGACACTACATGGTCACAGAATTTTTATTGTATATGATTATTTTGTTGTATTAATTACTGTATTATTACATATAATTTATCCTTTGCATTTACATTATAATGTTTATGAAAGGAGATATTTTTTAACAAGTATTTATAAATTGAATTAGCATTTTTTCACAACCCACTACACCGCTGTTATCTTCCTACACTTCTATAGAGTAGATTGAAGCTATTTAATTCTCTGAATTGAAGTCATCCTCAGGAAATGTTCACAATCTCTTCAAGACTGATATACGATTTATATTATTAAAGCTTCATTGATTGAAAACGATTGACAATAGAAAATGATAGAATTTCAAAAACCCATCTTTTGAATAAATTAAGAAAAATGTTTTACTGATTACTTACCTTGTGGCTCGACTGAGCTTTAACCGTCGTTGATATCGAATGTATAGTGAAGCACAGACAATGACTACTAGGAAGACAGCTATCGTCGCTCCTGATGCTATGCTCGCGACTCGCTGTCTTGACGCTGCAAACAACACGAAAAACACAAATCTAAGACAACTTTCGCCAATTTACAGAATTATCAACTGAGAAAACCCCCAATAGTCTTTTCTCTATCCTCTGAGAATACTAATTTCTTCTTTTGGGGAATTCCAGTAAGCATCCATTTTCACTTGAACTATCTACAAGTTTTATGTCTTGTGGTGCATCTTTGGCTATCCCTTTTCTTTTGATCATTCAGTTGATATTGAAAAATCATAACTTAATATGCCTCTAGTTCAATACTTCAATATACCGGTAACTATAAGATTTTCATTTTTCCATTTATTCACACACAATTTCCAAAAAATACAATAATAAAACAAATAAAATACAAAATTGGAGAAAGTGGTTAGGTGACCTCATTGATTAAATTATAAGTAACTATATAGTTTTATAATAATTATATAATTATTCAGATATAACTGAAATTGAAATTGAATTTATTCAGAAAAAGAACACTTTACAAAATCCATTGTAAAAAAAGAATGTTTAAAAGAAAGGTTAAAAACTACGTTTTTAATAAGATTCTAAAACACTAATATGATCATTCAAGTATACTTTGATGTTGATAAGGTTTGAACTTTTGGTGCCTGAGATACTAAAGTATGTTCTATGCATAAATTGAATGAATTTTATATAAAATTGCATGATAGGTTGTACCAAACCTAAATACCTAGAATACCTTAATGCAATGATGAACTATTTCAACAAAATTCAGGATGATCGTAATCAATATAGTATTGTAATTGAAAACACCAAAAGTACTCATTATTTTCAGCATACAAGCATAATTCAAATGTTGTAGTCATGGCAGTTATTGGCAAGCACCTGTCAAGGTGGCTATGAATTTAATTTCAATTTTTCATCGGTTTAAGAATGAAAATAAAACAAAAATAATTATTGTAATAATAAATAGTAGAGGCCAGCTTTTTTCAAAAACAAGAATTGTAATTTACTTTCAATTTTACAGTCCTGTGATTGGTAGTCACAGGTAAGAACTATAAAAGTATAACTAATTTATTTATAATCGATTGATGAAAATACTTACGTAGATAAGACCCTTCTAAGTCTTTGAACTCGCACCTCTGACCCATGTACCCATTTGCACATCTGAAATAAATACAAAAAATTAAAGATTGAGATATTAAAAAAATAAATAGTCTATTGGCTGAATGTAAAGTACTTTACATAAATAACTCTTGTATTAGTTGCTGTTCTAGAAAATTCTATCTTATACCAAATTATTTTAAAAATATTTTTTATTGAAGAATCATTCAAGTTTTAATAAATTAATTGTAATTTAGTCTTGAGTTCATTGATTTATTGCTAGATTTAATTTTATGATTTTTTACATATCTCAACAGCTTTTTACCCTATTTCTAAACTACAAAAATTATAGTCGTAAAGTTTTGTAGTTTATAGTAGTATAGTTTTATAATTTTGTAGTTTATAGTAGTATTTTTATAGAAGTATTTCTCAACAGCTATCGACATATTTCTTGAGTTTTATTCATTTATAACTAGATTTAATATTATGCTTTTTTACACATCTCAACATCTTTCTCTCCTTATCAGTTCACATGATGTTATATCACTGATAATTCATGTATAATTATATCGCTTATAATTCATGTATAAGCTCATTCTTGATGGGATAGTACAGTATTATGATTTATCCAGTACGGTACACTGGAAAACCCCATCAATTCTGAACCTGTCAAACACATCAATGGAGCACAGCTGTTCATTCAAGGACACAACACTTGTTCCAGATTATTTGCTCGGGTGATAAAACTGTGTGTATCTTTTTATTGATGGAAAATATTTGAGAACTGATAAGAGACAAGTCGGCCTCTGATACAAAGCTTAGAAAACGCCACCAGTGACCGAAAAAGGTAAAGAGAGAGAAAGAGAGAATGGTAGAAAAATGTAAAAGTGCGAGATAGAAGACTGACTGACTAGCCTACACATCACAATGTATGCACTCAGGTATTGTGATGCAGGTTTCTTCTAAATCAAGAAGAATAAAGGGAGTGGCTTATGGCGATAAGATAAGGCAGTGGCGGCGCACTTTCAACTAAAAAGGATCACTTCAGACAAATTAACTAATGAATAAAACGTTGAATCTTCGCAAATCCTTCAATGTAGAAGTGATACAGATATAATTCTAATAACAAGTAAAATTTACAATGTACTTTTTGAATACACTAATATATGCTGTATTTATTACTTTTCAATATAGTTGATGGGAAAATCCTAACAAACTATCCTTATTTCAGTCGTTTGCAAAACAACATTAACATTAAAGCTCACAAAATTACAAGAATAAATCAGTGAAATTTTAATTTTAATTTAGTGATTGTAAATAGAATATTTATTCCCATTCAGTAGTGGCAGTTGTATATGGAATGAATAACAATGAATAATAATTCATTTCAATTCGTTCAATTAATTATTATGATTTAACAGCAACTGTATAGTTGCAATATCTCATTTTCTTCCATCAGTAGATAAGATGAAGATAACATTTTTATACATTACACGCATCTGAATAGATTATTATCGTTTGAGGAACATTATTATTATACTGTATTAAATGCTTTTCAAATGTAATAACTGATAAGAATATTGATTGAGTAGATGAGGCTCACTATGAACATTGAATGCACTTAATTTGACGATTTCTCTGCCGTCTTTAATTTGAGTAATTCATTATGATATATCACTACATTTATTAGTCTATTAATATAAAATTGGCTACAAAGACTCGAGTGATAAATTTTATAAAAAGCTAAAATAACATCAAGTATCGCTGAATTCTCATTCCATGGTTTAGGAATGTAGTGATATGCGACCAAATTCACCATGTTCATCTGCAGTATAGTGGATGGCGTTTAGGGCATAAAGCAGACAAGGAAAAGCAATTTTGTAAGGACCAAATTCCTGAACGTGTCTTTGCAATTCAACAGAGGAT
Source organism: Laodelphax striatellus (assembly GCA_017141395.1). NCBI lineage: Eukaryota > Metazoa > Arthropoda > Insecta > Hemiptera > Delphacidae > Laodelphax > Laodelphax striatellus. Next base: position 6,844,674 of record CM029530.1, read on the forward strand.
TTCAAGTCAACGTTTCGCCACCATTGTAGGTGTAGTAGGTGTGCGGTGATTTAGGTGGAGGCTTTTCACTATCCAGTTTTGCACATTCCTGACTCCTAGCACTCTTCTCACAACCAAAGATTTTGTTGAATTTTTTCTCATGTAGTGTGAATTTTTCTCACAAAATTTCCTGGGATTTTCCCAATAAAGTGAAAAACTCATTTATACGGTTTGTTGAGAGAGTACATACTGTATTTCTTTTGAACTGCTTTCCTTGCCTTTTCTTATGGCACCCTTGCTATAGAGCAGCATTAATTAGTACGGTAAAATTACCTCTTGTTATTCTCATGGTGGGATTCCAAATGGATACCTGTTATAGACACAGTCATGCCCATCATTATTGACAAAAGAATACAAACGTCACTCTCACCTCACCCTCATTTCGCATTGAATCCCTATTTACTGACTCATAACACAATGCGACTCTAGAAAAACTTCCCCCGTTACGTTACAAATATAACGGGGAAATCATACATTTTCTCAAGGTGGTCCCGTGAGAATGTGAGAGTTAGTTTTGTCTAACTCTCATCTCACTCACATTGTCACAGCTAGAACAATCACTCTGGGGTATCTGTTAATGCTCTGTTATTCCATTCAGAATTGTTATTGTTTAGGTTTCATCGTATATAGTTGGTACCGGTATTCTATTTTCGTGCAGAAGACTGTAAATTTATTGACAACCTTTGTGTGTTGGTAGAAATGTTCTAAGCATGTTAATGTGTGAGATGATGTGAACACCTTTGGAGGAATGGCCAGCTTATTATCTGTGGAATTGATCTTGAACAATTTGAAGAACAGCTATTGACATACCATTAATGATCACATACTTCTTATTTTTACTACTATACGTTCCTACAATTTCCTGGTTGCTAATCTCTTTTCTTCAGTATCCATCCACAATATTCTTCTTTCTTATCTTCGTCGACTATAATCTCGTTCTTATTTCATTTTTTTTCATCATATTCTCTTTCAGAAACTTATCATTCTCACTACCTTCACACAATTTCCTGGTTTTCCTCATGTCTCTCTCCTTGGGTTTCCTATTCTCTCCTCTCCAGTCTCCATGTACTTCTCCCTCTTCTCCGAAACTGTCTTTATTATCTGGTTCTTCTCTGACTCTCGTTAAAGTAATTTAAATCAAACTACTTCCTAGTTTTAACAGTAAACGCTCCAAATACCTGCACTGCACTGTGGACAGTTTAAATCTAGATAGTTTTTCTCTTTCTCACACACACACACCCTCCCTCTTCTTCTCGTCCAGTCTCTGACGACTTGTAACATGAGTCAATAGCATTGACTTCCAGTGAATGAATCCATTGTCTCATCACCAAACATCGATATTGTAGTAGCCTTCTATTAATAAACGAGGAATGTTGTCTGTGGTCAGCTGAAATTAGAAAAGTGAAGAATTCCACAGGTATGAATGCAATCACTCATTACTGAGAACGAATACAGCTCATGGGAGCAATGTTATAGTCTCACAGCATTACCATGAACAGGTACATGACTCATGAAGAATAGGAATGCTAAATGTTAGTTAAACAAGACCTATCAGTTTTCAAATTTATTATGAGATAATTTTAGGACTTTCCATTATTGTATTTAGAAACATCATTTAGAATGCACTACAGTGGAACCTTCATAAATCTCAAGGGGAACGGCAAAAATTCAATTTAGAAATATTTCGAAATATCGAGGTTCGAATTATTAAGGTCCATCTTAAAATACTTCAATTTATAGAGGTTCAAAACACTCAACTTTCAAATTCATAAATAGTGTAGCATGCAACTTCGATTTACTAAGGTTCTCTTATTAAAACTTCGATTTATAAAGGTCCGAAAACTGCAAAACTTCGAATAATAAAGGGTTTTCTGCCGAACCTTCGAATTGTAGAGGTAATATTAAAGCTCAATAGATCCAAAAACTTCGATTAATCAAGGTAATATCTATGAAATCTTCGATTTATAAAGGTAAAATAACATGTGGTAGGATACACAAGTTCTAGGGGAATTGAGAAAATTCGATTTATCAAGGTTGCACTGTATTTTCAAGGAAGGTCTATGATGGAGCAAAGTAGAGAGCTAGAAGAAATTCAGTGTTCGGTGTTGTTTAGTCGAAGACAGAGGGGGTAGGGTGTTGTTTGGCAGCCAGGAATCCCCATTCGGAGGACTCACTATGAGGTGCCGCCCGTTGATTGTCCGTCACCTGGGCTAATCCGGCCACCTCTGCGACGATCACGTTCTCATGCAAGCAAAGGCATGCATGCACTCTCAACTCGACTCGCTATTGGCGCTCTGTGTCCCAAAACTGTTTTCTCTGCCACGTTCTCATTACCAGATTCCCAGAACCGACGTGATTCTGTCATTTTTTCGCTTTTTGTCAAGTATAGTTTGAAGATGTGACAATTATTTTTGTCAAAAGCAGGTCGCCTTTGATTGTGGCCGAAAGAAAACACTGCAACATGTCAGTGTCACAAACAATAGCTTGCATCATGAATGGAGGAGGAGGTCTATAATTCAATTTCAAACCGAACGCTACATTTGAAAAGTTTTGGGCTCTCATCAAAGAATGTTATTTCAAGAGGATTCTAGCAGGTTGAGTTGAAGGAGATTTCTCTACTCACTACTGAATAGAAAAGAAAGCCACTAGACTCCAGTGGACTGAATAAACAATCATTAATCATACTGTATTATACTAAAATCTACCAGATTTTGGACCTAGTTACTATACTCGGTTCAACGAGTGTTTGAAGTGAATTCAATCTTTTAAGCCTGGTTTTCATTAGTAGAGTTAGTGGTAGAGTAACTAGCATACTAACTCTACCGTACTAACTCTACTCTACTTACTTGGTACTTAAAAACAAGTACTCTACCATCACTCTACTATGAACGTTTTCATTGGGAGAGTTCACAAGATAGTTAGTACTCGCCCAGGGAACTCTACCACTAACTCTACTAATGAAAACCAGGCTTTAGGTATTATAATTCTTTGTACCGTGCCTGGCTTGCGTTTTTCAGCATAAAATATTGAACTCGATTGGAGTGAGTTCATGTGAGGGAGGTTTATGCTAAAAAACGCAAGCCAAACAGGGTACAAAGAATTATAGCACCTAAATATAATTATAGCAATTTTCGGTTCGAAACTTTCATATTATTTGCTGCAATATTCAAAATTTCTCAAGTGTTTTGTTTTTGAGTGAAAAATTGTGACTTCGACACAATAATCAAAAGACTTAAAAGTCTTAAATACATTTAAAGTCTTTAAAAGATCTTTTTAAAGAAGACCTTTCAAAGAATAACTTTTTAAAAGACCTTTTCAATAATCTGCGAGATTCAGCATTTGTAGGTTAAGTATTGTGATCATAATATGCTCGTCGATCATATGTTTTCTGACAAGTTAAGAGGATCCTGCTATACTTATTTACTAGTTGCTTATCCCTTAACTGTTTTTGTGTAAACCAAACTTTAATGAACAAGTTTTCTTGACTTCTTTAAATCAAGTTTACTTGATTTCTTCTCCACTTAGGAGTTAGGTTGATATGAATTGGAGGGTATACTGACTCGCAGTTGTAGAGCAGCGACTCGGCGATTTTGACAGTGAAGCAGGTGGCGCCGTTGAGGCAGTACCAGGTGGCGTATGCGGGCGGACACGCGTACGTGTGGAATGTGACGTTGGGCCGCGCGGTCGGCGCCGGCGGACGCGGCTTCGGCGTCGATCTGCTCGAACATGCCTCTGCAATAACACACACACAAATTAACATTCAAGTAAATAAAAAGTTAAAATTAACATTATAAAACATAAAAAGAAAAAGATAGCATTATATAGTACGGTGAATAAAAAGATGAAAATATCATTATACTACGGTAAATGAAAAGATGTAAATAACATTATAATTCATAAAAGTCCTAAATCTAAATATAATGATTGTGGTAGCCTACATAATTTAGTAAACACATAATTAGTAAATCAAGGATGAACAGTGAAGGGAATTTCAAACAATCCATATTTTGAATATGAGCAAGAGCAAAAAGCTTGAATACGACATTAGTAAATCAAGGATGAAGAGTGAAGGGAATTTCAAACAATCCATATTTTGAATATGAGCAGGAGCAAAAATCTTGAATACAACATTCAAGAATGGATATGTGCAAATAAAATTGAGGAAAAAATCTACTGTTCAGTTGGGACTATCTCTCTTTTCTTTGCTCCTCATTTCCTTCTCTATTTTCCCTTTTCTTTCCTCCCTTAATCTTTTATTTATTGCTCTCTTTTTCTAGTTTTCATTTTCCTTAGAATCGTATTTTTATTTTTGTTAATTGAAATTTTTATTATTACATTTGATCTTTTTGTTTTTTCTTTGCACACATAGCCTACCTGCACACAGGATTTTCCTTGCGGGTACTCTGTTTTTCTAAAATTGCATATTGTTTTTATTTTGAAAATTTATGTAACATTACTAGAAAATTGAAATAGAACTCGTAACTATCCTCTAAACTACATAAGCATACTCTTTCTTTGGATATATGAGGAAGTAACGGAAACTCAATATTTGCTCAATTAGTCCAACTTCTCATATGGAAACTTCAGTTTGTTATTTGACAGCAGTGTATCGAATTGGCTTTTGAATGATCAGAAAACAACCATTTTTTATCCTCACACCTACTGACAATTCACACGAAAAAAGGAAAGCAAACCTATCCAGTGTTACCGCTTCTCGACACCCGGCCATAGGAAACTGATCGCTTCGTTGCACAAACTACTTTTTTCAAAAGTAGAAGAAATTAATTTTTTATAGGCTGCATAACTTTTCAGCCAGTTTCCGCAATATTTTTCTATTAAATGAATAAAACAGTCCAACATCCAGGCGGTATGTTGTGAGTGCAATTTATTTTTCATTTTTTCAACATTATTAATAACAGCCGGCAGCGTGACGGTGCGGCCTATCACCTCACTCGCCTTTGAAGATCAACCATGACTTTTACCACAACTAACTGTTTCGCCTGCTCCTTGCTCCTCCTGCTGCTTTATAAAGTTTTCCAAGCGCTGTGACTTGATTGGTCTTCTAAAGTCAAATAAAATTGTCTAGCTAAGATGTAGTAGAGTTACTTAGGGAACTTCGATTTCATCCTCATGATTACAAAAATCATGCATCACATTACTTTTAAAATCATGTAATTAAGATCACCATTAGAATTACGTTATTAATATTTTCAGGAACAACCAGTTTACTTTATATCAATTTTTCAACTCTTTTTATTCTTCAAGGAATGTGGAACATTATTTTATAGTTTTCTATACTATAGGACAAGGAAACTGTACTTTTGTATCCTATAGTCGTAGTTGAAATTAAATTGGAAGTAAACATAAAGTCAAACAGAGGCAAACAACTCCATAGAAATTCAATTGACTTAATTTCCCATTATAAAGGAGATTATGTGAACTACTCTATCTTAAAGAATATTCGGAAACGTAAGCGGATGAAAAACAACATTTTTCATGGCATCAACAGAATTAGTTGTAGCATTGAAAACTAAGCACAAGTTTCACCGATAAATCTCTCCCTCAAAAAGTATCCCACTGTTACTGAACGATCTGTTTATCAACAAACCATTCTACACTAAACAATCGAGCGTCATTGTCAATAATTTAGAGCCAGCACAAACCGAAAAGACAGGTGAACCTTAATTTCACAGACTTCACCGCCAACATAAACATGGAAATTATCGCTAACTCTCTCTTTCTTACCGCATCAACCGCTCCCTCTCTACAGGTCACAAGTGCTCGATTGTAATTTCGTTGGTGTGTGTGAGTGTGTTTTTTTTTTGGCCGGTGGTGGCATACGGTTTGCGGGTATAATATAGAAACCATACAACTAAACACCGATCACCCGAGACAGGCAGGACAGGGGCAGAGTGCATCTATGTGCATGATGGTAAACCCACAAGCACCTACCGCGCACCATATGGTCATGGTCTGGCCGGCAGCCTTTTCCATTAAATTGCGGCTTTCGTCTCAACAACGCACAAAAAATTCTTAGCCAAACTTCAGCGATTCGGCCAAAAAAAGCAAACAATCAGCCTTCGGCGAACCGATCATTTTGAGCGCCAGTATTCCAAAAGACTTAAGGAGTAAGTGAAATAACGTGGTGAGCAGCATCCTATAAGGAGAGCTTCCAATGGTAAATACAGTAGCATAGCAATCTATATTGAATTTATTGTTGAATTCCACAAGACTTAAAAGCGACTAAGGTCTAAGAAACTTGAACAAAGTAATAGAAGTTAATTGAAACAGCATAAATATCAAGTTTATTCCGAATTATTATTACTGGGAAGCTTTTCTCCGAATGTGCTTTAAACTTCAGAAAAAAACACTGGAATTCATTTAAAATACAGAAAATTCACTAAGAATACTATTTTTTAGTATTTCTTCATGTTTCATCTGCGTATTTTAATAGGGAAGAAGATTCAATGTTTTTGAAGAAATTGAAAATTTGTCTAATACATTTTGTCGTTCACTACCAGGCTACATAGTAATAATATGCCAAGAAAGGTTATTCATATTTCTTTTATGATTGTATATTTCAATACATTGTTCCATATTCTCTACTCTGAATGTATGAGGAGTGTACACACTCCTTCGATGACTAACGATTGTAGTAACTCGCCACAATAAAGCTTTCCCTCTTGAACGAGTGATTTACAAGTGCAGGGGACAACGCGAGCTCTACTGGCGCGAAGCAAAGTGAACTTGTACACGATAAATGTTCGAGAAGGGAATTCTGTTCACTGGTGAGGAATCTTGTTGTGAGGAGGACAAGTGGGAAGAAAAACCGCCGAGTCAATAAAATCCACCTCATCCGTGATACATTATTTACTGTTTCTGGTGATGTGAAAGAGCATGAGACCCTCTCATTCCAAGGACTATTCTTCATTATGCTCTACTTTGTCATTTGACAATCGAAGGTGGAGAAATAAATAGGTAGATGCAGGCAGACAAAGAAAGAACGAGCAGGTTGCCTTTTCACTTCTATAGCTCGTTGCGCTTTCACGCTGTTATTTCCAAATACGAAATTATTATGCGTGATCACGCGCCTCATATGTGAATTGTGAAGAGATGGGGTGAGAGAGAGAGAGCGTGTCGGAAAACAGCGCTAGCAAAGTGAAACGGGGAGTGAGTGGAAATTGGTTGAAACTGAGATAAGGTGAGGGTGCAGGTTTGGTCAGGGGATGCTTGTTTGAGAAGTCGAGGCGCTATTCTCAAGTTCTACACTTCTACTGGTCAATATTTGTAATACAATAAGATACACTCCATTTTGAGTGGAAGCAATAAATAAAGTAAATTTGGTTGTATCTACTTATTTCGCTTGAAATGACTATTGAATTTTTAATAAAAGGAAGTATTAAGTAAAATCATAAATTTGGAACAAAAACTCTCCACCAGGGGCCTGATTGATAAAAAATTAGAAGTCCTGAAGGCTGAAAAAGAATAAAAAGGCGAACACACACGAGATATGAATACCATGGCTCACTGTACTTTTTTCTCCTTGTTCCTGTATTACAGGAATTCTCAATTCCTATGAAACAGGCCCCAGATGGGTTTCACGATTAATACACCATTGACTGTTAATAATAATCATCTAGTTATCTCAGGTCATCTTCTACAATTTATTAGTCTTTCAATAGCTTAAAACCGTTCAATATTCTTGGCTTGAAACAAAATGTCTTTATACGCGTTTAGAAAGTGGGCTTTTAAAACATCGATCATATTGATCGATTGATCATAATGAGCGTTACAAGTTCATGGATAGATATTTCAAACGATTTGTTAAAAAAACTTAGATTGAACAGTAATTTTTCAGTAGTGTTTCGTATTAATAGGATACGTTTTATGGATATCGATATTTCAAACGAATTTTCCAAAACAAAATCGGCTAGTAATTTTTCAGCGGTCTTTGGTATTGGTAGGAGGATGCGTTGTTGTGGGAATGAATAATTGGAAACAAGAAAGCCTGTTGTGTAGTTGTAACAGTGGTAACCCATTCAGAAGAGCAACAACTTTTGAAACCGAAAACGTTGTTCTGTTTACACAAAATAGACAGCCTAGACCTCGAATGCACGTGCAAGTTCCATACAGACACGTGGGGCTCGTTCAACAAACGCAACGCACTACACTAGAGACTAGTTCATGCAGTAGATTAGACATACACGGGGAATCCGATATTCACGTTGCACTGGTTGATAACAATCTGCCGCAAAAAATCTTTTGATAGTTGTCTAGATCAAAACAGAAATTTTCAAGTGTTTCTTTTCCAATATTATACGAATATCAGGCATTATTTTAATCGGACGGTACTCATTTTTTGTGAGGATGATGTCCAAAGTTCTTCAAAGTGTCTGCACTTATATAATGATATTCTTGTATTCAACACACCAGTAGCAATTTCTGAAATCCCCGAAAATTCAATCCACAACCACTTTGAACCTACAGCAGAGATAATCAGAGTTATCTCTGAATTATCCTCCTCTTATAATTACCTCTCCCTTTCTGTGCCTAGAGGTACTATTGGTGTAGATTTCTTATTCAATACAGGAGCCACTTAATATGGAGAGCAACAATTTATTATGAGGACAAACTTGGAATTGAATACAAAAAACCCAATCGAAAGCATTGAAATAGTTCTGATAATTTGAGAAGTTTTGGTGTGCCACACCTGACTATGCTAATGGCTAGCGCGGGCGGACATCAATAAATAATATAAACTGTCCAATGCAAACAAATCGGGAAGGCCTCTAATAAATATAAATTCCGCCTAGACAAGGGGGGAAACCCGAGTCGTTTGTTGGAATTGCTAGATATTTTTCCAATGCAACAAATCACATCAGTCAGGGACCAGAGCACGCAAGTTGAGCATTACCTTGGAAAGAGCGAAATTCTCAAATCTACTATCTCCTTCAGGCTTTCTCATTATTTCTCTCTCTCTCTCTTCAACAAATGGCAGATACTGAGCTTTGCACGTGAGAAGTCCAAGACTCAAGTTTATAGTTTGGAATGATAAGTAATCAGTGCTGATGAAAATAATTCAAGTGATGCTATGCTCACTGCTGAAGGTCATCAGCCACTAAACACCTGATCAAGTATTACGAGCCAACAGAGAACTAACCGATAGCGATAAAAAGCCAATGCCATCTATTTATGGACGATTATTAACACAACTACATTCCGGCTACATTGCAGAGAAAGTTCACAGTTTAACTTTCCGCCGGTGAAAAACCAAGAATCTATTTTCAATAGGATATTGATATTTTAAATTGGTTTTTTATACGGTCAAATTCTATTGCCCGTTGGCTATCAATTTATTTGTGTCTACAAAGCCGGGCATCCGGCTCCAAAATTCCTTCACGCTCACTTTTTTCATTGGAAGTCATTTTTCAAGGAGGAACTTTACTAGAACTTCAGCTTCCAATAAATGCATTTTCTTCCAATGACTTTCTGGACAGTGGTAAGAATGAAAGTACGCATATTAATTTAAACAAGAACGTTAATACCCTTTACCAATCATCAAAGTTTATTAATACCTACAATACTACCGCCTCTATCTCAAACTATCAACACTTAAAAGCTGAGGCGCACTGCTGGATGGTTATCTAGTGGGTAGATATAATATCTATAGAACATAAAATATCTATTGTAATTGAACCTTTGTTCTGAACATGTTTTCTATTACTATGATTGCTCATGTTCTATAGATATTCCATCTACCCACTAGGTAACTCAGCTTCAAGTCCCAAGTTGTTCCTCTTCATAACCTGCAGTAGATTAAACGATATTCACGATTTTTTATCGTATGGCTTTTATTGTAGATTACTATTGCACATATTTTGTGCCTTTATGTATTTATTACTTAACCTATTAGGCCTATACTGGGAGCACGATATTCACGTTGCATAGGTTAATATGGCTCGATTGTTCTGTACATGCAAATTATTCAATCTGCCTCGACAAATAACAATCTTCAGACATTTGCCTGATAAAATCAGAAATTGATCGTTCCATTACGATAAAGAGAGATTTACTAACAGAAAGGAATTCACGGACACCTAATAGGCTACACAGAAAAATAGTGGCAAGTCTTTCAGGCCAATTTTGATAGTAAGTGCGCCAACAGTGAATCGATATCAGCTTGTTGTGCTATCAGTTTCATCTGTCGTCATCATCATAATCGGCAGTAGTTGAAGGGTGGGGAAGGGGTGCTACTTAGAAGTAAAAACAGTCGATCAGGGAAGTGACCACTCGAAAACATGGAAAGGGGGGGGGGCGCGATAGATAGAGGAGTGTGCTATGATATTCGATAGCCCCAGGTTCGATGTTCGATAGTGTATAGTGCTCGCTCAGCAGCCGGGTATCGATTTACACGGGAAGCGGGGATCTTGGGTGGCCATTCGCAAGTGCTCGAAAATAAGAAGTAAAGGGTCGATTGCGAATCGATAGCCTAGCTAAACGATAGTCAACACACACTGGCAAGTGCCAACGTACACACACAAAACAATATTAGCTGGTCTCCAGGCAGACAAATGGGCATCCATAAATGGAATAAATTGAATATACCAGAGAAAAATTCAATCTAAACACTGATAGAAAAACAAAAAACCTATAACAAGAAAATCATTTAGAAACTCACATTTTAAGGAAATATTTCTGAGGCTGTGCCCCCTTCCTCAGTCTAAGCTAGAGGTGTGATGGCTTTAATTTGAATTGAGAGATAAAATGGAAAACGAATTGAATATATAAAACAAAACTTGATTAATAATGAAAAGGTGGTATTTACTTTACCACTTTAAAACAACTTAATATGACTTCTTCTTTAGTTTTTATAAGTGAATGGAGGAGAGAAGAACGATCAGAAAAACGGGACTAATTGTGAAGATATTGAGTAAAAAGATAGAATGCAGTTTGATGTATAGTATGTGCATTTGAAAGAGGCAATCGCCTTGGGACCAGAACTATAACCATTAACCATATAGCTAAATATGATCTCAAACTAAATTACGTCAACATTTCACAAATATCTTATCATTGAGATAAAATAATATAATCATACTTTATAACTGGATTGATTACCAACTGCATTAATTTATTACAACTTCTAAATATTTTGAAGACTTCAAAGAAGAGCAAAATCATACAGTCATGTCATCTCAAATGTATTACTCGATATTACACAAATATTGTTTTAATTAGGATGAAATAAATCTAATAATGATTTATAGAGCCGAAATTGTTTGATTCAACTGCATTAATTTATTATAACTACCCAATATACATACTGAATCCTCCAAAAGGAGTGTTGAAGAGCAATAAACTGTTATGGAGTGCTTATGTTGACAAACAACTTCCTCTGGTGTGAAGTCTCCCTCCCCCCCTCATTTCAAAAGCAGAAAATAATGAACAAAATCATCGTTTTAGAGAAGACATGAGTCAATCAACTCTAAATCAGCAACGGAAGAAGTCTCTTGACGTGTCTCGAGTTTTATTTCCAGTTACTTTCGACGCGTATCGATAGACTTATCCGAGTGCAAAGGCATTTGAAGCCATAAAGAACGCTACAAATCAAACCGTATTAGAGGAAAAGGCTACTTACTATCAGCCCCAGGCTTCAGAGGCTGATTCACAGACACTCCTGGATCTCAACAACAGCGACAATCTTTTACAACATATTCTGAGGAAAAGGGAGGAGAATCCTATTAGTCGAATATTAATCACGTTTTTCAGAAAAAAGAATGAGTTAAGTTACATGATTGACAGAACCGGATGTTCCAGATACCGGATTTACAATACTGTTCCAATTTCAAGTGCAGTGAATAAAATATTCCAAGCAACATTGAAAAAGTCACAAATTACCTATAAATAAACATATTTCTAAAAAATCTCGTTCTGTTATAAGTAAAGACACATTAATTTTTAGATGATCACAGTTATTGAATGAATACAGGACAATATAAGATTTATGATAATTAGAAAGATGTGTGTTATGATATGATATGATGATGATTTCATTCATTCACTTTCAACGAATATAGTAAAGAATTTGCTGATTCAGAAATGAGTCTCTGGTTCCCAATCAATTGAACTAAAATTTTTGCAAGGTTAAAAACCGCTTGTTGTTGAAAACAAAATACTAATTTGCCAAATCTTTCTAACAAATGTAGGGTAATTTAGAGGTGAATCAAGTGTTTCTCCAAAGTGAAATTTGCTTCCATTTGAGTCATTAAATAGGGATATTTCCAAAATTAAATGATACAGATTCTTCAAATAAGGAGAAAAGTACAATAATTGGGAAAAGATATGGTTAGGAAACTACAGCATCTCTTCAATGACTAATGAGCTGAAACCCTTGGGCGACAAGAAATAGTGGAAGACGAGTGACTCATGGAGACATCAGCTGACATCACCTGGCTCTAGTTTGACAACTGAATTTCTGAATGACATTCTGTCGACATAAATGACCGGACAGAGGCAAACCGCCTAATGCAATAGCCATTCAAAATGCACAGAGTGGCTACAGGTAGGTCTCCCTACCTGCTCTGCTTCAAACTCGCCTAATTATTGTAACCAAACCCTTCACATGCGTCACTCGTCCAACCAGAAATTATTTAAACGTGCTCTTCGTATACTCATAAGCCTCACAAACCGAGTTCTTCAATAATTATTAACAATGTTTGTAGCAGCACAGAAAAGTAAAGAACTTTATTTCTCTGTGCTAATGGCTGGGTTTACTATATTCTCTTCAAGACTTTGAACAATTGATGATTGATATTAAATCGAATAACAACAAATATTATTTACAATGGCATGGTGGGCGAATATTCAACAATTTTCATAATTTATCAAAATTCGGGAGAGAAACAGTTTTGGGCTGAGCGTTTTGTTTCTCTCCCAATCATATTTTAATTATTTGTGTTTTATCAATAAATGAATTGAATTTATCGTACCATATTTCTATAGTTAATGATTGATAAATAGCAAACGTTTATTGTACCTGACGACGGATTGACAAAAATAAATTATCGTGTACCATACATTACTGAAATAGATAGAAGGCTTATCTGTTTTCTATAATCAGATACCCCGACAAAAACGTGTGAGAACATAACGAACATTGTAAGGAGTATGATGATTGAAGCTGAACTAAACCCAAAAAAATCCAAGAGAATTGAATTTATCATGTGAATTACTCTATTCATCACGACTGGTGTAGACTAGCCAGTAGTGGAGGCTAATCCATCTCTGTCATGACAAAATTAATAAAGTTGCCTTCAACGTTCAAGTTTTAATAAATCATGTCATCCGTAATGAATGGTCGGCGCCTTTTTAAAGCCTGCCAAAGAAGCACATCTTCAGCTGGGAAATTTTTCAAATCGTAGAAAGCGATACTACTCAGCTCATTCATTCTACGGCCCACCAAGCAATCGTTAATAAATTGTTTAACGCCCTACACTCCAACCCTGTCCATATATCGCATTAAACAAATTATGATTTTATGAAATAAGAACAGTGTGAACTGAAAAGTTTCACTTCATACTTATTTTGTTCATTGATATGAATAGTGTTTGATAGATATTGTCTGACAGATTGAATGGAAGATAAGATAGCTTGTATAATAGTGTGTTCAATGGCATAACTGTAGGATTGGATATTTTATCAAGCCATACTATGACGATTCTATATTTATGATGTATAATCATATTGTTAGAATACAATATAAAATTTTTAGACGTTAAATATTGTACATAACTGACAATTGAAAATGTATAGCTTGATTAGTTACAATACATAAGAAAATTGATGAAGTGGATTAAATAAGGGAGATAAAATAGAAGTGGCCAGTTAGCCGGTCTGATAATATAAAAGTTCCCGGTTCGACAAAATACATATTTATTAATTAATTGAATTATTGAGTGAAAAATAAGAATACAATTTACTCAACTAAGAAACAATAAGAAACGCTTTTCTCGACTAACTAGAACTGAAGCAACTCCAACTTATTTGAAAGGAACAATAAACCAAAAATCCAATCCACTTTATAGATGCTGACTATGTTCCACGATACACTAACAACTGGGAGGAGGGTGGAGAAAAGCGCCATGTAATTTAACCCTGATCCATCCAAGTCACAAAGAAGCCGGCGTACTTAGTAAAGGATAGCCTACATGTTTGAGGGCCAGCACCACCCATATTTGTGTAGCCTGGCGGGTGTTTAAAGGAAGCTCGCCGAAAGACAAAAGAGATGATCGCCCTTGGACCCACCGCAGATCAGTGGACGACCGCCGGTGATAACAACACCCACTTACTGGCAAAGATAACCGTGTCCTGTTATCGGCGGCAACCATTTTCGCAATCACTTTTCTGCAACATTCCCTTCCTGGGAGACCCTGGGGTCCACCCTCCTCTGGGAGGTACCGACTGGGAAAAACCAACAACCGATTAGCTGCCACCCTGTCGACGCGTTTCGCCGCTCTGTAATCATCGTCGACCGACAAACGACTCAGGTGACCTCTGTGATCGAACCGCAGACAAAACTCACGCCAATCAGATCCGGCCTCAAACCACACCCACCATCCGAATCATTTGTCAGACCAAATTAAAACGCATCCAATACCTACCTGAAAGCCTAGTCAACCAACAACCGAAATTAACTTGTCGCAAGATCGTTTAGATTTGTAATAAGCAGGTATTGACTCACGTTCCCCATATGGCATTCAATTTCAATTGTATAAATAGAACAGAAATTGCTATTTTTGGATACAGTATTATTTGTAAGATATTTATCTATTAGTACAACAAGGAACGAAGATTTATATTACCTATATCTTACATTATTATAATGTCCTTACATTGTAATATACTATATAATGTGTTTTCTTAGATTTTGTTTGTTTTTTATATTCGAACCCTTCACATATTTATTTCATTTTTTGTATGCATTATCTTCAACTTTTGAAAAAATATTGTAAATGATTATTTATTAGACTATAAATGCCAATTCTAGCCCTACTCTATTTTCAGTTATAGTAAAGAACTATTTTCAGTTATAGTAAGTATATAATTCAGAGGATTATATAAGAATGAGTTAGAACTATGAACCGAATAATACCGATAACAATCAAAATTCAGAGTCGAAATAGATACTATCAGATAACTGTTTCATAAAATAGAAGTATTGTCAATTGTAAAACAGGAAAAGGCAGTCACACACTAGACTAATAGATTTATTTCAAAGAAAAACATGCTATTCGTGTCTAGTCTATGATCGCTTTTTCCTGTATTTCAGGACTACTAAAATTTATGAAAGAAACCCTAGACGAGATTTTCTCGATGAACTTGACAAGATGAATCTGATATGATTTGTAAATAGAATCGTTTGTTTCTTCAGATAGGTTTCTACTAATGAAAAGTGGAATCTTCTAAAACAAAATTCAGTAACTCGTGAAAAACAAAAAGTATACAAATCAAGCAAAATAATAAGAAAAATGAAACAAACCATCTCCATCGGCGCAGACTCGAGGTGGTAACGGTACTGGCTGATCATCGAACCAATCCTCGGCCTCGATGATTCGAGTCATGATAGGCGCCATATTATTACTATAGATGGGAGCCATGACCACTAGCTGAGCGGTAGCAAGCACTACCGCCACTGTGGTATACAACAGTATGGTCGCCGTGGTGGATGCTAATGTCACACAAAACTAACACAAACAACTTCCAGTTCTTGGTGGTGCAAAATGAACGAATCCACTATCACGTTATGTTCTGGATTAAGCCGACGTAATGGAGGCGGTGCAACTTGCAAATATGCAACAAAAGTTCAACGAAATTATCGCTTTCCTTTCGAGCTACCCACAAGTTAGAAGATTGATGGTGAAAATGCATAACAGTCACTGATCTACACTTTCGTTATTTTTCACTAGTCTTCAAAAAAATAAGTGAGCTAGTAATAAAATAAGTATTAAAAATAACACAAAATAGTAAACGGGAGCATAAGAACTAACAACGGTATGATAACAAATCAACAGTTCATAGAGTAACAGTGGAATTGATCAAAATCCATACAGTTCACGCTCAAAGGTGGAAAAACAAGAGTTCTTGAAGAATGGATTAAATCAACAGTTTATAGAATGATAAAAACAATGTAACAATGCGAATGGTAACTCCGAACACCGTATAAAACTAGTAACAAATAAAACAACACTACAGCACTAGACAGTTTTTGTGGTTTATCTATTCAAAAGAGATTTGATCCAAATTAAAATCAATCATCGAAATCAACAAACATTTACACGGATATTGAGAGGTTATCTAGTATGAGTAACAATACTACGGTATTTGCCCCCTGGGATACGCCCACAGCTTGTCTGTCCCGAAGTAAATTGAATACAAAATCGCTCACAGTTTTATGAGGTTACAAAGGACGAATAACAACCGCGAATACAGAGCTAAACACGCAGCGAGTAACAACAGTTTTTGTGCACCAAATTATTTCATACCGACCTAGAATTTTACGGATTTTGCGAAACTAGATACAGTCCCAATTTCAAACCGTCCTAAAAACTTTACGGATTTTCTGAGGTTACTCCAGGACGAACACAGCTGCAGAACTTGCACCAATCTTTATAAGGCTGACTGCAGTTGGTAGTGACCGAGCGGCGTCACAACACGTGGGTGTCGTCTGCAGACTGTCGTCAGACGCATCCAGTGCAACATGCACATAATCGAAACAGACACCGGCTGGATATGCCCACACAACCTCACAGACGACCTGCACGACTCCGACTGACTTCACTAGAGCTAGACGATCGCCAGCCGTCCTTGTATTGTATTGTTCCACCTATACTAGTTAGCACACTCACTCTATACATATATTTGACCGGTAAATATATAACCAGTTGTGACGTGAACAATCACTGTCCCATACACTGACCAGATACACTCCGTTATTAATCCGAACACCACGACTACTTGTGACTGAATAACCTATACTAACTACCTGAGTGCTCCAAGCACTCCACCTACAAGTTTTCTTGTTATTCATCGACAAGCACTTTCCAATGCTAGTTATCTAAATATATAACATTGTATTACAATGCTAGCAACCACTCGAGACTATATCAGCGCCACACCTGGCTCAATTGGCACCGGCGCTAGCTAATCTGCCTCTTCAATTACTACACTATTGGATATTTAATCTACTATTTACTGATAATGAACGTACACTATTGAATATAGTGTACTATTTAGAGATAATTGGGATTATGTACATAAACATATCATTTCTATGGCATTTACTATCATTTAATCCGCCCTCAAGCCATTCAGGCAATGTGATTCAACTTCAAATCAATTCAATTTGTGATTCAATTCATGTGATTGAATTTTGGTATTCAGAAATACAATCAATCCACTAGATACGCATATAGATATTATATGGAGACATAAAGCGATTAGAAATGGACACGAATTGTTTGACAACAATATTTCAGTCAAACGTTTCAACTATAATAATATTGTAATAGTGTAATATATCATTGTAATATTGTGATAATTATTAGAGGTTCTCATTAAGCCAATTAATTCAATTTCTATAAACATTCGTTGCTTGATCTGAGCCATCATGTCATAAATGTCTTTGAGAAAAATGTTTACCCTACACCTTACCTATTCAATTTTCTCAGTCTCAAAAAGACAGACTGAATTGTTATGAACCTGTCACATCCATTGAACCGAATAATGTACCGTCATATTTTTTCTGTTATTTGGTAATTTTCGTCGTTGGCTGTCCTCAACATGTTCGACTACTCCCCAAATGACGGAATCCTTTGTCGGCTGAGTCTCTAAATGTGTCCAGGTGGGGAAGGTGGGGGGGGGGAGGCTGTCAGTAGCTGTCAAGGCTAATCGAGGCCCGTGGTTGGTCGGACGTGACAGACCACGGCTCTTTTCAGTTTCACGGTTTAATTCTATTCAAACAAAACGCGCTTCTTATGCAGTCGCGCACCTAGTGTGTAATAGTATATAATCCTTTTTATAGTGCCGGCATTGTAGTGCACCATAGTGCTGTTTATCAGCAGCGTAACATAGCTAACTATCCACTTAATCCTATTTAACCTAGGGCCGGTTGCACAAAAGTGGATTAAAGTCCTTCGATTACTCCTGAGAATTAACATTGTTAATTGGAGATTAATCTCAACAGACATTTGTGCAACTGGGACAGACTTAACCTATGGCCGGTTGCACGAAAGTGGATTAAAGTCCTTCGATTACTTCTGAGAAATAACATTGTTAATTGGAGATTAATCTCAACAGACATTTGTGCAACTGGGACACACTTTGAAGGAAAAAGCTATGGATAAAGTGCAAATTTATATTAGGAGGAGGATACTTGAGGCTATTACAGAGCAGATAAAAATAGTTGCGGTAGAGCAACTGAGAAAAGGAACACTTTATGATTGAATGACCGTCTTTTCTCATACAGCCCACTTCTTTTCAACTAAACGTCAGTAGCCCAAAATCTGAAAAAACTTAGTTCTCATACTTTGATGATCGTCAAATGTAATAATATCAAGCTCTAAGATCCATTTTACAATTTAGAATAATAAAGCATCGACTAACGGAAGATGTGCTTGTGCGTCACTATCAGTAAACTATTTTCACCAAAGAAGAACTCTGTACATTATTACAAGAATCAGATCCAGTATTTTTACCTACACCTATATTCATATATACTATATTACCCAACTCCTATGTTTCCATGACATTCCCATATTTCTCATGACATTCTCATATTTTTCACCTATACCTTAACTTCTATACCAATGACGAATTCAAGAAGTTTTTAGGCAATCACAGTTCCAAACTTCTTATAAAGGTTCCGGTTATTTCCGCTCTAAATAAATTTCTGATAGATTTAATTGGGTCCATTTCCATGCACTAGCTTGAGTCGAGCTCAATCAAAGTTTGTCGAGATGACATTCCCCCCAGGCTGAGCAGGTAAAATCACGATTCAGGAATCGATTGTGCTAAACAGGCGTGTAACAGCGGCTGTCGCAACCTCTGTCAGGGAGGCCGAATAGACACGTACATTTCAAAGTTATTAATCGCTTACCGGTGCAACGGGTGGCATGCCGATAAGAGGAGAACCGGAGGAGGAGTGGATGATAGAAAAGTGAAGAGAAGGCCATTAGGAGGATGGGGGGAGGAATTGTTAGGGGAGGAGGTGACTTACGAGCCTTGGTAGGCTTTTGGCGGCGGCGACTCTACACTGCCCCCCCCCCATGATCAGCTTTTGCCAGTGAAATTGTAATGATTGAAGAAAGAAAAATAAGACGATTGTAGTGGCGGCGTGTGATTTAGCTGTCACGTCAACAAAAGACGGTTTTCTGTGCTCTGCTCTGCCTGTTGGCAGCATCTAATGGCCATGCTACATCAGCCAGCCAGGTTCCAGCCAAATGAATTTTCCGCTCTTTTTGTGGTTTCTGTCTCACTCCTCCCCTCCCTCTAAATCATCTATTTCTTTCCAAAGTTGGTGATTTTCGTCAGTATCTACGGTCCTTGGCCGCTTGGGCGGGCCATCTCTCACATCTCTCTCTCACTCTCCCAATCCATCTATCTTTTACTATACTGTTTGGACTCCAGCATCCCCCTCACCCCTCCCTAGGACCCCCTGCTGCTCTCAACCGAAGTTATACAAATCGGCAGTGACCGGTCTCTCAATTAATGTCCTCCTTTTCTCACTTGTCGCTCTCTCGCTCCAGCCAGCTGCTGTCTCCTTCTAACCAGGTCTTTGTCAAGGTCATATTTAACAAAGAAACGATTTGACTCCTATTATTGTAGTTCAACTCCTGTTTGACCAGTAGTATTCTCGGTTAGAATATTACTCGAATTCGGTAACAAAATATTGGAATAATACAAAAAGTGAAGCTAATGGCCAAAACGTCACGTTATTACTTCTTCCTTTAAATTGTTGATTATTTGTCATAATACCTTTAAAAACTCTTACTCTAGACATCTAGACAACTAGTAGTAGACAGTACACGTAGTGGACAGTGAATGTTCATTTTCTTACCTTATCTATCTACAACCCTCATTATGTTGGTATTTTCAATCATAAATCCATGCAAATAAACATATCCTTCACGAATCATTCTTCACATAATCTTATCTGTTGAAAAATGAAGGGAAATATACTCCATATCGTCCTAGACAATAATGATCTTTTCTTTTGAAAAATGTCAAGATGATGGTAGATTATGATGTCTCATAATCAATCTATGATTAATCACATTTATGTTCTATGAAAAGTTGAACTAGGTACCAAGACATTTTTGGTGCACGTCAATGACGTGTTACAAGGTGTTCACATTTCGAACATAATAATTATTTTGATCATTCTCTACTTGATCCATGCTAACTTATAGCATTTTTGTTTAGTAGTACAGTAATTTTGAACAATATTGAAGAACATGTTTTCCTTGCCAATTTAACTTGTCGCCTAATTCTATTATTCTTGTCTTGTTCCTACATCTTGATAGTACAGTAGTTTTTTATATCCAAGAGTGTGTTTTCCTTGTCAAGTTTGCTTGTTGCCGAACTTTATTATTCTTTACTTACTTTAATAATTCTTTATTTACTTGTACCAACATCAAGTTATTTTATAGTACAGTAGTCTTCAATTGAAAAGCGTGTTTTCCTTCTTGCCGTACTTCATCATTCTTTACTTTTACCTACATTACATTAGTACAGTAGTCTTCAATTTTGAAAAGCGTGTTTTCCTTGTCGACAAACTTAGTTAATTATAGTAATGATTTTTGTTTTGGGGAAAAGCCGCCGCTGTGTTTTGTGCGTGATCTGGTGCTGTGGACAAAATGCGTGGATAAGTAACTAACTGACAAGACAAGGCGACAAATAATCAAGACAGTGTGGGAATCACACACAGGCCACCCGCGGTCTCTCACTCCTCTCTCTCCTTCTTCTTCCTTCTTCTTCTTCTCTTCGTCTTTTTCAAGAGTCAACCCCAAAACACCTCACCCGCCCCATCACCTCCTCCCACTCACACACTCTCAATGACAGGCGCGTACGCACGCACATTTAATGACGATGATAATCATTATCTCCTTCACGACGGAGTTGATATAATGATAGGGCGGTATCCTGTCCATCTTATCTGTTTGTAGGTCTTTTTGCCCTATAAAATCTCTTTCTCCACCAACCCTCCACTCGCCCTCCACCTGCCCTGCCAACAGAGCGCCTCACAATATAATTTATAATTCTTCCTTCACTTGCCGCTCCTCTGTCTACTATGCGGTCGAACCACCTCCGTCCCAGTCAAAACACTCACTGGTCAGATTGAGATATTGGCTTCCAACGATTTCTTCTCTGGTTCATTTCTACCGCGCCCTCCCTCACCCCTTCTTACCCTCTCAATCTCCTACTTATTCCATCTTTTGCCCCCTTTTCCTCTCCCACCCTCTAACTCGTTCTCTCTCCTTTCCGTTCACTCTCCTACTCCTTTTTTGCCTATTTACTCTCTCCCACTCTCTTCCTCATTTTCTTTCTTTTTCCCGGTTTTCTTTTCAACTCTCTTGCTCATTCTCTTCTTCTTTACTCCTTTTCTACCTCCTACTCATTCTCTCTTCCTCTTGCCCTCGCCTGTTGCCGCCCACTTAACGTCTCAAAAATCTCTGTCGCTCAATAATATTTTTGATACGTTCATTTCAGCTTCTGCTAAACTCTTTCGTTGTCTCCTATTTTCTCCAATGTTCTCATTTTGTTAGGACCTCGTAAGCCAAACTCTCGTTTATATTTGCGTGCTTTTTCAAATTCTGCATATTTTTCGAAAATTTTGGTGCTTTTCCCCATGATCTTCAGTAACACCTGATTGGTAATTGAAAATACGATTAGCCTATTGAGTTTTTATTGAACAACATCAGATAGAAAAGAGAAGGATTCACTGATGAGTGTGGTAGAGCGGAATCCAAGAACTTTGTTATAAGTATTATTTGCTATCCAATATTTATATTATTATTTGCATGTTTCCATGTAGGCCTACATAAATCAATGAGGCTCAATGGACTTTCACATTACCTCTAATAATCATTAGAATACTGTTCATTACTCTAATTTACTAT
Source organism: Laodelphax striatellus (assembly GCA_017141395.1). Taxonomy (NCBI): domain Eukaryota; kingdom Metazoa; phylum Arthropoda; class Insecta; order Hemiptera; family Delphacidae; genus Laodelphax; species Laodelphax striatellus. Next base: position 6,866,888 of record CM029530.1, read on the forward strand.
TGTTGAACAGCTGAAAAAGGTTAACAATAGATTGAATGGATGTAGTATGAATAGAGTGAATGGAATTAGTATGCAAATGACAAATAGCAAAACCTTTTCTACAATACAAAAAACTAATGAAATCACTATTACAGTAATACTATAGGCTAATATTTCAAAGAAAACTAATTTGAAGAAGATTGTACTTTGAAGTGGAAGTCCTACTCTATATATAACGTTTCCTTCGGCTGGAAACGAATTAATATTTTCAATGGTTTCTTTTCAATGAATTCCATTTTCTTGAGAGGCACGCACGAATGTGAACTACAGGAGACAATGGAGGCATTTCTCCGTCTCTCTCCGTTAAAAAAATGTATAAAAACTACAGTGGAATGGTTGAAGCATTCCTATGCAAATGGTGGCAACATAATCTTTTTGACGAGCAGCACATAAGTATGCAGATTAATTTAGCCTGGCTGCTGGTGTGATAACGGCTCGTGCTTTTCCCTAGAGAAATTTGAGGCAACATTAAATAAGAGAGAGAGAGGGAATCATAAGACTGAGGAATTTTCAGTCAGATGAAAAATTCGCTGGATAAAAGTTTCTCTTTATACAGGTTCGTTGACATTGCGTATGCAGCATAGCGTGCGTAGACATTCTTTTGTGAATTATAATGAATTCAGTTCACCAAGTTAATCATACTTTGAGGGCTACTACAGTAAGTGAATAAATCAAAGAAAAAGTTGAGGAATTAATTCTTTCCCGATGTTTGCTACTATAAAAGATAAGATTGCCACTACTAAGACTCTTTTGAACTTTTAACCCTTCAATTTTACTATGGACTTTTCACTAGAACTACCGACCGACATGTAGGCCTATTAAGGCTAGGCGTACACCGGTTAGTCAAGACAAGATTAGTCACGTTTAGTCACAATAATTCACATTGTTGCTTATGAAGCAGCACACACTGATGCAATGACTAATCGGTGTGTGTTGCTTCATAAGCAACTATGTGAATTACTGTGACTAAACGTGACTAATCTTGTCTTGTCTTGTCTTGACTAACCGGTGTACGCCTAGCCTAATTCTTCACTTTGTAAAATTGTTTTAGTCACATTGACTGGAGCGGTTTCAAATTTATTTATGCCAATATTTTCCTATAGCTCTCAAGTTTTGAAATAGATGACTTCACGATCATTATCATTGAAAATTTTGCATCGATTTTCCAGTTTTTATTGGAATCAAACGTTTTTACTTCCATTGAACATTATCCACACTACACCTACATCGGACACAATTAGTAGAAGAACATGAAACCCGGATCTGATCGGGAGACACTACTAGTCGTACATTGCCCTACATAATTATTTCTATCTCGTTTTCAGACGTCTGACTCTTCTTCTCTGCCCTATAAATAGTGCTGCTCTTCGTCTCCCCCACCCTCTTCGTCTAGGAATTTCATCTCGGCGCTCCATTCATCTGTTCCCCCTCTCCCCTACCCGCTACCACACCATTTCCAGCCCCTTATTCTCTCTTTATATGCATTCATTTTTTCGGATCTGTTTTTAGCCAGCAATTGAAAATAACTCTGTTGCAGCGCCGACGTCCGGGAAGGTCAGGGTGATACTACTGCAACTGCAACACTCGGCCAATCACCGTCAAACACTCATCACTTACTTCTCTCTCTCTCTCTCTCTCACACCCAATCTCTCTTCATCTGTCTATCTCTTTTCAAGTCGACGATGCTTATGTACATCAATTAACAATCACCATTATATGAACATGATTATATGTGAAATTCAACAAGGTTCATCTCATATTATATCTATAGAAGATTTTCATTTTATCATATAATTGATACCTTGTGAGATCGGACTATCCATCAACATGCAGAAGGCTTTTCTATATTTCACATACAGTTATCTGTTTGATCGACAACTGTCTTCAAATGGATCAAATACAACTGAAATTTCGAATCCAAAATTTGATATTTTATTCTAATGAAATAACATCCCATAAAATAGAAATGGACAATAACAATGAAGTAATTCGATACTCATCCGAATAAGAATGATTTCGTTCCACTTTCCACAATTTTCATATTTCAGCCTCCCCTGACAGACTATAAATGGGGACTATGGAGTCAATGAACCTCAAATAAATACCAGATAACTTCGAGTAGCTTTCTGAGTTGAGTGTTATTAGAATTATTGTTGTCACACTTTTTTCTCTTTCTTTCCATAGGAATGAGACTGATTGATCAACTGAAATTCACTGCCAACACACAAGGTAATGTTATATTGACAGTTTAATAATCGCTTTTATAATTAATCTTAAAACACTTATATTTGAGTTATTTTTTCTATTTTCTTTAATGATATCTTTAATGAATAATTTTATATTACTCATGTTTCTTTGATGTATTTTAACTATTTTATACACATTCTAATGCACATGATGTGTTTGATTTTTTACAATAAATTCAATATTTACAGAAGGTCAAAAAGTCTACATCAATAACATTGTGAAAACATACGGCTTCAAAATTGCTTGAATTCTAATTCTATTTCTTTCATCTACCACTTGAACAGTTATACCAGAAAGGGGCCCACTCCAAAAGAAACACCAGGGCTAGAACAAGATGTTTACAGTGAAGTGGATTAAGAAAGGGATCAGGTAAGTGCTGGGTACCTGCATTTGGGGGAGCGGTAACAAGACACAAGCAATAAATCGTAGGGAATAAAGAAGAGATGAATGATATGACAATAATGTTGAGTACATAGCGGTAGTGGCGCAGCACAGGAAGTCTGCAGCATAGCAGGCAGGATAGGACGGACGCAAGCCGGAAGGTAGCCTGCCTCGGAGGAAGTGTGAGCAGCTGATCACACACCAGCACACGCACGCACGCACACACACCAACCACGTTTCATTCATCTCAAATGCATGTCTCTCTGTACACTACACCGCCAATGTTTGGGTCATTCACTGTAGGCTAGTGATGTACATACTGTACAGGTCAGGTGTTGTAGTGATGTGCATTTAGGGTAGGCTATCACTGTTTACTACACTGGCCCAACAATAGTGTCTGTCAGGTGTTATTGTGATAAACATCAGGTGTACCGTGTACACAGGTTACAGTATTAATTTATGACGTGTAATTCAGATGTTGGAATGAAATAAGTTACGAGTTACTTACAGCTACCTTTGTAGGAAAATTAAATGTACTGAGATGAAGAGAGTTCATACGAGTGATTCCATATTTACCTGTAACAAGGAACGAGAATTGAATTACACAGTGTTTCAAGAGAGCTAAAAGAAATGATCATGAATTATTATTTATTGGAAAATACAGTCATAGAACTTAATATAAAGGTAGGAAAGAAGGAACAATGAAGGAAGGAAACAAATATAGGAAGGATTTGAAACAAATACAACAGAAACACATAGAATCAAATTAATTGAATCTGTATGATTCCACTAAATGGGGAGTTCATTTCTTAGGTGATCTAGTGAGATAATTCCAATAAACTATAAGTAATATATATCAATCTTTCATTTCAACTGCCTTCCCAGTTTCCACCCATTTTGAATTTTTCAACTTTACCCAAAAATTCCCCAAATTTTAGATACCTTTGTTACTTTCAGCATTACCTTGCTGTACCCAGTTACAGGATCTAACCAATCGAACAAAAAGTTCCGTAAAGTGTGGGTAAAACATGGGCGTTAGTCAAATAATTTTATGATGACTCACAGACAAGAAGAAGGAGAACAATGGAACACGGGATGGTCGAATCGGAAGAAAGGACCGAGTGCGGCGGCACTACAAGAGAAACAGAGATGGAAAAAGGGAGAAGTGTAGGAGACAGAGATTTAACCACGTGTTTGGAAAAGATGACATCCAAGACGCCATTGTGTTCTGGTGATTCCCACTCAGGTCTAAGTACAATACTGGATTGATTGAGATTAAATCAGCCGCTCGAAAAAGACACGCTTTCATGCAGGAGATTTACTGGAGAAAAAAGACACAAGAAGTTTTGAAATATCAAGAAAAATTTTGCTTGATAAAATCATGAAAAGCTAAAGAAAATACGACATTAACGGTGAAACTTTGCGAAGTTAAATTAGATGCGAGTGGCTGCTAGTTGGTTGCGAGTATTTGCTCGCAAATCGTGCCAAAGCCAACTTGCATCCAATCTCACTGCGTCTTAACTTATCTCAACTTCTGTTCTAGCCACCACTATATCGGACATCGGTACAGCACAAACAAGAGATAAACAGTAGTCAATTTATATTCCTAGTCAGTATAAGTATTCCAGGGTCTCCCCACCGATAAAAAGCCATACAATAAAAAAGTCAGTATGAACTGTCTAATAGATAGTATACCTAGTTTTAAGGTATAAGTTCAAGTTCAAGAGGTATCACAAGTTCAAGAGATGATCATTTTGAAAGCGACCATTTTTTCACCAGCACGACTTTCCATTCTACTCGCGTGGCATCAATAATTCCAATCTTTCCTAGATTTATCTCAGTGACAAAATTCACCTGTTGTGTGCAACAGAGGACAGAATTTTTTCATTTGAGTTTCTTCCCAAAACAACCTGAAGGGTGACAGTATGGGCGATTGCGTTCCTATGTCAGATAGCCATCTCCTGTTGGCCGATAAATTATTGGGTGATGTGTGGGGGCGGCAAGGAGGTGGGTGGTTGATAGGTTACCCCCCCCCTCAACCGAGACACGTCTAGGCGCCGCCTCTAACGGCCCTGCTGCCTCCTGCCTGTTTTATTGCCTATTAATTGGAACGGCGGTATTAATTCAGTCAGCTCTCTTTCAAAAGCAGTTACGGCCAGCTTCAGCCAATTAATCTCCTTATTTTTTCTCTACTCTAGAACGATTTCGCTTCACGGTGTTGAATTTCAAACGCATCGACTCTTGTTAGTTGTTGTTGCATGGTGCGCCTTCTAACACGGCGCATTACTAGTTGTACTGTACTACAAGCGTAAAAAGGTTGCTTCTATAATACACCACTATGGAGAAGCTCGAATACATTACACGTTTCCATAAAAAAATGAAATTTATTCTTCCAATACAAGCATACAATACAGTTGAGTATGATAATTTCAATACAGGAAAAATACATTATTTTACTTTTACAATACTGTATTACATTATTTCATTGGGGTCAATCTTTATTCAAAATTATAAGTTCTATTTTTTATTTTTGTATGAACGATTCTTAATTAAATACTGTACTTGCAGCTAGTTAGATCTCTTGAATCTACAACACATATTTCTTGCCACTGCATTGACATTGTTCACTGCCAATCAAAATATATTATGATAAACTATCACTGGTAATAAAATTATCATCGTTGATTATCATAGATCAAACTAGGCATTCCTGTTCAAGTCACGGAGCTGAGTCACGTTTGAAAAATCCTACAATGAACTGATATTGCATCAGATGTTGAGATAACATGGAGTCACACGTCCCCCCCCCCGCCACAAGCCAGCAGCCTAGCCGTAATTGAATGAGCGCGAAACCAATGTCACCAGACAGAGAGGGGTGGATGAGGAGGAGGTGACCCCCAGTAAGAGGGGGTGGGGTGGGGAGAGTCGTCCTTGTCTCGCCTCTCCCGAAATAGGCGTCTCGACGCCAGGAAACGCCCGGCGTCTCTCGGTCAGTGCAGACGTCTGTCACCAGCCTCCAGACTAGGTCGTTGCACGCACCGACTCCACGCACTGCACACACTCCACCATACGCAAAATGCATACAATCCAAAAAAATGTTTCAATTTTCACATCGGGATGAAGAAGAGTGAATAGTACTTCTATTGAATTTGTGACAGTAAAATTCAATCAAATTTAACCGCCGTGAAATGATGACATCTAACGAAACCAATAAAACAATGAACAACGAACAAATCTGTTGCAAATGCAATGACGTCATTTAGTGGTAGTCAAATTCAATTGGACTTATAATGGCAGTATATATTTTATTGTGACAAATGGATTGCCATAGTACTTGCAGTAGGCTAACATTGCCATAAATACTTGAGATAGAGAAACGTCATAGATATCAATACTTGATAGAGAAGCGACAAGACAATTTGGTTGTTTTCCTACTACCATTTTCTTAAACTGAAACAACTGGAAGTTATGCAACAGAAGTTTGTATTAAGACTAGATTCTCCCAATTTAGGTTTCAGTTTACAGTCAAGTCTAAATTACTGTGATGCAATAACTGATCAATCTACTTTCATGAAATGACATCGTAGACAATACAAGACCTTCATTTTAGGCATTGGAAAGATAAAGGACCTATAATATTTAAGATGAGTTTCGATCCCACAGGAATGTATCAAGGAATGTTTCGGTCCAAGGAATGTATCAGTGTCAATGACAATGCAGTGTGTACACTAAGGTAGTATATAAGTGACACATTACTCTCAATCAATGTGCAGTAATCACTTTCATCCCTACTTATCATACAGATATGTTTAGAAAAATGTTTTTAGAAAAATATTTTTGTTTTGGAATATGTGATAATTATTTTTGAGATGAAAAATGATTTTTGACCTCTTTCACATAAAAAAAGAAATACCAGGACTCACTATTTTAGTGCAAACTATAATATTACAAGGCACCAATTTCCCCAACATCGCCGCTTAACATGTTACCCAGGCCTATCATTGTTGATACCGATCAGTTAGCATGGCACATTGTACGTATCGAATAGCGAGACAAATAAATCAGGTGCTTTTATAATTAGAGGTTCACAGCCATGTAACCAGGCCCACTAGGCTCTTTTAAGCCTATCACTAGCACCCTCTCTCTTGCTCCCGCCTACTGTCTCTGCAGGTAAGCAGGCACTTTTCAGCACCTCGTAAATTTAGCTGTAAAATTGCTACAAAATCAACCTGCTTTATGTGTCCTGTCCGCTTCGCTCTGTACATCTTTATACAGTATACTGTATACCGCTAATATGCAAACATGGCATGCCTTCTCATGCATGAGCAAGATTAGGCCTACGCACGGCAAGCCGTGAATTATACGTTCAAGTTTAGACCGGCAACTTATTATGGTAGCCTAACTTTGTGATGCTTTCTCTCACACGTTATACAGTACGATGTGAAATCAAACTTTTTAACAATAACAAAAATGAAAAATTATTTCACAATTCAAAAACAGAATATTTGAAATTGCTATGAGTGAAACAAATTCTACGAAAATCCAAAGAAAGCTATATATGAATAGTTCTGTAGACCTCTACAACTGTAAACATTGACTGCTACGTTTTCTTTCAATGAGAAAAAATTCATATTTTTCACATATCATAACTGTATTAAAAATCGCTATCGGATGAATGACCACTGATAGAATTTCAACAAGCATGAATCTACCCTGAATGAAACTAACACTGTGGAAAACAACAAATTCTGTGATAACAAAATAGTGGCAAAACCTTAATCCACACTAGTCAAATCTCGCATCAACTATGTTGGGAAATATGCCTGGAGATTACCTACTTCAGAAGAACAAGAAAATTTCAAAAAATTACAAAAAGTCAACTAAATTTAGCAGAAAATTATAAAATCGAAAGATTATCAAAAACACCTTGCTGCGTTGTTTAAATGGATAGTTGATCAATTACGAATATTTTTGACAAATTTGTGGTAATTTTAAGTACTCATATTTTCACTTACAAATTTCTTGAATAACTTTCTGATAGTGTACGACCTTGACCGTCAGACAAGCACTTCCCCCGGACGTCCTCTCATCAGTCACCCACCGAATACTAATAGTCGAGTTCAAAATTGAATTATGCACCGAAAGACAACTAAACGCACATTAAAAATAAATCCAGCTTCCTTCTTTTGTAGGTGCAGTGACTTCCATTCTATTTTTCATTCTCTTTTTTCAGTCTCTTAGTCATCCAATGTCCCGTTCCAACGGAAACCACCTCCTCACACCCTTAACAGCCTCTCATCCTCCTCCTCCTCCTCATTCCATCCTCCTCTCATGGCCACAAACCTCCCCTCCTCATCCTCATCATCAAAATTACACAATAGTCATACGGCGACACTTGAAAATCTCGTCACACTTCACAGCAGAATCATCACATTTTTATTATTGACAATTATGACTAATATTTTCCGGCTTCATTTTGAGACACCTGGATTGGGCAAGTGTTTACAAAATAAAATAACACAGATCGACTAATTTTTTTCTGTACTCTTGCAATGACTAGAAAAGTAGACTTGCCGTGACTATCCTAATATCCTCTTGCAACTTCTTCAGTGCTACAAATACAAACTTACAAACTTCTACATAACATTTATAATAAGGTTGTTATTTTTATTTGAAATCATTATATTGCGACTAATTTTCACAATTAAGGTGAGTGAAAGATGGCATGAAAAACCAAGTAAATTTACGTATTAATTTTGAATTGTGGAAATTACTTGTAAAATAATCTAATTATGGTTTGATGATGAGACTATGCTAATTGAGTAAGCCTAAGCAAACTAAATTTTTTAGTCTAGCTACATAAACGTTGATTCTTCGTGAAGATTAGAAGTACTGAATCAAATTACTCACTCATTGTGAATTTCTTTATTCAGCTTCCATATTAATGAAGCATAACCAAATTTCGTGCATAACCTCGAGTATTCTTGCAACTCTTGATTCCAACATCTCAAATCAAAACAAATTGATTTTTCAAGAGAATAACTGAGAATAGATGCTTCAATTCCAAAGCACCAGTCCATCATACCGATGTCCGCTATTTGCATTCAGCATTCCCAACCCTCGGCGAAGGCATCTCGATATCCTGACTTCGATTCCTATTGAAAAAGGGTGCCCCGTCCCGTTAATAGTGTCGAATTGCTTTTTCTTGTGGTTAGAGACCAGCCACTTGTGTGGTTTCTAGCATGGGGAGTGCCAAACAAAACTCATCTATAGACCAAAGAGACACATTCTCTAAACCCAATCAAAATCAAAAAGAAAAATAATTATAAATATCCCCAATCATATTTTTCCTAATTACAGGAAGGTATAGATTCTATGCAGGTATGACGAAAAAAATACAATTATTGAGGGTGCAAAGATAAACCGCTTTTATTACAATTGCCTCAATCTATCCGAATAATTATATAACACCACATCAGGTTTATTGATTTCTCCCTTCAATTCTAACGGATAATCCTCTCGTTTTATGTAACTATCATGTCTAGTTCTCAACGAACACTAATTTAGACCTGTACTCATCTTCCCCGCTATTATTTTACCTGATTGACAGGTTTAAAGACTGAAAGGCTGGTAACTTCTACACACGATTGAAAGTAAATGATATTTTAAATAGAAAAATTCTCCCGAAATTCATAACACTTACACAGATCCACAAGCATCTAAAGTTCAATTTGAAACACACATAATATGGTTAAATAAGAGAAGTTTATTTAAAGCTCAAATTTCAGGACAAATTTAGAGCTACTCTAAAAATGATAATAAAGCACTCTAAAACGAATACAAATTTACAAAAATGATGAAAATTACTTCGAAAAATATGAAAATATTAAGAATGACAGAAAGGACTTCAATGATAAAAATGATGAAAGAATAACATAATACAATAAAACCTATGTTGTTTTGATTGCCGAAATAGAATAAACATTCCATAAAAATATTCTACTTGAGTAACTTGCTCTTAATTAGTTTTGAATATCATGTACTTTTTATTCACAAGTTAAAATTTGCAGTACGATACAACAACGGATACGAGTTATTAATGAATAATTTCTAGCCTATTGAATGAATTGATGAATAGACCTGCAGGAGGGGGGGTGACGATCTTTGTCGGATCTATTCGGCACAATGGAATTATTATCTAGTTAGAATGCACAGCATGATTTCATAGCGTAAGTGTGGAGAATGAGTGGGGTGGGGGGTGACTAGTGAAGGTCGCCCCCTTTCCTTTTCAACCCCCCCCCCCCCCAGTTCTTCACCTCACGGGGGCTTTCGGACAGGTGTATGCAGATGAATCGAGTCAGGCGGATGTCCGAAACGACACACGCCTAGGAATTTCGAACCAGCAGCCGACCAAAAAGACCCCCTCCCCGTCACTAACCTCTAAAACGATCACCATTGGAACTCACGGCCACCATGACCATGAACCAAGTTCACTCTTGAACTAAATAACAAAATTATACCCAACATATATATCTATACATTTATACCAACACCGGCCATCAGAAACATCTGGCCACCCCAATGTCGATAATAATGCGAAAGGAGTGTGTTGGAAGGGAAAGATTTAAATAGAAAGGATTCCTGGATGCTAGGGTCCAGCAAAAGAAGTATTATTTCCAATCCTACACGTATCAAACATTCGTTGCCTGCACTACATCTCGAATAAACAACTATTGTTGTTATAGAGATTCAAAATCTGTTTCGAAAAACTGGCTATAGATGAGCGGAGCAGGCCTTCTGATGAAATAAAATTGATATTATAGGTAATTTAAAAAAACCAACTTTACCGCCAACAATCCAAATCTAAATACAGTTATGATATTGATTATTGAAGTCGAGTCGATGCTGTAGAAGCGGTTACATTCAGTCTAAATTAATGAAAATACTCAGAATGATAAGCTGTTAGCTGTTTAGGAGTTTATCTTTTATTTTTCCTATAAATTTTGTTGTTTGTGAAAAGAAACATTCCTCCCGTATGCCTAATGAGGAATGGATTTATTATTATTCTTCTATATTTTTGAAATCGTCATTATTTCAAATGAATAGGAAGATTTTATTTGAACTGCAACAGTAAACTACAAAAATATTCAGACTTCATCAGTCCACACGCGAAATAAGCTAATTCATTGAAAAAAAAAGCTACTATTACTATTTCCTTCAATCACTGGATCCATTGATGCTATTGCCACATTGCGAATTGCACTAAACATCCATTTAAAACGGTTCCGGTTTTCACAGCTTCGACACCATCATTATCAACATCAAACGTGTACGCACATACGCGTACGTGTGCTTCGTTCATCTCCACGCTACAGGCTCCATTGATGGTTTTCATTGTGATCATTTTACGAGGCCACACCGCGCGGACATGTCTCAGCATGCTCAAGGATCAAGGATCTTCGCTCCTTCCCCCATTTCAACAGTGCTTAAACTGCTCTCACTTTATTTAGGCTGTTCTGTTCACTTCATTCAATTCATGATTCATCTCACATCATCATCCTTCCCATTACCTAGCACAAACCAAGAGCTTATGTGGGTATCACCACAGCAAAAAAGAAACAGAATTCAGCACTCTCGAGTAAAAATTGGTTTCTGTTTATGGTAAATGGCCGAATAATAAAATAGCAAGTTTCAAACAAACTGTAAACAAACAACTATTGACAATACTGTACAGAAGGTCTTCTTTGAAAACGATTTGAACCGAATTAATTTGAACCAAATAAGAGGAAAAATCTAGTAAACTTATTTAAGAACATTCTACAATTGAGATTACTGCACTCAACCGAGAAACTGACAATTCCATCACAATTGTATTCCATCAAAACTGAAAAAAGAAGCTATTTCCAAAGTATCGAAGTCGAACCAGGACAAATAAATTTTCACATGTCTGGTGTAATTGCCCATAAGAGTAGCCTACAATTATTGTACTGTATTCTTTTTCATTTCTTGCTATGTTAATTTTGGAGAACAAAGTATTTGATTTCAATTCGAAATGCCTGATGCTGATATGAAAGGTGAGCCTCCAACTATGGTATTTTCGTTTTAATTTCTTGTTGATTATTTTGGAGAATAAAGCATCTCAATTTCAATTCTAACAGCCCTTCCAAATGCATTTGTAGTTGAGTAAGAAAAGAAAAGAATTTGTGGCGAATAGAAAGGGATTGGATGTCAATGAGTGTCAGTGGCCTGCCGGTGGGGTCTTAGAGTGGCAAGTCTGCAAACTACTCCGAACAAAGCAGCGGCGCTCTGGTCTGGCCGGCGGCCAGGTCAGGCGTCGGGACGCCCGCCCCTTCCATTTCACTATTCACCCCCCGCGAGTCTTCGACCCCCTTCTCCCCTCGCCAATCACTGTCGTCTGAAAAGTTTTCTCTTTCACGCGCAGACGACTACAAGGGTGGTGTAGAACGAACCCATCAGGTACCTCTCAAAGTTTCACAACACTTTCAAGTCTGCGACACCATGTTATTTTTTTATTTAATATTTTATATGATTATATTCTCATTGTTAGATATTCTACATTAGACAGTAGTATTTATGTAGAGAATTGGACTGAGATTCTTGAAATTAGACATCTTTTCGAAAGACAGGAGTCCTAGAATTCGCAGTACATTTTGGAGAACATTTCGGTGACAATCATTTCATTTTAATTGAATTATTTAGTATGATATCGATAATATTGGTATATTTTTGATTGATGATGATTTAGTGAATTCATTTAGGAAATTGATCTGTGATTATAAAAGTCCTATTTAAGAAAGAAGACCTAAAACTTGCAGTAAAATTTTGATTAGTTCTTGACATTGGAAAGTGAACAACACATGGAAAATCATGTTGATGTGCCTTTTGTCTAAACAATATTTATTATTTTTTCCTGCATAAAACAATACCAAATATTATCTACGCTATATATAAATATATCTACATAAATATAAATATTATCTGCTCACTATTTATAAGAGTATCAAGAGCATCAATGGTTGTAATGTTCTCTGATTTAATCATCATTACGAGCCACTCAACTTAAATTTGGAAAAAGGTTCCAGATACTTTTTCTAGCTTTCTAAAATGCGAAGCATACTGCAAATACGAAGCATACATCATCTTGCTTTTATTTTAAAAATATAAGCCTATTATACTAAAGGCATGTGAGCCTACCGATACCTAAATCCCAGACTAGGTATACAGTATTAGGATTTCACTAGTCTGTGTCTCTACAATCTTTATTCTACATTGCGAGTATTTTTCATATTCTCATATTACTGTATCCTCTAAAATAAACTTATTACATACTAGCGAGGTTGCTGCTAGTCCATTGATGAATGAACAATTTATAAACATAGTCTTGAAAGAGAAAATCCTCTCAAGAGAATCTTTGAAGACAATCGAAATTCTGAAGAAAACTTCAAAAGTCAATTTTAAAAATCTGAACGATGAAAATCTAAAAAATAATCTCAACAAACACATCACAATACCTACATTACGAAACTTACATTTATCTACAGGCTACAACCATGTCTACAACTCAAATTCTTTTACAGAAAAAGGTTTAGTTACCTGTAATAGTTAGAAGCGAAGATAAGACTAGGAAGGTTGCGGGCAGCAGTTGGAGAGCAGCGGGCATTCTGCAGGGCTGCCACCTCCTCACGCCCCCCAAACGTCTTCGCCCTGCACAAAAACAACACAAACATTCAGTAATTAAGTTGGCAACACACACATTTCAAATTCAAACATACTGCCCAAAATCTGGCAAGCAAATTCAATTTTAATGAATCAGGGAACATTTCGACTCAAGCCTTCTTCACTTCCGTACTTCCATGGCCAACTCTGGCTTGAACCTACAGTAATACATGTATAATATAGCTCTATTCCTAAACCCTACTTATTGCCAGAGGGGGGAACACCGCCTTCTGTTATAGAACAATGCGCTGGAGGTATTTTCTCCATCGTGCCTGACATGTGCATTCTATAATTCAGAATGAGCGACCCCTCTACTTCATCCAGTTAATTACTGTGGGAAAACATAATCCATGCAGATAACACTGCATATGCGCATGTGCAGTAAATGCTCCTTTTTTATTCATCACGAATAAAAACGTGAGCCCCAACAAAAGTCGACTTTTACATATACGGTTCAAATATTTTCAATAATGCTTACTCATTTCCAATGCAACTAACTATCAAACCTATTCATAGCAAACCAAGTTTTGAATAACCCAATATATAAAATCATTGAAAAAATATTCAACAACTTTTAAACTTTTTTTGTGTAGTAGTGTAGACGATATTGTGGTAGGCCTAGTAATAAGTTATAATGTCAGCCCGAGTACTATTTTTTCATATAAAAAAATATTCCTTCAGACATAGCTGTTTATACAATGTTTTCCAACACTTATAAAACTTTTGAATTAAGACTAACAACATTAAAATTGACTGGTTTCAGACACCGTTTCATGGGAATATTCTGGGAACCGAAAAAATTTAGTTGAAGGGAAAATAACACTGAAAGAGAGACTGCAAATAAAAACTATTCAGGATTTTGCCAAACTCTTCAGTATCTGGATTACGTCATCATCACTTGATAGTGGACAAATAGAGACAACTCGTGGGAGAATTTATCGACGCCAAGTTCATTAATACGATTAATTCAAAGTAATAGTCTGCCAAACTTCAAAATGAGATCGCTTTTCCGATACAAAGTTGCACTAGTGGTGATTGCGATCCAGTAAACTGCTCAAGTCGGTCTAGATTTTAGCAAGCCTATTCAATCGGAGACAACTCGGTTTTAGAGCTGTCTGCACAGTTGAACGGATAAACAAGTGAGCCACATGTGTGGTCTAATTTAGATGTAAACAAAACTGAAATGATTTTAAATAATCATCCATGGGAGGATTATTCGCATGGCCGGCTTTAGAGGATACTTTGGATGACTGCTTCAAGTTGACCACTTGATATGGAGTAAATACTTTTTTATAACAGAAGTATGAAGTCAATGTTACTAAATTTCTATAAACTCGAATATGTTTTCCATGATCAATGGTTGGATAGAACTGGGAAATATAGTCTACAGTCTGAAAAATATTGTCTACTAAATGCTATACTGTACATCCATTGCTGACATTTTTTTTCACAAGTACCACATATTGTATACTTGTATAGGACCAACATCTTGTACTCCCATTTAAAAACCATAGTTGTTCATAATAGACCTCTTACCCCTCGTAATCAAGTCTAAAACAACTACGAAACAAACATTATCTCAAGTGTGGGATAAGGATTAGCGATAGGAAAACGAGTAGCAAAAGACCAGAAATGAGAGAAGTTGCTGTTGCAAAGAATGAGTAATATGAACGTCGGATAAGAAATCCAAAAATCGTAAAATACTGTATTGAGAAAGAAAACAATAAAAATTAGGAAGATGGGCGAGGAAGAGTGGGAGGGATACCAACAGAAGAAATATCGAGGAAAAGAGGAAAAATCAGACAAAAAATTGAAGGATTTCGAAGAATCGAGAGTAAAAGAAGAAATCGGGAAAATGATAAAAAACACGGAAATTTAAGTGATGAAGAGGCAAAATAATAGGGAAAATGAAAGAGAACAAGAAAAATGAAAACTAAAATCAAACGATAAAGAGGCAGAAAGAAAATCAGGAAAATGAAGAAGAACAAGTAAAGAAAAATTGAGAGTTGAAGTAGCTGAAGGACAATCAGGAAAATGAGGAAGAACAAGAAAATTGAAAAGGAAATTTAAGCGATGAAGACACGTAGAAGGGAAATCAGGAAAATGAGGGACAACAAGGTGTCAAACAAAACAAAAAGATGAAAAATAAGCATAGAAGTGTAGTAGCATGATGAGCGAAGATGAATTAAAAACAGCAGTACAGATTGAGTTTGAGTGCAGAGAGTTTTTTGTGGGGGAGGGGGACGGGAGCAAGTGGCAGGCAGGGGCCATGACCCTCGCTAGGCCTTCGATCAGTGCACCGTACCGTACCGTTGCTCCAGGGGGGGGGGGGAGGGGGGCAGCGATTAGATTCAGTCCTCTCCTCGGATCCAAGCAGAAGTAGAAGAAGAGTATCGCACGGTCGGAGGCATCAGGCGTCGTCTCAAATCGCGCCACGGCGCCCTACCAAACAACAATGTGTCTCTTCTTTTATTCCCGTGCACTCGCTCAATCAATCTTCATCTGTCGCAATAATCACTGGCATCGGTTCCCTGTCTCGCTATCTGCCCACAAACAGCATTCTCCATATCACTCATTGATAAATTATGGACACCATTCTTTCACAATGCAGTTTCTTGCACGTACGACAAAGTAAAGTCGACGATAGAGTGACAATTAGAACAATTTATTTTTTAGGCCTACTACTGTACAACTGTCGTGAACCAAAATCAGAAATCTACAAGCATTGTCTTCAGACTCTTGAGGTGTTTCAACTGACATAACTTTTCGAGTATTAAATTTAATAATATATCTCACAAACGTTAGATATCAGATAGTTTCCACAGTTCTGTCCGATTACAAGCAATTTTCTATATTTTGATTTCATCTTTTCTAATTTTCTATACATGATTTCCTATACTATCGGCTGATTCTAGTTGAATAAACTGGTACATTCAACTATAGTGCGATTCACGTCAAGAAGTCAGCATTGTTTATATGAGGAGCATTGATGCCAAGTTTCATTGAGAGAGAAAGAGAAAACTGCAACAAACGTGTTTGTTGGGACTGTGTGCGACAACAATGCACAGTGCGAATAGGATAGAGACATCAGCAACTGCCTTGTGCTGAACAAGGATAGCAAACTCCCATCTAAGCAATGCTGACTTCTTGACGTGAATCGCACTATAGGTCAATAAATCTTACCATAAAGAATAATTTAAGCCGAAAACTAGGCCATGTTGGTTTATCTTGCCCAACTATATTACCTAAACCAACTTTTACAACGTACATTTTGCAAAAACAATGTTGATTTCATTCAAAGTAAACTGAGTTTGCAATTACATACACGGAGTTTACTCCGTTCAATTATAAAAAAATATTTTTGTTTCACGTGCATCGAACGTTATTGAACCAAAGGCTTCCATAGCACTATAAACAGAAACGTGAACCCAAAGCGCGTAGTAAAAAGGATATGACTAAACACGGACATAAAGACACCCGCACATGAATGGAGAGAAACGATATCCACGGTGTACGTGTATATTATGATGATAATGATGATGACTGCATTGAAGGTTACAATCGCTAATGGTGATGATGATGATGATCATGATAGTGACTGGCAATACCGTAGCACGTACGTTGATATTAAATTTACTATGCCCTGAAAAACTATCAAAGTTTCGTAGTACAGTACAGAGAGAGGCCTCTGATAGTGTTATTCACACTATGGAGGCCGATGGTACTCCAACTGGGAAGGAAGCTCCAACTGGAAGATACGTAAGGATTATTCGGTTACAAATTGAGTTAATGCTACAAAACTTTCAATTTACTTTTTTAATTTTCTCGCAGATATTTTCGCAATGACATCGCTTCAGATTCAGGATACTCTTGTTTATGAAAAACAAAAAACTAGAGCGGGCCCTGGGGCTTGTGCTCGAATCTTCTGCCTTCCATGTCGAGTCGCAGTCTGGGTCACTGTCCTTTCTACTCTCTTGCAATCTGAAACTACCGCTGTCACAGCAACAGAAGCAGACTACTTCACAGGATCAAAAGTATATTGTTATCTAGAACTTGACTTTCTTTGTAGAAGCGATTATGATGTTATGGTAGGAATCCAAACATGATAACACGAATACAGTATTGACATTTTTATCAACATAATGTTTCAATGAAAGAATAAAAAAGAGATACATTGCACTTCACTAAATCATAGAAACTAAATTAAAATAATGAATTACCTATATTACGTAGATCAATATTTTCATCTGCCTTTAAAATTAATACGGTATTTCAAACTTTGGGATTAGGACTTTAATGAAACTGTCATCTTTTCAATCTATTCTGTACTTATTTCATAAATAAATATTTTCATAATATGCCTTTAAAATTAATACGGTATTTCAAACTTTGGGATTAAGACTGTTAATGAAACTGTCAGCTTTTCAATCTGTTCTGTACTTATTTCATAGCTAAGCAGTGTCCTTTTATAGTGTCTATGCACAGACTAGGTATACTATACTGTCTCTATACTATACTTAATCTCTGTTGTCTGTGGTAAAAAAATATCAGTACATAAGTTCTTCATAATCCTTCCATTTTGCAATCTCATATATTTATCAATTGATACTTTCACAAATGAGCTAGTCCTGGCTCACCATTCAAAAACTACAAAAAATAATTATTTATAACGGCTGACATGTGAAGCATTTTAAATTTCAAGTGATAAAAAACAACTCTGACAGCCGAGTTCATTATTCATGAAATATCGCACAGAAGTGACACATCTAGAGGGGGAAAAACAAATGGGGCAACATTATTACCGAGCATACCAACCTATTGCAACGTTTATTGGGAGGGGGAAACGAAAAAGACGGATTGACAAGAAGGTGGATGGTAGAATGAGAATGAAAATGGGGTGATCAATTATTGAAGTACCCTTCAAGACACTCAATTGAACGGCCATATTCAGCCAACGCGAACAGAGTCCTTACGTTGCTACTACGTAAATATAGATAGTGAGAACTCTTTGAATAAAAAGTGGAAAATCTATCAAGCGTTCTTTCTATAGTATATGTACAGTAGTTTCATGTTTAGTCAAACTATATTGAAGAAGACTACTCTACAACCAGTAACTAAGACAATCAGTAACTAAGATTTATTCCTTTCAGGAATTTTTCAACAGGCTTTTCCTTCAAACCAGTCTCTGCATGATTTGCTTGACAAAATATCACCATTACAAATACGACTGGTGTTTACAAAAGTAGGTTCAATGACTGAACGTAAGACTGACTACAAGAATACATACAGTCAATGTCAATGTCCTTTATATTAATTAATAAATTCTGAACAATTGCATTGACGAGCACACCAGAATATACATGAATGAATGCGATTCCTACAGTTTCTACTAGTTTCTCATTTGCTAAATTTTCTTCCTTCTCTTTCTTCTCTCTTTTCCTAGCTTCTTCTCATCGAAGTAACGAATTGCACAACCTAATTCAAAGCAGTACTCATATATTGTGCGATAAACTGAGCACGGCAATTCCTCCTCTTCATTGTCTCCATTTCAGTCTGCTTGTGTCGGCTATTCACACCCACACTTTCCTTCATTCTTTCATTGGCTCCTCCACTCTTGCTGCTCATTCTCCAGATCGTGTGAGAATGTGAGAGCTGGGAATAATATAGTGACGGCCCGAAAGAAGGGTGGTGGGATACCGGTACCTAATCCTCTTTCCAAAATTCCAACATTCCTACACACAAGTACATTCTCAGGAAGACTGAATGGAATGGTCATTTAATGGCCCGAATTTCGACAGAACAACCTCGTTCAGTGCTCGCACAATAAGATTGACAGTGTACAGGCAGACCACACATCACTTGTTTGCCAGTAATGAACGTGTAAACAAAGGCCGATTCATGAGCAAATTAAAAATTTCCGCATGCTAACGCAATTTCATAACGATAACAATAATAATCACGGCGGAGTGTTTGCTGGTAATCACGGCTGAGTGATTCATCACAATAACTCGGCTCTGGCGCTAGTAGCAGCAAAACAAGATATTGTCAAATATTCCTGCTTAATAAGGGGGTAGATGTGAAAGGAGCAAGTCAGCAAACAATGGAACTGCAACTCTATTTACTTATCAATTGAAGTTTGTCAATATCCCGGTTGGCTGTCAGTCAGTTACGGAACGGTACCGTGCCACCTACAATATCAAAGATTCTTCGAATTTATATTGCTTTCAAGTGAAATAATATTTTCTAAGAAGCGGTTGAAATTCCACCCTCGGAGACAATATAATTTGTCGATCACACGAATCACAATTTGTGGGTGGTACGATTTCACAATTGTCAGCAAACCGGTGTATTGAAAACCAAGATTTGAAAATTTACAAATGCACAAATAACATTCTCTAATCATAAGTAAAGGTACTAATAATAAATTGATGCACATTTCACTATTGTGTTACTGTTCGTCTACTTGTACGATATCCAAAGTGAAGAGGAATCGTTGTCAATTGACAACATCGAGCAATCACAGTGAGATGTAATAATTACTATAGAGAGTACTGGTTGTAACTTCTTTCATGAAATCAGTGAAAACCTGTACAAAGGTGATTCGTTCAGGTTCTCTCCTTATCTCAGTCTAGTAAAAACTGTACTGGGATGGTTTAGAAATAACAAGAGAACAGAGTAATTACAGCACATTTCCAACGTTATCGCAATTACGAGATCTTTCCCTAATTCTTATTATGTTGTTAGCATGCTATCCTAGCCCACTTAGGACTATTCACTTCCTCCATCTCTCTCTTTCACATAACAGATGTTCACACCTAATAGTTGTCTCACTCTGTTTTCCTTTCCTTATTACTTTTTATTATATCCGTTTCACACACATCGTTGTCACTGGAATAAATACTTTAATCCTCATTAGAAATGTCTGGCTATATTTATATACAATATTTGGACTGCTCATTTTGATGACTAAATTCTAATTAATCAAAACATAAAATAGATACGTGAAAGAACGACCATTTTCACGGGGTGAACCCGCAACCCGCATTGCTCATGCTAACCTCTCAAATCCAATGATCACTATCAAGGGTGGTATAAAAAGGAAAATTAAATTCAAGTATTCTTCGGAAACCAGAGAGAGAGAGAGAGGAGATAGAAACAACGTCAGATGGAGAATTTTAACGGCACAGGTAATGGCCCGTTTACCCGCTGAACAGACGGCAATGACTGCAGAGAGTGCAGTAGTTTCTGCACTTGAAAACTGTAATTACTCTAATTATTCAACGAAAACGACTGCAATCGCTAATAAACGAGGGGAACTATTGGCTGCAGCAGGCTGCAGTGCAAAACGCCCAGCAGCTGCCCCCAACACCCGTACGCGTATTAACGCGCGCGTGCACTGGTATAAATAATAAAAATGAAATGGCAATAAAATTAAAATTATTCCGCCATTTTGCCTGCCGTGACCGTCTTCCTGACGTCCGCAACGCGCTTGCTTTATGTCTCAATTCGCGTTCCACGCCCAATAATTTTCCGTGATCCCAGTCAGTGCTAAAAATATCCAATTACACACACAATTACTCACGTGTTCACGTTTCTAACGAGGAAACATTGATAGTTTCACTGGGGGAAAATTCAAATTTGCTCAGGGCTTTGCGAGGGTAAAAAGGATGTCTGTTGCTTCCATTGGCACGAGTTTCACCTCGTTGAGTACTTTGTGATTAAAATTATATAAAACGCTACCAACTCAGTTCGAGTGAAACATTTTGATGATTCGAAGATGTGCTTACACTGTAATGGAATTTGCAATCATGGAACATTTTGATGGTTTGAAGCTGTGCTTACATTATAATCAAATTTACAATCATGAAAATTAAGATTTGAAGCTGTGCTTACACTGTTGAAGAAATTTTCAATCAATTTTCTGCTTCAAATTGAAAGCTAATGAGACTAATATTGAGAGTTCAAGTTTCTATTGCTTGAATTTATTACTCAAAGCCAATCAAAAAATTAGTACAGCAATCATACCAGATTCCTTCGTTTAATATTATTACTGTTAGGAGATAAAAGAGACAGACATTCCTGTCTATTCCACGTCTTTATCGGAATTTTGCAAAAGGTACCGTACATTGAAGGAGCCTATTAAACGATCGGCGTACTTTGGGCCGTAGCCCAACCTAATCCTTCAACCACTGGGACACCCATGAGCAATATGCAAAAACCAACCTCCCAAAAGGCCTTTGTCAAGGCCAGCCTTGAAATTTTGGAATAGCATTTGACTCGGTGTGCCTCCAGACACGAAATAAGAAGAATCGGAATTATTTTCTTAGGTACCGGACAATGAATATTTCTCAAAAACCAAACCTATTCAGGGATATTGTCGGAATAGAATTAGCTAATGAATTAATTCCTGATTAAAAAGATAGTTTCTGTACTAAGTTATTAGTTTCTCTAATATGTGAGAGTTGAGGAAGATGATTAAAAAATGTAAATCTGGAAACTCAGTTGCGTGTTAACGTTTTTCACGACATTCCGCGGAACTAATTCTTTCAAAAAAAGATGATTTACGATGATAGGATGCGTCGTTTTCTAATGAAAGCATCGGATAACAGCGACTTTAACCTGCTGTTCACAATGTAGAAGAGAAATCCCAGATGCCTTTCAGCTTGAATTCGAAGTGCAGCAGACGGTAACAACACTGCAGAGTACGTACTTCTGTTAAAAGAGAAGGCACTACAGAGCACTAGGAGGCTGGCTAGAAATTCACCGCTCGTTATTGCATTTTTCCACAATAATTAATTAGCGCAATACCGCGTTCAATGAATGCATGGGCACTGGGCACTTGTTTTCTTTTTCTGTTCGGTTCTGTTCCTGGCTAGTGAGAATGATTAGCCGACCAGGTAAGTTGCAACCTGTACAAGGCAGCTGTGGCTGGATCTCAGTGAAAGTAATTGTCAGGCCATACAATGTTCAATTGTTCATATTGCTACAGGCCGATACAATAGCTAGTGCTCGACAAGTCGATTCCCGAATACAGTTACATGGATATTATCATGCAGACTATTATAATAGTATATTATAATATTTATATTGTATAGTGACTATATAATATTTCAACCAATATCATTGTTTAGTTATTTGATAATCCTAATAATGATATAAAACGTGTTTTGCAAAATTAATGACAGCCACTATAACCATTATATTGGACCAATTTAGATAGGGTTTGCGCCAAAAGAAAGGATAGTAGTACTTGATGCTTGCAGGTTTCATTTTTAGTTTGGAAAAAAATAAGTTTGAAAGGTGAAAAACGTAAAATAAACTCAGCGACATCTCTTGGCTTTTGAAAGAACTGCTTGAACCTATTTACTAAATAGAGTATTACCACTGAAGTGTTCTGTATTCAGTGGTATTACGTAAGTTGGCGTCAAATTTGAGTAAAGCAAGAGGCGCTATGCGCAGTGGGCTTACTCTAGTTTTGTACAAAAAACGTTTTCCAAATAATATTATTGTTAATTATTTTTATTATTATTGAATATTTTTTTCAAGAGTTTGTTGTATTTGAATTGAAAATATTAGTGTAATCATTATAAATTATAAGTATATTATGAATATGATCTTATGTCACATTATTCGGCATTTTTGTGTGTTTTATTATTAACCAATTTATCGTGTCATTGATTCACCGGGGATCCTCTCGCTTCGAAAATGGGGTTTGACTATAGTTGTATTGTTTATGGTTGGATATAGAGCAGTTACAAAGTTACTAAATCGAGTATATTGAACCTGAACGGGGAAAAGGGGAACACCTGAAAACAGATAGATAGATAGTCTACCGACCAATGGAGATAAAACAGAGCACGGAAATTTTCAATTCATAGGCCCAGCACAGAACGGTAGCGTCTCAAAAGTGAAAGAGAGAGAATGTGGGTGGAAGAGAAACAAAGAGAGAATAAGGGAGAGAATCCAGCTCAAGGACCACATTCTCTTGCTCTAGGACTAGGAGCACAAACGAATGACAAGCCCTCACGCGAACATAGGGACTTGTACTATTTAAATACCTCCAACAAAACTCGGGGTTGGGGAAAGATACACAACTTGATCGAATTCAAAAGACACTATTTATATTCATGCTTTATAACCTACCAAAAGCGACCTAGTTTCATAATAATAGCTACAATATGCCAAACCAAACAAATGTTCCATGCCGAATTCCCAAGCTAAGAAAACCTTGCTAAGCTCATATCAGTATGATATGAGTACCAAATTGATATTCAGGGATCATAAACAATAGAGATTTAACAACTGGTTTCATTTGATACAAGGTTTTCATCTACTATCACATTTTCCAGAAGTAAGAGTTACCCGAAGAATTACTTGAATTTTTATCAAAATATATTAGTGAATGACTAGAGAAATTGGACGTGAAGTCAGGAGAAATTGAAAAAGAATATGTTAGAGATGCATTACAGATGTTTTGGGTAAAGCACTTACAATTAGATGATTAGGATATGAGTTAGTTCTACTGAGGATTGGTGTTGATTAATAAAATAATTAAGCCTTGCTGAAGTACGGAAGTAGTGTTTTAAGTAATAGTGATGATGAAACTGAATTACAATAATTGACATTGTCTGAAATTATAAAATTCAAAAATAAAAACTTACAAGTATCCGATGGGCAAGAGATTGAATTATTATTGGCATTCCTACCTGGAAAAAAGAAAAAATCATTATATCACCCATAGAGAAATATTAATCAGAAAGTTATGCATTGGAAATCATTTGAAAAAGTTTGTACAGTACACTATTTGCTTACCCTGATGGTTCTTTCTTCCTCGGCTCCAAACACAACACTTTACAAAAGATTTGTTCATTATGATAACACATTTTACAAGAGCGGAATTATTAAAAAAGACTAAAACACTGGAGCACATAGGGTTCACATATTGTTCAACAGATCTTGCCACCATAACAGCAAACACGTTTCACTCAAACACTCAACACCAAAAATAAAAAATATTTAATTATATCAATAAAAAATATTCAAATTAAATCACAAACACTTCCCGAAATTTTTTTGTTTGATAATTAATATCTAATCAAATTGATAAATCAATAATTAATTAATCAATTAACCTGAATGGTTCAGAGACAACCATCAAGTGATAACACTGTACTGTAATCTTAAGCGAGGCAGCATCCGTTTGAGTCAACTGCGGAACTACATCACTCCGTGCCTAACGCAGCCTACATTGGCAGCTGTAATTCCATTTACGTTCAGAAGGACGTGTGTCTGTCTCTAGTGGTCCACACGATCACGCCACAAGGTGCAATATTTTGAGAACGCGCAACTAGTTGCAAAGAAACAGATCTCAAACTCTCAGAGAGGAGGGAGGGTTAGGAATATTGGCACAATTAGCGGAACAAGTTCAATAGCCTGTACTCTCCCCCCCCCCGTCGCGGACACCTGAAGGTTGAAATACGTCGAAGAGTTGTGTAATATTGATGATAGTGGCGGTGAGGAAGCGCATTGAATGTGGAATGTACCGCTCGCGAATGGTGCAACAATATGAAAGTTTTGAGACAGCTACACACACGTATGTTCATCACAGCGTATAGACGACAGACTACTTCATCACCAGGCCCGGCCCACTTATCTACAGCTATAAAAAAAAAGAAATCACCTTTTCCAACTACGTTCACCTATTTGGCTATTCAGTACGGAAATATCGGCAACACTATCCTCGCAATTTCCAGATTCCACGTTATTTTTGTCTAGAAATAAACATCAAACTCACTTAAATAGAAACTGCTTCTTAATTTTTCTTACTTTGCGAATTTTGCACAGTAATACCACAGAGAACATATTAGAATATAGAATATTAGAACAGACTAGAGAGTATCGCTTCTCTATGGTAATACCCAATCTACCACTATACTGATTGCAATAGAATTAAATTTATAAATGTTACAAAAGAGAAGTAGAAGATGAAGACGAGAAAAGATGTAGGAAAAAGTTAGATAACGACATGGGAGTGAGAACAGTCCAACAAAGATGGAATTTAGAAGGAAAAGTTGAAGAATCATAGATAATAAATACGATAAATTAATTGGAAATCCCAATTATAAGAACAGGGAGCTGTAGAAGTAGGCTACACGAGAGACTAAAAAGCGAAACGTAGTAAGTGGCGAGCTAACGAATTATGAAATAAGTTTTCAAGAGCAATCTAGAATTCTTGAATTAAAAATTCGATGAGATTAGATGGGATGAGCAAGGTGATCTACTAAGATATTTAAGAATGTAGTATTATTCATTAGATTAGTCAAAAGCTGCTAATCAATCAAGTACCATCCAAATTTCGTCTATACACGCGGAGGCAAACAAAATTTGAAGATCAAACAAAGACTTTTTAATGAAGAATTAAAAAAGTAGTAGGGAAGTATGAATAATGCTATGATGATGTTGCCGTTGCCAGGAAAGAAGTTACTGTGGGCTAGACATGAATAAGAGCACATTCTTCTAGAGACTATGAGGCCCATGCTACGCTATACATACAGGTACCCACGCAATAGACCCGCAGTGGAGGCGTCTGCCTAGGTATCAGGTAATGGCTGTATGCAAATAAAGTACGCCCAGCTTTCTTCTCACTCATTCACTCTCTCTCTCTCTCTCATTCCCTCTCACTCTGTCTTGCTCTCATCTCTCCGTTAGTGAGAGAGCAGAGGAGACTTTCACAATGTTGCTTCACTGTGCTTGAGAGCGCAAAGCCTCTACTTTCCCTCAAGGCTATCTTCTGCATCTGCAGCTACTCTGGAAGAAGCTGGCTCGCCACTCTCCACGCCTCACTTCTAAGCAGCATCAGTGGATGCTGCAACTGAGTTAACAGCCACTTGGCCGATGCTGCTCCTGCATTCCACAGCACCCGGTGTTCAGCTATGGACACCAACGCACAAACTTACTTCTTAAACCACACAAAAACATACAATTCTTCAGAAGATCCTAGTTGAAAATTTCTAATCAAATCGACAATGTTCAGATTCTTCAATACGGTGTTCGTATTAGGAATACTGGTGTTCGCGGTGTTCGATAGACACCAAGAAAGTCTTGATAAGAGTGTGTATTATAGCTATAGGTTTTTATAGAGCAAAAAGATAAACTGTTTGAAGAATCTATGTATTAAAATTTACAAAATTGAATAATGATTGGCATACTAAGTTAGAACTACCAACGCATAACATACCATAACTTCTAAAACGACAGGAAAATCTATAATTTTTACCCAACCAAAGGTCCGAGTTGAAAGTTTCCAATCGGAATTCCATTCCAAGTAGTACGTCAGTTATTATTCTTCTTCTTCTTCTTCTTCTTCTTCTTCTTCTTCTTCTTCTTCTTTGGCTTTGCCTTTATCCCATTTAAATGGGGTCGGCATTACATCAGTTATTATTATTAGTTAGTTATTATTTATTCAATTTTAAAATTTCAATACATAGATTCTTCAAACAGTTCATCTCTTTATACAAACAGCTATAATACACTCTCTTATCAGTCAATCAATACTTTTGAGAATTAATCAAGGCCTATTGAGCCACTATCATGCCCCTATAACAATCATTAACTTTAACTATTGTAATCCAAATAACAGTTGAGTTATGTCACAGTGACTGGAAATTTGAATATTGTCTTTGATAGCTGTCACGAATCGGAAGGTATTTTGGTATGCACGATAATTGCTAGTTATAATTCCGAATTACAGTCATTATTCCAGATCATTTATCATTTACATCAACATAAATTATGTAAGTGATAGCAATATTTTAGGAAATAAATGTAAATAACATCCACAATTTATAAACCATGAATAAAAGAGGATAAAACATGTTTAATCTGAATATTGATCGAATTAAAACAAGGACATAACTAGGTGGTCACTACATGACCATTAGGTTTTATAATATGGTGTTGAAGAAGAGGAAGAGGATTACGATATGAAGTAGGAGGTGAAAGAAGAGGATTATTAGGAGAAGGAGGAGGAGGATGAAGAGGTGGAAGAGGAGGAGGAAGAGGAGTAGGAGAGGATGAGGAGGAGGACAACAGATGGGTGCAGAGTAGCCTCCTGTTCAGAGCGATCGGCGGAAGTGCAGAAGAACGGACACTTTGGGCAGCACATGGCAATAAGGAGAAGGTCGCGTGGCAACCATGGGGTTATTCTGACCAGTATCAGGTGACAGACGCACACCAAAGTAATCTAACACTGAGTAAAGTGAACTAACACACTAATGTAAAGTTCAAAGTTTAATGCCAGACAAAATGTTACACAGACTTGAACCATACTCGATCCTACATTAGTTACTATCACAGCTTTTTCTTGCTGCCTCTAGTAATCTACTTCAATTACTTTTCTAAGAGAAAACTAAGCATTATTCATTGTACTCATTTTCCAATTTCCTTCTCTTATTATCCTAATTTCCTTATTTTTTATCTGAACATCCCCTTATTTCCCCTTAGTATTTCTTCTTCCTTTTATTTCCTCTTATTTTCTAATTATTATTTATCCTGTAGTAGCTAATTTGCTGAACTTATTCAATCGAAATTCAACAATATATATTATTTATCCTAAGTAGCTAATGTTCATTAGCAGAAAAAACAACTCTAAATATTCAATTGATATTGAACTCTACAATTTAATAATTTCTTGAACCATTACTTCGAAGTCTAAACTTTCCTTTCAAGTTGTAAATCTAAATTTCAAGTGATATTTTCTACTTACAATATTGGCCAAATCAGTAGACCCTAAATTAACATTTAAATAAGTACAATTGCGTGAGAAATACTGAATTGATAAGTACTGACTATTGCCAGTTTGTATACGAAAATCAAGGTATGATAGCTGCATCACTCTCAATTAATAATATTCAACAAAATGAAGCTTGATGGAATGTGCTAGAAGACTATTTCATACTCGAAACCTTATTTCAAAACAACAAATAACAAGGAAGACACCGAATCGATTACACCTAAATCAATCTATCTGTCTGTCACTCAATCTATCTGTCAGACAGACGAGAGAGCATAGAAGTAAAACACAAGAGATCAAAAATCAACAGGAGATCAATTTCAAATTTTAACAGGATTTTTCGTATTGATATTGCAGTAAGAGCCAGATTCAGTAATCACGTTTATATTAACGTATACCTAGGGTTGAAGAAATTTCTAAAGGAGTGAGATATAAGGGAAGGGGAACTTAATCGCCAAGTACTTGATAAAGATGGAGAGAGCGCACGCTATCGCAGTGTACTTGGTTGCGGTTGCCATATAAATAGCCGTAGATGGCCTCAGGTCTAACTTAACCTACCCCAACTTCGTGTCCGATGGACTTTGCAAGTGCTGAATAATATTGCAAGGCCTACGACCCACAATCTACCTGCCACGTTGACACGCAGAGCTAGAGCAAAAAGTCAATCCTCGCTTAGTGGCTTACTTTAAAAAGCGATCAAGACTGTTAGTCTACTAAGAAACTGTATTTTTATTCATGAATAAAGTGTATTGGGTCAATGTAGACTTACTACACACGATAATAGCAACACCGATTAGTCATTGCATCAGTGTGTGCTGCTTCATAAGCAACTATGTGAATTACTGTGACTGAACGTGACTAATCTAGTCTTTTCTTGTCTTGACTAACCGGTGTACGCTTAGCCTTAGAGTAAAGGTGAACATTAGGAGATTTTTTCTCAAAATCTGAATTATTGGAACAGCTAAAATATTCAGGTCATCCAGCTTCTACTACCTTACGAGTAGTACAATTTCGCAGTATAGTAATTTTATGAGATACTTGAATCTAATATTCTAGGTGAGTTTTTAATCATCATCCTACTATTGAAATTCAACTAACGGTTGCAAAAGAGAAACAGCTACGAACAATCATAAATTATTTCAAGACTACATAAATGTAAAAACAATTACTCTCACTCGTACACTTTGATGGGTGTAAAAGAGAAATAACTATTTTAAAACACAAATTTAAAAACTGAATAAATGTAAAAGTGTTTTAAAAGCCATCTGCCAGCCATTGCAGAAACTTAAAGTAGTGTCATGCTTGGCGGTTCACATGCTGTCATCTCCTATGTACAGAGTAACCCGTTCCCCCTCTTAACCGTACCCCGCCCGCCCGCCAAGACCACACCTCACTTCTTCATAGTTTTGTGGTGATTATTGTGGATGCTTTCCCATGCATATCATGATACCACCTGCTAGTGTTGCTACCAACAGTCATACGCTACTCTGTTCACTGCTTTCTCTCTTTTTAGAACGAGGACCTTGACCCACCCGCTAGAGTACCGTTTGCTTGGTGACAATCATTTAAAAAAAATCATTGCCTCTTTATAAAAATAATACAAAGAACAACAGAGCTTCAATAAACTAATAATAATTGAGTAAATTCCAATTATCTATAATTTCAGTAAATATGTTCGAGAAATTTTTCCAAAAAATTTTGGATTATTATTGTGTCTTTCAAGTTATAGCAGGATTCTTTTAAATTGTCAGACAACAGCTGATTGATGTACGCTCGTTTACTAACGTTAAATCAGGTGTTTTCTGACAAGTTAAAAGAATCCTGCTATATGTAGGGTCTAGTTTTGTAGAAAATTAGATATGAGCCCAAAAACTCTCTCATCAAGAGAATTAGGCTAACTTTATACCTTGGCTCATCTACACTGTACAATTAATTCAAAGACCGAATTATCAAAATAGCCTACTAAATAGTCAATAAATTTTTTGTCAAGTTTCTTATTTAAAACACTTTTCCTTACAAAAATGAATTATCAAGATATGAAGTTCTCGGAGGGATATGAGAGTTTTCGATCAATTAATAATATCCCACAACCGCTACAATTTAACCAAAGCATTAACACAATACCTTCATGATCTTCTCTATTACTCCATCACATTCTCGTATCCAAAGCACAGATTGAATGAAACCTCATTGCCCAGATTGTTATGTCTATTAGCTCAATTGCCCAGGGTTACACTATCTTGAACTACGTCTTAAGCAAGAATTTGATTCTACCTACTTTTCTAGTGAAATAATCTCCTCCATGGCAGATATTATGAAGTAATTTTGTTTCTTTCCAAATTGTATATTCATTTATGTATATTCATCATTTTCATTTATTCGCCCAATTATTTACCATATAAACACAAACACACAATACAATATAAAACTGCTACAATGTCAATGAGACAATGATAAGTTATTTAACGATAAATATCGAATTTTCAATGATTAAGGGATCTATACGTGTAGCCTACCCCGGTAAACGGGGTTTACGGACTTTGACGAGCATCCCCAGAGGAACCCCCGGTCGGCAGTGACCTCCAAAACAGCTGTTAGTCTGTGACGTGTCGCGTCTGGCAACAAAAACGTTGTCTGGCCAAAAATTTAAACCTCCTACACTGTCATGTGTGTGCTTTTAGATACTTGGAGCTAGAGAGAGAGCGAGGCTGTACAAGACAATTGTGTGTTGGTGGTTTAAAGATGGGGGGAGGGGGGAAGTTTGGGGGTTGGCAAGGTCGTTTTGGGCGCCTCGGAAGGGGGGAAGGGGGTTCGGTGTTGGTGTCACTGCTCTGTGCATTTCTTCCCACACCGATCGCTCGCGCAAATAATCTAAATAAAAAAGAAAACTAATTTAATCGCGCCCTGGTACCGATACTTTGGGGGGGGACCTCAAAAACCAGACATTCCATATTGTTCTTTTGCCACACCATTCATTCTCACACAAGTCGCCTACCTCGGATCGTGTTGAAATTTCATAAATATGCGCCCATTCATCATTAATTTATTACATTTTGAAGAACATGTACTGTGTTTGCGATAGAAGCTGTCTTTCTCTCTCTTCTCCTTACCCTGCCGCCGCATCAACTTGTTCCTTGTCTGTGGGAAATTCACGTTGTTTCTGGTGGTGAATGTATGAGCGAGATGACCTATTGTTCTTGCATTGAGGTTCGATGGCCGCGTTATAGCTTTCACCGTCTTGCCTCCTCTCTTACATGCAAACTATACTCTTTTACCAAGTAAATAATGGTCTCTTAAAAATACGATTATTTATTTTTGAATATTAATTCGATGATATATAAAAAAAACTATATGCGAATAAAATACTTAAATTTAAACATTAAAAACTTTTACTAGGTAAATGTTGTTAGGTTTGCAACATCATTTTACTGTTTGGCAAAATACTATTATACTTTTAGCACTATTATTCCTAATACTATTATTATTAGAGTTGGAATACTTTTCAAAGTACGATTGGAATGTAATACTGTAATTTATTAATTCATAAGAAATTTGATTTCTTCAAGTTCAAAATTTATTATGGAAAGTTCACGTACAAGTGAAGACGTGGAGAGACCCAGGCGTTCCACTTAGCCATATAAGAATGTTTTTGGAACCATTGTGAATGCTATAGGTTAGGCTTGTATTTGAATGTGAACTTGATAATTTCCTTTTTTAACTATTTCACCTAAAATTGATACATTGATTCTTTTTCGATTAGTTTATTTAATTTCAACATGAGAATACAAATCTATTTTCATTGATGGTATCATTCGAAATTTATTATTATTAATTATTACCGTAGATGATATCACTCGAGAAGTTGATTCAATCATGAGAAAAAGCAATAAAACATTTTATATGTTTCTCTGCAGAAGCTATCTTATTGGAAAAGTTATTAATCATAGCATGAGAATGATTTAGCACAATGTAGAAGCTGTATTTTTTCAAATCCATTTTCTATCCTTCCAGCACGGTAGCACAGATAAGACAAGAATATAGTAAGTTTATGCTTTTATGTTCAAATTTACAATCAATTGCACTGGATGATTATCTGTTGTGAATGTTACAAAGATAAATGAGGTTATTCAATAAACTCGCTGGATTTAGAGAAATTCTATAAAAATAATTTCACACGAACAAGATTTTCTAGCTTGAAAACATGAGCACCGCTACAAAATGAATTTCACAGCCAGAACAAGATGAAAGCTCCTCAGCCGTGGCAAGAGAACGGTTGCTCCATTCTATTTTAATCCAATTAACCAATAATTAATATTAATCACTATCTACGGATCGACCGGTAATCGTCCAACTACATTTTTCTGCTCCATGGAGACTGAAGAAGGGCAGGAGGGGGGGGGGGATTCTCATTGTACTTCGGAGCCACAAAAGTAGTGCAATATTCGTAAAGAATTCCAATCCCCCCTCCATCAATCACCTTGCCCCCTTTTATTCAGAATCCCCTACTCTTGTTTTCCTCCTCCACGAAGCACCACCACAACATTCTGCCAACTAACAATTAATTAGCTAATTCAATTCGTTCCAGTTCGCATTGCGGTCAATCTAATAAGGCTTACCTCATTGGAAAATTAGTACGTTTCCAAAAATATGAAAATCAATTCAAGAGAAAAGTACCAGTAGCTGAGGAGGAGTACCAGTAGTTAAGGCTTTTTTTCAATTATCGTTTCCAAGTATGTTGCGGGAGATCAAAAATTGCTATATTGTTCTCACGATACAAATTTCATGTCATTTAGTTACTCGCTCTTCTTGTGAAGCAGTGACATTATTGTTTTATGTATTACTTGTGAATTAGAAACGTTTATATATGAAGGATGCATAAGAATCCTCATGGATTTATCTTCATGTCTAACCAATCAACATTTCAGTAATTTTAATAGGAATGAATTATTTCTTTTTTCACTTTAAACAATATTAAAAGACGTTTCAGATAATGCGTACAACTTGTAAAAACCAACTCCTTATCCACAGCTCAAAATTTCTGTTCAATTGTTGAGAAGGCTGGCTCATTACGAACGCTTTTTCATTTAATTCACGAGCTTTGTACTGTTGAATACTTTTCCATGATACAAACTATATTATTACGTACAGCATTACTCTGGAAACGTTGGACAATTCACTGGTAACGTTCAAAAGGCGGAAGGACAGGTATATTCCGAATGGATGATGAAAGCAGACGAAATGAGGTGCTCAGTGGAAAAGGCATGGGCCAGACAAGGACGAAAGAAAAACTGCACTAACGATGGAGCATCAAATTACCTTGCATTTCTTTTAAATTATAATTGAACGTTGCAACTCCATAATTTTCCGTCCGATTCTATATTTCCTTCTCCAACAATAATGCACTATGCTCACTGCGGAGCAGCCTTCACCACGCTTCGAAATCAACTGGATAACAATGAGAACTACTGAAACTTAAAATATGATTAAAATCGTAGAATATCTTTTTCTAACTGTATCCTACAGGGAATAACTCTGAATTGTCCCCCCTAATATTTTTATTTTTAGTTGCACCATATCGCCTAAATTTTTTAATGGATAATTTTGTTCATACAGCCCAAGGTAATTAGAATTCAGCCTAACGTTACTCAATGAGTGTAACACCAATTCTGATATTTTTACCAAAAAATATCCATATGCTACATGTAATTATTGACAACTTTTCCTTATTTTTGTCTGATCGAGAAAAAATAGACAATCTAAATACTCATTAAACTCAGTAATTTACTCGTTCATTAACTGAATCCACTGGGAAAATTAGATTATATAATAGGAGAATTTGGAAGAAACCATATTTTCATATAGAATTACATAATTTCACGTAGAAAATATGAAAATTAAAATGGCAAATGCATAATTTGAAAGCAACAACAAATCAAGGTAAAGAGCACATGATGTGAAAAAAAACTATAAGAAATAATGGAATAAAATTGAAGAGGAGCTCCGAGCTCAGCCCATAAAAATAACGTTCAATTCCATACAAGACCATAACAATGGTAGGAGGTAATTTTGAAAAACAAACAATGAAAACCAATTCGGGGACAAGAATACTGTATAACTGTTTAGTAGAGAATACTCATGTCACAATGAACCTATGGATAAGCCATCATAAAAACTGTTCAACATATAACATCACAATCAAAAAAAGATTAACTGGCTCTAGTTTTTGTGAGCAAAGTCACCGTAGCTTACACACAATGGTACGAGTAAAACAATTCGTGACTAACTGCAAAACCAAATATGGCAGAGCAGTCGTAAAAACTATTTTTCTGATGACTTTCCCGAAAAAATACTATCGTAGATTGCGCCTAGTATGGTTTTCAATCAAAATAAATGTTCCCAAATAATGTATGTAATTTATACATGCAAGTCCGTCCATTATTTTATATGTTGGAAACTTCATGGAATCATGCATGAAAAAATTAGGATAATGTATATAAGTTTTAGGATTGTCCAAGATTTTGATTAATTCAAAATTTTCATACTAATCTTTGTGAAATCTCATTTCATTGTTCACAAATTAGTATTAATATATAAAAATTATTGAAAAAAGGATTTGCATTATTTGATGTCTACTGAATTGCTCACTAAATGACTTGAAGGTTTTAATTAAAAAAACCATTTATGGTGATGCTCACATGTGCATTTGAGCTCAAGTGTGAGTAATGGGAAGGATGATTATGAGAAATGAATATCAATCACAAGTGGAGAAGAAAGTAATTACATTGTAATTGTAATTAATAATAATTATTATAATAAATAATTCTAATTATTATTGAATATTATTTTAGTGTAATAGTGAAAGGAACCATGAATCTCAGTATAAACATATTGCTTCATGTTGAAAATTAATAAAACTGAATTTCCACGAGCTTATGTAACGCCTACTAAATTCCAACACAGAACTCCTTGATAACATAAATACTTCTCTGGTGATAAGAGGTTGAGAAAGAGTATATAGCTTTGAGTAGATACTTCGTGATATTTCCGAAGTGTGATGATCTTGTTTCCCGATCCCCCTACGCATCAACACCCTCCTCATTACATACTCCCCCCCTCACAATCCTATTTATCCTACACAGGAACACCGTGATCTTGAGACGGCGCTCTCCCCTCCCCCACTCCTAATTCTCTCCTCATCCTCCCCGAATTCCTCTTCCTCCCACACCGGATGGCGCCTGCTTCCCGTGTACACACAACAACTGAAACCGGGAAATAACACACACACAAACACATATATGAGACGGGGGGCTCCCCCCTCACCTATTAACTGATTCAGAAAGAAGTTTTTCGACCTTTTTTACATGTACCAACAGTCAGACTCGAAAAAAGATGGTCCAATAATCAAATTTCGAAATAATACTTTCCAAAACACTGTATCTTTATCATTAATTTGATTATACTCAACATTTTAGTAAAATGGGTGTATATTTAAATGAGATGACGACAATATTAACAAGTAAACATATTATTCATCAATTTTGTAGTCAGGTGTATTTAATCATTTGTGGTATATATTAGGATAATATCAGTCACGATTTCTTATTATTAATTTATGAAAAGTTTTTGAATCTGTTTCATACTGCATCAGTATATTATATTGATAATAGAATGTATTTTTAATCGTACGAAAATTTAGATGTACAAAAAACAATTATTCTGTTACATTTTTCAAATCTAAATCACTATTTAAGATCAATCACGAACGACCATTGACGGCGTTTGACATGAGTCCAGAAATTAGGAAACCAAAACAATTTATGTCATACAAATTATTGATGACACAATTGGCTATTGAAGTAGTATTGAGCCTGTCAATCAAACTTGAAGTTTCAATCACGCTAGTCGAGAACTGCACGTCAACTAACCCAATTCTAGCAAACTTGAGAAAATTAAACGAAAAAGACAAATAAATAGAGAAATAACAGATGAATAATTATAATTAAGAGAAGTAGAAAATTTAATGAAGGCCTACTTTCAAGTTTTAGGACACATGTAGTGGGAATAGGAGTGTCATCCTACTACTGCTCTTGTAGTAAAATAATAATAGCAGGCCTACACAGTACGGTGTTATTTTCCTAGTGGCAACAACGGTTTTGACGACAGCAATGTCGTCAAGATGCGTTTCGGCGTGATATCTAGGCGGCAATTAGTTCCATCAAGATACAAAGTAAGAGGGAGAGGGGGGCAGAGAATTATTGATAAAGCGGTGGGGAGGAGGGAGAAGGGGGCAAGAAGAAAAGAAGAAACCATCAAAGTTTCTGTCACGCATTTATAATGGGAAATAATATTAGGATAAAAGGAAACAGAGCAGGCAGGACTCAGGAGCAGGCAGCTTTGTTGTTTTGTCGGGAGGCATGCAGCTAGGAAGTTCGGTGTCCTTGATATAATTTGAGCGACTTGGGTGAGGGGTGGATAGTTGTCTCTGCACAAGCGGAGTTTGTTCTTCTTTTCCTTCATTTTCCATCTCTTCTTCTCATCGTCCTCCTCCTTTTCCTTGGTCTTCTTCTTCCTCCTCCCACTCACCTCCTTCTACTTCATCATCATCATTTTCTTTTCTTTTCCTTGAGATTGTCGCTGCGTTTCATCTCTGTGTTGACACGCGGTTCTGCTGGTTGGAAAAAGTGCTGTACGCTACAAACAAAAAGAAACCCAGCAACTACTACGGGCCGATTGCTACAGTTGTAGTGGGAAAACAGGCATAGAGACGAAACAGTATTTAGCAATCCGACCTATGATGAGTTCAGTATCCATTTTTCAGCGTTTTACAATTAAACAAACCGTAACTGAAATGTGAAACACTGGCCAAATTTTCAAAACTTGTAACTGAAAAGATGACCCCTGGAGGAGAGATTAAATAGAAATAATAATGCATCAACAGCAATTATTGTCCCACAATGCGTTGAATATGCAAGCTTTCCTCATAGCACTGCAATTCAATTATGCAATGCATTTCTTTCAAGAGAGATCACCAGTAGTTCTTATAACCGAGTTTGACATAAACAGAGTAAACACAATGAGATGAGTTGTGTGAATGAAATGAATGGCTGACGATGTGAAATATCGATTCAAAAGCATTGATTCCAAAAATTGATTGAGAGAATTTTTTCCTCATTCATTGACTGTTTGAACAGATCTGAATCAATATCTACTGCTTACAACTGTAATCTGTAATCTCACCAGAATAAACAATGATCCGTTTACACCCGGTGATTCATCTAGTTAAGTAGACTACAAAATTACTAGAAGTGTTATGGAATGCATTATATCAATAGAGTATTTTCATGCTATAGCAGGCCTATATTTCATTGAACACTCTTTCAAATACACTGAACAAAAAATTGATTGAGTGTTATTAAATTATATATCATACATACTATTATATCAAAAATTATACGTGGGCACCTGAATGATTGAAGATAAGAATTTGGATTATGGTGTTATTAATAAAAGCTAAGATTTACAATCATTTCTGATTTGCTTCAATTTTTGTTGCTGAAATTTGGCCTGAGAGAGAAAATGGTAGTCTACAATTTAAATAATATAGATGAAGAGAACTATTATTACGAGGGAATTTGTTGACATTGACGTGAAATTATGAGGTTCAGAAATTTGCAATTGCATGTTGCACAATCATGATGTGGATAACTTAATAAATTTTGGAAATAAATTACTACTATTCTGCATGCATACGACAATGTAAATACAAGAGTACAAAGGTAATATTTTATCAAACAACACAGTACTGAGGTTTACAAAGAAATCTACACCTGAAATTGATAATCTCGTGAACCCATGAATTGATTTTATAAATGCAGGTTGCAAACAGAGAGTATAGAAGAACTTACTTCTATTTTCATATATCTTACTTTTACTTCTATTATCGCAGATTGGAACGACTTTATAAAACACCCAAAAATAAATGATTATGATGATACAGGTTGTATTATTCTGAAAATATTATTCAGGTTGTATTTGGCTTCTTTAAAGTTTAAAATTATATTATATTGATTTATCAAATTGAGTCAATTTGAAATTAAACACCCATTCTTCTAATCTGAAATTGAAAAATCAATATTAAAAATTAATTATGTTAAAGACAATTTATTTACACAATTATGAATTTCATGATTCTAGAAAATGAAGTGAAGCCGAAAAATTTTTAAATGTGAGAAAAATATTCAATTGGTTTTCAACTTTATTAGGTTCAAATAAAAAAAAAATACCGTCGAGCGCTGAAGAAAATATAATATCAAGCATCTATATGGCATCTATACCTAGTTCATGCAGCAATACAGCAAATCATTTTTGAGAAGTATTTTTTAGTAGGTGAAGCATGACGCTGTCTTGCATACTATTATGTTACTTGCATTTTAAAAATAAAACAACGTACAGCACAAATGTCACTTGTACAATTTGTTGCAGTTGGAGAACGAATTTTTCTCAGCTAAATTATAAGTAAATGTATTATGATTTATTCAGAGGTGTCGTTTCACTCGAACAGATATCCATTTTATTAAATGAAATAAATGTCAAGAGCACACTCCGATAATGTCGCATGGTCAGCAGAATGCAGACGAATACTAGCTGAGAAAATTTGAATAATGCTTCTCTTGCAGGTATATAAATTCTGCATCTGACAAAATGTCCGTCACTGAAATCCGACAAGTATGAATCGGTTCGGAAATGAATTATGAATGAATGCAAAAGTATGCGACTCGCAGGAAATAATCAGGGAATTAAATGTATATGATAATGGTCAAGATCATTATAACCATCATTGCTACAAGCACGTCTCCACATAAATCTACATGGTATATGGATAAGTAGAATTATTCATTAGTGGCGTTGTATGTATGATAATCTCCCTGAGCCACAGTACACAGAGTATAGAACGGACATGCAAAACATAAGCAATCTATTTCTTTCTTTCTTACTCCCACTTCTGTCTTCAATCTCTTTCCCACTCTCTCATCCCACCTTTCTCTTATTCTATTACACTTCCCCAGAACGAATTATTTGATTTATTCACATGAATGTCCTGCATCGGATCAGGTATTTGTTTCATACTGTACATTTTGTGTTAGGGTGTCAATCAAAACTGTCAACCGTTTTCATGTTTCACAAGTTTTAAAAAGACTGATCGATCATTTTTCACCTGCAATAATTCTTTTTGAAACAGTCTGACTTTTAGGTAGCGTAGTCTTATAATTATTATACAATTGTATTTTCAGGGAACAACTACTTACCAGAAAACGACTGGTAATATTCCGCAATAGAATCCATGCTACTTGAGTGGGTGGATAAATTAAATACAAGAGTATTAGTAGCGTGACTCCCATGTATTAGCCCGTTTCAAACACCGCAATTTCCATGTGATAAAAGAAAAACACACTCAATTCTACTTTTTATGCGCCCATTAGAGAAGTCACCAATAAGGACATATGGAAGAGTAAAATCAGCATGGTTTTCATTACAATTCATTAGTGAATGATTATTGCTTCAATCTTCATTGATCATTTTATCATATTCATTATATTTCGTTTAATATTTGTTTGTATCCATTGATTGTACTAAATAAT
Source organism: Laodelphax striatellus (assembly GCA_017141395.1). Lineage (NCBI taxonomy): Eukaryota > Metazoa > Arthropoda > Insecta > Hemiptera > Delphacidae > Laodelphax > Laodelphax striatellus. The sequence continues at coordinate 6,906,722 of CM029530.1, forward strand.
CAATAGTAATTTAGTAGGCTTCATTTATTCATGAATATGGACTCTAGCGTTTGTAGAAAATACAAAAATAAAATCGCATCTTTATCTGGTAGATAACCAGATAGCTAGAGAATTGAGATATGCCTATCGTAATCTTTACCAATGATTTTATCTTTTGTTTTTCTATCACAACTCATAGATAATCTTAATTACATAATAATTCCCTCCCGCGTATTTATTACTTCAAAATTCCTTCGACCCAATATCAATCAATTTCTTATGTCCAACTATAATTTTCATTCATCTTCATTTTTCCCCTGTCATTTGTTTACAATTTTATAGGTTTTCTTTCTCTTTTTTACAATCAATCTCACTTCATAATTCTTTCAATCATTATCATAATTTACAATCATAATAATAACAATCAAAATTTCATAACAATTTCAGTTTCATTTCATCTTGAGTTCTCTAATGTTGTTTGCAAATTGATAGGTTTTATTCCTCTCAATTTAGCATTATTCTCCATGTTATACGTCACTATTCTCCAAAATATCAATTAAATTAAACAAGTCAAACTCCACACAACAAAAAAAAAAAGGGATTACAAAACAACCAACCATATTTTCCTAATCCATTGTTCGCCGTAAAGGAATTAAGGGTCCCAGAGCTCCCCAAAAATTAGCACTAAGCAAAGAATACAAGCACGAGTTTGGTTGGTAGACGGTTGACCCGGTTTCTCTTCGCTTAAGATGTCTCGGATTAATTTTTTTTATTATTATTATCCACCAGAGGCCTACCTCCCTCCCCCTCACTGCTTCTTTCTCACTCTCTTTCTTTCTCTCGCTGCGCCGTCTGCGGCTCGCCAAAGGAATAAAAGGAAGGACCCTCGAGGAGGCTGGAATCGGATCGCGATAGAAATAATCATAATAATCACACACACAACCACACATAATGAGAGAAGCAGTAGCATCGGCAGCAACAGCAGCTTTTTCGGCAACTTCCTTGATCGTAGAAGCTGCGAAAGCATCAACAGCTGGCCTCCCCTCCCCCCCACAACCATCGACACAAAGGCGTCTTCGCCGCCGTCGTCTGCACGCGGACAAAAGTCGACCAACCCTCGACGTCACTCATCGGTTTCCGTTCGTTCACCACACCACCTTCTTCTCAGATCTCATTCCTCATTTTTTCCCTTCTATCATCCACCATTCGACAAAGCCACACTAGCGGTGATTGTAGACGCCCCCCACAGCTTCATCATATCAATTTTTGCCCAATTATAATAATGTCCTATAAGAGTAATGTACAAGAATAATATGCCCAAGACATTCTGTAGTCAAGACAAGGACTTCTGCAGTCATCAGCGAAAAATCCTAACTACATCATAGATAATATTCTAATCATTGGGTTAAATTCCAATACGAAAATTGAATATCTGGACAACGAATCATTTCAATCTGGATTAATAATGTGGAATAATCAAATTCACTGTTAGGCTAGGCGTACACCGGTTAGTCAAGACAAGACAAGACGAAATTAGTCACGTTTAGTCTCAGTAATTCACATAGCTGCTTATGAAGCAGCACACACCGATGCAATGACTAATCGGTGTGTGTTGCTTCATAAGCAACTATGTGAAGTATTGTGTGACTAATCTCGTCTTGTCCGGTGTACGCCTAGCCTAATTGTGTTACAAAATAAAATGTGTTATATGAATGAAAACTGGAAATTGATCCACTCGATTACCACATTTCACTTGTTCGAATTCCATTTAATTTGATTAAACTCCATTCAAATAAGCAGATTATGTTTAACATACTGAGGTCTGGACAAAACAGCTCACTTGTTTTCTTCCTTCTAGGCTACTAATCAGATAGACAATCACTGACAAATCAAATTAAGTGGCGGCGGCGGCCCCACAGAGAGAACAGTCATCAGAAGTGAATGCAAAGTAATGCTGCTGCTATCAAGAGGGTGATTTCGATACCAGCCATCAATCAGGCTGAACAGTTCGGCTCTAATTTTCAAGGGCTGATGTGAAGGGTTGTTGTGAGCCTGGCCCCCTTCTTTTCAGCCGATATTAATGGGCCTGGGGGCCACCGAGACTATACAGCACAGGCGAGAGGGTGGACGAATAAATCACTGCTTCCAATCCTGCTGAGAAAAATCGCTCAGACGATGGTCGTCGCAAACAATGTAGTCATGACCCCCCCCCACCCCCTGCTCACCAGACGACTTTCTGGCAGGCCCTAGACGGCCAAGCAAGCTGTGTTCCAAGTTCCAAGTAGAAAACCAAACATAATTTAATTTAATAGAATATCAACTCATAAATAGTGCAATGGAATCTTTGAATTTATCACACAAATATGCTACTATATTATTTTAGCACTGTATTGGCAGCTAAAATGGTGTGCTTCTTTACTTTCTTGCCAAAATAAATAAGCATGGATTAATGGGAGACCTAATATGTTAATAGGATCAGGACTATATAACAGCATATATTGTGAAAAGCGGAGAGATAGAGATCGGCCTATATATTATAATAGCACAGACCACACTACGTTCCTGGACAACCAGCGTAAAGTAAAACGCTCACTCACTGGATCTTGTAGTTTCTTGCTCTGATTATCAGCCAAGTGCAACAGTACTCGCATGCACCAGCACACGCGCAATACATACTATGAAAGAGAGAGAGAGAGAAAAGAGAATGAGCAAGCGTCTCCGAACTTGTTACCAGATTACGGTCAGCAACAGCAAGTGAAACACAACCTAACTGTTAAAAAGGAGGCCCGCTGAAAATATATACTGGTCTATATTTTACTATTCACATAAAAAATTCACGAATGCTTTCTATTCTCCAGTAGCAAGTAGAAACTTAGATAAGGTTAGTGGAAAATAGTCATGAAATATTTCAACTAATCCCTTGAACTCCAAATAAGTTGGAAAATAATCATTTTCACCCCCCTGTACACAGACGTAAGTCTTCATAGGGGGATAACTGTAATTTTATTTATTATTTATTCTTGTGTAATATATCATTATTTATGTTTGTATTTTGTATACAGTGTTGTACCGATGACTTTTTATATTGTTTTTAGTATTGACATGTAATGTACTCTGTTTTTTCTCAATAAATTTCAATTTCAATTTTACATCCCAAGAAAAATTTACAAGATTTTACCCTCCATGACTGCTTTTCACAAACTACACCTAGGTAATTTCAACCTAAATAGTTCACGGTTCTCAAGCTCCTGCTTGAAGATTATTCTCAAAATAAGGCCAATCCATATGGAGTCACTTGATGCTCTGGAGAGCTCTCTACATGAGCGTTGACTCTCAAAAGGCACTCAAAGCTGTTGTAGAAAGAGTCTAGCACATTCGTTTTGCAGGAAGGTAGATTGCTCTACAATTATAGATCTATTCAGCACAAGTTAGATGAAAATTAATTTGAAGAAGAACCAATCGCCCATTTAACCTGCTACTATCACTTTTTATTTTTGAGTAACTACAAGAAATGGGGAAGAAATAGAGGAAGCAGACCCTGAAGAAAGAGTGAAGTTTCTCCTCTGCTCTGGCTCTCAACTCGCCTTACCCTCCCTCAATAACAGGGTTCACTCCACCTGGGTACCTATATCATGCTTTCCCTCGATTGTACAGTAAGTGGGGTGCGAAACACGCAACGCTGCTGTATAGTCTAGAGCCAGACCGTATTGGGAGGGCTCAGCATTATTTTTCGCACCACCTAACATCAGAGGGCGAGACTGAATTGCCACGTGTATTATTTGCCTACAGTCGAGGTCAAGTTCATTTTAATTCGTCATGTAGAAACTTCACGAATGGTGACAAAATCATCATGAATTGAATCAATTGATAGAGAAGCTCTTACGATTTTGGTGAGAAAAGTGACAAAAATACCATGAATTGATGGAGATAGGTCGAAAAAAAATTTATAGAGGAAATTAGCTCATAAAAATTAACGTCTACCTCAGGAAATCAACAGTACATAACGCTCATGATATAATAATCCTTTTTTTTTAAAAATAAAACTCAAATTGTAGATTAAAAGATTAATGTAAAGTTCATTAATTTGAAGTCTTGGTGTCTCCTCACAGCTGTACATTGAACTGAAGTCTTGGTGTTTCCTCATAGGAAATATTCAGGAAATACTCATAGGAATGAATATAATTATCATATTTATAAAGGTGCTACTAAAATGGCAGTCTGATTCAACATGACTGAATGAATTTCAATAATAATTATAAATAGTACACAAATTGTTATAAATAGGAAAAAATGAAGACACTCTATTAAAATCGTCTCGTTTCATTTTTCCGTTCTATTTCTATCGACTATCACCTAATGACATCGAAATCTTCAATCTCACACTAAATACAGACGTGAAGATTGACTGAAATCAGATATATTATGAGTCAAGAACTTATTATTCCTGGTTATTGGAAGGTGTGATCATATTTTTTCTGTATGATTGGTTTTTTACTACCGTTACCGTTTTCAATCCACGTGCTATTGATTACGGACATAGATATATTAAAACGGCCCTAAGTAAAATGTATTGATTCCGATGATTTAAAACTAATGAATTCTTTGATAAGACTGATAATATTAATTCATTCGTTCATTTAGTGACAATATACATTTACAATGCGAGAAGAAACAACAGACATTTGTCCAAAACTGCGTCTATCACAAGTTTAGATCGAATAGTACAGAGGTTTTGAGCGTATTAGATCCAATTCTGGAAATGAATTTGATGAATCCAAGATTTTTGAGGAATTAGAATGTGAGATTTGTAAGCATGAGGCCTAAAAGGAGACTTCAATGAAGGTGGATAACCGTGTAATGGCGTAGACACCGACACAATAACAAATTGACGGTACAAGGCCATTGACCAACGTCGGGCTAGTGAGTGACATCTTCCAGCAAAAATTAGGACCGTGTTTGAATCATTCATTTCGTCAGCAATGACTTCATGAGCAGAGGCCAAATAAAGAAATACTTGCAACTATAATTAGAATAAAGAAAAGTAGATAGAAAATGGGGATTGTCATAACATAAAAAGTAGGCCTGGGAATTAATAATTAGACTCTATCAATGCAATCATCACTGAAAAAAGGAGATTTTCCGTGATATCACTCTACTATTATGATGGTGCCGAGAACAATGATAAAGATTATCAATCGTTATATTAATTCTTTATTATTCAAGATTTAGTTCACTGGGTCAATTAACAAATAGAACAAATTTTAAAAAACACATAGTGATGGGTGCGACTTTAAAAATATATTTGATAAAAGTGATGACTCTTTTCAACGAAAAATTATTATTTTCACAATACTTGCTCTTCCGGTTCTAAATTTTTGGAAACAACATTTTTTTATCGGTGGGGAGACCCTTAGGACATATGAAAAATATTTCATGTTAGAAGTGTCTAGAATTTTCCGAACATCAAAATGAAATGTCGATTTTTAGTAGATTTCGAAGCTTCTGGCAGTAGAAACAAACTAGCCGATTCGAGGTTGAGTGTTAACATGGAAATACAGACATTACATGAACATTAACGACTCATGTTATCGCCAGGCCACTAGATAACGTAATGTTACAATAATAATAAAACAGCTACTGTAAGTGAAAACTGCATGGAATCAGTTGGTTAGAATAAGTATTGTAAAATGAATTGAAAAGCTACTCCACACTCGTCTTCATGATTGCAATAGTTCTATTTTCAGGCTGTACAGAAATTGGCTTTAACTGGAAAAGGCATAGATATGTTTTTCTTGGAAAATGCTTGTTATTAGAAAAGAAGACGGAAAATTGAGTATAGAGAACATTGAGTCGATATAAAATATTGGATTATTCTGGAATAGGCATAAATGTTTTACTTGAGAAATGCTTGTTATTGGAAAATTCTAAAATAAGACTGAAAATTGAGTTGATATAAAATATTTCTAATTTCCGATCGAAGTTTCTATTATTTTAATCCTACTTCTTTTGTTGTTTATCCTATTTGGTTAATATTCCCTAGTAGTACAATAATTTGATGAAAAGTAATATAAAGAATGAGAACAGACATATATAGGGATGTGATCAATTGATCAATAATAGAACAATATACATTAGTAGCATCTAATCTAAACTTGAAATAGAATAACTACCAGGATTTTTCACAAAACCTGTGCTTTTTGAAAATGTGATCCATAAAAAAGACAACGTTCAAAAATTGAAAATGTGTTGAATTCAAATGCGAAATTACATTTCTCGATGACAATCAGTTCTAATTACGGTATGGGTTTTGAAGAGACACCATTCGAATCACAATAAAATATGCACCGACTACCACAGAAGACAACAAAAATGTCTACAATAGGAAACAATGCATCAATTATCAATAGAATTTACATACCAGACTGCTGTCTGCAAATCTACAATGAGGGTGTTTGGAAAGCAAATTACATGAGTTGTCTAATAATTTTCCAACAGACACTATTGTAGAGTGGAATAAATGAAAAAACGTGAGCTATCGTTTGTGTTGGACAATAATCAATCGTCTATCTGCTAACAATTAGAATAATTATATTTTTCGATATAATACAGTACTTATATATGATATATAAGTATATGAGTATTATAATTATATGAGTTATAGAAGTCTTCAATTACGTAGTTTCATTCAATATAAGTTGAGTAGGCCTACTGTTATCAGTTTTAATTATAAATATTTAGCATTTAAAACAGTATACATAATATTTTTAACAGAAAAGTTATTTCAAAGACGATGTTGCGAAAACATAAACTTAGAATAGTTTAAAATATTGAGTTTCAAATGAGACAAATTAAAAATAAAAATGAAAGAGAGCTAAGAATAGACTCAAGTTATTAAATTTTAAACGTCAGTAGGCATAAATGAACTACTTGGCCTAGTTATTGGTCAATTAGCTTATTTTTTGCGACCCCAAAAAATACACCTGCATAACTATTATACAACAAAAAATATCTATGTTCAACATGTAACTAAAAAAAGAAAATTCGACCAACAACTAAAGCCATTTTCCATCAAAACCAGTTTTAAAGCCATTAAAACTGATCACTGAGAATGATAGAAATACTGTTTTACATTGAAAAATATGGAATTGACAATTGAACAAACAATAATTATATTAAGTAATTTATTATAAGTAAAAAGTATACTAAATTCTAACCTCAAATCAGCGTAGGCTTTCCTTGTCTGGACAACGGTTACAATAATTACAGTTTAGTAGCCAACTTTACCGAGATTTTTTAGAAAATACATAATAAGTCATCGAGCATGTTTATATCGGTACAAATTGAATACGAGTACGATCATTGAACACTATTAGGCCTACAAACTAATGAACACACATTTTTCTTCAAGATTAAACCTGATTTCTGCTTTTTGCATTCCGTACAAAAGCGTGTTTTACTATAATTTTCACATAAATCAAAGCTTTCTTTAAAAGAACATTGATGAAACAAATTAATTTTGAATAAGCCTATATTATTAGGGGGATGTTGATGATTATTTGTTACATGGTGATAAAAGTCACGTTGACTGAATTCAACATGCCGACTACAGGTTAAAATTAATGTAAATAGTAACGAAGAACTAGCATCTTTTCAGCTCATTCTTCCCATTTGAAGCCGATAATATAATAAAATGATTTGATCCTTATCAACAGAGAATAACTATAATGAGAACTTGGCCTAAAACCTAACATTTCCCCCTGATAAAATCAAAAATTCAATCTGAGCTCAATTTAGAAACAAACATTCATAACCTCAAAGTTAGGTTAACTGAAAGAACGCAAAAATTATGCATAGGCTATCCATTTCTAAAAGAAATTCATATTTTATGACTGAAATGAAAAGTATTTTTATCAAAATTGATTACATACCTGAAAACCTTGCAAGGAACCTATAAAACCCAGAAAACGTGGACGAAGATAGTCCACTGATAGAGTGCAACCACATAGTCCTGGTCGAGTCAGTCATTTGCGCACACACCCTGCGCCTCACGTTTTTTGTTAAAAATTCTTTTCTATAAAAACAACAACCTGATGCACGACGTCTGATCACTGAACAAATAAACAACACAAACTCGTCGCACTGTCCGTAGAGGATGAACTGGACGGACCGAGGACGGCGATCATGGCCGCAGACGTGGTCGCGACGTCTTCGGCATGAGTCACGACGCCGGTTTTTTGACGGCGTCCCATCACACGCACGGTGTTCGCGGATGACTGCGCGGTCGCAAACGTACGTGGTCAAAGGCGGCCATGGACGCCAGTCTGACAGAATCAACGGCACACGGCTGAGACCACTAAAGTTCACAAGTCCTTTTCAAATTGTAACTGCAGTTTTCTAGACGAAGTGATTCGTCTGTTTCGTAACTAACGAGCACGTATATTGTTGAATGTGTCAGTAATGAATAACTTCACTGTTGATCTGTTGTCTCAGTAATGATGAATGAAACAAACCGACACGTAAACTACGAAATCAAAAACTGTACGTTGTTATCGCTTGACGGTCGGCGAAGCTCTGTGGTCTGTCTGCCGAACTACAGGCTGGACGTATGAAGGGTCGTGGAAACGACCGAAAGTACTCGAACATAGCCGAAGATTGCCGAACCGACAACTGCTCTCTCCTTTCGTCCCGTCTACCTAGTCCTACTCCACCTAGTTCACCTACAACTACAGCAATCTGCCTCCACTCCACACCACTACTACTACAACTGTACTACCACCACGTTTCCCAAACAGAGTCTTGTCTTTCGTAGACACGGGTGTTTCCACAAAGCACCCGATCACTAGGAAAAAAACACGGATATATACGACCGGTATCAGCGAACGATAATATACACGTACATCATTATCCTCTTATCATAATATACGTCTCCTCAATCACTGATCAATCTTTCAAACATTGATCAGTTCTTGATCTCTAAACAATTATATCAGTAATCAGTATCAGTAAGCCTAATATTTATGGTGTATGACCGCGAAAATGCAGAAAATTACTCCTGCATTCAGACAGCATCGAGTTGAGTTGCATGCATTTATAACAGTTTAAAATTAGTTTCTTATAAATTTCCAACTAAAAGATGAAGTTAAGTAAAGTCACTAATCCCATATCCATAGTATTGAATTAAAATAATTGTAGGTAAATATAATAGTCCTATATTATCCTACCAATTATTTCAATTGGAAAAACTGTTTAATCCTGTTTCTTGCTGTAGATAGTACAGTACTGTATAAAGACTAGCTTCTTCCTTGATGATTTATCGCCTTTCTTCCTTTTTCTAAATTGATTCAATTCTATTTTTCAACTTGAATCTGGGATACTCACGTAGTAGCCAACTGAACAGCTGAAGAGAATTATTTATGCCTTCATTAGCAATTGATTGATTTCAGTTTCAAAACTTTCCTCCCCCTCTATTCCAACAACGAGATGAAGCCATAAAAGGCATGCCGGTCACTATGACAACAAACAACTGAAGGAGTCGAGCCGCAGGATAATAGTGATGCCGCCTAAAAGAGCTATAAAAAGAGGCATCATAAATTTAATGGAAATTGGCCTACGTGGACGTCAAATGCTCGCATTCCTCGGTAACAAAAAATCCCCTCCCGTTCATCCTGAGACGAGCAAGTAGTATTTATGTCAAGTCGAAATGTCATTATTCAAAACCACAAAAGAAATTAGAGAATTCAGCTTGTTTGACTGATGAATGAAATGCCGCTGCCGGGATGTTCTGTGTGAACAGAGCAGAGCCTGTCGGGCTGCTTCTTATCTTATTGAATACGCGAAAACAGGATCACTCATCGCTGACACCTTCATTTGACAATCGCCAGCTCCGGGGGAGACCTACCAGGTTCAAAAGTCCCCGCGGAAGGAACACCTACAGTGAACATGCAACATCCTACCGCTCATTCAAAACTTTTCCTACATTTTCTAGAATTCTCTTCCTCAGGTGACCGATCTCAATACTGTTGTACCACAACCACACACACGTTAGAAGTTATTTCGGCCTTTAAGATCATTGAATAGCCTATATATACTTTATATCCTATATATCCTATATATATATCAAAGGATATATATTCAATGGTAAGATTGGATTCAACTACAGTATTGTGTTATCTACTATTGTGTTCTCGTATTTCTGATGGAAATATATATTTACAATAGGAAGATAAAAATATAATAGCTTGCAAAGGACACAATCTTGACTACACAATTTTAATTATTCCTTTATTAACTATACATAAATTTTCCTAAATAACAAGCCCAAAAGATTTAAAATCCAATTCATGGAATATATCTATATCTCAATATTATCTAATTCTTTCATTTTGAGAGAATGAGTTTGATTTAGTTTGAAGTTTTGATGAAGTTCTTGACTGTGAATTGATTTTTGTATACATTTACAGTCATAATTAAGAAACAATAAATTCTTCATGCTTTATCAAAAATGATGGGAATTTTTGGAGAAACGTCTTCTAAGCCCCTGCGCCCACTTCGCAACTGCTATCTGATTTCAGTCAGCAACCCAATGTTGCCAGATGACATTTGGCTGTTTTTCGGGTAACCTATCAGCCAAAGTCATCTGGCAACGCTGGGTTGCTGACTGAAATCAGATAGCAGTTGCTTAGTGGGCGCAGGGGCTAATTCGAGGTTGAACATTATCAGTTATAGAGGTTTTTAGGCCTAGCTTTTATGTAGTGAAGTGCTATTTACTCTCTCTCATCTCTTAACACAAATAGATGATACTTCAATCAAATAGGAGTATCTTGTTAACACAGTGTTGAACGTTATAGCGAATGCAATCATAAATGTTGGAGAGTGTTTGAGGGCGTTAAACAGGTGGTTCATCTTCAGCAAAGGATGTTAACTGTTTTATTGTTCAAGATTCTCAAGAAGTAAGACTTTGAACAGCTTTAACTGCAGGAATGCAGCAGTCAACCTGACCACAGACTACATGCAACACACATGCAACTTGTATGTTACAGCATGGGCTAAGCTGGTAGCCTATACAGAGCTATGCAGTCGCAGTCGTATCAAGTACTCAACAACCGGACTTGGAAACCGGTTACACAATTCCACTTCCATTCATGACTGGCTGGCTTGTCATTCATACATCCAACTCACCAGGAGAAAGTTGCCACTTGACAGAGAAAACTCAAAATTTTGACAAGAATTTGTCCGAAATAATTTGGGGTGCGCACTGCGCAGTAATGACTTGTAGTGGTGTTTGAACATAACATCCAGCTCCTAAGTAACGAATAGTTTTCGAATTGGTTATAATAAATTCATGTTGTTGATGTTAAATGAATATGTTCCAGGTACCTTTCTTGGAGAAAAATGGAAATGAATACGAGGAAATTAAGGCTCTTGTAGCGGGGTTTTCTCACAGTTTTCTCAAAGCGAGCAGTTTTGTTTTGTTTGATAGTCAATACCCTTTTCCAATATCCTTTACCTAATATCTATTAATGATATTGAGCTGCATTGTTCTATTCAGAGTACTGTAAATCTACTTTGATTGAAATCAGAAAGTAACAACATAAACTGGTCTCTTTATTTGAATGTAGCCTATCTTTGGAAAAGGAAAAATATTATTGTTAAAAAGTATACATGGATGGAATTTTTTGTAGTTTGCATTTGGTCAAAATTCAGCGTCAAGCCCTCTCATTAGCTTGTATCTTATTGAACGATATTCATCTTAATGCCTTCTATATGCAATAGAATAGGCCTATTTTATTGATAAAAAGTCAGTATTCACTTTGTTATATAGGGTAATGCTTTTACTGGTCAAAATCCAGCTTTCAGTCATCTTATTGGTTATTCTCCCACTAAGCTTCAAGGCCCTATTGGTTAATATTCAGCTTCTACCTTCTAGGTAAATTGCAAGGTATTTAAGAACTCTCATTCATACTTGTTTGATCAATTTTTAGTCATAATATTGCAAATTGCAATTGATATTACTCCGACAAATTCATGCATTCAGATAACATAATACTTTTTTCAAGACAAACATTTGAATATTTTAGAATCGTTGAGGATTGTAATTGAAATTGAATTTATTCCGAAAAATTTTCTTATACAATCTGATAACATAATACACTTTTCAGACTAACATTAAAATATTTTAGAATCTTGGATAGTATTGTAATTATTGTATTGCATAATCTTGGAAGTATAAGATATTATTTCAGGAAATAGTGTCATGTTTAAATATAATAATAATGGATAACTGAATGAAATAGCCATAAATCTCTAGGTTTTAAAATATTTTACCCATGGTATATTACCAGAGATTATGATGGATTGTAATTTTTGAATGAATGAATAATCACGGGATATTCTATTCTAAACTGTATAAAAAACATTACTTACTTTTCATAAAGTCAGAGCTCGTCATAGCACAAAAACGACAAACAAAACTTGACTGAATGCTTACAGGTGAACGTAAGAAATAAAATAGCTTTATCGGATACCTTGTAAGGCCTGATATGATGGTATGTCAAAAGTAATGACACTTTAAGTACGTCCTGTAATGTTGACATCACTATTTTCAAGGGGAAGTACCGTAATGTTGATTCATAAAGTATCTCACTATCTAAACCTAAACTATATCCACAGGTAATTGTAAAATAACTATTTCTTTAATGGTGTAATTTTCATATATTAGATTATATCTATCGACATGACTAATACATAATTATTAGAACTAAACATCACTTACCAATAATTTAGATTAGAGTCTTAGTTATTTAACGTGACGACATTCATTATACTCTTCAATCTCAATAATGTCTACATTATTTGTATATATCCAATTTAAAAATCAGTGTAATGTACTTTGTATTTCATAGTGTACCATAGAGAGTAACATAGTACCATAGTACTTGTCATACTATCTGTACTGATGAGTGACCTGTACACCAGGCTTAGCCAATACAATTATTACAATATTATTATTATTATTATACTCTCTATAGTCAGTAATTCACATTCTTAGCAGCACACATCGATGCAATGACTAATTGGTGTGTGTTGCTTCATAAAGTAAATTATGTGACTAAACGTACTAATCTCGTGTCTGTCTTGACAACTCTATAGCCTTATACCAAGTCTGTTCTCTGTGATAGTACATAGTATGACAGACGTAGTAGCATCAAAAGAAAATAGCTGAGATAGATTTTGCACATGCCAGTGCACGGGTTTTTTGTTTAAAACCTGGATCATATCTGATAAATTTTATGTGGGAATCAAAAATCTATATCACGATTTTCAGCTACTGATTTCTTCTATCAGCCAATTCGATAAGAATTCAGTGCATTCAAGGAGCTAGATCCTTGTTTATTGAGTAACGATAAATAGAGCACCGTTCAGCTGAGAATAATAGAGCAATGACTGGCTGAGTATGAAACACACTTGAGCCGGAGTTTCCTTTGAAGGAGTCAGCGCTGAAGTGACGACAATACGCTATTTATGCGGCTTGACGCGATTGATTGTTTATAATAGCCGGGCTATATACGAATTACTGCAGTCATGATTCGCCTCCTTTGAAGGTAATTGATTGAGTCGACCATTATTTGAAAAAGCCCGGCTCGTGCTTTTATAGGACATAACGGTCACGACATTATCGAATGACATTGGCAAGGCTGTGCTGCTATGTCCATATTCTCCATATTTTTCTCTTGCTTTTTTTGTGGCATATCACACGTGAAATATCCATTATCGGACTAGTCGACGGAATGATTGACTTGGAATACCGCTCATTCCGAGCGTACTCATGCATTTGGGCTACTTTGAATAATAATCTCACTACCTTGCTCTTGAAGCTCACTCTCTCTTTCAATCGCTGTACACAACTACCTCTCAATGTCTCGCTCTCTCTCTTTCACTGTATTTATCTATCTCTCAATGTCCGCTCTTTCTCACACTGATTGATTTATTAGACACTTGTACTATTTGTACCGAATCAGTAAATGGTATTGGTATAGTAAGTACAGTAGTGCAGAGACTGCATAATCAGTCTTTTTAGTTAGTACTAGTGCAATATCGATTTGGTCAATTTATGACGTCGTTGTGCTCGTAGCATGCTATTTTCTCAACATTTTCTTTATCAAGAACTGAAATATAAATAAGTAATTAAAATAATGATAAATAAACAAAATAATAATAGAGTTTTTAAGACTCCTGGATTTAAGCTCTCTAGGTCTAGATCATCTTGATTTTTTCGATTTAGGGCCGGTTTCTCCAACGAAATTAAACCAAGTTTTATTTTTTCATATGTTTTAAAAACATATTAATTTTTTCGTTGGAGAAACCGGCTTCTAGAACTAAGTCGCTATAATTACTTGCGTTAATTATAATCGCTCAATTGTTAACCTATAGTTGCCGCTACAACCGCATAATCGCTACAATAGCATAGTCGTTCAGAGTAGTTTCCAAAGTCGCATTTATTATCATCATTATTATTATTATTTATTATTGCTTTTCAGGAATCAGTTATCCTATAGCAGGTTGGCATTTAAAAAATTCAAATAGAATACAATTGATATAAAAACAAAATAGAGTACAATATTTATGTGAAGGCAAATTATATCAATGTCAGTCTCTCACTAAAGAGAGAACCTGTACTCCTAAAAGAACCTTTACTCATTCAGACAAAAAGACCGGATTTTTAGGCACTGCTCCACAAACGATGAGAACATCTTCAATCAAAGTCTCAAAGTCTCCACTTACTCAGTCCGGCTTAGGAATTGGCCGTATGCTGTGCAGAACACAAAAATCGACCTAGTGTGGACATAGGGACTAAGTAAGTGGAGACTTTGGAAACTACTATGAACGACTAAGCTATTGTAGTGATTGAACGGTTGTAGCGGCTACAAGTAACTTAGGTTAACAATTGAGCGATTATAATTAACGCTATGAGCTGCTATAGCGACTTTGCTTTTGAAGCAACTGTACGATTGTAGCGGCTGCAAGTAATTATAGCGATTTTGCTCTAGAAGAGTGTGTTTTATGCACACAGGGATTCTGCGCACCGGTCGTGAATTATCAATGTTTGCTGAGTGAAGTTAGCAATCGCCTCTGAATGGTGGTCTATTGGTTAATGAGGTTTGCGCCTGCAATCTGAGAGCGAGCCACACTGCACAACCACTGTTAGTACTGAACCCTGTCTTCAAAAGCGATGTGAATCGATTCGTTCGACGTGAATCGATAAGTGGAATGAGTCGATTAAATATTTACCAAGGTTTCCGTCCACGTTTGTGTATGCAGCCGCAGCCGACAGTCTATAATTTACAAACGACACAACTACACACTCACTCATATACACACACACACAACAATTGAACGATACGGATTTTACGTGTTTCCAGCCGAAACGAAAGACCAATAAAAGAGTTGAGACCGATTTACATAATCAAACCTTATGAATATCAATGATCGTACCAGCCATGCGGCCCCATAAAAAAGACCAGCAAAAGTTTATTTTATAGTGTTCAATAGCCTGAATATGAGAACGGCAATTTGATGAACTCTATAGCAGTAGATAAATAATGGAATATATATTGAATTATACTATAGTTTAGGTCAAAATTTTGTCAAGTTACAAAGTTAAATCTGATTTTATTTTGAGTGAGAATTCCTTACGGTAATTTTATTGTACGTTTACAAGTAAGTTTAAGTTAACAATAAGTTTAGAGTAGAACTTTTACTGAACGTTCTTTGTAAACATTCATCGAGTAAATTTGAACTATCGTATCACACTATTTACATTGTATTATGTAGGCTAGTATTATACTATGTACATTCTACAGTAACAGTACAACAGTACAATAATGAAAATGACTCAAACATGTGTTCTGGAGGTATAAGTTAAATAACAAACTCTAGGCAAACCAAGAGAAAATTAATATAATCAATGGAAAACATGTACCATGTACAGTAACATAAAATTAGAAGTTGGAAAATTACTATTTTCCAAATCAATAATGTTGGGTTGCATCAAGCAAGATAAATTTTGATTCAGGATCAGTGCTTATAAAATGGGGTTAGATGATTCAAAATAGATATTCCCGGATGGTTCAAGTTTATTGCTATTTGGGTAGTGTTTTATTCATTTCTTTGGCGATTCTGATAATGATAATGTAGGGAGTAGAAAATTTCACAAATAAAAATAAGATAATTATAAAAATAAAAGAAAATCGAAAAGAATGACAAAAATATCCACCATCCTTGCAACAAAATATTAAAAAATTAAAGTTGTTTTAAACATCGATAATCTTATTGATATTCTACAACAGGTCTGTAGGTTTCTTCGGCGATGCTATTAATAATAATGAGCTGAGTAGAAGTTTTCAATTGGCAACCAGCATTGCAACAAGAGTAGGCTTCAGCTGAAAGAGTGGACTGTAGCCAGGATTTCCTCGCTGAGCGGTGATGTAACTGTCAGCTTGGAAAAGCCAATGCTACAGTCAAGGCTCCTCTCACTCCCTCTCTCTCTCTCTCACACTCTTTCTCATTCCGCCACAATCACTCTCTCACTCTCTCTCTTGCCTCTCACCTACACACCACTACAGGACAGTATAGTAATATAAACTGTACTTTAATCGACTATAGAGTCCTGCAACACTATTACTAATGAACTACAGTCGGATTTGCTAGACTGCACTCACTGCACCACTGGTCCAGCTCCAGCTGCAGTCATCACGACATCAACTTCTGGTAGTTTTACGGCCCAATTCTTGCGTGTGCTGGAGAACGCGACTACGACAGAATTGTAGAGAATTAGGAAAATAGTGGAGAAGAAGAGGAGGGAAGAGAAAAGGTAACAAGCATAGGAAGAAGAAGAGAGAGAAGAGAGAATAAGGAGAAGAAGAAGAAGAAAGAAGAAGAAGAAGAAGAAGAAGGAAGAAGAAGAAGAAGAAGAAGAAGAAGAAGAAGAAGTTGTAGAAGAAGAAGAAGAAGAAGAAGAAGAAGAAGAAGAAGAAGAAGAAGAAGGAGAAGAAGAAGAAGAAGAAGAAGAAGAAGAAGAAGAAGAAGAAGAAGAAGAAGAAGGAAGAAGAAGGAAGAAGAAGAAGAAGAAGAAGAAGAAGAAGAAGAAGGAGCTAGGAAGAAGAAGAAGAAGAAGAAGAAGAAGAAGAAGAATATGAAGAAGAAGAAGAAGAATAGAAGAAGAAGGAAGAAGAAGAAGGAAGAAGAAGAAGAAGAAGAAGAAGAAGAAGAAGAAGAAGAAGAAGAAGAAGAAGAGAGGAGAAGAAGAAGAAGAAGAAGAAGAAGAAGAAGAAGAAGAAGAAGAAGAAGAAGAAGAAGAAGAAGAAGAAGAAGAAGAAGAAGAAGAAGAAGAAGAAGAAGAAGAAGAAGAAGAAGAGAAGAAGAAGAAGAAGAAGAAGAAGAAGAAGAAGAAGAGAAGAAGAAGAAGAAGAAGAAGAAGAAGAAGAAGAAGAAGAAGAAGAAGAAGAAGAAGAAGAAGAAGAAGAAGAAGAAGAAGAAGAAGAAGAAGAAGAAGAAGAAGAAGAAGAAGAAGAAGAAGAAGAAGAAGAAGAAGAAGAAGAAGAAGAAGAAGAAGAAGAAGAAGAAGAAGAAGAAGAAGAAGACATGCGACATGATGTAATGACTGCATCGCAGCAGGACTGGCAATGGACTGACATGGACCGTGAACATTTACCGAATTTACTGATGAATTGTTTATTGTACGAAAGTCTTTGATCATGGTTACGATTCACACTCCATCAGTTCAGGATTTTGAGTTTCTGTTTACACTCATCATCATGTCTTTTTGGTGATATTAGGCTATAAAGGGGGTTGCTCATTTTGGTAGCGACATACAGTATTTTCTAACACATTATCTTTAGTACAGAATTTTTCTTAGTTGCTATGTATCTCGAGTTCTACCAACTAACATGACTATAATATTATAACTTACAAAATAATCTCAAAACTATGGTCAACGGTTCTGTGTGAACGATGATTTAATATTATTGGGAGATCTAAATGGCAGAATAGGAGATCGAAGAGTGAAGATTCGATGTATTGAAGAAGAGGAATGGATAGATCGTTTTGATGCTACAGTAGCAAATCAAGATGCATTTGAGCAATGCACTTCATGCCATGTGGACCAAATAACCATGGCAGAGCTGCAAGCTGCAATTAGATCATCCAAGAATCGAAAAGCACCAGGATTAATGGCATCAATATGGAGCTCTTAAAATATGGAGGGCTAATGCTTCACTTAAGATTATTACATCTATTTAATGTATGCTGGAAAACTCATATTCTGCCGGAAGAATGGATGGTGTCTAAAGTAATTTCTATTTTCAAAAAAGGTGATCGAACAAACCCAGACAACTATAGAGGGATAAGTCTACTGGGTTATATGCTACTATCCTTGCCACTGCAAGTCATAACAGAAGTGCTACTACAAGAAAATCAGATGGGGTTTAGAAAAGGGCGATCTTGTATTGATGCAGTTTTCACATTGAAAATGATTGTAGAAAAGCGAAGAGAATACAATTGTGAAACACATATGGCCTTTGTAGACTGGGAAAAAGCATTCGATAACGTGGATAGGAAGCTACTCTGGAAAATAATGGAAGAGCATGGATACCTACTTGATTAGTAGCATAAGAAGCTTGTACAACAGTTCTGCAATAAAAATAGAGGTGCAAAGTGGAAGACTGTCCAGAAAAATCACCACAAATAAAGGAGTCAAACAGGGTTGTCCAATATCTCCTGCTCTTTTAACATCTATGTCAATGAGCTTATGTCCAAGTGGCAGCAACAAGTCGGAACTTTTATAAATTATTTATTATTTGCTGACGACACTGTTCTAATACAGGATCCGAAGACAAGCTGCAAAAATCAATTCATAAGCTACATGTTCTAAGTAGAGACTACAAATTTCTCAAGGAAAATGGCCAACCAGAACGAAAATAGTAATAGAGAATATTATTTTGGAACAAGTAAGCCATTTCAAATATCTGGGATGCGACATCACATATGACCAAGATAAAGATGTTCGGAACAAAATATCAAAATTCAGTTCAGTGTGTGGGGCAATAAGTAGGTCCCTAAGAAACAAAGCTAGGAAGGATACACTCATGAAGTTTTATAAAGTAATGGCTGTACCTTCCTTAGCTTATGGAAGTGAAGTATGGGTGCTGTCTAAGAAGCAAGAGTCAAAAATCCAATCAGCGGAGATGAGGTTTCTTAGACATGTAAAAGGTTGCACCAGAGAGGATCGCTTCAGAAATGAATTGATAAGAGAAGAATGTGGGACAGTACCACTCACTGAAATGATTAGGGTCTATAGAGAAAAGTGGTCCGAACATCACTATTGAGAATGTCGCAGGATCGTCTCCCCCTGAACGCATGGCTGCATAGGCCAGAAGGCAGAAGGAGCGTGGGGAGGCCGAGGAAGCGGTGGACGCCGGAACAGGCTTAGCTCATAATAAAGCTAAAGAAGCCTAAACCATGTAGACGACGACGACGACGACGACGACGACGACGAACTTACAAAAACATCCCTATTTCCAGCCAATATCAGGAATAGCGAAGGGAAGTGTGTCCTGATCAATACTTTTGGAATGATCAGCAGTACCTGAAAATGAGATAGAATCATAGAGAAGCGATATTCGTCTCTGTGATAGAATGTTGTTAAAGCACTTGTCGAATTGGCATCTTTCTTAAAACTTTTAGGAATACTGTTTAGATATTGCTTATGGTCCTACACGTGGACCTGGAGGAAAGGTAGAGTAAGGAAAGTAAAGTAAACTAACCAAGGTACATTACAGTAAGTAAAACGGCTAAGCTGACGTAGTAAAGTAGCTACTGATTTATAGTAAAATATCTATTTCGGTTGAAAGAGAATAATACAGTTGTAGAAGTTGACGTAGGCTAGTTTGTAAAAGTTACTATTTTGAGTAGTTTCGTGCCGGGGAAATTACCGCTCAATCAATCCAAGTTGCGTTTGCGTTAGTGAAGTTCACCAGGTAGGGACAGGAAGTCTGCTGTAGCCAATGGGAGGCGCTTGAAAATTGATTCAAAGCAGGTAAAGGTAAAGCTGGCTTGAGAATCGGTCAAGAAGTAAGGTCATTGCCGGACGCTCACCTCAATCAATACTAAGCTCGGCTCCTTCACTGCACTTCAAGTCCACTACTTGAACACCCAAAACTTAAACTCCCTGCTTTCCCACATTAACTTTTGGAAAATATGTTGGGATCCATACCTGACATTCGAATAGCAATATTAGGCTTGTTTTAAAACTGAAAATTCCCTGCTTTCCCGCATCACTCATCATTTTCATCCCTTATTTTACAACCCCTGATTTATAATACAGAAGTAGACGTTTCATGAACAAATATGAGGTCGATTTTGTTCCACTATGCATAAATAGAAGTAAGGTTACGTGCATCCTCCTTTTTCTTTCGTTTGATTATAAATTATTGTAATGTTTTCATACAGATTAAATTCAGTTGAAATATACCTCTGTTTATTTAACAATAATAACGCAGCAGAGCTCCGCATTGATAATAAATTGAAATATTAGAGAATAAATGTCTTTCAAAACATAAAAATACTTGTGAACTGATCTAGTTTACAAATAAATACATGGAATATAATTTATAAATTTCCAAGTTTCTCAAATAATGTATTATTTTTTCTTTTCTCAATTGCCAAATCCTTCTTTTCCAAGTTGTTGGATTTTCCTTTTGTTGAAGATTAAATTTCTCATTTTTTCTTTCTTTTCCCCTTTGTTTCAGATCTTCAATTCTTCTCACTCTTCAATCTTTCTCTCAACATTCACTTCTCATTGTTCCTCCTACTCTTACTCTTGATACAGCTTCTCCTCTCCCTTTTCTTCTCTTCCTACTTTTTCGAAATTTTTTCTCTTTTTCTTTCTTCTTCTTCGCTTTTCTTCTCTTTTCTTCCTCCGATAGTCTATCAATACAGTTTCAAGAAAACTGCTTCAAATATTGATGCAGTAGCCTATCTTCTATAAAGTGCTTCAAATATTGATTTTTGAATATAATTGAATTTGGCTTTCACTCTAGAACACCAGACATTATTAGAACTAACAGCCATTTTCTCGGAAAGCCATTTGACCGGTGTAAAATGACGTCATCTTACAGCAGTTAAATTTGATAATGGTTGCCTTGCGTATCATCGCCTCCATATGTAGCAAATAGAAATCATTTGTAGGATGATTGACAGCAGAATAAGAACTAGCCCAAGGCAAGTAGTGCCTTGGAACATGCATCCAATAGTCAACAGCCAAGAGCCAAGAAAGAGTCAAGTCGCAGTGACAAACAGAACAGGAATCACAAGATGATGAGGAAACAGAACTCCTAACCGGAAATTAATGACAAACCGACCATGACTCATCTACAACTTGCCAAGAACCGACCAGTAATGCACTGCACTGTATTTCCCAATACAAGACGAAATTATCAAAAAAGAATCCGGGTAATAGCAAATGAATTGAATTAGAATTCATAGAGGCAAATGAGTAACTACTCTGATCCTTATTAAACATTATTCTCTTTAGTATCTGTTTCTGTTTCTCAAATGCAGATAGTGTCACAAATACAGAGTAATTCTGTACTTCATATTTTTATAATTTCTGTACAATTTTATTGTACAAAAACGTAGTATCACGAATAATTAACTTTCATAAGGCATGAAGGAGAACCTGGACTTTATTATTCATTAATAATGAATATTGAGTTTTCCCTTCAGGAATAGGAACCAGACTAATTCATAATACTTATCAGGAAGTATTATACAGTTGTAGTGGATTGGGAGGGAGCTGAAAAAAACGATGTTGATAGGGAAGTTGATACGATGAATTCAATTTATCTAACGTTAGAAATATCATGGGAAACACGACGTAAGCTTCAAATCTTTAAATCTCCGTTCAAATAAATTTACAAATATTAGACAACTGCAAACAGCAATAGAATTCGATGCTTATTTTTCTACTAATACATTACACTATTTTCGAGTTGATTGAAAAAATTTCATCTCTTCCAACTCAAATTACTTATTAAATAGAATGGATAGCTTAAATTGTAGCCTTAAAGATTGTCTTCCTGAATACATTTCTCAAGGAAAGGAACCCTTTTTATTTCATAAAAATTAAAAAGTCCTAAAATACAGAAAAAAGGGGGCACAAACTTGACACACATTAATTCCTATGTCTAGCTAGTCTATTGTGGATTGCAAAACTCCTCAATTTTCAAACAGGCTAAAGGTTTAAAAAATAAAATAATGATTTCCGATTACAATACTGGAAATTCATGGAATAATGGATTTCTGAGTTTATCATGATTGAACGAGCAACATATAATAAAATACATAAAATAATTAGATTTCATCTTTATATTGGATATCTTGTAGTAATTTATATTACTCTTTGCATCGATTGCCTCAAGTTTTTAAGTAGAGTAACTGATAGTGGCCAATGAGATTGGAGTTAGAATACAGTATTAGAAGAGTACATGATACAGTAGTTAGTTAGAAACTAACGTTGTTTAGTGGCGTGCCGTCAGCTCTTCAATCTTCCGGCCAGTCTTTACAAGACCTTTAAATTCGTTCTGCTCTATTTTTCCAGGCCCTTTCGACCGCAGACTGCATCAACTGAAATTGGAATAGTCCAATGTTTTCTATTTTTGGGCTATTATCGAGCACCATATCGTTAAGGACACTCTTTAAGCAAGGTTGAATTGTTGAATAGCTAGAACGGGAATATCTATCTATAAGATTACAATAGTTTTCACATTAGAAGTAGAAATAAGATTTTAGATTGAATAGTTCTGAGAAAGGAAAATATTGTTTTTAGGCCAGAAAATCTCATATTTTCTCTCTTTTAGGCAATTTTTAATAATACAATATTTTCTATTAATGATTAATATTTCCATCATTAATAATATAGTAATAATTTCTCTCTTTTTTAATAATCTCATATTGGGTGGATGACTAATGAAATCAGGAATTTCATATACAATGTAGAACTGCCCATTGAATCTCAAAAAACATTCATATCATAACAATACATTACTATAATACCTCAGAATGAGAAAACAATTCTAATACAGTATCTTGAAAATGAGAAAAAGTAACCACATATGTGTGCAGTAATGAGGGTGATATTGTGGTAGTTATCTATCCTTTTTGCATTTACTTTCCTCGTAATAAATAACTGATATACATACAGACTAGCCAAATAAAATGTGTTATCTGTGACTGTGATTGAAAATATATAGCATACTGAGAAACTGTATGAGAACGCTATCTGTCTGAGGAAAAAGTAATCAAGAAGCTGGTACAGTCTTTAATGCTGGCCTCCCATTGGCCAGCAGCTTCTATCGGTGTTGAAAGAGGGAGTGGAAGGTCTCATCCAATCACAGAGCTTCATCGTTCGTAGGCTTAGTAGGTTCTGCCATTTTGTTTTCAAATGCAGCCATTTACTTGGTCTTGACAGGCGTATTACAATTTTATTGTTACTTGAAAGAGAATGACGAGAGAAATTATTGTTGAGAACAATTTTTCAAACTCATTTAATATTGAAAATCACTGACAAAACAAGTACTGTGTTCAGTTATGAAAATTCTTCATGTATAATTGAGTGTGATTTCAACAATATTAAGCTTCACTTTATGAAAATACTTTCACAAAATTCTCCAAAATAACTTGTTTAGGGCTAGTTAAATTCTATCCTGAATTGCAAGTGGCTCACATGAAAGTTTGGTCAAATGTCATATCTGTGATTGAAACTAGCTTGACTGAGAATGGCATTCACTCGATACCCTTCAAAATATAACTCTACATAAGAACATGATAAGGGCTAGTCAAATACAATCCTGTTAAACAATTGGCTCAAATGAAAGTGTGTTTTAGAATTACTTTCCTCATAATAAATTGGGAATGGCATGACTGAGGATGGCATTCACTCAGTATTCTTAAAGACAAATTATTCTCCATGTGACTTGTATAGGACTAGTTGAATCTATCCTTTTTTGCAATCGGCTCGAATTAAATTCTAAAATAAAATGTTCTATCTGTGATTGAAACCTTCACAACAGACTATTCTCCATAATAACTTGAAAAGGGCTAGTTGAATTGTATCCTGTTAAGCGTTTTGCAATTGTCTCAAATGTGAGTTTTTAAAATAAACTGTCTGATCTGTGATTGAAAATAGCATGACTGAGAATTGCATTCACTCAATATCCACCCCAAAATAGACTATTCTTCAAAATAACTTGTTAGCTAGTTTTAGGATAGTTGAATCAACTAGTAAATAACGTCCTAGCTAGTTAAATTCTATCCTGTTATGCGATTAGTTCAAATGAAAGTGTGTTTCAGGATTACTTTCCTCCTAATAAATTGAAAATGACTGAAGATGGCATTGGAGGCGATTGTAGTCGAAAACTTCGTTTGCGATCATCATCTCATTCTTTGCAGCGGTTTTGGCGGCATTCAGCCACTGACTAGATAGAAGCCGACGCCGGAGAAACGTCGTTGCCACGTCGTGACTCACGCCATTGTACGTGATCGGCATGCCGACCGACGTCGAAATAGAGACGAAGTAGGGGAAAAGGCTGGAAAAAGACGTCAAGATGCAGGAAGATGGCAATCTAGGCCCAAGTGATGCGTCATCTTGCACAATCGCCTCAATCAACTAATAAACACACAAACGACGACGCTTCGTTCAGTAAAAATGACATCCTTGGTTGTCATTCTGAGAAGGATGATAGATTTGTTGACAGTATCAGTGACTAATTGACAGAATGGTGAAGGTACGTTTAAATTTGGATACATGTCACATTCAAATTTATAAATTTTATTCACGCAAATATTTACAAAACATTATAAATGCATTAATGTGTAAGGAATGAAGGAATAAATGCATTAATATACAAAAATATAAGGAATAAATATAATGATATAATAAAAATGCATATCTAGGTAATAAGGAATCCCCCTACAAGACTATACTTGTATGAGATGCTTGTGTGAGATACATGATTGACAAACGATTACCTGACATAACTCACATATTGTAACAAAATTTTGTTCTCAAAAAAATGTTCGGGGAATTGTTAATGCTGATACGAGTATTATGTGAGCAAATGTTTCTGGACTTGTCAAACTCATTCA
Organism: Laodelphax striatellus; assembly: GCA_017141395.1. Lineage (NCBI taxonomy): Eukaryota > Metazoa > Arthropoda > Insecta > Hemiptera > Delphacidae > Laodelphax > Laodelphax striatellus. The sequence goes on from CM029530.1 coordinate 6,931,901, forward strand.
ATGTTTTAAGATACATGTGTACGAATGTAAACATACCTTTATGATAGCTCTCTGAAATAACGCCACAAAAATTTGATTTTTTTTCTTTTGTATCAAACTTCAATGGAATCCACTAAGCCTGCCATCATCACTTTACTTTTCTACTTTTGCTTTTACTTCCTACTTCTACTTTTTATACTTTACAACCCTTGCACCAACCTGGATCATCAATTTTTAATAAGCTGATCTCATTCAATTTAAATTGTATTGATCCTGGATTAAAATTGCTGTTGCTTGATGCAACCCAAAATTAACACAGTTTTTCTTATGACAATATTATTTTGATAAAAATTAACGAAAAGAATGGTTTTCATCCAAACCAATTAAATACAAAAGGTGGGAGATGAATAATTTTCAAAATGTCTTAATGCATAGTAATCAGTCAATGGTGTCTCAATACAATTTTTATGAGGTTTGCTAACCATTGTTCTCCATTGTATTGAATCTATATTCTGTATTATGTGTATTCTTTCGGAAATTGTGACTCAATAAACGAAATTGAATGAATATTAAATAACCGTAGTGAGCTGGAACAAGTTAGAGATATAGAAATACCAACAAATGGCATTGCTAACAGACATTCTCAGCCCGTATTTTCAACCCCTCAATGGCTGCATTTGACAGCCGGTCACTTTTAACAAAATCAAGTCCGGCAATAAGCAGTCTGCAGCTATGCACTGCATGCATGAGTTGGGGGAAAACTGTCGATAGTTCCAGAAATGGAAGCGATTTAGTGGGCGGCGAGCGATTATTGTCCGGCTGAATGAAAGGGCTCTATGCAGTGGAAAAAGACTGCTAGATTATAGAGCAGACAGAGGCAGCATGGTCACGGTCTTCCAAGGCATATTACCCAGAGGAATGGATTTGGGGTGTCAGGCTCAGGGGTGCATACTGTGGCCATGGGCAGACAACATTATTTAGCGGATTAGCCGATTAAGCGTTTCGTTGGAGCGTGCAGATTTCTTTGAGCACCAATTCCATTTGCCCAAATTTAGTGACGCCCGTTTCAACCTCACTAGACTGCTGCTGACCTCCACTCATTTATATTCTTGAATGTAAATCCTATTGACTACATTGATATGACTCCTATTACAGTTCAGTTTTTGATTTTATATTTACAAATCTTTCAAATTTTCATACTTTCGACAAATCTTCTATTATTTTACCTTTTCTTCTTACATTTTATTCTTTCTATTCTATTTTAAATTTTCGTGGAACTTCGTCATTATACAGCCTTGAGCCCTAGAGTAACAGGCTAAGCTAATTTTTATACTGAAAACGAGTAATTGAATTTCTCATGGAGCCTTCAGTACGAGCTTCTGATGATTCGTTTGGATTCGAAATGTTTTACTAGGCTCTTAATGCTTGAAACTATGAAAACAACCCTTGTTTTAAATTTTACCTTGCATAATATTTATACGAGTAGAATCAAATTTTTTATCGCCTATTATTTATAAATTTTATTTTATTTTTCTAGCACAGATCTCGGTCGTATTCAGGAATAGAAAAATGGAACTAAAAATAATAAAAAGAATACGACATAAAAAATAAAGAATGAAATATAAAATGAAAACGACACATGGAACCAGGAAAACAAAACAATGAACACAAATTTGAAGTACTTTGCCGTTTTCAATCTATTCGAGGCTTACACAATAATTTTTCTTAATTATAATTTATTCAAATTTTAAATAAATTTTCATTAAATAAATTTAAAAAGATTTAATTTTTTCTTAATAATTTTTGAAGAGGAATGGAAAAATGGAACTGATGAATAATAAAACAGAACTATGAAAATGGAACTAGGAAAACGAAAAATACACACAAATTTGAGGCACTTCGCCTCTTTAAATCCATTTGAGGTTAACACTATAAATTTACTTGCATTTCTGAATAGATAACACATCGATTCAAAAGTTGAATCGATCAGAAACTGTTGAATGCTGCACAGAAGGGTTGTTTATTATCGCCAGGTGATGGACATCGACAAACATTGACGGTAGGAATTCGGTAGAGGACCAAGAAAATAGTGCGATGGTGAGAGGTGGGAGGGAGAAGATGGTAAGGTACCGGTGCAGAGACCGGGTGCGTGTGTGCGTCTTATTTACAGTAAAGTAACCGGAGAGATGAGCGGGCCAGGTGGGCAACGGGGCGAAGCCCCCGAAAAAGACCTAGAGCCCCCCGATCACATAGCGGCAGCGGCACTGACCCTGCCCGGGGCACCTGCGGTAAACCCCCTCCCTTCATCCCCCCAAACCATCTTCACTTTCCACCACGCAAACGGCACACTTCTGCAGCACGCCGACCTTCTGTTAGTTCTGCTCCTTCTACCCCTTTCCACTTTTCTTTTTCTTCTCATTTCACTTTTATTATATTTCGTCTCATTTCTAGACCCCGCACCCCAATTTATGTCGGCTGCTGTAGCAAATATACACTTATCGCAGTCGACACCACAAAGCTGCGTGACGATGCATAATGGCCGCGATTTGTCAAAACATCCAGAAGCTGCCATCTGCAGCAGCAACAACCTGCATCCTTCATTAACGAGAGGGTTTGTTACATCGTGTGTATAAATCCATCCTATCCAATCCCATTCAAGATAATTATGGAAAATCAGCAAACAAGGGTAAATCCTTACTGAACAAGAGTTGGAAACGTTTAGTATATACAATATTGTTGTAATTGGGATAAGTAAATTTGACTTGTTACCCTAGGGGTGCTACTAATAATATTTAGAACCAAATATGAAATAAATCTAGTCTATTCTAGTAATGTGAAAAACCATTTGCACCAATAACCTGTATCCTACATTAACGAGAGGGTTTGTTGAGTCGTGTGTATAAACCCTTGCTAAACAAGGATTAAAAACGTTCAGTACATACAATTGTTATAATTGGAATAAGTTACTGTGACTTGAGACACTAGGAGTGCTAACAATCAAAATCAATAACGCTAATTTGATATTAAACAGAGTTCAGTACTGCTGTAGCAAATATACACTTATCGCAGTCCTAGAAAAATAATATTAAAACGGGGAGCCCCGTCTTAGCTTCGTGAAAATATATGGAGTAATTTGATGGACCGATTCAGAAATTATTGAAGATTATGTAAAGATATCCAATTTGACGAATGTCAAAGTAACAGTAATTAAGAACCAAAATAAATCATTTTAGACTACTCTAGTACTGTGAAGAGCCATCTGCAGCTCCAACATAAACGAGAGGGTTTGCTACGGCATGCATGAACTGTTACAAAAACATTCACTACATACAATTTTTACACTTGGAATAAGTAAGTGCTAGGGGAGACACCAAAATCAGTCTCAGAATTGACTCAAAGGAATAAAAAAGGCTGCTGGCTCGAATGAAGAGACGATATGAATAGAGCTTGAAGCACTAATAAAAAATATATAATAATAATACTGTATGTATAAACAACAACAATATTATTTGATATAATATACTCATAAAATTAACACATTATATTAATATCTTACCGTGCTATACAGAGTGGGCTGCAGAAATTCATCCAGACCTGAAACACCAAACTTACTTAATTATATGAAATTTAATAATGGTTTAGATTATGTCACGACCATGATTCAATCTGCAGTCTAAATTTATGGCGAGACAATCGGAAAATAAATTGTATTCTATTAGTAGTGGAACAATAAGCATCAAAACCAGATTTGCAGTAACGAATAGATAAGAAAACAAACACAAAACATACGTTAAAAAACGTTTCTCCTCGAGACATAAAATGCCTATAACAATCTTAGCATACATAAACAAACTATTCAAATAGGACAACAGAGAAGCAAACAAATGGACAAACTTGGGCTTATGTGATCTGTGATAGAGCCCTGTTAAAATTATGGAGATCGGGCTAAACAAGCTCCCATTCTATTCACAGAACGACAAGGAAAGTAATGCAATGTATTTTAATCTAACTCTTTTCCTACTGTAATAGGAGATTATGGCGATAGGGCTAAACAAGCTCCCATCCTACTCACAGAACGACAAGGAAAGTAATGCAATATTTAATCTAACTCTTTTCCTACTGAGTGCCTTACAATGGATAGGCCTATTCAACGTCAGTGGCTATGTATATCAGGTGGAGTGCAGTAGAAACGCAGACTCGAGACATATTGAGTGAGTTTTCCGAATGGAAAGTCAACGATAAGAAAATAGGGGACGACCGAGAAATGGAGTTCGAGAGACGAGAAGAGGGTGAGTGGGCTACTTGTCTGATTCGATAAATTCAGACAGGCACTTTACTACATGTGAGTGAGTAGCTTACGTCTAATCCTACCCCCCACCTCAACTTCCACTATACAATAATCCACCAGGGCCATACCAATGAACGAGTGAATGACGGTGCTAGGCTGTGCGGAGCGCGAGCCTCTTTGATTGATTTGCCTTGCTTCAGTCCGGCTTCTTTCTTATCCTATTTCTTCATTTTCTTCTCCCTTTCAATCTTATTCTCTCTCCTCTTCTTTCTTATCCGATTTCTTCATTTTCTTCTTCGTTTCATTCTTATTCTCTCTCATCTTCTTTCTTATCCTATTTCTTCATTTTCTTCTTCCTTTCAACCTTATTCTCTCTCTCTTCTTCCTCATTCTATTTCTTCATTTTCTTCTCCCTTTCAATATTATTCACTCTCTCCTTCTCTTCCTTATCCTATTTCTTCATTTTCTTCTTCCTTTCAATCTTATTCTCTCTCCTCTTCCTTCCCGTCATTTCTCCAACTCCTCTTTCTATTTACTCACCCCTTCCTACAATGTTTGGTTTCATCTTTCTGTTTTCCTCGCATTTAATTTCTTCTCAATTTTATATATTTTTAAAGTTTCTTCCTTATTTCCACATATCATCCTGCATCCTGCTCCCCCTGCATCCTCTTTCCCCTTGTCCTTTTCCATAATATATCCATTAATCCTGTCTTTCTCCACGTCCATATTTCGGTGAATTTTCCATTTCTAATTTTCTCTTATTATTCAATTATTATACTTCTCTAAGCCTGGCCGCACACCAAATGAAACGAAACAAAGCGTTCTGTTTCGACTCAAACGTAGAACATGTTCCAAACCGACTGAGACAATCACAACGACCTTACTCCTCCAACTCTTAACATATTTTTTCCTTGTTCTCCCCATTTTTCGCATACTTTCCTCATTCATCTCTAACATTCCTCCTATTCTACTCACCTCTAAACATTTTACCGTATTGTCTTCATTTACCTCAATACTGTCTTGTTATCTTCAATTTCCTATTCCTTCTATAGTTATCTATTCCTCCCCCTCCTCCCTCTACTCCACCTCCTCCTCCTCCTCCTCTTCTTCTTTCTTCTTCTTCTTCTCCTCTTCTCCTCTTCTTCTTCTTCTTCTTCTTCTTCTTCTTCTTTTTCTTACCTTTTCCTATTTCTCCTCTTTCCTTCCCGACTACCTCCTTTCCATCCTACCTCCAACACCCTCTTTTTCTTCATCCCTCTACTTCCCTCTTCCTTCTCCTCATTCTCTTTCTCCATCACATTTTCTTCTTCTTTATCCTATTCGAGAATTCTACTCATAACTATTTCCAATTCTCGATTCATTTTGCACTAAATTGGTTGGGCTGATAATAAAAATTCCATGTTCCAAACTACATCCACCTTTCATGTTTATCTTTATTAATATGCATCTCTATGTCTCTTCTCTTCTCTTCTCTGTGTCTCTACTTCTATGCCTCTCTCTCTTCTCTTCTCTCTCTCTCTCTCTCTCTCACTCTCTCTCTCTCACACACTCAATCCTCTCTCTTTCTCTCTTTCTCTCCAATCCCACCTCTCTTTCTAATCTTTGAAAAGGAAGCTCCCTCCTCCACACGATATTTTCATGTATTTCCTATTCTGCTGCCCCCATAAATCGTGTACTACAATAAACCACCATCAACCAACCAATCAAGCAGTGTACTAGAAATAGTATTTGGGCCAGTTAGTAGTACAAAGAACGGCTATGGCAAGGCAACAACAGTCGAGTATCGAGCATTGTACATCTCGAACTTAGAGCGCTTTGATATAAAGTAGGTCTCTAGAAGAAGGGAATAATGAAGACAGTAGGCCAGTACATCCATCAACTGTCTCACTGTACTCGTATCGCGTGACACACGTTGCTCTTTCCAAAAGATATTTTCACTCAATAGTCTTGGAAAATAGCTTCCTTCACTGCTACGTTTGCCCTTCAATTCAACCTTCAATAAATACAAATAGTAGAAGGCAGAAATAATTCAAGACCGCGATCCTTTGACTACTTTGTAGGCGAACTTTAACAAGTTATGGGATTGATAAGTATACCAAAATTGAAAAAAGTAAAAATGTTCGTGGAAAACAAATGCACTTCAAACAAAAGTAGGTACTCATCCTATAGGAAATCTACCTTTATATTCCAAGTTTCATTGCAATCCATGCAGTAGTTTTCCAGAAACCGTCAGTCAGTAAGTGAGTGAGAAATTCAATTCAATTAATTTATTGTTTCAAATCATTGAAATAAAATTTATATTAGAATTTTATAAGTATGGATTGATCAGAAAAGGAACAGAACAATGGAGATCAATGAGGAAAAAAGAGAAGAGAATAGGAAGACAGAGTATTTCACATACTCAATGTTGACATAAAATTATCAGCAAAGCCTTTTTGAAAATGAATGCTAAATGTTTTCTGCAATGAATGTTGATTCACATTTTAAAAATGTTTTTTTTTATGATTGTAATAATTCAAATGGATAAATAAATACATTCAAACGGAATTAAAGAAAAAAGTAAAAAGATAGCATGATGATGAGGGAAAACTAAGAGAAATTTGAAGTAGTGTTTTTAAAGAAGACGACGGCTGCATTCACGAATTCGATGGCGCACCACATGGCGCTGGCTGATCTCGGCAGTCTACTCGATGCTCGAACTTCTTCTTGTCTGGACCTGAGAGGCCTGGCCCCTGAGAGAAGCACCTGGGCGGTTTTCCGCGGCCTGATGCACACGCCAACACCTGTCCACGCTCACGCTCTGTTTGATGGACTGACGAACCATCTACCACACCTCCTCACCCCCTACCACCACCCCTCCCATCCAGTAATCGACAGCCGATATCGTCTTTCATCCGGATTGCGGTATCTGCGTCTTCCGATCGAACGATTCCAGAAGCACACGTCTCGTGCTCAAGCGCAAGCTGTTAGTTTCCAAATAAAACATCACGAGTAGATCGTGTAGTAGCTAATTGTATGATTGCATCGTTGCCGCTCAATCGAGTGCTCACATGGGGAGAGACTTCTGTGCAGTATAGACTGTACAGGGTATAGTCTACATAATCTCGATACTCCCCATAATCCCCTGTATTAGTGCACTTGATTAGCATAATATAGCAAAAATAAAACCCGACATCAAGAGTCAAGACTACTGTGCACATAATTGCCGTATAGCAAAAACCCGAGATTCTTTTACATTAGTTGAGTTTATTGAAACATTATTTTTTGTTAAAAGTGTGATGAGATGAATGAATCTGAATTTGATTGAGGGGTGGTTGCACAACAATGGATAAAAACTATAATCTTAGCTTATATCAAGCTTAAGAATTTACTCAAGTTGACAGTACCAATCTTAATCCTACGCCCTTTGTGCAATTAAATCCTACCAATATCAGGATATTGTTAGAGAGAATCAGTTTCCCTATCTATTACTGCTCAAAAAGTATTCATTTTTCAATCTTCATCCATTCTTTTTTCACATTGATTCTCATTAATTTGAAGAAGAAAGGGTAGAAATAAATTCATCAATTGGTAGCAAGTATAATCAGCATAGGGAGTAGGATCACCGTGTTAAACGGTGAACGATAGAAAAGCGACGTGATGGTCGCGATATCTCTGGTGACTCGACAGTAGTTCCAACACTAGCTGTGTCAATCAAGTGGGCGATCGACGAGACCTCTGAACTAGCCTGACACAAACTATTTTCGCCGTACATTAAAAATGTAAACAATGGTCCCTATCTGATGAGTCATCTACTTTTTCTATGCTTTCTCTATGGTATTACCTACTTTTGCCTCTCTTTTGCTACTTTCGCTAGTACCTACCAAGTATACAGTGACTGTAGAATATTATATAGTCACAGAACAAAGTAAATGTTTAATAACTCTAAAGCGTGATCATGAAAATTGAAGCAGCTCATTGTACTGTAGAATAGATGAGACAATGTAGGAATTATAATCAGCACACTCAATCTGAAATACCTCAAGGTAATAGAAAATCACAATATAGAATTATTATATAGTTCAAAATAGTTCAATGCAGTATGATGAAAAAAATTTAACACATCCTAATATCTGGTAAGCGAAATAATAATGGAGTTTTTTTATCTGCTAACGGAGTATTTTTTCTGCCGCCGGGTGGGATGTTGATTGAACAAAACGCCAAAGTTCAGACGGTGGGCTGTGAAGACGATACTACCGAGTTTCATTATTGAATTGTACAATGACTTCCGCTCGATTCGGTCTCTTCAGGGTTTTGCGGATGTGAGTTTTTACCTAAGCGCTCTTCAATGATGGCAAACTATCTACAAGGGGTGGAGAGTGTTGTCACGGACCTGACAATACTGGAAATATTTTAGAATTTGATCACTGAAAATTTGTATACTCAGGTCATTTGCAGTGTTCATTTCATCACTAATTTAATTATGACATGAAATTTATTCTTCCATACAGTTAATTTAGTCTCAATACAGTTGAGTTAATCAGTTGATTTAGGCCGTGTGCCCACGGAGCAACAGCTATCTGACTTCAGTCAGCAACCCAGCGTTTCCAGATACCATTGGTTGATAGGTTAGATTACACGATTACCCGAAAAACAGCCAAATGTTATTTGGCAACGCTGGGTTGCTGACTGAAGTCAGATAGCAGTTGCTCCGTGGGCACACGGCCTTAGTCTTTATACTTAGTTAAGTTACACAGTTGTACATGAGTCATGTTAAACATGAGTTATATACAGTTATTAAAGGAAAAATATTTGACTATCAAACAGTTTCAACAGTTCAGCTATCAACATTTTCAACAATTCGAGTTTCAAATTTTTTGAAGGAAATTCCATAAATTAATAATGTGAATAAAACATTCATATATTGTTTGCACCCCTATCGAAACCCAGCCAATTTCTAGAAGAATTCATCTTCCAAAGTGTTTCTAACGGAATATTTATTCAGCTGAACACAAAAATTTCAAAAGTGGATTGTTTGGTCAGAACGCTTCTACTTGAAAAGAAAACAAGTGGCCGTATCGACAGTGGCTAAGTATATCATTGTGAAAACTACTTAGGAAAAGTGGTTAAGCAGAGAGAAGAGTACCTCCCTTTTGTTTCCCCCATCCGTATTTTTCACTTTTTCTATCTCTTATTCGTCTCTTATCTCTTGCATGGAAGGTCTTCTGTCCTTCTCCTTTCCGTTTCGAAGCTTCTTCTTATTCTGGAATCGTATCTTTCTATTTCCGACTTCACTTTAATTTATTGGACCAGGAAGTCGGTGCAACCACAAAGGGCCTTCGTATAGTTTTCCCTCCTTTTCCTTCAAATCACGCTTCTCCCCCTATGGCTTCTCTCTCTCTCTCTCATTTACACTTACTTCATCCCTCTACTTCTAGAAAACTTTTTTCTCGGTAATAGGAGTCCCGTGCTAAGCTTTATACTACTGTTTCAATTCACCACCCTTTTATAAAGCACGGATAAAACTTTTGTACGAGAAAAAAACTTTCAACACTAAACAGACTAGAGTTGGTGGAGTGGGTGTTTGCTATTCTGCTATCCATCTTCTAGGTAAGCACCCCCTTTTTCAAACAGATTGTTCTTTAAAACAGCTCTTATTTAAAAAGCACACACAATCTGAATGAGGAAAGGATACAGTGTTGAATGATTTTCAAAGACTAGTTCTTTATTTGTTAGTCTTTTATTAAGTATTTTTCAATGCAGTGGTTGTATCTTCAAATTTCTAATATTTCACCAAATGAGGGTGATTATCTTGATTATCTCCTCTAGTCGACTACCTTAGGACAATCCAATACTCTGAAAACAACTAGAAATTAGGTACACATCTAAACCCAATAGAACCTTCAAATTATTCCATTGTTTCTTCGATTCCACTTTGCTCTTAAGATTTTCAACTTACTTTTCATAACCTCCCTCATATTATCATCTCATCATCTCTTCCCTGGCCTAGATTCCACATCAATTCACCATCTCTCAGCTCCTTTAAAATTTAGTGTTAGCAATCGATTTCAAACCAAATTCAAACTTTTTTATTGTTGGAAAACTATATTCATGAATATTCTAGTTGAATTTGACTTCTTTCATATACTCAATCAAGAACTTGAATAACACAAGTCAGAATTGAAGTTCAATACAGTAGATATTACAAAATGAACTATTGTTGCTACTTTTTATTATCTTATAACATAATTAATTGAGTATGACAGCTCATTTTTCATCATATAAAACCTGAGAAGAAAATACAATTAACGTCAATGGTAAAAAGTTGACTAACTGATGAGCTCGTTATTAGAAACGCTAATGCAAGGCTCGCTCATCGGCAAATCGATTCTAATAGCCATGTTACGCTTGTTTTAATACACCTTCCTGCTTATTGTTCTGCTTCTCATTTCAGCAACAGCGTTTTCCCAGTTAGCCGGTTTAAAACAAAAGCACTTCCCTCCCCTTTCACAGTGTTTACCTCCATAAACGTTCACCGGCGGGGCAAGGGTGGCAGTTTTACGGTCTCTTTAATAAGATGAGAAAGAAAGGGTTGTACAGGGATTGTTATAAAAGCACCCCCTCACCACCCCACCTAATGCCCCCCTACGGGGAGCTTCTACTTTACTGCAAGGTGCTTACTCATTCCCTTGGCTATTCATGCCTCTCTAACCCCGGAGGGGGTCTCTACTCATACCATTCAAAGCACTTCGACACGGATCAAAATCAAATCTCAATACACGTACAATCATCATCTGTGTGCTATATTGGCTCCCTAATCCAGAACCGAGTTATTCAGGCTGTGTTGATTTACAAAGAATCCAAAAATTCGAACTTATCATGAATTAGAATATGCTTGGAATGACTTTGCTTGGGTAAAGTGTCTGAAACGAATTTGATAGGAGAAATTTCATCGGATAAAATTTACTAAAATCGGAAAAGACATGAAAAATAATATTATTAGATATTCAAATATACTTGGAATGATCTTGCTTAGGCTGCTGTCTAGAACCAATATTTCAATCGGAGAAATTTCATCCAAATTCATTCCAGGTTAAAAAGAAAGTGGGAAAACAGATGACAGTCAGAATAAAAACAATCAATTTATTTTAGTTTATCACAATAATAATAATTATTGATGAATTTGGTCAAGTAAAATGTAGGATTCCATCATGACATACGGTAATAATTCATGTAGGAGAATTTCCATTTCCATGAAAAATGTTAGCAACCCCAGAACAACTTTTCCAAATTTTTTTTCATCTAAAAAGTGACTATTATGAGGAATCTCTCTCTGTACAGCACGACACGAGAGTGGAAATAAGGTCAAGAAAATATTTGTAGGCCTAAACAAAAATCAAATTCCAATGGAACAAATAATTTATAATGTCTGTGTTACTATTTCAGAATAACGTTCAATTCATGAATGAGGAAAACTCGGAAAACTGAATCAGAACTGATTGTACTCTTTGACAACTAATCTTCAATATTAATATAAAAATAGTACTCTTTCAACAAATTGTAGTTTTACAGTATCTGGGTCTTTTCATGCATTATATATTAATGTAATAAATTATGATATGCAGATTATTTGTTCAGTTCATCAATTGAAGCTAGTTCTGATTTAGCTTAGTTAAGTTCTGATTTAGTTTAAAGCGTTTTTGAATATGGAGGAAAACCACAACATTTATTCAGACACAACAGTATGCATATAAGATTCTTACATTGAATTTAATATTAGGACAGAGCTCAGAAACCAATACAGCATAATATTGGGGTGCGCTTACTATTAAAAGACGAAGAGCCAGAGAATAGAAGAGGGCATCATAGACGTCATGCCATGTTGAGACATAATAAAAAGGGGCGTACGATAATCGTATGAGCTCTGTATAAATAATGAACAGAGGAACAAAAACTGGTTTATCGGTCTAACAAATCTCATCTTGTGTTCATTCTGATCCTATCAAGCAGTGAGTGCCCTTGAGACGCCACCCTCCTATACCTATATCTGTAAATGAAGATAAACATGTGTTGGCTTTTACTTAGGATTTTGTCGCACCCTAGTTCCGTTCATCCCGGTCCGATTTCCTCCCCGAAGAAGGAAAAAAAGAAGAAGAAGAAGAAGAAGAAGAAGAAGAAGAAGAAGAAGAAGAAGAAGAAGAAGAAGAAGAAGAAGAAGAAGAAGAAGAAGAAGAAGAAGAAGAAGAAGAAGAAGAAGAAGAAGAAGAAGAAGAAGAAGAAGAAGAAGAAGAAGAAGAAGAAGAAGAAGAAGAAGAAGAAGAAGAAGAAGAAGAAGAAGAAGAAGAAGAAGAAGAAGAAGAAGAAGAAGAAGAAGAAGAAGAAGAAGAAGAAGAAGAAGAAGAAGAAGAAGAAGAAGAAGAAGAAGAAGAAGAAGAAGAAGAAGAAGAAGAAAAGAAGAAGAAAGAGATGAAGAAGGAGGAGGAGAAGAAGAATGAGGTGAAGACGCAATAAGAAGTGAAACAAAGATGAAAAGAGACGGATTGAAATGGCCAGAAAGAAGATAGCGTATCAGCCAAGACACTCCCCCGTTAGAACCGGTGTTTTGGGGTTTATAAATAGAACATTGCCCCCGATAAAGTAGGCAATGGGCTCACTCTTGTCTAATATGTATAACGTAAAGCAGCCTGCTGCGAGAAACCACCCCTTGGCACACAGCTGAACTCAAATTTGGAGGAGGACCGGGTCGCGAAAGCAAAAAAAAAAAAAACACACAACTACTACCACTAGTAAGCCCATATGCATACAAACAAACTTTCCACTCAAGGTTTTTGCCAAGCTATAATAATAAAATAATATTTGTCCACGCGGCGCCTTCGTCGTGAGTCATAAATGTCAAAAAATTAAGTGTTAAAAATCTGACAAAGTGAGTTCTAATTGTTCCATTAGAATGTAGTTCAATATCTCATTTAAGCACGGTAATAAAAGTGAAGGGAATAGTAATTTGAAACTGTTACTAATTACTGAAGAGATTAGGTGAAAGGTTGAGGGCGATGTAATGAAAACTGTTTTCCAAGAAGATATAAGCTAGAAATATGATGTAAAAGTATGAGAATAAGCTGATGAAAGAAGGTTATTGAATAGAGAATGAGGAGTGAAGATAGCACAAAAATGCTTGAGATTAAATAAAACTCGCTAACAAAATCACTTTCAACCTTACTGAATAGAATAGATGATGGACCCAGCAGATGAATGATAAAATAATTCAATAAGTCACACTCCGCTTCACTAGGGATGACGGTAGCTTCACGTATTTTCAGAGCATATTGGGCTTTTTTATCATAACATCATAACTATGAGCAATCGATGTAACTATGAGCAGTCAAAGTATGAAATAAATTGGACTTCGAAGTGGACTTTTCCAAGTCATGAAGTAGTCAAGACAACCTTGAAATACTTCAATTTGAGGAGCATGTTTTCTAAGACAACTATGAGCAACCAATGTTGTAGCCAAAGTCTACATCAATTTTTCCAAAACTACAAACCCGTTACTGAACTATTCAAAGCTACTTTGAGCCGTACTTATTTGGTCATCGTCGACCAATCATCGGGTGTATTTGGAAATATACCCGACGATGACCAAGTTAGTATACCACGCTTCGCCACTAACTTTGAGATACAATTAGATTCTACAATCAGTGAATCAGAGATTCACCCCACTGAAATCAAACGCTACAAAGCAGCAAGCTGCAGTAAAACTTGAAAACGTGTCACAGCTAAACACAGCGCGTGCGTTTCCGGGGAGGAGGGATGGTTTACCTCTCTCACTTTCTCTCTATCAGTTTCCCTCCGTCCTTCTCTCTCAATCATACGGCTTACATGAGTGACATCAACAACCAGTCTTGAAAATTGAAGTCTACCACCCTTTTGAAGGTGAGGGGCGAGGCAAGTAAGAAGGAACATCTTGTCTAACAAATAAATGCGATAATAGGCAAGCGTGCTAGAAGAGGTAGGTAATATCCGCCCCGCAGATTATGGTCGACGAGGGTGCTTCTGCTATGCCACCCCGAGAATTAGGAGGATGTAACGAATGACAATGCGATCAGTGGCGAGATGACGAAGGGGTAGACAGACCCCCCTGCACCCGAGGATGAGAAGCAACTCTTCAGATATAAAGGAGACGTTGTGTGGTGGGTAGAGCTGGAGCAGACTGTACGATTTCAAGAGGCTTGCAACTGACTGCACGCGCGTTTCCTAATTGCTGCATGCAATATCTAACAAAGAAAAAAGATAAACAGAGAGAGAGAAGCGAGATAGAAATGGAGAGTGAGTGAGAGGGGTAGAGAGATGAAAACAGAAAATTCAAACGTATCGAGTTGGCTTTTAATTGCGTGTGATGTGAGTACTGCATGGTCTCTTCAGCTTTATAGCTCAAGTGATTATATTTAGTCGATTTCTGACGAAAGTTACTCAAACATGAGAAATACGAGAAGCTGCCAGCTTGAAAAGTTCAGTACTCTCCTACATTTTTTTCCAGTGTGTTGGAACAATAATAATATTGAAGCTTTCTGATTGACAACTATCTTACCACAGTTGCTTAATTATTTGTGGTAATGATTTACACATGTACTAGGATGTTGAACTCTGGGGCAGCTATCAAGTGAAAATTATTAAATTGGGAAAACGTTGTGGGGAAATAGCATGTTCAAGTTTAATAATGATGTAATTGAGTTTATTATGTAACAAAATAATTGATGAATCTAGAGTATTTATCTGTATTTTGGCGGAAACTAATAGTTTTCCATTTGATTTTTCTGAATGATATGAATGCGTTTTGGTGTACTTCTTTCTCCTGATTCATTGACCAAGTTTGATATATAGGTTTGATATAAGTTTGAAGGGTTGCTACAACAAAAATAAAAAGAATTAAACAACAATATTGTTCTAGAAACTCATTGTTCGGAGAGAAGATAATAGATTTCAATTAACGAAAATTCCACAATATTACAAACATTTATCACTTTCATGATGCCGTAGAATTGGGTTAATATGATATAATAAAATAATAATTACGATATAAGACATTGTAGAAATTATAAACATCTCACTTAAAGAGGGTTCTTTGCATGTTAGGGAGGAATGAAAACTCTCATTCAAACTCAAACCAAACTGATTTTTATGTCTTGAAATAGAGTGATACTACTTGAATGACTAGTGAGGAAGCAAGAAAGATAATTTTGAATCCATCTAGTTTACTCCGGCGGCTGCATTGAGAGTTAATGTGCACTCGCGTGCAAGCATATCCACTCTATTATGGAAATCGTACGATGAAGCAGTGAAAAGCAACCGACACCACTCGAGCTCAACAAGCAGATAGTAAAGCGCTCCTTTTCGAACGAAAAAATAGAATATTATTGTTATTAAAATCGCGGAACTTCCTTTCTGACGAGGGGCGAGTGAGTTTTTGAGAGGGGTGGGTGGTAAAAAGAGGCAGAAGAGGAAGTAGTGATGCTCAGAAGAGAATAAGATAAGAAAGCGGCTTCGAAAAACAGATCAGGTTGCAATGGAGCAACTGGCACGCGCCCACCCCGACAGTTGGCCGGTTAGCATCTAGAAAGAGAGAAAAGGAAAGAGTAAGCAGTCTCTTGCAGCTACCCTCTGCTCTGCTCAGCTTCAGCT
Source organism: Laodelphax striatellus (assembly GCA_017141395.1). Taxonomy (NCBI): domain Eukaryota; kingdom Metazoa; phylum Arthropoda; class Insecta; order Hemiptera; family Delphacidae; genus Laodelphax; species Laodelphax striatellus. Next base: position 6,947,823 of record CM029530.1, read on the forward strand.
GCTCGGCTCTGCTGCCAGCACATGTCAAGAATTCTGTTCACCAATCACGACAAGCTTCTATCAGCACCTTCACTTTCCATTGACAGTCTGTCAAAATTCTACATTCGAGGAAAAATCTGGAATAAAATTCTGGAACACTCTAGAAAACTAGAAAACTCTTTGTTATCATTTTCCAGGTTCTTAAAAAATAAACTATGTAAGATTATTATTTGAAAACGAATTCTGTATTTTTTCAAATTATTATTATCAGGTTGTTCCATCACGCAGCACAGGCTAACCCCATTTTCCCGTAATGGGAAACATGGTGAATCAGTGGGTTCAGGCACAAAATGGGGATACTAAACATCAGACAGTATACAAAATCTGTGATCCAAGTTTGTTTTTCACTTTTTAAAACAATTGTCACTTCCAAATTTCAAAAAAAGGTCTTTCCGATTTAAAAAATTATCAAGACAACACAGGACAAGAAAGTAAAGTTTTCAATTTATCAGAGCTTTCTAAGGTTTAAAAAACGAAACTTGATAAAACAATGAACTTTTCAGTCCTTATAATAGGCTATTGAACTAGTGAAATAACTGGATAGTCTTTCAGTACTTTAAAATAGTATATCTTGTTTGCTCTACGTTTCAATCAAAACCCACACTTTCCCAGTTCAGTTGAAGTGAGATCCACGATTATAGGGAAACTAATCCACTTCAAAGTTATTACAAGTAATATTGCACAAACAGCACCTTACAATAAAATCTTTCTAAAATATTTTGTATTGTGGTACACGGATACACCCCATTGAAAATACCTACCACAGAATTGACAAAACAACAGAAATAAAGCAGCATGTTTTTTTTATGTGTTCGAGTTTCCCGAAATGAAATCAGTCCAATAGGCTCGAAAAGGATTATCACCATGAATTATTGGGATGTCGCCGGATGGCTTTCTGGTTCTTTCATATTTGAAAGGTGGGCTTTCAGCCGAAACCAGCCTATAAACTATTTAGTGCGATACTTTTCCTGAAGAGGCCTCCAGTTTTTTTTGCCGTGTTTGTGTGTTCTACTATTTGTACAGCCGCGAGATTTGTTTGAAGAGGTCTGGTTCTGGCGACTGTCGTATTCTGTTTCCAATCTTGTGATTTTTTGAAAGAATGAAACTCGTCGGCTGAAGGACAATGCCGAACTAGATGAACGCCATATGCGATTTAGTTCTGCTTTGTAACCCCAATCTAAACCGAAACTGAATTTTGCTGGCCGTGCCTAAAATCCATAACAACAACAGTATCAACACACTACCTGAGCGGGTAGGGGCCCACCCGCCGCCAGGCAAACCAAATTTGGGGCATTTTAGGGCTCAACTGCTGCTACCTTCAAACAATCTAAATTTCTAATTGGAAAATTGCCTTGTGCCTTGCTGTAATGGAACAGCTCACCAATCAACATCACCTTAGTTAGGTGAATAGACTAAGAAATTGACAGCAGACCGAAAATACTCGACCAGTTTTTTCAAAACATCATTTCTATCATTCAGTAGTTGGGTGCCGGCGGCTAAAAAAAAGGAATGTTGAAAATCATAAAATAATAATGGAAGAGATCTATGAATTAGTCAATTAAGATTGATCGATTAGTCAATAAATTCATAACAAATACCTATTAGAAATGGAAATTTATTATAAATCAGGGTTTTAGTTCAATTATTTAGGTTCAATAAAAAAGTAATAATAAAGATAGAGTTTAATGGATGAGAAAGTACCATGTACTCCTATTGTCACAGTTGGTTATAGTGAATGTACAGAGTATTATGACTTCAAAAATGTAATTATTGTATTACCTTTATGTCTATGCCTCATCAAAAAATTGGGTACCTTTCTCATTATAAAAAGGCTAATTTCACGCTTGTAACCAATCAGGAGAAATTAATACAAACTATTTTTACTACATCATCACCTTAATCTCGAGTTGTAGTTGACTGACTTTTCCTATTTACCAGTGAAGGGATCAATACCAATAAAGAAAAAGGATATCGATATCCAATTCCAAATATTCTGTTCAAATTTCAATTCTTAGGTTGAAAGGCTTTGGGTATGACTGTATTGATGCATATCAAAGGACTACAATCGATAATACATTTGTCTCATCAGTCTTCATTGCTGTTACCTCATTATTTATTAATTTTTAGGTCGATGAACGATCTTTTGAAGAGGAAAATAATTGAATTTAATCAGATTAATCAAATCAACGTGATTCTGATTCACATAAATTCAACTGAGATCTCAATAATGATAGTTTGATATGAAATTCACGCAAATTCTACGCTTGTCATTCTGCATAATTAACTAAGCAAGTTTAGAAGGTCCTTGGGAATTGAAAATATTGCAGAAAAACAACATGCTAAACGACAATTTCCTCCACCTTGAATTATATTAATTATCGGAGACCGTGTTTGGTGAATTAGTTGAGAAATAGCGACACGAAAAGTAAGAATTGATGCCAAAGTAAGCACCAAGGTTGTTGACCCTTTCTTATAGACTTCACTACTTGAAAACGAAAGCAGGCAATTAAAGAGCAGGAGCAGCACATGCGAGCGAATAAATATGATTTACAAATACCTGGTGAAATAAATTTGAACTACGTGAACAATTTCATTCAGAGAAAGATTGATCTGCTGGAAGATTGATATCGCACGCCTCATGTGCTTGTAATGTCCTCAACAAACGCTACAAAACAATAAAAGGGGTTCACTATAATCCTACAGGCCTTCTCACTAACTACTGTGTTGAGTAGTCAAAATGTACAGACCAGTACTAGAAACTATAATTTTACTGTGATGTGTACATTTGTCATACAAGACGTTTAACATCAGTTCAACTCTAGTGACTCACGAATGAAAGTTCGTTGTATAATTTAAAATTGAAGTCAGGTCAACATATTTATCAAGGAAAGGCTAGGAAAACTTTTTTCACTGCTAAGGGTGATGGTAACAAATACTTTCGACTTGTTATCAAGGGAAGGATATTGATAAGGGATGAGTGCAGTTCCACCATCATAATTCATTCAAAGTGTTATTTCTACTTTTAAAAGTGTTTTTAAAAAAGTGTTATTTAACAGTAGAAAAGAGAATGGATACACAACTCCATAATTCATTGTTACAGAACGAAGTTAAAATCAATATTTTCTAGTCAGTAGGTTATTTGTTACAATACAAAAATTAATTGATACTTGATACCATATAAATAAATTTTCATAACAAATCAGAAACAACATTGCTCGCCGTGGCGAAGCGTGGTAGACACAACCGGTCATTAACCGGTCATCGCCGGGTATATTAACCGGCGATGACCGGTTAAGTATACTACGCTTCGCCACTAATTACTCGAATCATAGAATCACATCATAATTTCTCAAATTTTCAGAATATAAAGAGCCAAAATATTTTATTATCAGCAGTCAAAATTAGTTATATTTATGGCAAAAAATGATATTGTTCTTGCAGGCATCAAATTATTTAACAACTTTACTAACCCCAGTTTTCATTGAGAATTATTGGATTATAGTTTATATTCTTCGAGTGATTACCATTAGGCAACCTACATTAGTTTAAGAGCCTACATTTTACGACTTTGTTGTCATCCATAGTCCAAACTCCTAAACGGTTTACGAAGGGAGGAAATAACATTATTTACGACAAACCATAATTCATCTTCTGTGACCTACAAACGTGCTGTTTTAACTTTTATTGGGCTACACATTAATATATACACAATGAAATGAGAAACTTGAACTATTACGTAGGAAAATTGCATTTTTTCTTGTATTCTCAAGAAAATATATTAAAAACAGTACAGGGGTTCCCGTAACTCTCAGAGAATTCTTTCAATTTTTGTTTTAACCATCAAAACAAAGGGAGCACCTTACAAAACGTTCCGGAAAGGATTTGCCACCATGATAAAGATGAAAAAAATTACAGATTACATTCTTTCCACGAATCGAGTGAATTAATTATTGAATAACTACCACTAAATGGTATTTCTTAATGATAACGACGAAAGGGAATAGTAAACATGACTGGTTTTGGAACTATAATTCGATAATCAGAATCACCAAGAGAGATTTTATTGATATATCACCAAGTTTATACTCGTATTAGGGAATAGGGTTGATTTTGGCTCGAGTGGAAGTAGTAGTAGTAGTAGTAGTAATAGTAGTTTAGCACGATCCTTTTAACTTGTCAGAAATCTGCTGTTTTGATAATTAAACAGTGATTTCGACACAATAATCTTGCTCAAAGTCTTTAAAGACTTTTAAGTCTTGAAAAGACCTTTTAAATATTCTTTTGAGAATAATTTTAAAGACCTGTTCAATAATCTGCGAGATTCAGCATTTGTAGGTTAAGTATTTTGATATTGATTTTTGAAACACATGTTTTCTGACAAGTAGTAGTAGTAGCAAGTACATTATAGAAAGCTTCTCGAAACCACCGACCAGCCCAAAATCCTAAAATTCTAACAACGCTCACCCTGCACTCAGACATCTTTCAGCAGACCTAATTGCACGGCTCCTATAATTCCAGCCATCAGCCAGCCATATAATCAAGGCTGCCCACCTCATTCCTCTCATTCCAACCTACGGGCATAACTGCCTGCATAACTTCACCGGTGGATTATCAGGTGATGGCTAGCCACTTTCCAACAACCGAACCAATCAATCTAGAAAATAATTATTGATTTTCGGTTCGAGATCTAGTGTGTTAAGTGATGACAACAACTGCTGAAAATATGATCATAGTTTCATAGAGAAGATTTTTGAATTGATTGTACGATAATACATTAAAGGAGATTTCCATGGTATGGTGAGATTTCTGTGGTATAAGATTATTAAGTACTTGTATTGACATCAATAGTACATAATTTTCCGTAACCATTTAATTTTTGTAACTGTTTAGTAATTGTATGTCGATAATTTGTTACGATAATTATTTTAGAAGCATTACTGAATAATGATTAACAAAAGAATGAATTTTTCTACAACTTTAACAAAGTATAAATAACTTGAAGATTTATTCAAAGATATGGGGATGAGATGTAATATTGTGATGAATCTAAATAAATCGGTGTAACTGATCTTATATGTGTGCAATACCATTCCTGGAAATGCATATTATACAGTACAATGTTGCTCTTCTTGCCAACATTTAAAACTGCTGATACAATTCAATTTCTCCATCCGAATAAAATAAAACAATACAGAATGAAATAACAATTCAATACTCTACTCCATGGAGAGTGAAGTAGAGTATTGAATAGTTAGAGCAACTGTTGGAATAATTAATGTTAGAATACTGTTAGAGTAAAATAAGCACCTACTGTTGAATTTATAAAAACATATTAGCATTTTTTATACTGTATTATGTTCCAACCTACTTATATAGGGTGTTCAACTTAGGCTAGGCGTACACCGGTTAGTCAAAACAAGACAAGACTAGATTAACAGTTTATATTAGATAGTTCCTTTTTTAAACTGAACACCTTATATTCAATGAATGCACTAGATTTACATAATAGGCTATGTAAATATAGATTATATGTAGATTGTATTATAATATTTCACCATTTTCAACTTATTTTCAGCAACAAGTATAATATTCATTTATTAGCGTACTAATATTCTACTACTTATACAGTAGGCGTTTCGCTTTTCCAAACATTGCCTTGTCATTCACATTGTTTGTAAACACATGTGGAGAGAGTGTTAGCTAACTGCAGCCTTTTGCAAGGTGATAGCTGAGGTAGACAGGAAGCTACTGTGCAGTAGTGACCGCTGCTCATAATGATTCATTTGTCGTCTGCTGCTGCTGCTGTTTGGGTTGGCAGCCAGCATCCCTGTCTTGACTTTCGACCTTGACTGTTGACCCTTGACAGAGTCAGGAAGAGACAGGAAGTACACGTGGCCAGGAATAGAGACAGAGAGTGCAACAGCTGCACGGGAGCACGCGACATCCCGGGTCCTCCCTCGGGATACAGCTGCTGTTCTATCCTAGACCTCACCCACTCCCAGTCGCGTCTCGCGGTCATTGCCACTTCATTCATAACCACACATGCCTCGTACACTAATATTGAAGTTACGCATTCCATCACCAGGATGTGCGCTGTGACCCAATTATCTTGATTTATTATCATCTGCTGTCTCCGAATAACTTTTGTTAATCTTCCATTAATCTCTCGTACTTTCCTTCAAGTAATTTATTTTTCTTTACTATTTTAAAGATTTTACTTTCTAGCGTAAAATCACAGGAGATACCTGAATTATAAATTGATTTTGGGGTCTGATTGAGTAATAATTATTATCTAATAACAAAATCTATTTATAATTATCACAATTGTTCTTCATGAAACAATATTCGTTCTATAATATTAGATTAATGAATAACATTGAATCAATTTTTAGTTAATTCTTAGTTCATAGCAATGAGATTAAAGATATTAAGATTAGATTGATATTGAGATGGGAACATGGGATTGAGATGATATTGAGATTGAGATGGGATTGAGATGATATTGAGATGAGATTGAGATGGGATTGAGATGAGATTGAGATGAGATTGAGATGAGATTGAGATGAGATTGAGGTGAGATTGAGACGGTATTTCTCTTGGGATGTCAACGTACTGAACCCCCCCCTAAAATTCAAGAGGAGAGCTCCAGTCTACAATGAATACAATAGGAAATTGTTCATGAGAACAATAATAAAAGCTTCTGACAAAATTGATTGGAAAATTCAAGAGTGGGATACTGGAAATACCGCAGGTTTCTCTACCGAAAGTACAATATTATTAATAATTTGAGTGAAGTGCCGGAATAAAGAGGGGAAATAGCTGGTAGCTAGAGGGGCGATATGGTGTGAAGCACATAGACTACACTGTCTAGTTTAGTTCTGTTGATCTACGCTTGAATGCGCTCTCAACAAAGCACCGGCGGCACAACACAGATCATAATAGAGAACAAAATATCGGAGCGGAGCGCACCACCTGTTTTCCAATTTCCTACTGCCGAACAAACTCAAGTCCCCTTGTCATTACCCCCTCCCACAATTCCTGCCCCCCCCCCGTACCACCACAATAACAACGGATCTGTCACAATAATAATTCTCAACTAATTTACAAAACAGTTAAGAGCTCTTGACTGTTTCAACAGACTTTGCCTTGAGAATTATAATACTGAACGTACAACGTACAATTCTTTTTAAAATAGTCATAACACTATCGTCTTGTAGAATAGTCTCCAGTAACAAAGCAGAATAGAATAGGTAACAAAGTTATTGGATGGAATGGAATCTATTTTGCATGCAAATTATTTGTAGAAATTTGTTTGGATTAATAATATTGAACAGTACTTATTTGTAAAATTTAATATGTATTGAATGGGCACATGCTGAAAAACCTACAGGTTTAGCAGGACCCGAAAATGTAATTATTAATTTTCAATAAAATTCATTGATTGATTGAAATATATGAGACATGAAAGTAGGAGCAGAAGATAGATAACTTGATGAAATTAATATCCAAAATTCTGATGACACTCATTACTACTATAGGCCACTCATATTTCCTTACGTTCCAAGAAGAAAATTGAAGTTAGTGGAGCTACTCGATTTGTTCTAGTTGTTCTAGTTACAAGAGTTACTTACTAGATTAGCTTGCAATTATTGTATGAATAGCTAGCTATCTTGATTTTCAGAATTCTTATTTTAATTCTCTCCTATTAATTAACATTGAATTTTGTTTCAATACAATTAGGTACAACTATTTTCGCTAAAGTCTGATACATAATAAAGTATTGGATTTCACGTTTTGTAAGGAAATTGTAGACTACTAAGTATGTTTGACAATGAACTCCGTTCGACTACGGTCTTCTAATCAATTTCTTGCTTTTGGATTAGAATTAGTCGATCAAACCAGAATAAGAATAATACATTTTCTTTATTGTAATTCGTAATTTTTGATTTGGAATGAAAGTCGTTCACTTAGTTTTAGTGGAATGTGAAACAACGTAGATTTGGACTATCTTTTTATAAATTGGAAGAGTTCAAGATTAAAAGATTTTTTCAAAGCCTGTTGTACCTAAGCTTAAGTATCGATTAATCGCAAAAAACTTGATAGGGAGATCCGATTTTTCCAATAATATTTATTGGGGTTTTAGATTTTGTAGAAGATGATTTGGGCTAAAAATTGATAGATATTGTAAATTGCTGAATGAATGAATAATTTATAAGTCTCTTACAATTCAAGCAGTACCGGTAGCGCTAATTAAAAGCAGATTCAACCACATCGTATAATTTTATGAAACCAATTTGTAGTAGCTTATAACTACTTTATTTCATAGTGAATCCTGGAAACATTCAAAACTCTTTGGGCACGTAACAAATCTCAATAATACCCAGTTCATCTTCTATATTTGTGAAGCACTTAACAAATGCATAAACAATCATAGTTCTACCCTTGAAGGTAGTGGAAAAACTACTTGGGGTGGCTGGCTCGGTTACGGAAGAGGCCAAGAAGAATTGGAGGGACGGGGAGGGAAAGAAGTAAGGCAGATGGTCGCACAGCCTGCTTCCTGCTTTTCCTTCCACGTCTACCTCTGCCATAGTGCACCCCAATCTTTTTACTCTTGCTTCCTAACCATCATCATCATCATCATCATCATCGAAATCATCATCAAAATCATTATTGTCGTCCGAGACGGTAGGCAGTGTTTACGAAAATGTGTTTTGTCAGAGTCTAAATAATATAAACTATTTTCAGCGGGCAGGCCTCGAGTGATCACCGTTACAACGAGAGTAGCAGGCGCACGTCTCTAATCTGTGCAATAATTGAATACCGGAACGACCACAGAGCCAAATCCCTAACAAATGAAAAACCTGAATCAGAGAATAAATTTTTCACTTGACCTACCGACATGCAGTCATTTTAAGGAGTAGGCTGAACCGTTTATTTATAAAGTAAACAATTTCTTAAAGTCGGTAGATCAAGGGAAAAATTATTGAGAAGTCAGAGCCAAGCATGCAAGCATGAGCCAGATTTCATTCTCGATTATTTCCTTGAACCAAAGACGATAGGAGACTATTAACTAAGGAAACTAAGGAAACTACTATTAACGATAGGAAACTAAGGGCCGGTTCATGAGCTCGGGATTTAGCTAAGTCCTAGACTAAAACGGGTGGCTACCGTAGCATCGACAAACGTTTGTCTCGATAGGTTAGTGGGTTAGCAGCATAGAGAGCTCTTAGTACGCTTAGCGCTTAGGCTAACGTTTGTCGATGCTACAGTAGCCACCCGTTTTAGTCTAGGACTTGGCTAAATCCCGAGCTTATGAACCGGCCCTTAGTATCCTAATTGTCTTTGCTTGAACTAACGACTTGCAAACATTTTTTACTGTATGAATAAACGTTTTTACTCCCTAAAATGACTGTGTATGTCGGTAGTTCAAGTGAAAAATCAATTTTGTTAACTTCGCAGTTCGTGATGGATCAAGAAAACTTTATATTCACAATTCTATCCTCAACTAATTATAAAATTCCTTGAAAAAACAATGAGTGTATAGAAAGACGGAGACTGTGTTGTATCCCTCGAATCTTGAATGTGAGAGTATTAGAAGGTACAAAACATAATTCAGTAGCATCGTGCATCAATGATAACATGATGGCAAACAAAGATAGCAGATGAAACCTGAAATGATCTGAGAAGGAAAGATTGAAATGTGAAAGCAATATGATAAGAATACCTGACAAATTGGTCGGTGTGAGGTTTTAGAGCAGGATGAATGGCTGGGTCGGATAATAGTCAGTCAGCCACCCCTAATAACCGGCCGGGAAATCAGAGCTCTCTAGTATCTAGTGGGTCTAGGTAGGTAGGCAAGCAACTCTACTCCAATCTACTTCCAACTCATCGAACCCTTCCACTAATAACAATCCTATTACTCTTGGGCAAGATAATTCACTGTTGGAGCAACATTAAACCGAGTGCCGTTGAAAAGCTCTCCTGCTGTGGCATGCGTTGCTGGTTTGAAGGGGAAATTAGACATTCGTGCAATACGGTAGTGGGTAGTTTACAAGGTTGGTAGCTCTCTACTAACCTTGGGTAGTTTACATGTAAGTCATCAACAATGATTGGGAAGTGATAGCAGATAGATTCTAAGTGTTTTACAATAAGATATGTTAGATAAGTAGATAGATAGAAAGACGTAATTGAAAATATGACTTTATTTTTCACTTTGTTCATTACAAAAGTGTTGTGGGCGAAGTTGAGGCTCTTCTGTAACTGTGTAGACTACGGTTGGTTGTGACAAGACGAGATCAGTACTTCACATAGTTGCTTATGAAGCAACACACACCGATTAGTCATTGCATCAGTGTATAACTATGTGAATTACTGTGACTAATCTTGTCTTGTCTTGACTAACCGGTGTACGCCTAGCCTAAGTGATAACAGATGAATTTGAATGTATTCACACAATCTATTGAGTGAACGTCCTCAGCACTTTCAATGTTGAAGTGATAAAAGAGTAATGCACTGAAACAAATTGCATTGATAGAGTTGAAAAATATTTAGCTATGAGAAAAGCTGCATTTGATCAAAGAATGAGAAGCTGATGTAAAGACGTATTTTAGATTTGATAAACAACATTTATTCAGGGTATTTTTCTATTTCAGGAATTTCAATGTTTAAAAACTGTTTGAACTGTTGTTCAAAGTGTATGTTTGGTTTGTATTGATGAGTAGTCAATATTGTTCTAGATAACTTGAAGACTACATAACTGTATAACTAGATGGAAATACTAGTGACAGTCTCAGCCGAAAAAGATAAAAAAGAGCAGGAATTTTGGTTGGACAAGGAGTATACAAAATGAGAAGAATACCGATTTAATAATGAAAACGGTCGAGTAATTGGAAGGATGAAAATGTTGAGAAATAGTGGCGAAGAGGGGAAGTAGAAAAAGAATAACCGCTCATGAATAGAGTTCTTTGCTCATGTCGCTTTGTGGTCAATCGTTGTTGCATGCAGCTCGCGACTTGGTTCATCAAATTGACGCGGTACATGTTTTGCTACATTTACCACCGAAAAGAGATGAAAAAGAGAGAGAGGTAGGAAGAAAGAGATGGTAGAGTGACTAGTGGCTATTTAAAAAAGACTTGCCACCCACCATAGATTTCAGGCCACTATCCGTCTCCGCACTGGACTGGACTTTGTTGATGATAGTTTAGGGGGCTGCCGACGCAACCTGCCATAATAATAATTTTCGGATCATAAATGACGAACAAGGAGAACGGTCACGTGACCTTGGCACGGGGCAAACGATCGCTTTATCGGCTTTATCCCCATTCCTCTTTTCCAAATCAAACGACCCGCTGACGCCCAAACAAGATATCACTGTTCTGATTCATTGTTTACTGATACATTTCTTAATACATCATGTCAAATCGAAAAATGGCTGTTAAGCTGTTTTTATTATTCAAGACTTGATTTTCCAAATCCATGTTATTGATCATTGCTCTAATGTCAAATAGAAAAATGACAGGTATAAAAACAGATAGAAATGTTATTTGAATAGGTGTTATCCGAGACTTGCGTGTCCAAATTTACTCGTATGTTAAGTAAAATTGACTACTGGACTATTGATTTACTAGACTATTTTATCATAGTACTTGATACAAGGAGTGCACTTCTTTAATGCAAATTATTCTTTGGAAGAGATTAGATAGAAAGACACAGAAACTGTAGATTAGTCATGTTACAAGATAGATAGTAAAAGATAGCAGTGTCGATCAAAGAGAAAATATAAGACACAGAAACTGTAGATTAGTCATGTTACAAGATAGATAGTGAAAGATAGCAGTGTCGATCAAAGAGAAAATATTTGTTGAAGTTACAATAGTTAATAGTTTTATACTTCTCAATTGTTTTATTACTAGAAACGTAATGTTTCACTGGAAAATATTTTTTATTTATAAGTAAATAAATAAATTCAATAACAAAATTGGAGCCGTTTGTATGGCGTATTATTTTAGTTCTAGCAAAGACAATTTGAAATGGTCTTTTGTCTTTGGTTCCATTTTCAGTCTCTGTAGTTCCATTTATTGATATGATTTATTGATGTCTCGTGGGTTTCTCACTTGTGGGGATGATGGCTTCGAATTATTATTATTATTATTAAGCAAGTGTGGTTTTGGCAGAAAATAAAATAAATAAACTCCGCCTACTGTCTCTTGATAAGCCAGAAATGAATGACTCAGCTAGTTCTGTATTCGACCGGTAGATGGCTGCAGTTACTGGGTGATTTACAGCTTCAATTTTCACAGACACGCCTCCAAGCTCCGCCTCTCTCCACTGATTGGTCGGCATTGCACAACGCAGCTAGTTCTGAATTCTGTCGTGTCGTAAGATGGCAGCAGTTACTGGGTCATTCAAGTTACAACTTCATTATTCAGCCGTCTAAATGTCAGAGGTGTTCTACCCAAAGTGAATCCCCAAAGTGAAGCCGAAAGTAAATTAAATTACTTCATTCAAGCTACCATTTTTAAAATGTACTAATCCACAATTCATTGCCATTATTCGATTGATTCAACTTCTGCCAATGTTTATGAATTGGCATAAATTTCTATATGAGCTTCTTCTGGATACAGTTTTATAGGGAGGAAAACTTGTAATTACATCCAAATAAATAGGCTTTGACTTCGAATCAGTGGCTTTGATAGAAATAATTCACATGAAGCAATACAAATAGCCAACTATTGCAGCTATAGAATCTGAAGAAGCAGATTTTAAATTTTATTTGATACTGATTATTTACAACAGTAATTAGCCAGTGATAGAAGGGTTTCTGAAGTCAGGTAGAAGACTCAAAAATCGGACGAAACGGTACTCGTTGGTAATACGCACAGAAGCGTGAAAACCAGTCGGACGAAACGCTACTAATTTCCAAGAATTTGGGTGTCGGACGAAATGCTACTCGGACAAACGCTACATATTCATTTACTAGAAATCAACGTCTTGCAACATTGTTGAAAGTTTAAAAACGAACAAGGAAGTTGAATGGAATGAGAAGGATATTATGAAGTGTTGCAAAAGTGTCAGCTGAAGCTGATAATACGTAGTTGAATGAGAAGTAAAGTCAAGTCACTGATTGAGAGTGGGCCGCACCTTAAGAAGGAAACGGCTCTTTTCCATAGCGATGCTAATTGATAAATTGATCGCTGTCAACCGGGCCTAGCGAAGACAAAACTATCTCAAACACAATGTATCTTTTTGCGTATCATTTTTAGAATTGAGAATACCGTACATGATGCTGTGAGAGCTCAATATTGTAAGCTGCCAAGTCCGATGTACTAATGCTTAATTGTTCAGTTCAAATAAATTCTGCATTCAATTCAAACATTCTATATTATTAGACGCTATCGTGAAAAGTACACTCCCAATGGGAGTGGGAGGAGCCTGTGTCGTAGGAACCTGTGATTGGCTGTGAGTGGAGCCGATATATTATAGCCTATTGTAGGGCAGGGTCAAAGAAGTTTGTGTAAATTAAAATCTAATTACTATAAAGAAAGTATTAGGCTTGTGTAATGCTTTCTCTATGATTTTACCATAGACAAAGACGATAATATCCTAAGAACAAGATAGTATTTGAATAGTTCCAAGATAGTATTATCTCTGATATTATCAAATGAACCTGAGTCCTTCTGTTCAAATAATTTGAGATGAGCACTAGGTTTTCCCAAGTTTGGTAGTGTATTTTGTTCTCAAAACTGAATAGCCACTTCTTCTGCTCCTGATCTGAACCTAAACCTATCAACTCATTGAAATATAGGCTTAGATTGCAATGCTTGTCTAAAATACTTAGATAATAGCAGATATGCAGAACTGAATATCAGATAGGAATAGCAGATAATTTGCAGAAATTACCCATAGAAGATGGGTAAATATTTTTATGTCAAAACATTGTACAGTATATTGGATATGTATTCCTTGCTTTCGCATTTCGTTGTATTATTGAGATTGTATGCAATGTTTAATTTTCTGTACTGTTTCTTTTTTGAAATAAATTATTCTAAATTAATTCAGATGAAGTTTCCATTAGAAAGTATACTTGTTTTGAACTGTTATTAATCTCATATGATAACATGGAATTTAATTTAATTCAATGGACTAAGTTATGAGTTTTGTTAAGTTAGAAATTCTTCACATTTGAAATATAGGCTAAACTGATTCTGGACTATATTATCAAGGGAATTCGTGAGAAAAATATTGGGCTGGGCCGGTTGTTTCCTTCCCAAGCCAAATCATATTATTATGATTTGTTTCTATCAATAAGTGAACGAATGAGTGGGAAGAATAATGAATACTCCCTCGCATTAAAATGAGAATAAGAAAAATTGAACAATTTAGAGACGAAATAAAGGCCCAACTACTCTCTTCTCATTGACTCTTTTCTCGACAGTTTGAAAGCTGGCTAACTTCGAATCCGGCCAGTAGATAGCGGTAGTTGTTGGGTAATGTTAAAAGTCATGCACAACCACAACAGCAAGCTCCGCCTCCTCTTCCCTGATTGGTCGACAGTTTGAGAGGTTGCTAAAGCTCCGCCTACTCTTCCCTGATTGGTCGACAGTTTGAAATGAAGCTAACTCTGAAATCAGCCAGTAGATGACAGCAGCTGCAGGGTCAAGCATCAAGTACTTATTTGTTTACAATTGAATCAACTTAAATAACAAATTGTGACCTTATGACAAGATTTTTCATAAAATGACTAAAACTTTAGAAAAATTATTGAAATCAAAATGATATTTCTTAATTCATCACCATACTCCAACTATTTTCATTACTATTTTCTAATTATTAACTGATCCATCCTATTTTGATAAATTGACAAAGGATTAATATCCTGCAAAATTCAATATTTTCTTGTATCTTTCGTGTTCTTGTGTTGTGCTTGTGGTTTATGAACTTTTGGACTTTTATGTATCAAAAAGAACTGCTTTCAAATCTGAAATCATTCTGAAAAATGGATAAAACTTCAACCTAAGTGGAACTAGGTTAAACACGGCGAGGTGGAACAACCTTCGGGTCTCCCCACCGACAAAAGCCATACGCTAAATTAATAAATAAATAAATATCCTGCAACTAGCTATATGCCATGCCATACGATAAATGAAATATCCATCCTATATGAAAAGGGCATAATTGCATTCTTCGTGATTAAAATAGTAAGAGAATTGGAAAGATTTAGAGAATTAAAGAATAAATTAGAATTAGAATCAAAGATTTAGATTCTGAAAATTCTAAAGATTCTTTTCCACAATATCAAAAGCAGTATTAAAATGCGTTCTAGGGCAGGTAGAATGGGACAGCAGAAGATTGAAGATGCAGTCAAGTTGTGTGTGAATGAGATTAGATGCAGAGGCGCCGGAAGTGTGACGCAAACTTCTATGATTGTCCGTTAGTGAACGCCCGCCCACTCTACTCCTAATTTCTTCGTTGTTTTGCATTCATGATGGATAGTTTTCTGCCCAAGAAGAAGACTTTCAGACTTCCAAACAGCAACTAATACCATATTGTACCAAGAGTAGTGTTTCAATGCTGAGGCTGAGCTGACATTGTATTTTGTCAAAATTTAAGATAGTGTGAATTCAAAAAGAATGTAAGGGTTTAGTAACAAATACCATATCAAGAGTAGTGTTATAATTTTGACATTGTATTTTGTCAAAATTTAAAATGGTGTGAAATCGAAAAGAATGTAGGATTTTGCAGGAAGGTAAGTAGCCTACACTGTAGAATGATGGAAGAATGTAGGACGGGAAGTTTTCTTTTGAGAAGAAGATTTTCAGATTCAGAGTAGAGTTATACTTTTTAGTTTTGATTTAGTATCTTGTCAAAACCTAGTACTAGTAGTAGTGTAAATTCAAAAGGAATATAGGAAGACCATATTTACGAGGATTGAATTTCATGTGCTTGAGAGCTAGTAAAAGTTTTCTTAAAACCTTTGATCAACTGAAATGTTACATGATTTTGTAATTTGTATTCTGGTTGTTTCATTTGTAATATACAGATTTCCCAAGATAGTAAATGGTTCATTTTGCACCTGGAGCTCCGTGGCGAAGCGTGGTATACTTAACCGGTCATCGCCGGGTATAGGTCCTATAGGAAATATACCCGGCGGTTAAGTATTCCACGCTTCGCCACGGCCGGAGCTGGACTGAGAATGGATTACGACGGAGCCCTGATTTGACGTATACCCTGATAATATTACGTATTAATTAAAAGTCTCCTTGTATATTGTGTTTATTGAAACCCCGTTACCGCTATTAAGAATATCACGATACAACGAATTTTTTCATGGTCTTTCAAGCTACGTGAAATTGGGGTTCAACTGTACCTCATTACAGCTCCTTACAATGTTCAAAATGTTCGATCCTCTCTACAATATCAATTATTGCTTTATTATTAGTTAGATGAATTGTTATACACTTAGTAAATTGTCATAGCTTTTCTAGTGACCTTAGAATGTCTAAAAATCATTCTTAATACCCTACTCACCAATTCAGCATTACTTTCAGTCGCTTCTTATGATGAGAGTAACTGGCGATGTAAGCACGTACAATCTAAAAAATGAAAGGACACCAAGCATTATAATTTATTGAAATGTGAGTATTGGTTCTCGTTCTGTATTACAATAATTGTATAATGATATTTTATGAAAAAAAAATGTAATAGCCAATGAGAGTAAATACGATCGGAGTGATAAGGAGAGTAATTAAACACTATATTTTCCAAACAACAAAAAAGTCTCGTTGCATGGTTCCATCATAAAAAATTGTTAGGGGTCTATGATTATTATGATTATGGATAGGAAAATGGTGAAATGATTATCGTTTTCAATGATTTTAAAAAGCAATATTGCTTTAGAATGATACTTATAACACAGCCCGTTTAAAAACGTTTTAATGCAGTGTTAACGTTTCCAGAACGTTTAAAATTATTGGGGTTCAAAATTATGTTATTGTTTACTCTCACTTTTACTGTTACAGTAAACTATTGCGTATTTCCCCAACATTATTGAAATCTATTAAATCATTCCTAATGTAAGGTGGGAGCATTTGCAAACATAAAAATAGATGATGCGTCACTTTAAGCCAACTCATTAGGCATCTAGCAAGGCCAAGCAACGCAAGATAAGCCTTGAAGTGTTCATCTGCGGGCCCTAAACGATCAGTTTGTAAACGAGAGAAACGTTTAACTGATAAGAGCGCACTTGTACCGCACTTATTGTGCCGCTTGTGTGAACCTGTCAATAGTCAATACTGACGCCGGCGCCCCGTTTATGGGTGCTTGTGAGCGCGCGTGAGGAGGTGTGTGTGTGTGCATGAGTGTGTCCGGAACCAACAATGACCCGACTCACCCACTTCTATTCAGTCGAACGGATATTAGATCAGAAGACGGAATAGACAAATTTGAATATCACGCAATGAACACCGAACGCATCAACTGAGATATCACTAGGAAATTTCAATTGTTTATAAAAATTGCCAACACAATACTACAATGGAGTCTCTATGAGGTTTTTCATGTATGCATTGAGTTTTGAAGTGGTCCGTAGCCGAGGGCGATAAGCACCGTTCTGATAATCCAAAGGTTTCTGGATCGAATACAGTTTCTTGGTATTCCAGGTTCAATTTAGAGAGTCCGAAGACATTGGCTTTGTATTAAATTATGATGAAATTTATCTGAATGATGGATTGATTCAGAAATTCCGTTTTTTAGGGTTGGATTATTGAGCCTAAACTTCTTGATCTTGTATTCCTCTATGATGAAATTCATCTGTATGTTGAATTGATAATAAAATTGCATTCATTTGCATTTCATGTATGAATTATTGAGTCCAAAGACTCTCAAGAGGTGCAGTATGACATTACGACAGGTAATTGGCAGTATGATGTATGATGAACCAACTACAATTCCAATCAGCAAATCATTCTCAAAATGAAAAGTCATGCAAATCATTATTATTAAAGTGAATCGGCAAATGTCAGTTCGTTTGCTAGTGCGTCAATACTTAATACTTATACAGTATAATACTTATACCAGAGATAACATATGTTCAGTCTATGATAAATATATGGTTAGTTTATGCATATACTCAATACTTATTAAATGCGTGTACTGTACGTCAATACTTAATTTATTCTGTATTTTGGAGTGACATTGTTAGAAAAATATGTTTTTGGCGCGCGCTCTGTCTACTAGACAATGAATCTAGCAAAAATAGCAAATGTAGAAAGAAGTGGAATGTGTGTGTAAGCGAGGGAATCTGTGCAAATAGCTTCTTCCTCAGCAGGTGAGAGGAGTCGAGTTTCGATTTTGATTCAGCAGTGGCAGACAGCGGCGTGGGCGTTACAGGGTACGGTAGCCGAAAGTGCTCGAGTACATTATTGGGCAACACAGCAGACAGCTGTTACTCATCGTCGCAAGGCGCCAAGAACTGATCACAATCATCTGATTTCATTCTAGTAGGCACACACACGTTTTCCCGCCTTGGTAAACTGATCACAATGACAGATAGAGAGGGAAAAAAGGAAAAGAGTAGACGTGGAGAAGAGAGAGAAACGATGTAGGATACAAACATTCTAGCTTCATTTAAAATATTACATCTGAGAGCATATCGCATGGTGAGTTTACTACTCACCAGTGTAACTAAACTACTAATGAAAAAGCTAAAACTAAATTACAGTAACTTTAATGGGCGAATGCCTCTTGTTTCTTCCCACCCATGGTGTAAGTATTGTCAATTAATGAAATAAATAAATATAGTATCCATGATAGAACCTGTACTTTTTGCTAGGTAATTCGAAGAACCAAATCAATTCCCAAGATTACTATCAATTTACGAACTAGATTAATACATTTCAGTTTGTACACGAATCAATTTACTTGAGTCGCACTTTTCAATCAATAAATTTATCCCTATAACTAATTTATATCAATGTCTATTTCTAGTGTTTTCTAGTAACCGTGATGATTATTAACAGACTCTGTATCTGAAAGTTCATTTGAATTGATTTATAGACATAATGGATGTTATACTCTATTCAAATATGGAGTGATGGCAATTTGCTCAACAGGAAAGATCAAAGTAGGCTATGGGATATGACAAATAAAAGAAGTGGTTACACGATAGATTGTAGCAACAGTGTAAAAGAAATACTCAAACTTTTTCGAGAAAAAAAATCAACTATCAACAATAGGTGATATAGCTTCTAAAATAGGAGATCAGCACAATTGGATTATTTCGGATTTTATCTGACTGATCTGATAAATTCATATACGGCTGCAAGAACAGACTTTCAATAATCTATGTCTTCTGTAAAGTTGTAGATATTTGGCAACAAACAAAACCAGATTATAGTTCTCTGAAGTACATTACCACCAGTGAATATGTTGTAACAAACTTTGAACTCAACTTCTCATGTGCAGTTCTTGCATAAATGAATGATCTTACCAGAATTTTGGTGAATACTATTCTGGATTCCAGTTCTGATGACCTCCACTGGTATCATGACACTCCAAGTTTTAGGAGCTCGTGAACTTCAAGGTTGTCATGAACAAAAGTATAAAATATATTACTCGATAACTTCGCAATATTACTTTAATGGATGAATAGAATTGCAGTGATATCTACTGAGATATCGACACAAAAATAAGGCAAGGAGGAACCTACCCGTAAGGGTCTCCCCACCAACAAAAAGTCATTTTATGATCATACATAATAATAGTGATATCTTCTGGGAACACAGTTGTTTCCATTCCATACACTATTTGATCAAACTCTATTGTAGTGAATTCAAAATTTTACTTTCAAGTTGAATTCTCAACTCTAAATTATTTTGAATTGAAGTAGATTCGAAAATTTACTTTCAAGTAGAGTTCTTAACTCTAAATTTCTTGAATTGTAGTGAATTCAAAAATGTACTTTCAAATTGAATTCTCAACTCTTGTTTTGAGTTCTAGTGAATTCCAATGAACAAAACTCAAATCTTAGTTGAATAGTATTTACATTATTTGACAACAATGTATGAGCGAACACTACAAGGTATAAAAGGATTGCGAACAAAAGCGGCCTATCCTAGACAGACATAACAAGAGTTTTATGGGATGTTTTGCGTGCTTTTGTGCTGTAATGGGATGATCCTTTTGCACAGTTCAAGGGTTGAATGCGGTTGGCTGGCAGGCAGCTGTTAATATGTTTACGTGAACGACTCCTCAAAAACTACCACAAAAATAAGTTTCTCTAATACTGACATATCGCTCGTTAAACACGAAAGAAAATGGCTGAATTGATGACGAGCGAGGCATCTGGCTAATAGAGAAGAAAAAGGATTCTTGTTTGAAAAGCGGTAGATAGCCTAAACTGGGTAGCAGACAATGATGTGGTTCTAATACCAAGTCAAAACATACTGCTTTACAGCAGCGGCTGCAGTGGTATCTGATCTCTAACCTGGATGGCTGCATCGACACAAAAGTTCATAAGACACAAAAGTACATGGATATAAAAGTACCTACACATATCAATGGAAAGGTGTCACACGAAGCCCACACTGACAAATTGTAAATTGTGGAGTCAGTTTAGTACAAGCAATGACTAATCAGTGTGTTGCTTCATAAGCAACACTAAATGTGACTAATCTTAAATTGTGGATAAACTCAATTCTATGTACTCAATTACAGTATCATTATTCTTCAGGTAATAGCGACTTGAATAGTAGACTATTCAATTTCGCCCGTGCTTATTTAATGAGTACAAATTTTTAAGTGTAGATTTTAAGTACTTTATTGCATTGCCGTATCCATTAGGCTAGGCGTACACCGGTTAGTCAAGACAAGACGACATTAGTCATAACTTCACAGCTGCTTATGAGCAGCACACCGAAGCAATGACTAATCGGTGTGTGTTGCTTCACTATGAATGTGACTAAACGTGACTAATCTCGTCTTGTCTTGTCTTGACTAACCGGTGTACGCCTAGCCTTAGCTAATTCTCACTGACAATAAAGGTAAGAGAAAATACTGAAAGAATGAAATAGTAAGGATAATAATCAAATAAGGTAGAAAGCATAGCTACTGAAGAATGAAATTTGGAACATCGACAAAGTGTCAGTATCAAGCTGATAATTCTGGCTTTAAACGGACAACTCTGTTGGATTTTATTGATGTGGTACTTTGTAGAGCAGTGAATATGAAAATAATTCCTGAAATTACAAAAAAATATCTATGACTGTATTCATGAATAAAACCATCTTCCTGAATCTCAATTTTATTCCAGCACTCTATTCAATACTTGTGCTCATTCCAAAATTTCTTGATTTTTTCGAATATAGGCTGACAATGTGGAAGACGAACGATATCATTGTCTCGATACAGCCTATAGTATACTAGTGCAGTTTATTACTTGAATAGCGAGGCATTCCAGACTGAATATTCCACAGCAATTAATCAAACAATGACATAGAAGAAATTGTCCATTTAGAAACTACAATATGGAAGCTGAATCACATTTTTAAAACAGGCAGTAAATTCAGAGATGAATTCGCTCATATAGAAACTACAAACACAAGCTTTAGAAAAAGGCAGTAAATTCGCAGATGAATGACAGCAACTACTGGGAAGCGAAGCGTTCTAGTGTGCCAAGTGTAAAGTCTACGGAAGAAGCCTTACTTGAACGCTATAGGCAACTAGGCAAACTTCCAGAACGACGCTGGGCTGAATGCTGCAACCCTATTGGCTGGTCAGATACAGCTCCGACGAGAAGAGGAAAGCAAAGCACTTGCTTTTATGGCATCGATAAAAGCCGGCTGGTCATGCCAGATCTATTGTAAGTACTGTTGCACTGTCAAAAGTATTTGTCTACCAAACACTGCAAGAAATTGCTCAATCCAATGTGTGCTCTTTTCTTGCCTAATAAATAATCTTCAACTTGATAAAATAATTTGTAGAACAAAATGTTGATGTTGTGGATCCTCTTCATAATTGAGAAAACTTGTTGAAATTGCCAATTTCACTATATTGGATTGCATTCCAATATATTCCATAACATAGTGGAATTTACAATATCAACAAGTTCTCCCAATTTTAAACTTAGTTAAGTTTGTGAGATAAAGTACCAGAAACTTGTGAATTCTTGTGAGAAACTTTGTGAGTAGCAGAGACTGGTATAAACTCAGCTCTACTTAAAATTAAAAAAAATGATGATCTTAGTAATTTTTAATTC
This sequence comes from Laodelphax striatellus, assembly GCA_017141395.1. Classification (NCBI taxonomy): domain Eukaryota; kingdom Metazoa; phylum Arthropoda; class Insecta; order Hemiptera; family Delphacidae; genus Laodelphax; species Laodelphax striatellus. The sequence continues at coordinate 6,970,114 of CM029530.1, forward strand.
ATTAATTAATGAGTTAATTGTTCCAAAACTCTGTCATCGAAAGGCACAAAAAAACAATTGAATTCAACCATCTAAAATAACGTTTGGTTTCGTTTGATGACATCATTTTACGGCGGTCAAATTTAATTGAATTGTCTTGCAACTGGCTGCCTGTAATTTAAATCCCCAATTACCAAAACATTGAACTACGAAGAAAGAAGGAAATGAGATATTGCAACTATTAATTAGGAATTTCGTTCAATTAATTATTACATTGAACTACGGTTGAAAATTTTTCAAATTCATTTGAATCCGTATTAATATAATAGTAAGATACTTTTCAATACAAACGTTTCTTGATATTAGTAGAATGGAAGTTTGACGAGATTTATAGAAAGCTTACTTTATTGTACAGCAATCTTTGTGAATTAAAATTAAGTAGTTTCAGCTTGTTAATGCTAATAGAATTTTCTTTATTCACGACATCCACCAATTTCTCTCGTCTATTAAATTCGTTATTCAGTAGTCGGTTTTCCATTACGCGAGTTTTATCGCCCACGAATATGGAAAATCACACTTTCATTTAGCCTTATGGCTTTTATTGCGTCCTAAGGGTTTTACTACGTTTTTATACTTCCTTCATACCATTTTATTATGTCATTATTCCTGTTTCACCCACGAAAGCTTTTCGGATACTCATATTTTTACTGTATAAAGATATTATAAAAATTAAGGATCCATGCTTCTGAAATGATAAATTGTTTATGCTAAGATACTCAATAAACTCATCATTACTAACCGATTTTGAGTTGAATATGTTGTACCATCACCTCACTTAGCCTATAATTCGGAAGTGTACCGAGGTTAATAATGAAAGATATTGGTGCCTGTTTTTATAAGTAGATTTATTATTTTGTTATTATTATTAGAAGTAGATTAAGTAATAATGAAGGAGTATTATTAGTAGTAACATTTTCAACAGAGAACAAAACTTTCATTACGAGAATAAAAGGAGACAAAACACAATGTGAAAACAATAGATTAGTTCAATCTTTCTAAACTTTGTTAAAATTTATCTATTGATATTTTTTAGCTATATTTTAGTACTGTAGAAGGATTAAATTTTTGATAATTTTTTGTGGGTTGATCTTTGCAGTGCGACACGGCTGATTTCATTTTAAATTATTTTGTAGTAAGGCTAAACCCTTTTGTATGGGTTTAACCACAAGGCAACCTTATTATTTTTTCACAATTTTAAAGACTGATTATGTGTTGTATTCTTTTTTATTGTGTAAAATTCATTGATTTCAGTTATATAATTCTGCAAAAACATTGCGGAAAATAAAAATTCATTCATTTACTGTATTATATGACCAATATTCTGCTTATGATATTTCTACTCCTATGAAATTTCTCAAATATTATCTAGTGAAGCTATGGTAGAATATTAAAATCTACGTTTTTGTAGCCCGCATGTGTTTAGCGCCCTACGTTCTCAAATTATGACTTCTGTGAGGAGTTCTGAGTCCTATAATCAACTTTCAAATTATCATAAGTTACAGATTGGTTCAGATGAAGTTGAATTAGGGTTGAAAGTAGTGCTTTGAGGGTGTAACACACTCCAAGGAAGAGTATCGCGTGCTCAATGTTCGCTCATCAAGCGACCCGTTGGGGTGGATTACGTCTCACCCCTTCCAAAAAACTACCGGAATTTTCAACCATTTTCCTACTCTCAACTACATATCTTTGCATAGTGAATAGTCAGCTATCTAGTGATACCACAGATTTAAAGGTTTATTAGTTTGATCAAGCTGCTTCTTATTTGAACCAAAATTAGTAAATAATTTATACCTATATACTGCATAACGTTCATTTTCAACTAATTATTCATAGAAATTCGGGGGAGAAACAGTAAGGGTTTTCAACAGTGAGGGAAACAGTAAGGAAAAAACAGTAAGCATGTTTTTCTCTCCCAAATCATATCATCGTTTTTGTGTCTGTATTATCAATGAATTAATAATAGAGACAAGCAAACGATAAAACTGTTGAGAATTGATAACGTAGGTAACATTATAACATTGATAACATTTCAGTTGAACATTATGGGTGGATGGAATAGAATTTGCTTAAGAATGAGATTAGATTAGTTTATTAATGTAGATTAATTAGTTTTTGCTTGGATTCTTAATTACGGACCTTGAAAGCAATGTGGACTTCACATCGATAAGAGTATAAATTCAGCCTAAACTGAAAACATGTTATATGAGAATAAGATGGAATATGATGTATGATAAATGTGAGAAAATATAAGATTGTAGTAAGGAAGAAAAATAAAAGAGTAAACTGGGACGATAATATCGATTTCTTTCAAATACGAAAAAAGTTGAATAGTTGTCAGTGGAATGGTAGCCGAGGAGCTGCATTGTAATTAACTATATTTCTTTCTCTCAGGAAGTGAGAACAGTAAATAAATAAGAAGATAGATTAGATTATTTAGAGAGAGAGAGAGAGAGTTGAAGAAAAAGATAATGGGAAAGAGAGAGTTATGAAAAGTTGAAAGGAATAATAAGAGGGTGAAGCGGGTGAAGGTGGAAAAACTATGTCGGAGTATGCCGAAATTTCCAATGAGATTCCCGCATTCATAACGGAGGGCCTAGTCATTAACCTCTTCCCCCACCCCTCACCAACCCATTCCACCAATCAACACTCGAGTCTGGATTTTTAGTCTGGCTGAGTTTCATGGTCGGCCGCCATAAATCATTTATTTATTTCGCTGTTTGATATTTATGCACCCCCTTTACAGCTAGTGCCATCGAGCCCCCTTAATCTGATCTGGAAAACGGAAATTTTTACGACTTCACAGAGCAGTTATTGCGCCCTGTTTTTTATTGATCGCTTCAATACTGAAGCTTTCATAGTAAGCGTCTTGCTTCAAGTCGGATTTTAATGTTTAAGGCAACGAGGAAAATTATATTAACATAAATATTGTACAGTATTAGTTTGTTCAGTATAATCAATGTTATATTATATAAGTATATCTGGTTGACTCAAACTAAAATTTATTAAAACTCCATCAATTTTGGTTGGTAAAACGAGAAGAATCACATAGAAAATATAATACAAAAGACTAGTTGGTACACAAAATGAATAGATTTTGTCATGATTAATATTCAGAATAAATAATTCTATCGACATAAATAGAAAAGGGAATATTCAATTGTAGAAGGGACAGTTTTGGACATAAGCCTGTTGGACCTTCCATTAAGAATCAATTGTTATTGTACATTTCTAAATCAATGAATGAACGCTAAAATCTTTAACATTAAAATCAATTGAGAATCATTATGAAATAAATTATGAGCAATCTTAGCTGAATTTGCTAATTCTATCTCCAAGTCGGAAGCCAAGTGTAGGTTCCAATGCTCCAAGAAAAGTTTAGAAGACCTTGAAGAGAAAAAAATCTAGAATTTCGTTAGAAATGTTTTGTCAGTGATTACTTCTCTACGGGAGCTTGTTACAAAATAATGAATAGTTGGAGTGTAAATTACTCTACGAAAGCTTGTTACAAAAATGAATAGTTGGAGTGTGGATTACTCCACGAGAGCCCTCATCAACTCAATTCTAGAGTGGACTTGTTGCAATCTGCAAGTCACATGGGCAATCTCTGTCTCTTGTATCGTCCAGTGTTTACTCTGTCGTCGCGTCGTGACTGACGACTGGATGCGATGTCTCGATCAAAGCGTAGCCGAATCTAAAAGCAGGCGGCTTCCGATTGGTGGTTACGCTCGCTGACCATCAGCCATTGAAGCGTACACTTTGAAGCATTATCCGTCATCCGTCATCCGTCGTCTACTGGTCTATCCACACGATGCATCTCTGCATCTGTCCTCAATCAAGTCACCTGTCTTGGCATGGCCTCCAATAGAAATCGATCGACCGAAAACAATCGTTTACTATTTTATGTAACTGAATTTAGGAATTGATGAACTTTTAGGCATCTGCTTGATTCTCTTTTCCTGTTTCTATTTGTTTCATTGATCCAATAAAGATATAAAGTGTGAAAATTATCCAGATTTTTCCAATTTGTGGGATGAAATTGGATAAATAAGGCAAAATTAGGGCCTAATTTGAATAGAATTGAATGTCCTAATTTTCCTACATTTTGCTTTTCACGCGTTGCTAATTGAATTTGCCAGTTTACACTTTGCGACGAGCGTATACCAGTCGACTGGAAGCCATTTAACTACCATATGCCAATGGCATCGTGTGAACGACCCTAAACTAGTTTAAGGTGCCAGTCACTAGGAAAAACCAGACCGAATCACTTTGGGCAATTGTCTGGCAAATTCCATTAGCAACGCGTGAAAAGGCAAAATGTAGGAATAATGTTGGGATACTACACCTTTTCCAATTGTATTTGAGAAAGTGTCAATTCAATTTGAGAAAGTATCAGTTGGAATTGAGAATAGTGATTTGTAATTGAGAAAACATCAGTTGTAAATGAGAACGGTCAATTGTATTTGAGAAGGTAACACATGTAATTCAGAATGGTGAATTGTAAATGAGAAATCATCACAAGTAAATGAGAAGTTAAAATGTGAAAAAAGTCAGCTGGTTCTTTAATTTGATTTCTCAATTACAACTGACATCTTCTCAATTTCAAATGATACTTTCTCATTTCAATTCACCATTCTCAATTACATGTGATATCTTCTCAAATTTCTCACATTTATAAAACTATACCATTAATTATACCTTTAATGACAATGTTTTTTATTTCACTTCTTTGTATTTGCAGCTATTTTTTCTCAGTGGTATTTTCGTCTTCATGGTGAAGTACAGGTATTTCTCTTTTAAACGTACCGGTAACATTGAAAAATTACACTGTATGAGGAGTAAAAATGTTAAAAATGATTAATTCTAGATTTTCGAATTTAGATTGAAATCGTTATTATTAAATGATGAAATCATGGCTCAACATAAATCTGTAAGTCTCCAATTACTGGTACATAAATACTCGCCTTTTTGTGATCTATCAGGCGAAATTTCACTCAGGGAAAATGAGATAATATGGTCTATAATTGTTGTAGGTCTTTAATTATTGTAATAAAACAAGGAATGTTGGTTACTATTACTGAAAATGTACGTTCAAATTCATGAATATTTTATGCTCACTGTAAGAAGCCATATCGTAAGTCAAGAGTGTTATGGTGTTTAAATGAAAGATCAAGTGCGTTTTGAAGATTATTACATTACAAATCATCTCCAGTTTTCGCAGCGGAGTCTAAACATTGCGTTATTGAGCGGCGGGTGGGCCGTGGTTGGGCTGGGACATAAAACTATATATAAAGATGTTATACATAATTATATTACCAGGGTTCGAGGCGGCCGACTGTTTCTGCACTACAGTAACGTTATAATAGTGAATAATAACAATAAAACTCTACAGTCGTCTGTGAGCCATTAATGTTCTGGATTTTGCGTTCGCACAGAAAGGAAACCAGGATGAAGAAGCGGGAGGAGTAGATCCAGAAAATGTCGTTTCCTCTTTAAATGGGATTTAAGTCGTTGCGTTCAACTCCTTTTCAGTGCAGACAGTTGTTATAGTTTGGCTCGTTTCAAATGTCTCTATAATAACATTATCAACCCGCTCGAATCGCACTTGGTTTTCGATTTCACCCTCTACTACAGATTCTTTTTTTCTACTATTTATTCTGATTTCGATTCCACTCACTACTACAGACTCTTTTATTCTACTATTTGTTTGTGAGTGTTAACAATGACGTTTGTTACGATCGAGTAGGATAAACTAGAGTAAATAAATGAAAACATCATGATTCAACCTGCTTTTTTAGGATAGTTTGATGCTAATTGCCAATGAAATACCTTCTTACAGTTCAATGTCTTGAAGTCTCCTTCAAGTGCAATATAACTTCCGTTCGATATCTTGTGTCTTCTTGTATATAGCCTATAGCACTCGCACTGTTTGCTATTCCGAAAAATCCTTTTCAAAGCTTATTGTTAATTCTTGTTTGTTGTTAATTCAACTAAGATGACATTAACAATCATAGAAAAAATCACTATAGAACTTCACAGAATAATAATTGGATCCAGTTGGTGGACCCCGATTGGGCACTTCTTAGCAAGATTCTAGACTCTAAACAACTAATGTTGTTTACTATCGGTTTCTTGCGAGAAGAGTTACAAATTTTTTGTTCAATTGTTTGTTTGAACTTTCAATTTAGCTGTTCTGTTTTACTTTAGCTTAAACTCTGCAAAGTTGAAGAATTCCTTCTATATTCTCTGAACATTGGCTCTCTCTGATTATTTTATCCTGCATTGCCTTAATCTTTTCAATGCAAAACTATTCATATTATTCTCTCAATATTCGAATGTGAATATTTTAATACTTTCCAAGTACAGTTCTGATTTCGATAAACTGATTTGAATATTCGAAAATCTTGGATTGAACCCACTCTCAAACTAGTCCCCTACTACACCTTTTCCAGTTGTATTTGAGAAAGTATCAATTGTAATTGCGAATGGTCATTTGTAATTGAGAAAACATCAGTTGTAAATGAGAACTGATTTTTAAAAGGTAATTACGACATTAAAGATGAAGGCACACCTACTCTCTCTCGTTATTAGTCGACATTTTGAATCGTAACTAACTTCGTATCGATCCAGTAGATAGCGTTAGATGTTGGGTGATACTGTATTCATAAGCCACGCAAAAAAAACACCAGCAAGCTCTGCCTACTCTTTCCTGATTGGACGACAGTTTGAGAAGTTGCTAACTCTTCATTTGGCCACTAGATGGCAGTAGCTGTTGGGTTATGTTTGCAACTCAATTGTAAACTTGTAATAATTGTAATTCAAAATAAGCATTTTGATGGCAATAAACTGAATTTGAATTTGAATCTACACATAGCAAGGTCCGCCTAGTAGGCAGCGCATACTCTTTCTTGATTGGTCGACAGTTTGAGGAGTAGCTGGCTCACGACTCAGCCAGTAGATGGCAGTAGCTGCTGGGTCAAGTTTACAATATGCTCGACAACTAATTCTTCCAATTGAAATGTGATTGGGGGAGAATCAGAACTAAATCTTTCAATTAAAAATTGCTGGTTAGTAAAAGACCTGTCTCATGATGATGGAGCCACAAGTACAAAAACGTGAAAAGTAAGACTTTTGAGCTAAAATCAAAACTTAACAAGGGCAGAAGGGCACACCCATTCTCAAGCCTCCTCTTTCCTGATTGGTCAGCAATTCAAAACATCGCAACCTCTCAATTCTACTGTGAAATGGCAATAGCTGATGAACTTATTTTTGAGCAATATGGTTGGAAACAGATTCTTCCAGCCCTGTCTAGCAAACGGGTTGCATGCCATCTTTGCACTGAATGGAATTTCAAATTTTCAATTTTTAGAACGTAGGTCTTTGGACCTATTTTGACAACAGTATTGTAAGTTGAAGTATAGTATATCATTTTAGTTTGAACTCGATTCACATGTTCTTCGGGGAAGAATCAGAGGTAAATCTTTCAATTAGAAATTGATGGTTAGGGCAAGACAATGTCAATGATAGGCCTATATTAGTGTGGACCCAATCCCATTGAATACAATAAGTAAAATTAACACGTGAATCAGAGATATTGTAGAATATTTCCATAGTAGGTAAAAGAATGAAAACAATGTTGTCAATGAAGATGATGACATGAGTACCGGTATCGAAACTAAGTGTGTTTTGAAATATATTCATTGTGGAATAGACAACATTGTTTTTATTCTTTAACCTAATACAATAATAGTTATCACAAACGTAATGTTAAATAAATGGTGATTACTTCAGAGTCCTTTTCATTTATTATGGAGAAACATCAAAGCATCAATTCAAACACAACATAAATTATTAACATTATTATTGCTTGATAAGCAAACTGAGATCCCAAAACAGCAGGCAAAGTTCATTGCACTGATCATTGCATCAAAACATTTTGGTAAACGCGAAGCATTTGATTGAGCAGCAGCTATAGTCTGTTAGTGAGTGGGATGGGGGGAGGGGGTTGGTAGGTTGTGATTAGAGCAGAGCAGAGTGCAGAGGTCACGGATGACGGTCACTGATGCGACCGACGGTCGTCCTTCTCACAGCGAACAGTCGATGACCGCCGCTGATGCCGACACCTGCCTCATCCGATGCTTCTTCTTCTTTTTCTTCTTCATCATCATCTCCTCCTCTTCTTCTTCTCCTTCTTCATCATCTTTTTCTTCTTCATCATCAACTCCTTCTATTTTTCTTCTTCTTCTTCTTCTTCTCCTCTTTCACCTCCACCTCATCCTCCTTCCACTTCTTCTCTTCCTCCTGCTGCTGCTTCTTCTTCTTTTTCTACTTCTTATTTTCTTCTTTTTTCCACTTCTTATTTTCTTCTTAATTTTCTACTTCTTATTTTCTTCTTAATTTTCTACTTCTTATTTTCTTCTTAATTCTTCTTCTTCTTCTTCTTCTTCATCTTTTTCTTCTTCATTTTCTTCTTCTTCTCCCTCTTCTTCTTTTCCTCTTTCTTTTCTTCTTATTTTTTCTTCTTTCTTTTCTTTTCTTCTTCTTATTTTCCTTTTCCTTCTCCTGCTCCTTCTTTTCTCCTTTTCTTCTTCTTCTTCTTCTTCTTCTTCTTCTTCTTCTTCTTCTTCTTCTTTTCTTCTCCTGCTCCTTCTTTTCTTCTCTTCTACGTCTTCTTCTTCTTCTTCTTCTTCTTCTTCTTCTTCTTCTTCTTCTTCTTCTTCTTCTCCTCCTCATACTCCTTCTACTACTTCTTCTGTTTTCATCTCCTCATTTCTTCTTCTTCTTCTTCTTCTTCTTCTTCTTCTTCTTTTTCCCTCCTGCTCCTCCTCCTTCTTTGCTCTTCTTCTTCTCTGTTCTCCTTCTCCTGCGTTCTTCACCTCCTTCTTCTTTTTATCCGTTCTTCTTCTTCCTCCTCCTCCTTCTTCCCTTTCTTCTTCCTTTTCTTCTTTATCATCTTTGTTGGCAGTCGCAGCAGCTGCTGGCATAGCCTCAAGAACTGCACAATGCGCAGAACTGTCACAGTCCGCTGGCCAGTCACAGTCGACTTTATATAGTAAGCCACTATGCACTGTGCACCTCGAACTAATGATTTTCGAACAGGCGACAAACGTTAATCTAATACTGTAATAGGGATGATAGTGGTAGGGAAGACCAGTGGCGGTCCTAGGCTTTGCGGGGCCCTGGACAATCGACTTTGGCGGGGCCCTGGACAATTGACTTTGGCGGGGCCCCACTTATGGAGTGAGGGGAGGGATCTGGGTCTACTTTGTCAGCTTCAATAATAATGAAAAAGCGGTGGCTTACCATGCAGTTTTTTTAAATTATTCTATACTACAGTATGAATTGAGTTGATTAGATGAAAGATAATGAGTACAATCCACTCTCAATATTTTGAAACTGAAGAATTCTTTGGAACATTTCTTTTGAAATCATCGTGACATGATAGTAATTTATGCAATTGTTGTATTATGAGAATTGTTGTATATGAAAACTTCAATTGTATAAATATGCTTGAAGGTTACTGCGGGGCCCCGATTCAAAGTCTTGCCAAATATTGAACAAGATTTGAATCTATTTTAATTTTTTATTTTATTTTATTGTAAGAAAAATTTGATTGTTTACATTTGCCATCGCCGCGGGGCCCGCTTTTATTATATGAAAACTTTAATTGTGTAATAATATGCTTTTAAGTTGCTGCGGGGCCCGAATTTAAAGTCTTGCCAAATATTGAACAAGATTTGAAGCTCTTTTACTTTTTATTTTATTGTATGAAAAATTTGATTGTTTAAATTTGCCGTCGCCGCGGGGCCCCTCTGGGCGCGGGGCCCCGGACAAATGTCCGATTTGTCCATACGTAGGACCGCCCCTGGGGAAGACAGTAGAAGGCGCTAAAAATATTATCTTATAAACTAGGATGCTGAAATCTAGAATGTTAATTTTGGCTGAAAATTACTAAATATTATGTGTATAGTGAATGAAATCTTCAAGGGAATATTTTATAATAAATTGCAGAAGTAGAAATAATGAAGAAGGCTGAACAAAATGAGAGTTCACTCTAGAGCAGAGAGGATTATTTGATAAAATACGATGATGATAATAACATGCTATTGTTAGCTGCAAAGTAAGGCTAGGCGTACACCAGTTAGTCAAGACAAGACAAGACAAGATTAGTCACGTTTAGTCACAGTACTTCACATAGTTGCTTATGAAGCAACACACACTGATTAGTCATTGCATCGGTGTGTGCTGCTTCATAAGCAACTATGTGAATTACTGTGACTAAACGTGACTAATCTTGTCTTGTCTTGTCTTGACTAACCGGTGTACGCCTAGCCTATTAGTTAATATTTGAATTTCAATGTTTTCATAAAGTTGATGAACTTTTTGAATGAAGTTGATGTATTGTCAAATTGTTTTTTTACTATCAACAGCTGATTGTACGAAAACCAATAAAATGATTTCACTACGTACCTATTAAATTCGATTGTCTTCCATACAATATGCCAAAATATCGGCCAATTTTGCCAATCGTAATGGTTTTTGTTTGTAGAGTATTTTTCATGGAACTAATGATATTAATGGAATAATATAGTGGACATGACACTATAATATAGTGAACATTACAAGTAAACTCTCTAACAACTTTTAGAGAGTTTTTAGAGAACTGTTGAAGACCCGTCATCGCGGAAGAACATTTTAGCATAGACTAACTATACATGTTGTCTGTGATTTTAGTTTCAACTGCACAGGTTTATTCAAGGTCGAAATATTGGTTGCATGCCGTTTGCAAGTTGTTGATCGATGAGCTCGGAAGTGAATTGCATTGCAGTGCATATGCACGGTGGCCCCTGCTACCCCCCGGAAATAACCGAGCCAATAACGGCGCGATTAATTAGGTTATGCCACTGTTCTACGTTCTACAATGTGTGTGAGGGTCACCGCCACCCTATTAAATGTATTACGGTCTGCGCTGCATTGCGGCCTCTTCATCTCTCCTTGTGTACTAAATAACGTTTGCTGCAACGCCACCGTATAACAACCCAATAATAGGAGGTGGGGGCATTATGTTTTCAGTCGTAATGACCCCCTCCCTCAACCCCACCCCCTACCTGACCGATGGCGTGGCTATAATAAGTTGGGCGTAGCCAGGCCTGATGCTGATATTGCAACTAAGAGTTGGACAGAGAAAGAGTGATACGAGGGTACAAGTTAGACCGCGGTACTATCTAGTGATCAAATTTTTATTGGAAAAAGAACGAGGCTGAATATATAAATGTAATATTGAGGAGAAATACCAATCAATAAGTTTTTTGGCCTACTCGTTTTTGGAGTTGACTTGACATGGCATTATTTGCTTTTTTCCAAAATAATTATTAGCCTATATTTTTCAAGTTATTTATTTTATTCCAACGACTCAAAGAGAAAAAATCTTTAAATGCTGTAAAATACAGAACAATTACATAATTAAACAAGAATCAATTGATCCTTCATAGTATTATTCGCATTTTCATTTAATTGATTATTATATATTTTTTATTTTATAAAAGCTATATTCCAACGACTATAAGAGAAAATAAAAACCCTCAAAATACTAATAAATACAAAATAATCCAACACTTCAGTAAGACCACATTATTTAGTAAGACTACATTATCTGTGGTAAGACCCTGCTTGATATTGCTGAGCTGAAGACGCACCTAAATGGGAACAACTGGAAGCTAGTAGGACTATACTGCAAAGAGGCCTGGAAATACAGATATTTCTTGACTCAAGAATTCAATTTTTATTTTAACTGCACAAGATGTACTATTGTCCTTTACTTCTCTTCTTTTGTAAAGTAGAAGAATATTTATATTATTTTCAAAATTGTAATACTGTTTCATTCAATAAAGGCCTTTATTTATTTATTTTTACAAAATAATCAATTGAACGAAATCCATTAAGGCTTCATAGCATTATTTGTATTTCCGTTTAATTGATTATTATTGATTTATTATTTATCAATTAGCCTAAATATTTTTCCAAGTTATGTAAAATTCTATTTCAACAATTTCAAGGCAAAATATAATAAAAACCATTCAACCATCCAACTTATCGTGTGCTAATAATGCAACTTACCAACTTACTAATCGAAGCGCCTGTGTAGAGTATAAGGCTAGGCGTACACCGGTTAGTCAAGACAAGACAAGACGAGATTAGTCACGTTTAGTCACAGTACTCCACATAGTTGCTTATGAAGCAACACACACCGATCAGTCATTGCATCGGTGTGTGCTGCTTCATAAGCAACTATGTGAATTACTGTGACTAAACGAGACTAATTTCGTCTTGTCTTGACTAACCGGTGTACGCCTAGCCTAAGTATAGACAGGTATGATGGAAGTATCGAGGTTATTTCAGTGATTATGATTTGTTTGGCAGTCATAGCGAGCCGAATCGAACATAAGTTGGGCTGACAGCCGAAAATGGAGAAGAGGCAGACTGAAAAGACATCCTACGCAAGGCATGCAAGAGCTCAGCCCGCAGACGCGCGACTCACTGGCGACAGTCGCTTGTCGCTAATTACCTATTGTTCGGCTGCCGCCACAACACTGGCTCACTCACATCTTTTATAACTTGCTGCTTCCACAAAGATAGAATGTCTTCTGCATTGCATTCCCTATGTATAAAAAGTTTTGGTACAGGCAACTACAACAGTGAGTCATGTCTCAAGAATTGTGTTTCAAATAAATATAATAATTGGACGGTCTCCGGGTAAAAGGAAATAAGTCAAAAATAGACATATAGAGGGAATAAGTCAATTTTTTTATTACTGAAAATCAACTTCTTTGACAGTTTTATCTTTGGGTGGAAGGCAATAAGACCGTACTCTACTGTAACAGCTGTAATTACCCATGTGAATATTGACTGTAATAAGTATTCAGTAGATAACTTTGTGAGGGTAAAAGGTAATAAGTCTATTTTTGACTTATTTCCTTTTACCCTCACAAAGTTATCTACTGAATACTTATTACAGTCAATATTCACATGGGTAATTACAGCTGTTACAGTAGAGTACGGTCTTATTGCCTTCCACCCAAAGATAAAACTGTCAAAGAAGTTGATTTTCAGTAATAAAAAAATTGACTTATTCCCTTTTACCCGGAGACCGTCCAATTAGTCCGTTGCAGAAAGGTAGGCCTATGTAAAGCTTAATCTCGAATGAACATACTGTAGTTAGTTCTCACGAGTACCGGTAATCGGGAATCAACTTTAATTCATTTTTGTACAATTCAATTGGTTCAAAGACTTGGGAAGAATATGAAAGATTTACTACTTTCCTGCAACAACTTTTGGTTCTTTCAACTTGGAAAGAATATGAAGTGCGGAGCTCAATTGATATGGATAACCAATGAGTGTGCTGAATTTGCAAAGAATACTAGTGCTGAGATGATTTTTTTTCAATTTTGTATTATTTGTACAAACTATGTTCGGGGACCCTCGATTGGCTTAAGATTAGACAATTTGTCCAAAATTATCATGAATATTTGTGTGAATTATTTCAAAGAAAGATAGTGGAATATTTTACCCCTAGCAATCATTTCAATTACTATATGACATTTAAGAAATATCAGAAAAATATTAACAAAATAACTGTGATAATAATTATATTAAATAAATAAAAATGAAAAAAGAATATTAGAGTATTCTAGATATCACCTTTTTGTCCCTAGATCCATGATCCATGTATTCCTTTTTGTAATGTATTAATATTATCATTAAGTTGGTCCTTCATATGCTCTAGACTCTAGTGCATCTTACATGACTTAATAAGAACATACAAAATGTATTCATATATGACATTTTTTGATCTGCTCATAAATTGAGAAGGACAGCCAACGTTGAATATCTGCTGGTTGTGTGCTAGGAGTGAAAAGGTGATTAAAATTAATTTCTTTATTGTTTGATGGGAAAGAGATGCGCCGCAGCAGTGTTTATTGCGGCTATAATAGAGAGCAAAGAAGGATAGGAGCAGAGGTGAATGGAATGACAGAGCAGAGCGTCTGACGGTAATGAGAGCACAGACAATAAATCATAGCAGCATGCATCGTCTCCTTACTGCCCACCCACCTGGGCTGAGCGAGCTGCGCGTCCAACAGTCGTGGGAAACTGAGAAATGCAGCCGCGACCACGTCAAATTCCAATTAACATACAGTGTGAAGGCTGCGGAGACGCCATGCTCGCATTTACAAAAACTCTTCATTCATAACAGACTTATGGCATAGACTAGGTGTATCCAAAGAAAATTACTGTCGTTCTAAAAAATCTACTGAATTATTATAGATATAGATAGGTTTGAATGATAATTATTTAATAATTATATTATTTTAATTATAGTTAATTATAATATTATTTTAATTATAATTATAGATAATAATTATTTGGATAACTTTTGTTTGTCAATGGCTCAACAGCCCTATGTGGGCTTAGGCCTACCAGCTGGTTGCCAGTTTCACATCCACTTGTCTGAATCAGCAAAGGTGAATGATCATTAACCAGAAAAGATGTAACGTGTGGTTAGCACATTGACATCTCAACCATAAGCTTTGGATAACTATATCCAAAGACAATTCAATAAATAATTTGATTGAATTGACAATTCAAATTCAATCAATAGTAGCAGAATTGACTTTTGTAGCCTACCTATAGCCTATATAATAATACCGTATACATACCTATAGTCCAATTCACGTCAAGAAGTCAGCATTGTTGAGGAGCATTGATGCCGAGTTTCATTGAGAGAGAAAGAGAAAACTGCACTAAACGTGTTTGTTGGGACTGTGTGCGACAACAATGCACACAGTGCGAATAGGATAGAGACATCAGCAACTGCCTTGTGCTGAACAAGGATAGCAAACTCCCATCTAAGCAATGCTGACTTCTTGACTTGAATCGCACTATAGGTTTATCTCTCTTGTCTGTGTTTACAGCCAGTTGAACGAAAATCCAATGGATCTAACCGTTGTAAAGGTGATGTCATCAAACGTAACCAATGAATAACGCATCTGACGATCTGACGTAGATGTAAAGTGACGTCATATAACGGATCCAATGAACGAATCTGACGTCGATGCGATGGTTAAATTCAATTGGGGTTTTGCTCGACTGGCCGCGTATATGTCCTACAAAATCTACTGGTTACCAATCAAGAGCTATGCTAATAACTAAGTAGGCTGCTGTACCGGAAACTAAATAAAATGTTACATAGTAAGATTGAAATAATATTGATTTTGTTTGAGTAATTTACGAAATAAACCTGAAAATATTTACACCTGATTCATAATATTCATATAGAGACTATTTCTATATTATCTACCGATTAGGCTACCAACCAATGAGCAATGCTAATAAATAAGTAGGTACCTACCGTTAACAATATCCTGCAGTGAGATTAAAATAATAGTTACTGTATTGATCCCTTTCAAAAACAGAAATTAAGGGGAACTGGTTAAACTAAAAAATTTAAAGGGAGTTTACATAGAGTTAAATTTTCCCTCCAATTTTTTTTAAGGGTGATGCCCACATCAGCAATAGACTGTAACTATAAACACTTTATTATACAGGGTGTTTCAGAACTCCCTACCAATACTCTAGGGCATTGTTCCTGGGTAAAAACCATATCTAAATATCATATTCAAATTGTCCAGAGTCCTTAGTTACTCACACAGCTGCCATTTTTTTTTCACTTATTATCTTTTATCTCAATAATGGAGAAACATATGGAATTGAAAATTTGCATCAACATTTATGACAACTAGACAAAGCTACAATAAAATTATGACAATTTTTGAAATCCATAAAACAAAATAGCGGCCATTAAAAATTTTGTTTCTTGAATAACTCGGGAACCGTTGATATTACGAAAATTTTACAAGAATAAAGTTTTTTAGTAAATTTGATTACAAATTGATTGAAACCTTATTTGTTGAGATTGGACCAATATTGACTGAGATATGGCAGCTTTAGTGATAGGTGACCGCTGGAGGTTAGTTGCACTCCTTTTTAATGTCTTTAAAATTCACACGAAATACTCAAAAATCGCTCACAAATAACATACAAAGCAGACAGAGACTGTTGCATTGTTGTGGCAGACTTTAGCCGCATGCCCAGGATGCACTGCAACTAGCCTCCAGCGGAGGATGGATTTGAAAAATTGTCATAATTTTTTTTGTAGCTTTGTCTAGTTGTCATAAATGTTGTTTCAATTTCATATGTTTCACCATTAAATAATTAGTCATGATATTTAGATATGGTTTCTACCCAGGAACAATGTAGACTATTCAGAACTACAATCTAGTGATTAAAACCTATGAATAAATAACAATGCTTTTGCTTTAAGCGATGCAATGCCAAGTACCAGTAAGTAACTTGCCTGTATGTTAAACAGTGAGATTAAAGTAATATTATTGATTTTGTTTGCAAATGAAGAAAAATATTTATTTTCTTAAGGACTACCGATATTGAATTTCTAAGATGTTTCCATGGAATTTGAGGTTGAAACCAAAGTTTTTCATGAGAAACTATTGAATTAGGCGAACAAAATATGTAAACGTGTAGATGACACGTTTTTGTAGAAACATAAAATAAATGATAAAATACTCAATTTCGCAATGGCCTAAATTTATTAATTTCAATTGTTAATTTCCTGTTGATGTTGACACTTCAACCCGTTTAAAACAGAGTAATTATGTCCCTAGTTGGGTAATCTATTACTAAAAGTGGGAATTAATCTTAGGTGCCGGTACTTCAATCAAAAAGACCATTTAATAAAATTATCCTTTTGGATAAAAATATTCGGTACAGACTGCACTAGTAAAAATAATATTATTGTTTTAATTTCAATTATTGTAAATATGTCTATGATCAACGACTTCAATCCAGTTGAAAAGAGATTTGAAGCACATACACGGATACCCCACCCACGGGAATTCTAGTGTTCGTAATAATACTACAGTTTAGACCTCTTTTTCTTACAATCAATCAACTAATTTGAAGATTCAGGGGACCCTGTTGACTGGAATTCTACTTTATCGTTTTCGTTTGAAATAATGGGCTTAAAACTTGTAATAAAAATAAAAATTTCTCAGATTTCTAAACTTTCCAAGAATTGGAAAATATAATCAATATTAGTCAACAATTATTGCTTTTTTAAACCCCTCTATGAAATACAATGTGACTCATTCTTGTCAATCCTTTTAGTTTTTTAGACATTAGAGAATTAGTTTTTTATAGACATTCGAATGGGTGAGAAAATCAAATGAATAAACTCTTATATCGTCAAACGTATTAATAGTAAGCTACTCTACTAATACAGAAATTTGCATTTTTGCAATAGAAATAGGCACTTACGTTTTTGCTGGGTTCTGACGCGATTCAAGGCATTCAGTCATCTTCTTGATACAGGAGCTACCTTGATACAGGGAGTATTGAAGTAATTAATACAAGGTACCAGATTCAGAACAACATAAGTTCTGGAGTAAAAAACAAGATTGTCAAATCCATTAGATACTGTACTTAGACCTAGCAATTTGATCTCAATATATTCCGTTCTAGCAGCCGGTTGAGAGGTTTTACAATTTACATCTTTTAAGTTCATAAGTAAGATAGTAGGCCTAATATATCAATATTATATTGACGAATTTCATAGGTTTGCGATCTTTGCAGGTAAGGTATATTCATTTAATTTGGCGTTTAACTTTTATTTAACATTTCTATGGTAGGCTAACGGGTGATGTTGAAAAATGTTTCACATAAATACTGTAGGCCTATATAACATGTAAAAAACATATTAAAGAAGAAACATGTAAAAAAGAAATCACCAGAACATCACCAGTTACCACAGAAATGTTGAATTAAAGTTATTCGCCATACGCCAAATTAAATGAATAAGTTATGCTGTATAGAACAAAAATTTGAACCTCTATTTAAATGTACCTACGTTTAAATTTGAATAGGCCTACATGTATATAGATATTTGATTGAGATATGAGATATTTAATTGCTCACACAAATCTGTTGAGAAAAATTTTGTCCTCTCAATAAATTATAGCCTATGTTGAATTGAAACAGGAAAATTTGTTATATCTCCTACGAATAATTGTTTGATGGACTTACTAAACTCAAACATACATGATATCTCATACATAAGCACAAAAGTAAACGTAGGTACCGTAGGAAGAGTTCCAAACCATATTGTGAGTGTTGGTAATAGTATTATTTAATTTAATAGTAATATATTATAAAGCTTGGAAGACGTTTTTACCGTACAAGTATGAATGTTTATGCACGAGAAAAAGTCGAGTGCAGATTATCACACGAGTATTGTAAACTCCTTTCCAGACAAGTAATGTACGATATTTTCGTGATACAAATCTAAAAACCAGGAATGTTAAAATAAGAAACAATATTCTTAAGAATATTAAAATTCTTATTCCGAAGAATCATTGTTCTACAAACTTTACTTCAAATCATCAAATGGTCTTCTATGGTCATACAGACTAGGAACTACTAGACTACGGTACTACTACAACACTACTAAACTCTCTTGTCTGTGACGAAACCTCAAGGCTCAACCACGCGATGCATGGTATGCATTTATACTATGACATCATTGGAATTAAATTACTATTAAATTTTATTGCAAGACATCCACAAAATGCATAGAATGAATGCAAAAATGCGTCGTGTGGTTGCGCCTTTATGGTACTTATTGGTAATGGTAGATCATGAGCTTTGTAAGTGACATAATCCTAGTTACAGTTATTACAATTTTCAACGGAAACATTTTATACTAATCCTCGAATTGCAAAATAGTGGTATGAATGGAAATCAGGAATAAATCATTAGAAGATGTTGGAAAAATTGAATTTAATACTTTTGTACACCACTCAAAAAATTCACCTTGCTCCATCAATGAGCTTCTCAATTTTAAAATTCAAGTATGGTACAATTTTATTCACAAAAATATTTTCATTATTATTTGTAACACATATTCACAAAAAATACATCAAGAAAATGCAAGGTAAAGATTTGAATGACCTTATTAAATAAGGAATGTTCTTCTCTTCACATTTCAAAATTTAAATTTGAGGTCAAGTCCATTAAAAATATTGGCTAACTAATCATTATATTTACAGTGCATAAAAGATTTAGAATTGTTTACTGCTGTAATTCAAACCAATTACAGTAAATAGAAATGCTGTACAAATATTACAAATATACAGAATATTATCACAATGTTTCTTGATAGAAAGCCCTTCATTCACACAATAATCTTCAACAGTCTTCAAAAAGGAAACTCATATTAATCTTAAGCTAACATACGAGAGCTAACGTATAGCAGGATTCTTTTAACTTGTCAGAAAACAGCTGATTTAACGTTAGTAAACGAGCGTACATCAATCAGCTGTTTTCTGACAATTTAAAAGAATCCTGCTATACAAGCTAGCTGTACGAGATAACATTTTTAATAAATTTCCATCCAATAAATTAACCATGAACAGCTGATTAGGTAAGGTAGTCAACCCATACACAAGACCATGTAGTGGTAAAATTAATCAGTGCTTAATTTGTAAAATGAAAGGTACCGGTTCGGAGGGAAGGGAGAACCTAGGAGGGGCCTGGGGGCTTTTGTTGGGGAGACGTTGTTGCAGAAGAACCTGTACTTGAGAAAAACTAATCTTTTTGGTAAACAAGTTGAAACAGAAACTCACCAAAACAGGTTGACATTTTATATTGGGTTGTGTCTACTCATAAATTTTTTTAGTATGACAGAAAAGCAAAACATCAAATAAAGGAATGAAACACTCTTACTCTCCCTCCTCCATGAAGAAAGTAATCTAATCTAGCACTGGTGTTAGTTAAAATTCAATTATTTGATGAAATTTGATAAAAATAAATTGATGACGATAATTCGATGAAATTATTGTGTACATATGGCATTATATGAATGAGAATGAAAGACATGAAATCAATCCATTTATCCATGTACCCTTTTCAAAGGCGGTCATAAAGTAGCGGGATGCAACTTCAAAACAAAATATAAAATATTAAAGAAATGATTGTGTGATAAATACAGGAATAACCTTGACACATAAAACCGAGTGGTAAAATATAGATATCTATAAGTCGTTCTCTTTTAGTATCTGATCTGGAAATGAATTTTGTCATTAAAACTCATTGTAGCTTTTTACCATGTTCGAAGTTCACCCAATGTACAATATTAATATGCATAGGCGTAGCGTGGGTCATGAATTTGGGGGGGCACAAATCAAAATCAAGGTAATATGAGCCGGGAAGCATACTAGAAAAAGTACGGTACTTTTATATATTGATCTACTTAGTAAAATACTTGGGAATCATTTCGTTTAGGCCAAAGCAGAAACAGTGTTAAGTATCACCAACTATTAATTTATTTTATTCAACAGATCTCAGCATTTTTACAAGATGTTGGGGGGCACGTGCCCCCCCCCTCCATGTTAATATGGGTACATCATAGTGGATGATATTTTTATAGTCTTTCATCATTGTAAGAGCTGTATTGAGGTAATTCATTGACAGTGCAGCTGGTGTCCTAGTGCAAAGGGAACAATTTGTATAGCAGGATGCAATTAACTTGTCATAAATCAGCTGATCCAGTAATAATTAAACAGTGATTTCGACACAATAATCAAAAGGCTTGAAAGTCTTAAAGACCTTTAAAGTCTTTGAAAGACCTTTTTAAAAAAGACATTTCAAAGAATAACTTTTTAAAAGACCTTTTCAATAATCTGCGAGATTTAGCATTTGTAGGTTAAGCATTGTGATCACATGCTCGTCGATCAGCTGACTTATGACAAGTTAATTGGCTCCTGCTATACGCAGTTGTTCCATAACAAACCTCAACACATGTAAAAGATTAGCAAAAAAACCTTGTTCAAAGAAAAGACGAGAAATAAGGCTACATGGTCAATGTAGGAATAATCTTATGAAAACGAGTACCGGTTGCTAACTACACAGTTGTTAAAAGACATTCTATATGAAGACCTTAACAAACCTCAAAATTTGAAATAGATTATCAAAATATTGATTACTAAACAGCTTGTTCAAAGACATAACAAGAAATGATTACAATGACGTGAATGAAGGAATAAAATACTGAAAAGGTACCGGTAGCTAACTACAGTAGCTATATACAGTTCGTTCCTTGTCAAGACCGACTGATTAGAACAACCAGTCCTTGCTAACTACACGTTGTTTGATGGAATAGGAGCCTCTCCTTATCCAGGCCGACCGAATTGATGCCGGGTGTAACGAGCAGTCCCAGCATGCAGTTGTCGACGAAGGGCTGTTTGGAGGGGTCGGGTGGTCGCTTGGAGTAGGACTTGACGTTCTGCGGACACCAGACGTTGTCGACGATGCGCGAGAGCGCGGCCTTGGTGCGCGGCCACTGGTTGTCAGCTGCCTGCTTGGACAGGTTGCGCGTGCACTGCGTCAGAAATGCTGACGTGGCCAACGTGAGGCTGCGAATCGGCTGGCCTCCCAGCGTCTCAGCCAGCCACAGGTAGAGTTCCCTGAAGTCGATGCCATCCGCCTCCTCCACTGTGGGCAGTGCTTCAAAGCCAGCGATCATCTTCACCATGTCAGCCACGGCCAGGAACGCCTCCTTGCCACCAGTCTTCCCCAAGCGCTTCAACATCACCTCTATCCACAACTCAACGCCGTCCACCGCTTTGAAATTCCTCATCCTCCCTTTTCCAGTTTTCTTATTGAAGTCCTTTCTATTAATATTGAACGTAATCGTCATGCTATGCTGAGCCGACTGTGCCTTCCAGTACTTGATGGCACACTTCACCTCATCACGTGACCGCGTGCCAACCACCTCAGTTATACTTTCCAGCTCCCTCGGCCCATACGTCTCCAGCCCCTCCAACAGCAAATATTGTTCATATTCACTCCAACGCCTATAGGAATTCGGTTTCGGCATCGTTTCTGTCCCTGTTGTACTTCTCAGTGCAGCTGCTGTATTCGTTTCTGCTACGGGCTGTTTTCTTGCTTTTCTTCTCCTCCTCAGTGCAGGTGCTGTATTCGTGCTGGGCTCCGAGACATTGTTGTACTTCTCGGTTAGGTAGATACTGTTCATTACTCGGCTTTTTTGCACTGCGAAAACATCATTTTCACATTTGAATCCATCACACATATATTAGGCTGCGGCCACACGAGAAGTTTTTCTCGCAGCATGAAAACAAGCGAGAAAAGTGAGCAGCATTGGAATGTAAGGCTACGACCACACATTGTAGCCCATTACATTACAATGCTGCTCATTTTTCTCAAGTTTTTTCATGCTGCATGAAAAAATGTTCGTGTGGCCTCAGCCTTACACCAGTAAAATTTTAAAACACACACTACTTTTGTTTGAATCTTAAAAATAACAATAATTTTGAAGATTTTTCCTAGAAGAAAACCAATTGAACTTCTATTATATAGATAAAGAATAGTTATAAATTATTGGTAGAATAGTTCTATACTAGGAATGAAGTTCTATACTTCATGCATATATTCTTTATTTTCTCTATAGAATATTAAATGTGTTAAAATATCTAACAAATTTTCTTAGATAAATATTGAGGATTTACATTTTTCCTCATTCTCTATAATTCTTGCATCCATGACCGGAGCAGACTGAATTAGTGACAATCACAGTCTACACGTCGCTTCGAAGAGAAAATGAATGAGAAAGAAATTTATTATTTGGTATCGCTTTTCACCTCATATAACTAACTCATTTCTAAAGATTAT
The DNA here is from genome assembly GCA_017141395.1 of Laodelphax striatellus. Taxonomy (NCBI): domain Eukaryota; kingdom Metazoa; phylum Arthropoda; class Insecta; order Hemiptera; family Delphacidae; genus Laodelphax; species Laodelphax striatellus. The sequence goes on from CM029530.1 coordinate 6,992,965, forward strand.
TGTAAATAAAAACTAAATTTCATTTTGCAATGTTGTGCTCTAGAGTCCAACCCGACTCAGAGATAACTCATCAGTGAGAGAAAGAAAAATGATTAACAAAAAATTTGCAAGTCGGCAATTCCAAATCAAGAAACTCACAAATTCAAGGCCTGTTTCAGATAAATGGGTCTGTTTTAGTAGTCCTGTAAAACAGATAAACGGCCAACACCCACAAGACTTTCAAGTTTATTTCATAGTGGGCCGTGCAATCAATGTCCACTGTTATGGGTTCGCATTTTTTCTACTTTACAGGACTTTTAAAATTATGTGAAACAGGCCCCTGGTTCAATTATACTGTTAATGTACATTCATTATACATTCAGCAGAGCTTGTACAGCATTTACACCAAGAAAACCTTCTAATGCCAAGAAATTCAAGACCTTCCAATGTCATAAATTATATTTATATTGTATAAGCAATATATTAGTAGTACTAACAATCATCATCGTATAAGCTAACTGTTATTCAAAACAAAAGGCAATTATTGATTTCAGCAGATGCTTTGAAAGTTTAAGCATGCAATCGGATGCAAAATATTCACACATTTACTGAATAGGCCTATAATTAGACTATACTGTTAATTAAGTCTTAAATACATTACCATTTCAAAGGCAACAACTAAATACTCTGACCTAACTAACTAAGTAGTAGTCTAGTACAGTATTTTCAAGTACTCTGATCTAACTCTGAAAAACTACGAATTATAGTTTTTTATGAGGTTACCTAACCACTGTTTCACATTGAAAGTTTATTTATTAAATTGAACAAATTTATTTATAAATTATTGATTTTGAAGCCTACTTGGGAGTTTTCACACTAAGCAACCCAACTATAACTGGTTCATTTTGCTAAGGCAGCTGAATTGACAATGAATTATCTCACTGCTCAGTGGAATTTTCAACAATACAGTATTGAAATAATTGTATTGAACAATAGCTATATGGTGGTCAATTAAGGCACCTGGATTACTTTATTATCGCTCTAATGCTAAATGCTAACGCAAAACACTTTGAGCAATGTAAAAAAGTTGGTATAAGGTAAGAGACGTCAATCTAGGTGACATGGAGAAATCTAAAATGAACAACCATTACAATGAGTAAGTAAGTAATAACTGTGAGCTTATTCATTTCCGATGTGACTCTTGAAAAGAGTGCCTACATCAAGTTTGCAGTACAGAAAATTTCCAATATAGAAAAAGAGGTGAAAATACTGTATATGAAAAACATGATTCATGTATGTCAGGTAGCAAGCACAGATAAGTTATCAATGAATTGCTATAAATTCATTTCATTTATATTGTGAAATCAATATCGATCGATTGAACCGTGTTTCTACACTTCGATAACTTGAGTTGAACTGCATAATAAAACGCATTTTGGTAAAGGTGAATTGCGACAATATCAATAATCTTTATCGAAGCTTGGATTGGTTTTTTACTGAAATAATTTGTAACATTTCAATAATTTATTAACGTTTTCTACGTTTGAATCACTACATAGAAGCAACTTTTGGTCTCTACCTCTTATCTACCTGCAGTTTGTTTGCATACAGAAAAGTGGTATTATACTTCTTGAATTGTTTGTGATGCCAAGTTTCAAGCAAGGTAATTGAAATAAAGTAGTTTTTACGCGTATCTCAGGGCACTTAAAGCTCAGAGCCAGCTGATGATGTGACGGCACTTGAGAACAATAGATCTATTTTTTCCCATCTTTTACATGTTAAATTCAGCTTTGAGGAAAAAGTATTTTTCTTAAAAACTAGACGATGTTCTAGCCCCTGAGATCATTTCTACGGTTCGTGGTATATTTATCTCTAATCCTTTGTTTTTTCAGACTTGGAAAATTGTAGAATTAATATGTAAAAATGAGGGAAAATCGAAATCTTGATTTTTAGTGACGTCTGACGACCAGGTTAATACTAGCTTGGTATTGCGCATCAATCACGTGAACACTACCTTGCATTCTATCAACCTTGGTTTCAAGTACTCGTATTACATGGATAAAACTTTCATGAGGTGAAAGCTACATAAAGCGATGACAACTTCATTTTATTATCATTTTATTCAACTTTTAAAAGACAATGGAATCAATATAATTCAACAGTCATACATACATAAAAATTTAGAAAGACTACTGAATACCATGAGATTACATAATGTGTACTCAAAAATGGAAACATTTTGTTCTTAGTTCTGTATTTTAAAAGGTGAATTAAAATATTAATAGAATTTTTCTTATGGAATAGGATCATCGAACAAATAAAATACTTTTTGAGCACACAATATCACAGGAATATTTTTTTTTTCATCTAAGATAATATTGTTTGAGCTTGATCGCTTTCGCCGTTTCTTCGGTCAGCCGAGATGTTGCTTTTTGGAAGGAGGTGACTGGAGGAGGCTGGAGTCCGGAGGAGTTTTGTAGGACATGACAGTGGTCATTCTCTCGAGGAACGAGTCGAGTTGTTTGAGAGAGAGCGCGTTGTGCAGGGTTTCCAGCGGACGAATGGAGGGAAGGCCCTCGGCGCCGATGCAGGAAGAGTACTGCAGATCGGTGAGTTGCGGCGAACTGGCTGAGCCACTGATAACAGCTGTTGAGAACAGACTGTTGGTGCTGCCATCTTTTTCGAGCAACTGCACTGACCTGTAGTAGTCGCTCATATCGCGCTGTAGTGGGCTCAGTAGATCAGGTTTCGGCTCCAGAGAGTTGTCCACTTCCATAGCGCAGTAATCCCACATGCTGTCATAGCCGCAACTGTTTTCACACTGGTACAACTCCTCGGTGACAGCGAGGTTGCCATTCTTCGTGTCAGCCTCATTCACTTCGTCACAGACCTCCATTCGCTCACTGTTGCCATTGTTGAACGAGGCCGATGTGAGCGCGTTCTGCAGTCGCTTCTCGCAGGTCTGCGGCCGGAAGCCAGGACCCGGCGGCAGACTTTTGTTGACACAGCAGTTGACGCCAGGCCCAAAATGCAGTTCAACGTGGAATCGCTCGTCTGATGACACGTCATTCTTCGGGTCTTCGTACAGCATGATGACCACTCGCGACATGTAGTTCAGCTCTGGTATAACGCCAATGTAGTCCATGGCGCGTTTCCATTGTTCGTCACTCTCCATATCAACCAGACCCCCGAACCGCAGCACGTTTATCAACGAGTGTATGTGACTCTCACTGGTGAAGTACAGCCTCGACCTCACATGTCGGCCTGGGTTCAGAACATCGCGCGAATACATCGGATTCAACCGGTTAACAGTTTCATCTTCATTCTCTTCGATGTTACGCTGCAAGTCAGCTCGAATCTTGCGCAAGAGCGGCGTGCAAATGCCCTGGCCAATCATCATTTTCTCCTGCACGGTGAGGCCATACTCCTGTGGCACCACCACGTCGGCCAGGTGCTTGGCTGTTATGTACAGCTCCTCGGCCTGATTGAATTGCAACGCCGCTTGGTTGTGCTGTAAATCATACTTTATACAATCATAGATATCTGGTATCTTAGATATATCAAACGTATTGCTTTTTGAGAAAAAATCTCTCACAATTTTCCCCCACCTCCTTCCCATTAGTTCCCACGTTTCACCATGATACAGGGTTAGATCTTTTGTGTGTGGATTCAAACATTTCTCATGTATAACTTCTACGAGTTTATGAATCAGTTCTAAAACACGTTGACAACACTTGACGGGATTCTTGATGAAGTTCAGCGCAACAGCTATACTAACTGAATTGCAGGGATTCAACTTTTGCAGGTCTTGTTCAGTGAAATCCCTGTCAACTTGCATGACTTCGTGGAGCTTTTGTTTGGCGAGATTCTGGTGTTTGCTGGCCTCGCAGTCGTTGTCGAGCAGGCCGTTGGTGTTGGCGCTCTTCACCATCTGCACGAGGATCGGCGTCAGCTGGCCTTCGAGTGCCAGCAGGCCCTTGGCAAAGGCGGCCGCCGTCATCTGCACTCGGCCCTCGTCCGATGCGTAGATTTTCAGATCATGTCTGTAGGTGGAATGCAAACGCAAAAGTCCCAGTCCTTGATTCTCTCCCGCCTGCACACCAGCCGACTTGCCCTGTCCACCTGGATACATGCAACGAAATATCTTACCCAGCTTTTCAGCTTGCATTCGACCGGCAGGAGTCAATTCACCGCCCCACTTCAATATCAAAAGTAAGGAAGGATCGTTACTCCTATCATCACTGGAATCATCACGCGCTTTCAACTTGTACTTCATTTGCACTTTTCTATTGATTCCTGAAAAGTGGCCATACATTTCGAGCACACTCTTCAACTGCTCTAACTTGTTTTGTTTCTCTTCGATACGCGATTCAGAGCAATTGTTCTCGATGTCACTGAGGAGTGAGCGAGCCGTGTCGAGTACTTCCTGCAGCTGTTGCGGCCTCTTCAGCTTGACATGTCCTCCTGCCACACACTTGCCGCCGTACTTGGTGAATATGTCGAAGAACATTTGATGGCGCACCTCGACCTTCATTTTCTGTTTGGGCGTGCGATCGCCATGCCTGATGACGGCCACCACGCAGCGCAGCTCCATCATCTTGCCAATGGTTGTTGGCACTATTGGCGGATCGTTCAGCTGGAAGGGGATTGACCAGGGAATGTGCAGCTGAGGCGTCAACTGTCGCAGGATAATGTTGCCCAGTATTTTAGCACAATCGTCGTAGTACTTGTTGGAGTTTTTGACGAAACTGAATCCGTTGACATCGCAGACGAACGACTTGCCACTGGCGCGGAGCAGGTCGAAGCCGCAAACGGTCTGCTTGAAGGCAAGGCACACTTTGCGCGAGATGAGCTTCTCGGCGTTGCTGAGGATGACGGGGAAGCGCACCTCCTTGCCGTCGCTGTCGCGCTCCACCTTGCCGTCGAGGGCGGGCGACTTGCGCGCCTCGGCATGCGCGTAGTCGGGCCCCACCGTGTACACCTTGACGTCGGTGCCGTCGGTCGGCATGAAGTCCTCGTAGATGTAGGAGCCCGACTTGCGCACTATCGACGACGGCGAGTACACGCTGCTCCGGCTGCCCACCTTCCTGAACAGGTGCTGGCTGCCGCCGCCCGCCGACGTCGGGTAGTAGATGCAGATGTTGTGGTTCTCCGCCGACACCGGCTTCTCCACGAACGGCTTGTTGAACACCACACCGTTCACCTCGATGTGATCCTCGTACTCCACTAGCTCGTTCAACGTCGAATCCGGCGAATCTCTGTCCAAAACCGCGTATCTCGGTATCTTTATTCCTTCATTTTCCAACAGAGCATAAACTCTTCTCCTGTCTTGAATATCGTACTGCAGCTGCAGATTATTAATAGTGAACGGCTTACGCAGCTCTGTGTACTGAATGGCTTTGTCCAATGGGAAGCCAGCACTATGGAACGAAATCAAACAGTCGCACAGGGGCCAGTCCTCCACGGGATATTCTAGAATCTCTTCGGAGAACACAATAATTTTCAAGTGCTCAAACTCTCTTAGCCTTGTGAGAATTTCCTTCATAGCCCTGGACTCGGATTTCTTTGACATAGCACAAACACCAACTACTACCTGTTTCCTTGTCATTCCTTCCTCGTCGGTTTCTTCCTTTGATAAATTAGCATCCTTACAAACATCGTCCGGCGAGAAGGCTTCGGCTTTCGATTTTTTCAAGCCTTGATAGCCATGCTCCAGCTCAGAGTAAGACATCTCCTGAACACGAGGAATTATCAGTCAGTAAACGTAGTAAAATCAAATTCTCACTTCACATATTAATCAGCTTTCATCAGAAAAATTATTGAACCCACAATAAAGTTTACAACTTCTACTTCAAACGAGTTGAAGTCGAAATTAAATATATTTAAAAAAAAATGGAACCAAAATTCATAAAATTGAAAAAGATTTGTTCGAACTTGAAATTTTCAAGCGAAAGTACGTCAAATATGATAATGATGGCTGAAAATTAAACCCCACAGCCCAATATAACTGGATTTTTGGAAATATACTGTAAAAGACTTATAAAATATAACTGGTAACTTAACACAATTTTCAGATTACTCGAATTAGAATAAAAGTAACAACAGCACATGTCATACTGTACGTATTCTGCTACTGAAAAACATATCTAAAAGCCAATCAGCTACAATTATTTCCACAAAATATGGCTTTTATTCACGAATGCCTCCAATATTTTGTAAAATTTCCTAAATCAATTTTCAATTAATAGTTTTCTCTAAAACAGGAATAACCAGATACTCAAATGATTGGAAAGTCGATCATTTTGAAAGTTTTGTGACCCTGATTAAAAAAATAATTATTGATAAAAGCAGTTCATAAAACACAGTACTGATAGCACTATACTTTTTCATTCAGTGCGAAATGTCGCTTCAATTAAGAAAAATAATAAAATAATTTCTTAATCATTCTTTACACTCTAATATCAGGAGCCTGTTTCGTAAAAATTTATAAGTCCTTTAATACGGGAAAAAGCCAGACGCACACTGGACGTATAAAATAATTACATAGCAGTGGGTGAGAAACGTTTTTCCTGTATTGCAGGACTTCTAATGGTTTTAGAAACAGGTTGCAAGTTTCCATCTTATTAAGAGAAAATGATCAGAATTAGCTCAACTCTCAATAAATTAATATACTAAAGATGTGTACTACAATATTCAAAGGTGACATGAAATGAATGCATCTCTATGCAACTGATATCAAACTGACAAGATCATCGTAGATGGATGGATGCATCGTGAATGGATGATAAATATACTTGAAGTATATAATGAAGTAGCACACATCAAAATGGATGAACAACAATCATAAACAAGTAACGAAAACTACTCACAGAGTCAGACTTCCATTGTACCGTAGAATATAGAAAAGCATATTCAAGAAAAACTTGCAACAACACATCAAATTCAAAACATTATCCAAAGATCAGAAAAGAATAAATGGCAGACACAGAAGATATACACACAGAAAGCTTTACAGAACAGACACATTTTTGTGTGGGTATATTTTGTGAAACTCAACCTCAATAAAAAATACTCACCACAGACATAAGCTGTGATGCCTTTTATTGCAGTCAAAATGCAGTTTTGGTTCAAGTGAACACAAAATAATTAATTTTATGAACTAAAATACAGAGCCAGTGTTTAGAAAAGTATATTCAAGAGAAAATTACAACACGAAATCAAATTCAGAACATTAACCAAAAGCAAAGAATAAATGTGAGACACAGAAGAAATTCACACAAAAAACATAACAGAACGGAAATGAATTTTTACATTGACAAAAATTTCAATAAAATTTACATGCCAAGCCAATTAACTCTTGAAATAAATTCAAAAAGCAAAACGACACAATGAACAAACGATTAAGATGAGTCAAGGATTGAAAACAACTCTGAATCACCATTATTAACCCCACCAGGCTCCCTCGAAGTAAAAAATGAAAGATTGGAGAGGTCTATTTCAAGATCTTTTTTTCTATCAAATTTCATTTTTATTACTGTCATTAAAAGTATTAGATATTTATTCATATATTGTACATGCTAAATTCGTAATGTTATTCAACAAAGTTCTTACTTCAATAACATCAAATTAACACATAAAATTGATTATAGAGATTTTCATGCAATTTAAATCTCATTAGTATCTAAAAGAAAACAGGAAAGACATGGTAAATGTGTAGGTAGACAATTAAAACAGTACGAAACTGGATTAAAATTCTGCTCAAGTTCATCAATTTTCACGGTTCGATAGTTACCAGCATGGAACAACATTGTTTCCTTGGATGACTTATTACACAAATTATTAGAAATGTCTGAGTATACTGCAACTCAGTTGGAAATCTCATTAAATTTTTGTATAGAGCATTAATGTGCACTTATTTTTTCTAAACATTTCTACAGTATTGAAAAAAAAACTTCCTCAAACTGAGAAAGTGAACTGAGATAACTGATATTGAAAACAGAGATAAGGTTATTAAACCACCATCATGCTTCAGGCAAGACAATAAAATTTAATTTAATTGACATTACAAAACAGCAAACAAGAAAGTTTAGCAAGGAAGGTGTTGATTAGCTGAAAAAATTACAGTAGGACTCAAATAATAGAAGCGACAAAATAAATTTTTCATTTAAACCACAAAATGACAAACGAAAAAATATTATTTAAAAAAATAAATAACACGTTTTGTCGATCTACCGATCGGTGTTGATTTTATAGATTTCACTTTTATCGCGTTATGTGTACTTGAAAAACCGTACTACCGATGGTCGCAATTATGGCTGGATTTCGCGATTCCAGTAGACGTTCAGGTTACTGGAGGCAGGTGGATCATGATCGTCAACTCTATACAAACAAATAGTCCAATGCACACCAGTCAGTCTGCATTGTATAGAGTTGACGATCATATGATCCACCTGCCTCCAGTAACCTGAACATCTACTGGAATCGTGAAATCCAGCCATTAGTTCAGATTATTGGAGTCTTACTGTAGTGATGATGCATATTAGTTCACACTAAGGCATTGACGACAACACAAATTCTACTTTGAAAAGTAAATTCAAGCTTGAATAATATTCTAAATTCGTTCGCTGGAGATTTGTTATTGCAACTTACATTTACGATTCAAGGCAAATCAAGTCGATATTCTTTATTTCGGTATCCTCAATGATTGAAGCTTTTTCAGGAAGATCTTGAAATAACGAGGAAGAAGGCTCTCAAATTCTGAAATATAAAATCAAATCATTTATTTTTCAAAATAACACCACGTTTCAGAGTTACAGCTTATTATATAATATTGCTTGAATATTAATAGACAATATTGATTGAATATCAATAGACAGTTATTGATTAAAAATAGATTTATTTATTTAGCGTATGGCTTTTGTCGGTGGGGAGACCCGAAGGTTGTTCCACCTCGCCGTGATAACCTAATTCCACTTAGGTTGTAGTTTTATGCACTTTTCAGAATGATTTAGAATTTTGAAAGCATTTCTTTTTGATACATAAAAGTCCAAAAGTTCATAAACCACAAGCACAACACAAGAACACGAAAGATACAACAAAATATTGAAATTTTGAACAAAAGATTCTTGTGCAAACAATATTATTTTCTAAATATAGAAAAATATTCCTGACAACAAATTTCAACACTTGAAAAAAACACTTTGAATTAGTTTTATGAATTGTGAATTAATTATGATAAATATAGAATCTGGTGAATATAGGCATACAATAAGCTTATTGATATGCCTCAGTTTGTAATAGGAGTTAAAAATATTGTACTGAATTTGAAATATAAGTTCATAGAATATTCAGTAAAAAACAACTTTTTTTAAAATACCCGTTAATGGTAGCAATCCTACAAAAATTGCAATGGCCACCTGATAAAATACAAACAATGATACAAATTGCTCAGCAGAACATGTTCTCTATACTTACGCAACACTAGACAAGTTGGGTCAATGAACCATTTCCAAGATATTGAATGGTAGATACAGTATCTTTTGAATACTTGTAAAATTTTTGTCCCCGAGCATACCTATCAAATTGAAGAAAATTTATATTATTGCTTCATTAACACTAATTTCAACATAATATTAGTAAAAACTTATCAAAATGATTCACATATTTCCTATGAAAAAGCAAACGACAGTCATAAATAATGCAATGATGTTCATCAGTGAATCATTGATGAATATGAGTCATGACTCATTTTATGGAATTAATGTCTTAACAATTGAACAACTACGGTACTTATACTTTGATTCTCTTGTTCTCCGTCAATAGAGAGAATACGTTTGCAGTTCGACGAATAGGTAGTTCTCTTAACTGTGATTCAGGTTTTGAAGCTACTGTATCAACAAAATTTTTTGAAGAATTCAATTCATTTACTGTACATCACAAGCACATTACAAGTTTTATTTTCCTACATTACAAGGCATTTGTAGTACATTTATCTACATTATGGCTTACTAGAATTAGATTATTATATTTTAATGGAATTTATAGAGTATAAATGACGATATTTAACCATATACATATCAATGATACCGGTGTTTGTCAATGTTTGCTCAGTTGTATGCAGTGTTTATTGATGTATGACATGTTGAATAAATAAACATCTATTCTATTCATGCTTGAGTTGCAAAATCGACCAAGTGTGGACATAGAGATTCAGATGAAGACATGAGTTGACTTGACTCTTCAATCATAATGTTGTAGCTGTACCCTATTGATGAACAAAGGATATATAGAAACTTATATCCTAATGGTGGTAAATAAGATTATCAAGAAATAAACTTGATCATTATCATCATGGACTCGTGAAAAGTTGATCGAAATTCAAGCCGGTCGGGTACCGGTATTAATTTGAAGACCAAAATACTGTATTGTATTTTGTATAATATAACCTTAAAAATGATGCGAGAAACTAAGCCATCTTTCATCTTTTCAAAATTTTAAAGGAAAGTCACGACGTAGTTTCAATTATAACGTTCAGCTTTTTTGAGAAACAATAAATGAGTTAAAAAAATCAATAAAATACAGGTTTGATTAGGTTTACAAAGTTACATTTGAATAACCTAACAGATAACATTAACTGAATTTGTAGGCTATCATTGTAACGTATAATAGAAAAAATAGATGATAAAAATTAATTATATGGTTCAAACAAAAATTGAGCTATTTACCTGCCTTGCTGTAGATTCAAGGAACGGTTTTGTACTGTAGGATTTTCGGATAGAATCTATTTCAAGTTTGCTTAGCTTCGTTTTGAACGTCGAACTCGAGTGTTGTGCTATGCTTCAGTGTTGTTTCGTCTGTCTGTAATCAACTCGGCTCTCGGATGACGTCAGCTGTCAGGTTCTCGAACACAGATTGAAGAGAACTGAGCATAGACAATGAGATACGTACTCATTTGAAGGGAGACCATGAAGGAAAGCCGTGATTAAACGATACTAGCGCTCAAGTGTGGACAAGGATGCAACATTTGAGGAGTAGCTAATAGACCTGATCAGCGCGCTCTAGGTGAGAGAAAGTGAACAACCTGGGGGATTTTAACCATTGCGAGATAGGAACAAAACACGATTTTGAGATAGAATTTAATTAAATCATTAAGGTATCATCAATACTTTATTGCTATCTATAGCAGTCGTGGCGAGCTTAGCAGCGGTGTATAGCGTCGCTGCCACCACCAGGTTTAGAGGGTCTGGGCCCTGTTAGTTATGGATTTAAAAAACACAAATAAGTTGACCACGTTGACTTTGAAAACTTCATCTAATTCCTCGTTACTACAACACCACTATATTACTCTCTCTCAACTTCCGTCCTTCCGTACCGCCCGTTCCATCCGTTCTGACGTTCTGTCGGTAGTCATCACCCCACCCGTTCAAGAGTCCAACTCGGTGGTCAGAGTGATGACTCCGCTTTTCCTACATAATTTGACTATTCTGAGCGGGGAGGTTTGAATTGTTACATCACCCCTCCGCATGGAAAAGATGGGCCATATAATAATGACTGGCACATCTTTAAAAATAAATTAAACATGAATTTTGAAAAAAATATAAAGAAATAAAATTAAGTTTCATTAAAACAATTAAACAATTTTATGAATTAAAGAAGAGAGAGAGAGAGAGTATAACAATTGAATAATAAATAATCTAATCTAGGTTTACAAAGAGTAATTGATTGGCACAGAGCAGAGTCCACGTTTATAAGTAATTAAATTACAAAATAAAAGATTTCCACTTGAATTCCCACTGAGAGTTATTAATAATTATTTGCTTTAACCACCACCTAATCATTGTTTCTGCACTAGGCACTTCCATTGTTACTTTCGGATTGTTCAGTCGACTTGCAGGAAGTGTTGGAGTTCATTGAAGTCTCTTGTATTAATTTGGCTAGTGGACTGCCTCCGTCGACTCTGATGGTCAAGTGGCTTGGTTGCTCTGTCTGCTCTGCCCTGCACCAGTTATACCTGCGACACAAAATAACTGCGACCAGCATCAAACTTATACAACCAATACTTATAACTAAATAGATTAATATAACATGAGAGTTTACCATTTCTATACTATATATATTTTTATCCTTATTATATGTCAGAAGATTTTTCAAATCAATGCTAACGTGATCATCAGCAAGGCTCTTCCTTATTTCTCCTAACGTGTCAAAAGTTAGATTTTTTTTCAATCAGTGTCTCTTTTTCATAATCTTACACATAATAATTCAAAATTACTTTCATCTTCCAAATATCTTATTATATTATAATATAACAGTAATAACAAACTTTATTTTAAACAATGTATCAAATTCATGGTTACTAAGGTGGGATTGAATCAAAGCAAGCCATAAGAATTATTGAATACTGAATTATGTATTTCGTTCTCAATTAATTACCACTCCAATATTTATTGATATAATTACTTAGCAAATAAAAGTTTTATTGGTTTGTAGATTAACATTTTTAGTTTTTTTTTATTAGTCACAATCACACATTCATTCATCCACAATCATCAACATTCACTGGCCGTCACTTTCGCACTCCTTACATAACGTACTCAACATACAAATCGTTCACACTTTCTTTTAGCTCTTTATTTTTATTCCTGGCTATAGTAAACTTGCTTTAATTCTTTCCGCTAGAAATTGAAATTATTATCTGAATAATTATTACTTATTATGCTCAATCCTTATATAATTACAATTAATACGCTACAAAATCATTATATCTACTGGGTTTATTTCTCTTTCTCTTGTTCGTCTTGTTCGCTTCGTGGTCGTCGTCGTCGTAATCATCATCGTCGTCGTCTTTGTCTTCTAACGCCTCTTCGTTTTCCTTATCGTCTTCTGTTTGCTCTTCTTCTTGTTCTTCATCTGGATTGTTTCCCTCCAAGACTTCATTTCCAGCTTGTTCACAGAAAAGCGCTGGTTTTATTCTGTTTACGTGTACAACTACGTTTCTTCCTTTTACTCTTAGAACGACATTCAATTTTGACTTCACTTCTACTATTCGATACGGTCCTTTCCATAGTTTCGACAATTTCTTTACTCTTTTCCTTCTAATTTGTGGTAGGTAGAGATATACTTTCTGTCCTACACGATATTCACTTGTTTTAGACTTTTTATCATACACTGCTTCTTCTGCGTTTTCCTTGTTTTCTCTTGACATTCAACTGACATTTCTTTTATACTCTGTAATCTACTTCTTAGATCTTCTAGATAGTTCGAATAAATCTCTGTATCCTCAGTTAATGTGAGATCAGCTTCAAGCGGTGTTCTCATCTTCTTCCCGAATACCATTTCAAAAGGTGTGTATCCAATTGATTCATGCTCTTGCGAATTGTATGCCATACTAACCAGGGTTAGTAGTTCATCCCAGTCGTCTTGATTTTTGTTGACATAATGACTCAACATTTTCGGTATGGTTCTGTGAACTCTTTCTGTTCTACCATTGCTCATTGGATGATATGCTGTTGTCTGTAATTTTCTAATTCTTAGAAGTTTGTACATTGATTTCATCAAATCAGACGTGAAATTAGTTCCTTGATCAGTAATTAATTCCATTGGTACGCCTATTCTTGTTATCACTCTCTGTACTAGAGCTTGTGCAATCGTCTCAGCAGTTTGATCTGGTAGGGCGATAAACTCTCCATACCTAGTAAAATGATCAATTACTGTTAGAATATATCTGTTTCTTGACTTGGTTAACGGAAGTGGGCCTAGTATATCACAAGACATTCTGTATCCAAACTCAGCCACTTCTTTAAATTCTCCTAGAGGTGCTTTTGATTTTCCGTAATCTGTTCTTTTACTACATTCTTCACATGCTCTAATAAAGTTAGTCACATCATTCTTCATTTTAGGCCAATAAAACTTTTCTTGAATTCTCACAATTGTTTTCTTAATACCTCCATGACCGGCAGATGGAAGATCATGGTGGAGTCGAATAACTTTTTCTCGTAGATTTTTTGGTATAACAATCAATTTCTTATCTCGTTTCTTGAAGTGGATAATCCCTTCTGGACTCAATTTGAAACTAGGATACTCTCGTAGGTGCTGACACTCTTCATCTGCTCTTTGCTTCTCTCGAATAATTTCTAAGTCTAACAATGGCAGGTTCTCGACTGTATTTTTATATATAACTCGGCTTAAACAGTCTGCATTGGTGTTTTTCACTCCAGGCTTGTGAATTACTTTATAATCGTATTCAGCTAACTTCAATGCCCATCTTGTTAATCTACTTGATGGATCTTTTAGTGATAAGAGCCACTTTATAGCACTATGATCGGTATATAAAGTGAATGATCTACCATAGAGATAACATCTGAAATATTTGACTGCCCACACAACAGCTAATAGTTCTCTCTCTGTTACACTGTAATTTTGCTCAGCTGAATTGAGTTGTCTAGATGCATATGCGATAACATGTTCAACGCCATTTATTTCTTGTCCTAAAACTGCACCAATAGCAAAGTTGCTTGCATCTGTGTTGAGAATAAATGCTTTCGAAAAATCTGGGTAAATAAGTAGCGGTTCTGTGATTAGTTTTTCCTTCAGCTTTTGAAAAGCAGTTTCACATTCTTCATTCCAGTCGAAACTTTGATTCTTTTTAGTTAATTTTGTTAGAGGTTTGGCAATTTCAGCAAATTTTGAAACATGTCTCCTATAATAACTACATAAACCAACAAAACCACGAATCTCCTTCTCATTCTTGGGTCGAGGAAATTCTTTGATAGCTTGTATCTTCTTAGGACACGGCTTGATCCCATTTCTTGTGACAATGTGACCTAGGAAACTTATCTCTGGCTTAGCAATTTGACATTTTTTCAATTGAACACTCAAATTAACATCTCTGAATCTATCCAGTACTTCGGCAATATCTTTAGTGTGCTGATCGATTGTAGGGCTGAATATTAAAATATCATCCATGTACGGTAAGCATGCTTTTCCTTTTAAACCTAATAAGGTAGAGTCTACAAGCCTCTGAAACACTGCTGGCGAGTTAATAAGTCCCATTGGCAGTCTTGTATATTCATAATGTCCATCGGGAGTACTAAAGGCGGTTTTCTCTTGACTCCCAGGATGCATTTTTATTTGAAAGAATCCAGAGTTCATATCAAGTGCTGTAAAATATTTGCTTCCTCCTAATGAATCTAGTGTCTCATGGATATCAGGTAAAGGCCATACCTCTGGAACTGTAATTTTGTTAATTTCTCTAAAATCAATACACATTCTGTAGGTAACAACACCATCAGGACCTGGTTTTTTAGGAACAATGACAACGGGTGCTGACCACGGTGATGTGCTGGTTACAATTATTCCTTTATCTAGTTGTTCTTGTATCAGTTTCTTCAACACATCCCTCTGTGAATGTGGTACTCTGTAAGGCCTTTTATTAATAGGAGGGTGATCACCAGTATTAATTTTGTGTTCTACTGTTGATGTACAGCCTAGATTCTCAATGCCTCCAAGACTAAAAATGTCACTAAATTTGCAGAGTATATTTCTTATCTTTATTTTCTCTTCGTTATCTAGATGACTTAACTTCTCTTCTAATTTAGCTTCAAACTCCTCGGTTCTATCTCTAGCCAATTTAACACCTTTATATTTTCCATGCTGTGTATCGTTGCTTAAGTGAGGCTCTTCTACATTACAAATTAAAGTATTCTTATACAGTGTTAAATCTTCATTGGTTACATTTGTCACTTTAGTCCAACACATACCATTCATTATTTTGGAAAGACTTCTAGCTATTAGAATTCCATGGACTTTGACTGTTACTGGCTCTGTAATTATGATTTTATTTTCCAATTCGTTTCTTAATTCTTTATTGTTCTTTCCCAATTTGATTTGAACTATTCTCTCCGATCGAGCAGGTATTGTGAGATTGGTTCTACAATATGCATTAACATGAACTGTCGATTTTAATGGTAATTTTGAGGTTTTATTTTCATTTAACTTTGAATTTGTAGAATCTGTTTTAGTACTTCCTCCAGTTTTCATATTTGTATTATTTGATTGGGAATTATCTTCTTCAACCGTCATAAGGCCACTTAATCTGTAATCTCTATTCCAACTGTCTCTTTCGTAGAGTTGAGCAACTTGTATTCCTTCCATTAATAAGATATTATTTTTAAGGTCTATGACTGACTTTTTTAATTTGAGAATGTCATGTCCCAGTATTGCAATATAGGAGTCTGGTAAGTCCACTACTATTAAGTCGCATTTACCTCCATCCCTTCAAGTTTTAAAACTTCTCTCACTGTCCCATGCACTCATAGGGGCTCCAGTGATGCCTCTAATTTGGATATTGCTTGGAGTAATCGTGCCAGTTACGATTTGCTTTTGATAAAGAAACTTGTGCCCCAGTATCAACTACAATCATTCCTTCCACATCTCCAATACTTCCATCCACAACTAGTTCTTTTGCACTACTCTGACATAATGCTGATACAATTTTGGGTTTTCTCCTCCTCGCCTGTCCAGACCTATCACCAAAGTGATCTGAATTTAAATATTTTTGGGGTTCCCAACGGCGGTCTTGAGGTCCCCGTTGCTGTTTAACGGCTTCTCTCTATCTTGTTTGTCATCCCTTCTTCTTCCAGTTCCCCAACAATTCTGTGTTAGATGGCCTTGCTTGTAGCAATTATTACAAATTTTCTCTTTCGAATATTTTTTCGTTCTGCATTCAATCTCTAGATGGCCGTTTCTCTTACAAAAATTACAAACTTTAATGTCTACTTGTTGATTGTGTACACCTATCTTCCTACAGTCTCTAGCAATGTGTCCAATCTTCCCACAATTGTAGCAAGTTTGTTGAGTCAGCGTACCAAATACTCTTTTATACGGTTCGTTTTCATGTTGAAAAGGTTTCCTTTCTAAGTTGAAAATTGCTATGGCTGTTGTTACTGCTTCTTTAAAAGATGATGGAAATTTTATACGTGTTTGCTTCCCTACTTCACCATATAGTCCTCTTAAAAATGATTCCATTGCTCTCCTGTCAGCTTCTTCTCTGAGAATCTTATTAGCCTCTTCACTTGCTGTTACTCTAAGTGTTTTCCTACTTATCTCCATAACTCGATCTGCATATCTCTCAATGGATTCTCCTTTCATCTGATGAATTGATGCTAACTGTTCGTAGTAATAGCGACTTGGTAGACTGTCACCAAAACGCTCAACCAAGGCTGCCCTAATTTCATTTGCAGATTTTGCATTCCTGCACTTATCATCTGATTTAGCGAAAAGTAATGCATTTCCAGTGAGCTTCAATTTGATAATTTGAATCTTTTGAAATTCGGACCAACCACTCAGTTCAGAAATTCCATCAACTGTATCGAGAAAAGAATGAATTTGATCGGACTGCTCTCCATTGAATGTTGGAATACTACTAACTAAATCGAAATTTGGTTTTACATTCTGTTCTATGGGTGAAGCCGTAGTGAGTTCCATGTTCACTATATTTTCATCGGTTCTATTTAGGTTCCTATTCAAATTTTGATTGAAAGTAGTATGAAGTTCATTTAATCTAGTTGCTAGAGCTTCAAACGCAACTGGAAGTTCAACTTCTTGTCCCTCAAAATTAACTTTCTCAGCCATTTCTAATTTCTATCGTAAACTTGCAATTATAAATTATGCATTTATAGATTATGCATCTGAATTGATCAACAATAATAATAAACAACAATTCCATCAAGTTACGTGACTTAAATAATTTCTATTTTAGCTGAACTATTTTCAATATCAACTTGAATGATCTTATAATAAACAATGGTATCCGACTTACTAATAATACGAGTGTAACTAACTCAGCATTTTTAACAACAATAGTAAAATGAATAAATCTGAATTAACTGAATGAGGGTCTAATTGTATGTTATCCTATTATAACAATGGGGAATTCCATCTCCTTAAATTTCATAAAATATATAATTATAGTAGTAGTAGATGATGCAGCTCATTATTGCTCACCAAATTTCATTGACGTCTTCATCTGCATCCGCACCATCGTGGAAGGCCGCAATCGTTGACCCCGTTGTTCCATGTTGACAACTGTCAGTCGTCCAACAGCTGATCGATGACAGCAGCCACCGTGGAGTCGTGTCGAATGTAGAGCGATGACCCTCGTGACGTAGTCGCCAACGCCCAAAAGTTGGAGAAGGTTAACGTCCCCACTGCCGATCCATTGGAGCCGTCCGCTGTCCACGTTTTGCTGACTAGCACTTTCACTTTCAACTGCCAATTTCAAAGTTCAACAATCGCGCTCGGTTTCGTATTTCATTTGAATGATTTTCCAAACGGATTTTTCAACTGTTCATTCATTTTTCAACTGATTATTTTTCACTTTTCATGACTGATTTGAACAAAAAATAAAATTTCAGTAAAAGTTCGACAATAAAGTTCAGAAACAAAATTTAGCACGAAACAACAACAAAAAATTAACACATTTCAATTGACAAATTCAGCAACACAGTTCAACGACAAAGCTAACACATTTAAACAACAAAATTGCGCACAGTTCAACAACAAAATTAACACACATTTCAACAGCAAAATCGATCACAGTTCAACTACAAATTAAAAAATCACGGCACTTTACGTCATTCGGAGACTGAAAGTTCACTTAAAAACAGCATTTTAAGTTATGAAAAAGTTCGTATCCCACCGCTGCCACCACTTATAGCAGTCGTGGCGAGCTTAGCAGCGGTGTATAGCGTCGCTGCCACCACCAGGTTTAGAGGGTCTGGGCCCTGTTAGTTATGGATTTAAAAAACACAAATAAGTTGACCACGTTGACTTTGAAAACTTCATCTAATTCCTCATTACTACAACACCACTATATTACTCTCTCTCAACTTCCGTCCTTCCGTACCGCCCGTTCCATCCGTTCTGACGTTCTGTCGGTAGTCATCACCCCACCCGTTCAAGAGTCCAACTCGGTGGTCAGAGTGATGACTCCGCTTTTCCTACATAATTTTACTATTCTGAGCGGGGAGGTTTGAATTGTTACATATCTATTATTTAGTGGTTTCAATGTGTTTATTGAATGTAATAATTGTATTAAAGTACTTTTATCAGGATTTTAGTTATCTTGTTGCTATACTCTTCTTGCTAGGTTAGGATTTTGAAGTTTGAACTTCCCGCTATGTTTAACCATCGGTATCGTATGTATGATAAACATCATTATTCCAGAGACATAATTATAACTATTAACACAAATAATAACTATAACATTATTAACTATTTCACACAAATAATATTTAATTCAATCACAACGTCATATTTACATCTTATATTTTCCATATTTCATCTATTTACATTCAATATTATATTTTATATTAGTACATATCTCACTCTCTTTTGGAAAGAGCATCAAATTAAAATGATCTTTGTTTCTTTTCTCTTAAAGAGACAACTGAAGTGTTCTTGAACATCCTAGCTTTAATTTTTCAAGTTACTGGAATATTTTGGCTGAATATTTATTAAATACCATGGGTTTGAAAACAGGCATTTTTACATTTGATTCAATGTTAACCTATCTTCAATTCCCCAGGTTGTTCCTCTGTCTCTCACTTGAGCGCGCTAATGTTTGGCAGCTACTTCTCAATATTATGTGGTTTGTAGCTTTAAAACGAAAAGAAAAATACTGCAATGCTGAAAATCATTTATTTGAATAATTAATATGAATCAATTAATTTTAATCTATCAATACATAAGTGTAAAAATTCTTTTTAAATAAGAGTGTCTAGAGATATGGTTCGTGTCGACAAAATAATAAATCTAATTATATTTAAATCAATAATTAGGTTATTATTACTAAGGAAATACTAGTACCTTACTATACTTCGTATAAAATGATAGAAATACAAGAACATATTAAACAATATACTCTATTCTTGAGCCTATTGAAACAAATTATTTCGTTGAATACATCTAGTTCTAGGTGATAGGTTTGAAAGAAACAATGCAATTAGATTTCACACATTAGACAAAAATAACTTAAAATGTTTATCGAGTAAATCTGTCTGTATTGGATAAGAGTTGACACAAGTTTAAAAATCAATAATATTGATTATGACTGAAGGCTGAGTCTGGCAGCTTCTTGTCTGATGACCCCGATCAATTCTTGATTAACCAGGAATAAGAATCTCAGTCCAGCTATCTGAAAATGAAAATAAATATATAAGAATATTTGAAGTTTAGTTTGACTTGAAAGTGGATTTTATAATAGTACGAGTTCACCCCGTGCAGCGCAAAGCGCCGCTCACTTGAATTTTCTAAAATTTTGAATATCTGCAGCTGGCAGCAGCTCAGCCATACAATTAGATTCATTTAATTTGACTCTTGGCATCAGATAGATAGATATTATTTCTTGACGTTGCTGATGACCGTAGAGTAAGATGGCAAAGAAATAACCTATGATGGTAGAAATATCTACCTATCTATCTAATGCCAATAGTCTAATTGAATTAATCTGATTAGGCCTATACCAATGAAATCCTACCTTGTACAGTGATTACTGGTCACTACTTTTAGCTTCAAAAAGCTCTGTGGGTGATTTCACAAACTAAACACTCTAATATAACTATAAGGTATATAATCTTCGCAGGGGTTTTCCAGTAAACTATAATGAACAAACGAATCGGATACTGGACATACCTCGACAACGGAATTGTTATTGAGCCGATACTTGTTGCCAGCCAGAATAGGCCTTCCGTCGACGAATATGGCGCGCTTTCCCTCGCTGGCCAGGAAGAAGTCGCCGTTGTTTCTCAGCCGAATTGTTCCCTGGCGTCGCGACACCTTCCACGCCGGGCCCTCCAGCGTCAGGTCCACATCCACCACGTGATCACGTGTGCAACGACCAATCGTTATCTGACAAATAAATAGATTCATTAAAATGATTATTACTTCGATATTAATCGTAAACTTAATGTTTCAACTGTCAGACAGCTATATATAAGAAAATTAATCATCTGAATAAACAAACATAAAGATCAATTCAACTTGCGTGAATCATCATACAACCTCCGTTCATCATCCATCACTTTTCGAGTTGCTTCTACTAATTATTATTATTTGTCGTAGAGCTCCCTAATTGGAAGACGCTGAGTGAAAATGATTCATTTATGGTACTTTGAGGTGTTCTTTTTGTTTGCCCACCAACTTTTCATTGTCTGTGCAAAAGCAGCCTTTCTTTCATCGCTCCATTTAGTGCCGGTTCTTGGCGGCTTTACCTCTGGCTTTATTTCCCACTTTATTGCTCCTACTAATTATTTATCTATTTGTAGAAGACAATTTTTATACATGGTAACAAAACTCATAAACATTATCCCACATCAATTTATCACAAATAAATTCAGTAAAATTCACAAAGTAAAAATTGAGTGTATGTCGAAAGAAATCGATAGTGTTCAACAAATACTGCTAATCCTCTAATATTATGAAAAAATTATTTATACATTTGAATTGTATGAGATTATTATTCATCAAATGTATTTCACACAAGTATCTCACAGATGTACGAATGTTGTATATCTGTTGTACGAATCATCAATACAATCCTGTTGTACAATACATCAATGTTGTACGAATGTTGATGTACTGTACTGAAATACAAAGCTAGAATGGTAGCAAACGTATTAATACATCTACATATTAGATCTACATTATTCGTCATTGTATATTGAGAATATAGAGCAATATTTCGCCAAAATACAGAAAACACAAATGAATGGAAGAATAAATCGCAACTGACCTCTCTGGATCGCATCAGATATCTGACAAGTCTGCCCTTGAGAACGGCCAGCGTTTGGTTGTCGAACTCGGGAGGGTTGATGCCAGTCACCGAGTCAACCAGCACTTGCCAGCGTCCCAACTCATTTTCCAACATTCTTATCTCTTTCTTTGCTCGTCTGAAAAACAATCAATTACACTATTCAGTATCGTACCAATTTTTGATTCATAATACGTGATAAAAAGTTGGATTTAAAAGTTTATTAGATACAGTGCGTTTATCAAGTCGCGCACATCAAAATAAATGAGTTAGTAAATAATGAGTTATAAATAAGTTAAAATAAGATATAATAGTTCAAATGAATTATAAATAAGTCTGTAAATAGGAATGTTCTTCTATTATTTTAGTGGCTACCGAAAAATAGCATGACTGGTGCTATTTAAGCACCAAAAACAGATAAGAAACAACAGATGTGAAGCCCATAATTGTGAGTACATGTTACAATTCACGTCTATAGTAATGTTTAAATTCCGATAAGGTAAGAGTAGGTTAGGCCCGCCGCAAAGTAATCCACAAAACGTGGGTTTAGCCACGCCATGGGTTTAAGGCCGTGAGCCCACGGAGCAACTGCTATCTGTCTTTAGTCAGCAATCCTATATTATAACAGCTGACAAGTGGAATTTGTCTTTCAATCTTTCTGTCGCGAAATTCAAATGAAAATGTAATATTTTAGGAATTTTTAATATTATTCTTGTTTAATTAATTTTACTTTGTCATGTAGTAATCTTAGAAATTTAAAATTATTGTTAGTTAATAGTTTTTTGGACTCACAATTTCAGTAAGGTGAATCAACAACATAACCTATGGACTATTTATCAAAATTTGGGAATGAAGCAGTTTTGGACAAATGTCTGTTGATTCTTCCCACATTGTAATGTATCTTGACAATAAATGAATGAATAAATAAATAAAACCCAGTGTTATATATATATTACAATATATGTTATTTACAAATCAGTTTGAAGCTAGTAATACAGTATGAATAATATATTCATTAGCATGAATGACCAAATTCCACCATTACTTCTACGACTTCAATTGTATTTGATAATTATAATAATATATATAATATTATAATATATAATAAATAAAGCCTTTATTAGTTTCCAATTTTTCAATACATTCAAATTCATCAAAATAAAATAAGATAAGATAGAATGAGATAATTCTTGTTTAAAATATACAGTAATATATTCTTTCCTTCGTTATAATGAATTTATTCTAATTCAGTCCTTGAAGAAATAGTAATGATAAAGTTTACTATGCTAATTTTAATAAAGAAAAAAATATATAATAATAGATATAAATTAATTCATTTAACTCATTCTCTTCAAATGAAAGTTCTTCAAATAAATTTCATAATTAACGCCTATATTTGAAAACTAGGCTATCCGGCATAGGCCTCCCCAAGATTTTCCATCGTTGTCTATTTTCAGCCACTAACATCCAGTTTTTTCCTGCCGTCTTGACAATGTCGTCTTTCCAACTAGCCGGTTGTCTCCCTACTCCTCTTTTTCTTCAAGTTGGCTCCCAGCTGGTTACTTTCTTGGTCCATCTTCCATCCTGCAACCTTGCAATGTGTCCAGCCCATTTCCATTTGAGACCTTTTATTGTTTCTGTTATATCCTCCAATTTTGTTTATATTTTTCATAAACGTGTTCTAGACTTTTTGCAGTCTTCTGATGTTTAATATGCTTCTTTCCATCGCAGTTTGGGTGGTTTTTAGCTTCTTGTACTCTTCTTACAGCCCCATGTCTGTGCTTCATAAGCTAGTGCTGGTAGTACGCATGATCTCAGTACTTTTACATTAGTTGCTACATTTACTTCTTGGCTTTTCATTATTGATTTCAAGAACCAATACTTCTTCCAAGCTATAGCACACCTTCGCATTATATAGCCTCATCCAATGAAATTGACAGTAAAAGTAGGGTTGACTTCATATGAAATGGGGTAGCCCGTTTCTTTTCTGTTGTGTAATCGTGGAATGTTGAATGAACTACAATTTGATACCAGGATTACAATCAATGTTATAGGCCCAACAGTTTGCGAGATATAGCTCTTCAAAGTTCATCTATGTTAATAATACACCTGATGCTATTTCTTGCTGTCTCGCGGACATCACGTGGAATCGCAAGAAATCACGTGAAATTGTGAGAAATCACTTGAGATGCATAGATAGAAACAATGGTTCTCGGTTCAAGTTAAAACTAATGAACATAATATGCAATAATATATTGTATATAAAAATAACTTCAAAAAATGTTTAATTATTCAAACTTTTTTTATTTTTTCCAAAAGTTTTTGTTATAAAAAGGTTATAATGTACGATTCATCGTACATTATTATCTTGAAGTGTTTATATGACTGACTGGAATTTCAAGGTGGCATTAGATTGGGTTTACAATCCTTTTTATACGATATTAAATGCAGTTTAAATTCATATAAAATCAATAATCAACTAACCCCCCCCCCTGGTCGTCGGTATGTAGAAGCCCACCCCAAAATCCATTTCTAGATCCGCCACTGGAATTTATTGATACTATGAGAAATCAATTTTTTTTGTATTTTTAATTTGTCTAGGGTTTTTCAGGCACAAGATAATTCATATTTCACTTTTTATAATTGTTTTTCTCATTTCATTTCATTCTATATAGACATTAGACATATTTACATTAGACATATCTCGTCTTTCAACTTCGCTTTCATGTAATCTGGGTGGCTTGTATTGAACAACACAGGATATCCTTGCACGATACAAATCAGCCTTTCCGTATCCATCTTCAAAGCAGAATGACCCACGACCCACAAAAACTGTGAAAGAATCACAAAACGACCCACGTGTGGATGTTTACTTTATGGATTGCGCTGATTGGGTGGTACGTTGCGGTGCAGCATTGCCAACCATGCTTTTACAAAACTTCCCACGGCGTGGCAACACTTATTCCCTTATCTGGCAACACTGAATGGCTGACTAAAGGTAGGATTTCGTTACTGCGGCTCCGCAGCCGATCCCGACACGACCAGCCAAGATGGCGGACAAATTCGCAGTCTGGGCACCCCACTGCCTTCGAAGGCCATGTATACACCCCAGCGGGTGTATACATGGTGCAACAGATCTCGTTCAAAACTTATTCAGATATTGTAATTCGCCGGTTTAAAGCCCTTTAATATCTCATTATTGTTCAATTCGATGTTATCAATTTGATTTGATAACGGCCTTCGAAGGCAGTGGGGTGCCCAGACTGCGAATTTGTCCGCCATCTTGGCTGGTCGTGTCGGGATCGGCTGCGGAGCCGCAGTAACGAAATCCCACCTTAAAGTAAGATAGCAGTTGCTCCGTGGGCTCATAGCCTTACACCCACGGCGTGGCTACATCCACGTTTTGTGGATTACTTTGCGGCGGGCCTTATGGCTTATGGCCCCCACGGTATCCCGATTTAGCGCTTACAGATTTTTCCTATTGTTTCATCTTGCAGGGAGAGTTTATAAAAATGGGCCTCATTTACTAAATCAACTGAAAATGGACATAACAACAGAGATTGATCGGTTCTGGTTCAAGAATTCTGTACTTCTTCTAAAGCTTTTCATGGTTTATAAACACAGTATATGTTTCTAGCTGAAAATGAAATTCAGAATTTTTCTTTTGCTCAAGGCGATGCCGCATAAGCTCTTGCATGAGTGTAAGAAGGATGATGGACCTAGAGGTCAAATAAACCACTTCACCGGAACAGGCCTCAAGCGGTCGCCCTTACATAGTGAATAGCAGACGCACGTCTCTTATCTAATCTGAGCGATTAGATACCGGCGCAACAACTAGGTCAACCGCTAAACAAAATTTGTAATAATATGTTTCTATTCAAGTTGGGTCACATGAATAAACGAAACAAGCTTCTTTACTTTCAAAAATGATATCATACCGATCAGATAGGCTGAGCTCTTGTTCAAGCGCTGGGTCTCTCATTTCAGCAAGTTCCGCGTCATTGATGGCTTCTTCGGCATCAGAGAAAGACATCACAAGGTCACCAGATCCAGAAACTAAACAAAATAATAATAAAATAGGATCGAATGTTCTGATAGTTGGTTTTATTTGAATTATGAGAAAAAAATCAAATTTTAAAGTAAGAACGTAATCACGAATACTGTGGTATGAAAACAAATACAAGTTTTTTTTTGAATTTGGAGAAATTTCTGGCAAAATATAACATATTTACTAAAACGGAGAAACCTGTCAATTATTAATATAGATAGGTGCTATTAAGGTTATACTGAGAATACAAGGGAGTTTCTTCTCATTTTCATTCGATATATGTTTTGATACTAAATTGTGATCGTAATACAACTAATTGACCGTCCCCAAGGTGAACTGAATGTCCGTACCCATACTTCTGATATTCCAGTTCCCTTAAAATTAGGTTTGGAGTGTAAAGCCTTTCATTATTCTATAATCATCAAAATTTTCAAGACTTGATGGTACATAATCTAAATAAAGACAGCTTGATACATCACAATGAAGAATTGAAGTTTCATATTTAATATTTGAAAAGTAAACAGTTAGTTGAGCTTAGCATACTTTGGGCCGTATTTATGAACGTTCCTTGAGGGTTCTTTTCCGAAAGGGACTCTTGAAAAGCGTTTCATGAATGAAATCAGCTGATTTTTCATTCATGAAACGCTTTTCAAGGCGCCCTTCCGGAAAGGAACCCTCAAGGAACGTTCATAAATACGGCCCTAAATCTCACTACTCCATTTAATTTAAAGGAAAAATGTAGTAGTCCGCAGGTCGGTTGCACTAAAGTGGATTAAAGTTTATATTAGACTTCTCATAAGAATTAATATGGTTGAATGGAAACTGACTTTAAAAGCCCTTTGGGCAACTGGGATCACACGTTTGAAAGCATGAACCATGGTTTATAAAATAATGAAGGAGCTCATTACCGGTTTGGTCTGGAAGAAGATGACATTGTTTCATTAGATTCCAGTGAGTCATCAGTGATTTGGCAGTGCGGGTATGGAAAAAGATGTGCGGGTTCTTATTCAAAAGCTCTTGAAACGTCTCTAGAGTTGGCTGTGAACCCTGAAAAACAAAACTTGTTAATTAATATTGAACTGAAGTCAATCATTGAAATATACAAACATACATAGATAGGTGATCACAAAACAACGAAATTGCAAGGCAACTTTTTATAGTGCTCTTAATTTTTCAGCTAGGTACTTTCACACTTCGATTTTTGACAACTCTATCAAATGGCTAATAGATAATTCGTTGATATCGGAACATATTTTCCCAAAAATCGTGACATTTTTTTCCAAGAATCTTGACATTTTTTCCAAAAATCGGAAAGTAGCCTTCAGATCGATTTAGATTACATAGAAGGTCATACCTTCTTCAACAAAAATATTAGCCATTCAAGTTAAATAGATAATATAGAAAATATTCCATTCAATTGAAATAATAAAGCGTAGCAATAGGTAATTAAAGCATAGCAACCTCATGACTAGTAATGCTGGAATTAGCTTACCAAGAACTATTGATAGAACCAACACTTACTTGGTCGATTTTTCTGTGGACATAGGGATTAGCTTACTGTATGAATAAGAACTAACAAAGATTTCTTCAGCAATAGAGCTTACCGATTTTATAGTGGAAAGTATTTCTTCCTCATTGATGCTGAAGAGAGCCTTGCTTTCGACATTCGCAATAGCTTCAGGATGCAGATTTCGCATTGCCGATATTGCCAGTCTAGAAATGGCGGGATCATAGAGCAGAGCATACCACCTTTGCTGTATCTCTTGCAGGGTGAATCTGCAGGAGAATTTCACACCCCGATGAACCATTTTCAGGTCGTTTGTCTGCAATAAGAATAGTATGTACGATATAAACAATACGTTTTCCATCAGATAAAGCCCACAATATTGAGGTATAGGTCTGTTCATTTAATTTGGCGGATGGCGAATAAATTTCAACATTTCTATGGTGATGAGATGTTCTGTTGATTTTTATTCACCTAAATACAGGGTGATCGTAAAGTCGCGCAACCCAAAATGATAACAGTCTTAAAAAGCTGTAATGTGTTATTGATTTTTCTTTCAAAGTTTATGAAGAGACTTTTTGGAGAACGAATGAACGTTTCACTTATCGTCTGCAGTCTGTCGTCAGTCAAAACACTTGGTCGGCCGGTACGATTACGGTCGCTACCTGTATCCCAAAAACGATGAAACAAATGGTCGATTTGTTTGGTACTTTAGCATCTGGAAAGGCATTGGAGAAATGTTCTTGACACTTTGCGTAGGATTTCGATTCACAGTAACTCAAAACGATAGAAATACGTTGTTCTTGCGTAAAAGACATTGCGACTTGAACTGAACAAACAAACTGATTTCTGGCTAATTGTCGCCCGATGGCGTGATCTGGCAGTGCAGCCACCTGCTGTACTACTGGACGAAAAATTCCCATATACAAATGATACTTTACAAATTTACCTGTCATTCCTACACGGCTTCAAACATTGGGTTGCGCGACTTTACGATCACTCTGTACTGTACATATAATAATGTAAAAAACATATTTAGAAAAGAAATCAACAGAACATCACTAGTTACCATAGAAATGTTACATGAAAGTTATTCGCCATCCGCCAAATTAAATGAATATTACAAAAAATAGTTGCTATTAAAACACTCAATTAGATAGGTAATTGGAAGGCTTTCAATTAGAAGGGCTTGGTAGTTCCGTTGTAAGTGCGCCAACTGACCATCATCAATGACTGAGTTATGTGATTTCAAAATTAAAAGATGACTAGATTATCAGACGCTGATCTGCCTAAACGGTTTTACTGTGTTAAATTACCAATTACATGTCATCAAACTTTCAATCACTTAAAGGCGGATTAAAAAGTAAGAATAGCTCAAGCGATAACACGTAAACTACTCAATCGCAGTATGATTGGTTGCTCTATTACTATTGGTTTACTCTATTGATTGATTGGTAAGCTCGAACTAGCTTAAAACAAGCTTATCGCACTTTGATGGACGTTTTCTCACGTTCATGTGAAGTAAAATATAGATTGTAATTATTCAAATTAAAGATAATGAAATGCTCTACAATTCTTATATGAAACATTTTTTTGTCAATTAATCATGTAAACTTTTATTTGCAAAAGTATAAAATTTTGAAGCAAAAAATCTGAATTTTTCTCCATTCTTTCACAAATAACTCCGGAACTACTAGAGTTAAAGTGAAATGGTTATAGAACAAATTATAGAAAAATTAATTTTCTAAAGAATGGAAAAAAAATTTGAATCGATATCTCCATTGGAAGCCGAGATATTCACGATATACGAAACCCTTGCAAACTGAAACTTTGTGGGGGTGCTGGGGTGGCAGGGAAGTAGGTTGCAAGAGGGGTAGGGGTGGGGACTTTTGCCACATGTCTATATGATAGTAGTCGATGGGGAAAAATTAGCTTTATGTGAATTTTTTCCCCTAAAAACCACTCATTGACTGGACTATTGTAACACCTACTCTAGTACATGAGTCCCCATATTCGCTGTGGGCACGTTTAAGAACATGCGCTATGTTAATTTCATCATTCTAAATATGATTCCACAATCGATAAGTAGGAAAAATAGCGACAGGGAATTCTATTTCAATTATAAACTAATTTTTACGTACATAAGCCTATCCTTTCCCATGTTAATCTACCAGGAAAGATTCATAAGATTATCCGCCAGAGCGCAACACCGTAAATGCTCACAGCGAATAGATGATAAATGAGTAGGTTAATTTCCATTGATTACATTTTCTTACTTGATATCTGTGTAGTTTTTCAAATTTTGTACTCAATTTTTTATGCATGTATTTTTAGATTATTCTATTTAAGGAAATAGAATTATTCAATCAATTTGTGTTGATCACCTGTTGCACAGCAGTGATGAGCGCCAAATCGTCGGTGGGCTTCCAGCGGCCGAGGTCTTTGGTGGTGCCGGGCGGCTTGCTCACTTTGCGGCTGCGGCGGCTCGAGCCCGACTTGTTACGCTTCGCCTTGCCGCCCCCACCGCCCCCGCTGTCGGCCCCCAACGAGGACGGGGCGGCTGCCGCCACTGCCGCCGGCTGAGCGCTCAGCACATTCACCGAGCTCACTTCTGATCCCGCTGCAGCAAATCACACACATTTCTAACGTGTTTACCGAAAAGTTTAGGTTATGAATTGAATTGCTATTTTGCCTTAAGAGGATGCACATATTATAAATCAATGTAATGAAATGGAAATAGTAAATTTGCTTGCTCACAACAATCATCTCCATTAGTTGATTAATAAAGATATATTGATTAATCTTCTTCTTTCTGGCAAGGATTAGGCATTCGCCTGTTCCGACTCACATTCCTCAACTTTACACCACTTCACATTATAGTACATATTTATATTACATTATGAAATTTTCTATATACTACAACTTTACAACATTAATTTATCTATTCTTACAATCTCAATCTTCTAATTGATTAATATAGATTAATCAATCCTTTGATTCTTTGATTAATATAGATTAATAAAGCGATAGAAATATCAGAGAAAACTTGATTGTGGAAGGAAATGAGATATTGCAACTATTCAATTTCTTTCAAATCATAATTAATTCATCGAATTTCCTTTTAGCTATTATTCTGTTAACAATATTCGCAGTAGCGGAAGCATTATATAGAAATTAATTAGGATTTTCGTTCAATTAATCATTATAAAACTTGATTAAACAGAGAAAACTACAGCAAACCTGTAGTAAATGTTCAAAAGAGCGTAATTGACGATTTCAACAAGTTATTGAGATTTCATCTCAACATTTTTTCTACAAACTTAATGAAATATCAATTAAAAATAGTTGCTGAAACATATTAATTGAATTGGCTTCAATCTTGGTCGCTGGTGGGAGTATTAAGGTTCCTATTCCTATTAAGGTGTATCAAATTAACGTGTATCATACCAGAATAAGGAACGGTCAACGACTGTGTCCTAGTTCTTTGAATTTTTGGCCCCAAACTGGTTTTTTCTCCGACGTTCAAACTGGATTCAACAAGTTCATCGTCAAACTTCTTCCTCTTTATCGATCTCGAACTACTGCAAAATACAAAACAGACAAACGGTTAGAGACATTATAGAAAAAATATCAGGGTTTGAATAAAAATACAGGGATCCAGAAGTCATAATAATGGTAAAAAATCATTATAATGAACTCTTCACTTATCACAAGTGACAATAATATTAACTAAAAACTAAGAATATTTTATCCATTAAGAAGCTATAAGGAGCGGTGAAACGCCCGTTATAAACACCAAAAAACGCCATAAGAATATTATTATAAAAAACCATGTTGGCTTTGATCACTTTTTGTTGGCAATTTTTATCATTTCTAAAGAATATTAAATCATGTGAAAGAAATGCAGACCAGTTTATACTGCACGAGTCAGTGTATTCTAAGTGATGGTTTTCAAGTTCTGAATTTTTGGATCCATGACGTCAATTCTAGTGTTGAAACAATAGTGATGGTTTTCTTCCTTCCTTATCTTATTCTCTGAAGAAATAGATATATTTTTATTTATTTTATTTATTCATTTATTCACATACAAAAGCTCACAGAAAACTCCATGAAGAGCCTTATTGACATACAATAGATTTAATAACAACAATAATGAAAGTCAACCTAGAAAGATTAACCTAGAAAAATTAATTTTACAAAACTAAACATCAAAACATATTGTCCACATCAGACACCTTCTACCTCATGATGGATATATATCTCATGATTTCATCTCTTATTATTTTTATTTACCATTCTATATCTTTTTACTACAATTCTGTACAAGCATGTTCCAAATAGACTTTCAAACATGAATCATTTTATTCATATTGCTACTCTTCCCAGCTCACAAGCATTTTGCTAATGCATTGAACGAAAATTAATGTTATTTTCTACTTATTTTTCATCAAATAACATAACAAATGGACAAAACGCACTCAAGACACAAGTTTTAAAAGAGTAGATAATGAAATTATGAATTCAAATGGTCGTTGTAACTAAGTTGGAACTTTCAACTGAGATTGGAATATGTTTAATCTACTACAAGATACACAAATAAACAACAGAATATAAAATCTAGTAGGCTCTTCACAAGCTTGAGAGAAAAGAGCAAGTTCTGCTTAAAAAGATCTTGATTACCTTCTGCGCTTGATGCTGAGTGCATCCATAGCATGGCCATGGCTGTGACTGGCCTCTAGGGATGCGCGAAGAAACGGATCATCAGTGGAAGTCGATTGCTGGCTTTCATTGGCTTCCATGTTCACAGATCACTGTAAAATAGAAATTGCAACCAATCATACACTGGTTTCTACTAATAAATACTCAACTGTTATGAGAAATTATTCAGGAAACCAGTCCTAAAGCCGAATCCTTACTGTAGCACCGGCCTTCCCAAGCGTGCACGCAAAAACGGCTTGAGCCGTGTCATTTCCAATGTCTACACTTGTTCGATTCTGTGAGAGACTCAAGCATTGGTCGCATGCTGTGCAGCACACAGAGTCGACCAAGAATGGACAATTTATGCACAAAACATTTTTGTGAGCTGCACAGCATGCGGCCAATACTTGAACATTTCCAGAATGCTTGAGTCGCACACAAAATCGACAGAGTGTGGACATAGGGATTGGAGTAAGTTATGGGGAAAACCCCCTTACAGCAAAGACGATCATATGCCATTATTAGTACAGTGATGTTGCAGCTTATTATTATGACTCAATCATGTTTACTAGTGTTTTGAGAAGTGTTTTTGAAAATTGAAATTAAAAAAGTGGGTAATATAATGCTATAAGTGATCTTCAAAAGGATGTATTGTGCAATATTATAACTTGTATGGGGTTATTACCTTGAAAACTCGCTCCACTCGCTTTAAGACACCAACAGACGTTTCAAAGGCTGGCATTTCTGAACGTTTCTTAAAAAAGATAAATTAGTCACTTGAGAAAAATCCGTATTCGTTAACTTTACTTGATATACTTTGCGATTCATGAATACGGATTTCGTCATGAAAGTGTTACACTTTCGAAAGCTCTCACACTTGAGTAAGAATTCTTGATTAAGGAACGTTCATGAATGCGACCCTGAATAACTGGCGCACCTATTGTATTGAAAACTCATATTCTACCTCTCAGGAATGTATAATAAAAATGTAATGTGAGTGAGATTACGTTTCATCATCTCCGTTCTAAAGTCTGTGCAAAAATTAGATTGCAGTATTGCGCTTATAGGATACAGTGCTGGTAGATTGCACTGCTGAGAAATTCAAGTTCCAACAGTACTACACTCATCTTCCCGTATAAAATAGCATTGCATTGCCATAAGACTGCTTATTGCATTCTAAGGTTTGCACAGACTATATTTAGTTCACCAACATGCAAAAATTGTTTTGATGAGTCCAGTGGATATAGTACAGTATTACAGAAACTGTATAATTATTATACAGTCTCTAATTTATATATGACTATTTTTATAAGTCTCTAATTACTGTATAACTATTATACAGTCTCTGTAGTACCTATGAGCATAATATGATGTTATAAACTTGAACATGCCAAATTGTGGGAGGGCATCACCTTGCATATCAACGGAGCAGTGCTGGGATTATGAAAGTTAGGGCCGGTTCATGAGCTCGGGATTTAGCCAAGTCCTAGACTAAAACGGGTGGCCACCGTAGCATCGACAAACGCCTCGACACTATGTACTAAGGGCTCTCTATGCTGCTAACCCACTAACCTGTCGAGACAAACGTTTGTCAATGCTACGGTAGCCACCCGTTTTAGTCTAGGACTTGGCTCAATCCCGAGCTCATGAACCTAAACACACATTAACCTAAACCATATTTCTTTTCTAAAAAATATTAGAAATTCCATCTGGATTGAATGATCTGCAGTATTTATCCAGTACGGTACTGTATACTTGTGTTTTATTGATATGCAAGATCTGCCATGAGAACTTCATTTTAAAAATTAAAATACACAAGGCAAAACTCAAGTTTATGCTACAATGACAAAAATATAATCTATAAACTGATAACTTTCAAATCTTTGTAAATTTTTCTTTGGGTAAGTGATGATTCTTTATTTCTTCAATTCAGTGGCCTCTATTTCATAAAATTTGAAGTCCTGTAGAACAGGAAAAAGGCGAAAACTCTAGACATGGATAGCGAGAACTATGTACACATTCTACCTGTATTATAGGAATTCTATTCTTTTTCTGAACACGCCCCAGTTGTCATAATAATCTTAGTTTTCTCAAGTTGAATTTGATTAACAGAATAATTTTCACATCAAGGGTTTCTCTACCAATAAAATTCATCAACATTTCAATACCGACTATGAATGACCTGCCATATCTCTAATATCGATCTGATTGACCAGACTACTAAAGCAATATACCTGAAGTTTCAGTAGTGTTGGGATGATTCAAATAGAATACTATTAATACAAACATTATTTTATTAAAACTAGAATTGAGCAACGCGAGATCTCAACAATTTTATACAATATTCAAAAATTAGTTCTTCTTCAACTAAAGACGAAAACCCGAAGATTATAACACACAAAATCTTGAAAAACAAATCAATTCATCGGTTCTCATTGTACTACATTAGAATAATTAACATTTGTGGAACTAATGTGATCAGAAAGTTCTACTTTATTAAAATTAGAACCAAGAGCTGCCTCAACTTCAATCTACTACATATACACATTATTCAACATTTTTATACTTTCTAGAAGTACAGCAATTTATTTTGCACTTCCATAGTCGCAATAATTAAAGCATTATTCATTAAAAGTAAATTTCAACATTTTGAACAAAGATAATTACATCTAACACTAGAAAAATGTCAGTAACCTCCGTTAATAGGGATTTACACTCAAAAGAACTGGGATTGTTGAATTTTCTAGCTCAATTAGCAAGAAATGTCCATCATCAAACTAGATTACTAGTAGGTCAGCTACACCAGTCCCGATACTACATTCACCCACCATTCCTTATTCATAATTTTATTTGTTATTTCTGCTTCGTCGAAGATAACGACAACATCTTCTCGAGTTGATTTTGCTTGAATTATCAGATGCTTCGTCCACATTTCAACAATAGTTAACCAAGGTATACGACGGAGACATTCATTGAGATCATCCTCTTCATTAACGTTAATCAAACGCATTATTCTTGGGAATAGATGTTGGCAATCAATTGATGCACAATACTGCCTCAGACAAGTGGCGATATCTTCATAAGACTTGGGCCGCCAATGAAATGGATATGGGAGCATGACAGCTTTCAATGTGTTGGTGAAATTTTTCTTGTGAGAAGCTGCAAAAGAATACCCATCAAAATGCAAATCAGGAGCATCCTCGATTTTTACAAATTTTCGAAACTCAGGGGGAAAAAAGTCTTGCTCGTTGTCTATTGTTTTAACAAGTTCAACCTTTAAAAGTTCCAAACAAATATTATAGAAAAGGATAACATTATTCGGATTGCTGGTTACCTTACTCAGTTCAGTAGACTCGTTTTTCAGCGCTGACATTGCATCGAATAGTTTCTCCGCCGATCGCTTCACAAGATGACGTAGACACCCAATTGACAGTCCATTGCTAGGAGGAGCATTCGACGCCAAATGTTCAACACTGTTCACAATAGATGAAACATCAATCCACGCCTCTTTATGCACTTTTAAAGACGTCTTCTCTATGCTCTCAATAAGCGCGTCATTATCAGTATCAATTCCGACATTGATTAAAACTGTTGAAAAGTCTTTACTCGAGTGTTCTCTGCACTTTACAAGCGAATTGTAACGATTTAACCTCTCATACGAATTTTCAATGCCATCAACAGTGAAAAAGATGACCGCATCAAAGCCTTTGATCGAATTGCAATTAAACGCTGTACCAACGACGACATGAACTGAATAATACACACTGACACCTAGAGATGTATTCACTTGTTTAGCTGTTCCCAAACAACTCTCAGTAGACTGGTAAAACAAGAGTTTCATCCAAGAAGTCAATTTATCAGATAAAAACGTTCTTTCTTTTTCAGAGGGCACTGAAACTACGAGTTTCCAGGTAATTAAATCATTGGCCCTGCTTTGAATCAAGTGAAGCTTGGATGCTAAGATTTCGGCTATCTGTTGACCAATAAATGGTACATGGTTTGGCAAACCTCTCATCAGAACTGAGGTGACAATTTTGATACTGCGCTCTTTATCCCGAACCCTACGAAGGATTGGGTTGGATGCTCCCATTTCTGTACTCTTCAAAACTCCCCATTGACGAATGTGCTGTTCGGTTGATATATACATCATAAAAGGGAAATCCTTTCTCCTTTCTTTTATTCTCTTCACTCTATTCTTCCACTGGCGTGCAAACTTCCGAACACCAATAATTTTCATTTTTTTTCTCAAATCTGCAGACAACTTTTTCAAAACAAATTCATCAGTCTCATCTCTTATTTTACACTTATTCCTATCTATTATATTATTTTCAACCGCTTTATTTTGATTATCAACATCATCATCATCTTTATCATCATAATCCTCTTTCTCAGAAAGGTCTTTTTCTTCGACACCAAACTTAGGCCTATCATCGATTTTTGCCATATTTAGAGTTGATTCTTCTAATTTCGTCTTTCCTTGGATAACACCCCGAGGAGAGGGAGGAGAAATAACATCACCACTGGTTGAGCTTTTAAAATTAGTTTTTGTTAGCTGTACTTCACCACCTGCTCTAATAGAAAGCAGCTGATTACTTTTACCAGCCTCTAATTTGAAATCAGAACTGTTACTGAATTTCGGTGTAAAATTCCATTTGTCTTCAACGGTATCCACTGGAGAAAATGCTGGGGTGGTTTGTTTTGGAGGGGAAGTATTGCCAAACCCTTTCGACATGTCTGGAACTTCATTCTTCACAAAAGAAGGCTGGCTTCTACCAAATATTTGGGGAGGAGTGGTTGATTGCTTTGGAGCAGGAAGCACATCTTTGGAAATTTCTTCAGTTTCGATGTTGTACTCACTGTCCAGCCTCCGTCTTCTTTTGCCACTAGTAAATGGACTTTCTGTAGTGTTGAATTCTGGTGTAGGAGAAGTGAGTAACGTTTTATGTGGTGTTATAGCTCCACGTTTGACGAGTGTAGTAGGTTCTTTCAAAAACGAGAAACTTGGAGATTTGAATACACCAAAACTTTGTTGTTCAGCAGGCGTGGTGCTTTGACTAGCAAACGGAGACACTTCATTTTTGGGCGAAAACACTGATGAGGTTTGTACCGATGAATCTGAAACATCTTCCATTTCTTCATCTTCTATATCGCACTGAATATTTGATTCATCTTCATGTTGGCTTGGCAAAGAAGTGTGGAGCTCATCAGGAAATACATCTTCATTATAGTACGTATCTTCAGTTGTCATGTCTTCAATGTAACTACTTTCAGTGATAGGATAGAATTTTGGTTCATACTTGTAAACAGGCATAATATCTTTAATCTTGCCGTCTGGTGTAAAACTGCTATACACTTTATGTTTGATATACTTCGGAATGAATCCATTTTCACCAACAACGGCTTTTTGCAGAGTAACTCTCTTACCTCTCACTAGACGAGATGAGCGCTTCACTTTCACTTCTGTTTCAGGGAGCATAAAATCCTGCCGGAAAAATCTGAACTCTTCATCCTCAAGAAAAAGTCCATGACTCTCACAAAACAGTTTCACATCTTCCGAACGATCAAAATGAAGAATTTTCATCATTTCAGGAAGAGGGATGGTTCCAGCCTTCCTAGGAGGACAGTAAGCTTTCACAATGGATTTCAATGCGTTCACACGAACTACTGAGAAATAACGTTGAAGTAAACATGCATTCAGATATGATGTCTTAGCTATCAAATTGAAAAATTTGGAGTACAAACGATTGTTGTAAGCTAGATAAATGTCAATAGCAGATTTGACTGCACTGTCTTGTAAGATCCGCGGAGAAAACGTCTGATATTCAGTCATTACGTCACCTGTTTTGATATTGATTAATATGAGATAAGCGTTGAATTCACCTTCATTTGGACACTGGACATTATTTTCTCCAAGGTCTTTGTACATATGCCGAAGTGATTGTAAACAATTGAGAAGATTTTCAGTGTTGATTTTCTTGTCGAAAACGTCGACTGATACACCCCAAAGTCGATCGTAGCAGGCGATATGGAAGCGCGCACATTGTTCAATGATATTGACAGTTTCCAGGTCACACAGCTGTTGTTGTATGATGTCTTTACGTATGCTTCTGAGTCGGTCCCAGCAGAAATTATACCAATCACTTACATTGACAGTAGAGTCTTCGATGAGGGGGATTATTTTGTTGATGAGATAGGCCATTGTCATACTGAGCACCGGTTCGGGTCGAAGTTCGTGCGGCAACGGCTGCTCCTGATCGGCTGAGCTGCGCGAATAGACCTTGACGGCCAGCGCCGGGTCCATGCGGTGCGAGCGAGGCTCACACTCGTAGGGCGACACCAGGCGTCGGTACTGTCGCATGATTCGCTCCTTTTCAGGAC
The DNA here is from genome assembly GCA_017141395.1 of Laodelphax striatellus. Taxonomy (NCBI): domain Eukaryota; kingdom Metazoa; phylum Arthropoda; class Insecta; order Hemiptera; family Delphacidae; genus Laodelphax; species Laodelphax striatellus. The sequence continues at coordinate 7,031,380 of CM029530.1, forward strand.
ACATGTCGGGGCAAGTGCCGACAATCACACTGCCAGTGCTGCTTGCCTCGTGAGTCTTCCTAAACAACTGGTCTCTCTCATTAAGCAAGTCAAGCTTCTCCTTCAAGTCACGCTCTATTTCATGACTTTCTGTGGCTTCTTTTGACTCATCTTTTCTGAAACCTCTTAAATGATCGGTTAAATTTTCGGAAACCGAGTGGCCATGCTTGCGATACTGCTCATCACTCTCATCAGATGACACACTCACATTCTTTACAGGACGCCCTCGACCTGCTTTCGGCGACGTCAAATCTTTCGACTTGGCCAGCAATTTGGCTCTCAGAGCTTTCTCCCTGGTTTTCGCCTTCTCCGAACTACTTACATCTTTCCGTAAATTCCTCTCTCTACTAGCTTCAGGTGGACTCCGGTATATGGGAGAGTCTTCTCTCTTTTTTCGACTTTTATCAGTGCTTCTAGTTTCTTCACTCACGCCAAACGAATCAACCTCTTCAACTGATGTATCCCATGTCATACCTTCAATATCTGAGTAAGACGATGGACTGTGAAAGGCTCTCGGGTCAAGCATGGCTACGGGTTCATCTGGGTATAAAATATCGAAAGTTTTGCCTTTGTAATTGCCACCATTTCTTTTGGCATTACTGGCGGCGTCTTCAGTTACAAAATGAACAGTGCATTTGCGTAGCTGAGGATTGAGAATGACCTTTTTCACCTCTCCAAACTGCGAGAAATGGGTTTTCAACAGATTCCAGTTGAGTAAAGATGGAGGCAATTTGGGAATCAACAATTGTGTTCTTCTTCCTGCGTCCTTTGGGGAACCTGCCTGACTGGTTCTACTTGGTGAGACGACCTTCGGATGTTCATTCATGCTTGCCATTTCATCTCGATAGAGTATATCGAATGTCCTGCCTTTCCAGACGCCGCCACGTATCTTGGCCACTTTGGCGTCTTCTTCAGACTCGAATTGAATGGTACAGTTGGCCTGCTGCGGGTTGAGAATCACATTGGCCACTTCGCCGAACTGCGAGAAATGGCTCTTGAGCAGTTGCCAGTTGACGAGCGACGGAGGCAAGTTCGGAATGAACAGCAGCTGTGAGCCTTGCTCGCCACTCATCTTGCTTCTTGCTTCTAGGCTCCCGTCGCGCACTGTACAGAACAAACAAGCTGCGTGTTTTCATCACTAGTTTCCTATCAAGTCACTAAACGTATAAACTCTTGAAAATAAAACAAAATCACACAAAAATCCATTGGTTGGTCCGCATCATTTCATAACAGAATAGTTAACACGTCTATACTTTCAAGTAGAATTTTCCATTCAACTTGGTGATAGTTGTATGATTGATTCATAATACATTACTTTTGAAGCAGTTTTCTGTTGCTTTACATTGAGAAAATCAGTTTAAACAAGAGTCAGTAAAATCGATGAGGTGGCTGGAGTAGAAACTTGCACATTATTATTACCATCATCATCGCCCATGATGTTAATAGATTAATGAGTATACTAAAGTATCAACGTTATTAGACCCAAATACTCTGCAGCAAGATTTTCTAATTATTTTGAAGTTGAGTTGTGTATCCTTACTTTTTTCTACTGGTATATAACACTACCTATTTAAAATACTAATAAGTAGAAATATCTTGATTTTTACTTTCATAGTGACGATCATTTCATCCTGGTGTAGGACATTATCAGACTCGATGATGTGAGTCTGATGATGTCCTACACCAGGATGAAACGATGGGCACTATGTATGAGAAAATCAATTTATTTCTACTTGAAAGTGTTTAGTCCAAGCTGAACTGCAAACTAAATAGACTACTGACCCACAATTTTCTCAGAACAATGTTCCAACACCTTCTTCGCTAAATTCGCAGTTAAATTGAGGTGGGAAAAAGTTCAAGTTTACTAAATTACAAATACAATATTCAGAAAGTTTCTATTAATGAATTTCAAGATTCGTTTTACTGTGTCACATTCATTATAAGAGACATCAATTGAAAAGAATTCAAGAAATATGTCTCATCATAATAAAACAATATAAACTCATTAAAATAAAGTAAAAAGTATGGTTAACCAGAAAGCAAAGAAGGGTGAGTTTAGCCTACCCATAAGAATAATAGAAATCCAAATATAATGTATTTTTTAACTCCACATCCTCAAAGTGATAATTAATGAAGTTGGAGGCCTACCCAGAAACCAAACAGTTGAGGTAGCCTAGTAAAATAAAATCGACTCTCCATGCTATTGTATTTTGACGCCGATTTGATTTTTATACCACAGCGAAAATGAGAAGAGCAGTAACAATAGGTTTAAATCCATGCTAATTAAAAACACCAAGAGAAACGCTAAAATTGAAAACAATTCTTTCTCTTGAATTTCACTTTATGAAACTCAAAACATGAGTAAGTTATAATGTTTAAATAGCCTAACTTCTTTCATTTTTCTAGTCAATGATGCCAATTCGAGTTTATAATGGCTAGTGACTGATTGATAAGTTGAAGCATTACTTTGAAGGATAAATAGAACTAATTTGTAAATATAAAATACCTTCCACAACGAAGAGAAGATTATCATTGGTCATCCGGTTCAACTCATGTCTGATGGTTGAGCTTACGTATCTGCAAAAAAAAAAATAATTCAACTTTTTGTTAGTAGTCATAGGGCTTGTTTGCTTTATTGATTGATAGTAATACACTGCTTGAGTTATTACAAAATTGCTATTTTATGCTGATATCCTCTACTTAGAGAGGAGGATATCCTACAAAGGTAGATAGATACCATTCATATTTTTCAACTTGTATCATTAATCAAATAGGCCTACCCATTGTATTGGGATGAAGTTTGATGACAAATAAGTTATACAGGGTGATTCTAAAATAGACCGACAAACTTCGTGAGCGTCTTCCTGACATTGAAATTAAGAAAAAAGTTCCAGTAAACATGGGTACTTAAATGCTTCGTTTCCCCAATCGATTTGCAACTCAATTACCTTAAAATCGTTATTCTTGTAAATTTTCCTGTAAAATCAACGGTTCACGAGTTATTTGAGAAACAAAATTTTAAATTGCCGCCATTTTATTTTATGAATTTGAAAAACTGTCATAATTTTTTTAGTAGCTTTGTCTAGTTGTCATAAGTGTTTGAGCAAAGTTTCAATTCCGTATGTGTAACCATTATTTAGGAAAAAAAATAAATGAAGAAACAAAATGGTGTCTAGAGGGTAAACGAAGCATTTTAGGACCCATGTTTACTGGAACTTATTTCTTAATTTCAATGTCAGGAACCCGCTAACGAAATTTGTCGGTCTATTTTAGAATCAACCTGTATAAATTCCTAAAACTTATCAACATTTTCCCCCTTTTTTAAAATGAATAATAATTAAACTTATCAATCACATTCTATGCTTGAGAATTACAAAATATTTTTAGTTGAAGTTGGTGAATGGGGTTCAGAATAGCCTTCTCAACATACGGTTGAAATTCAATTTGAATTAGCACGTTGATAATGTATCAACTTTCAAGTTTATTAGGAATTAGGCTCTCCCACTGTACACGACACCAAAGAAGGCCGCCTAGCTACTACAAGCTACGCGCATTAACACTGTATGACCTTCAGGTTCAGCATCCTAAAAACAGCTATGAGTGAAGGTTGGAAACAACTTAGGTTGTGTTAGTAAATGTAAATTTTTTTTAGAAGAAAACCATAATGCATGGGTTTAGAATAAGTTATTGTGTCAGTTCTATTTGAACCGCAATTGGCTAAATCGCAGTTGTTTGGGAAATTTGATTAGGAACTGCTCAGTGTACGATATAGCCCAACGCCATAGCCTACTACGGAGTTTCGATCTTCAAATGATAGGCTACCCTAACTGAGACACCTCACAGTAGTGGTCGCATGCCTACTGTTATCCTTACAAGTTGCGTTAAATCTAGAAAATAAGATTTATCAGACATTAACCTTGAATCTGGCTTCTCATGATTGTTGCAATGTTGGCTACTGTAGAACGTGATCTCAAACATGAACGATGCAAATTACTAACCTAATATTCAGATTACGAGAATAGTTTCAACAGGGACAAGTGTACTTTACCGGCCCACCTTGCTGGAGTCAAATTTCCGGTTGCAATCGATTCAGCATGTTATTTTCATTATAAAAATATCATGATTAGCCGTCGCTCACCTGTAGTTTTTAAATAAATCAAGTTCAAAGTTCACAAATTTGCATGTTAATTTCCCTATCCTCCGTAAGGTTCTCACCAGTCTGAACCTTTTTACCCCTAACCTTCGCTAACCTCGCTAGTAAGTAGCAAATCACCTGGAAATTACCTCTCCTTAAGTTAACAAAGCCTATGAAAAACTTTGTTCTCATAGTTGTCCTGCACAAGAGCCTTTTTTTATTAACTTATGGTGGAGAAGCTGCAATTACATGTTTGACTAAATGAATTACAAATCTACATGGTTTAAAGTGTCTGTTAGGTTCATTTTGAGCTATTTTTACTGTGAATAGAATAGTTTTGAGGTGTGTAGCCTAATGTCCATAAAAGAAAGAGAGGTTAGTAACTTTAAATTATTTTTAAAAATTAATGTTTAGTGAGCGACGGCTAATCTTGATGGTGTTCAGAATAACATGCTGAATAGATTGCATAGGCTACGGAAATTTAACTCTAGCAAGGTGGACCGATAAAAAAGCCTTTAGCCCTTTCAACATATTTGAACATTTAACGAATATTTCTAAAGAAACAAAAGTCGAGGAGATAATTTATGCAAACTATCTACCAAATAAAGATTACGCAAAGATAAAGATCAAATTAGCTAAAAATAAAGTCTAAAATAGCCTAAAAGGTATGACGAACACGAGATACTATTCAATCAGCATTTTATTAGCAACTTACCAAGATCATTTTCCTATTCACAGAAGAACATGTAGATACAGAATAATTTAAATCACTTCAAACACAAAAATAATAATAGTTAAATAACGAAATAATCAATTTTTTTAAGTTTCAAGCGAAGGACAAAGCTTGTGTTGTCTATCCAAAATCCAATGCCACTAGAAGTAGAAATGTGAAATCTAGAATTCAGTTCGGCAATCTCTCACAGTATGACGTCACTACTAGGCGTCATTTCGGTTAGAACGTAGACCAGCAGCGCGCTCAAGTGAGATGTGTCTCTATGTCGAGTTAACAATCTTGAGGGATTGAAGCTAGGTTATGATTGAATCAAATGTAAAAATGCCTGTTTCAAACTTATCATATTTGAAAAATAATCATCCAAAATATTCCAGTAACTTCTCAAATCAAAGCTACGATGTTTTAGATCACTACAGTGGACTTTAATAGGAAAGAAACGATGACCTTTTTAATTTGATCTTACTTGTTTGCGGGGGTGTAAGTTACGCCACTGTCTTGCAAATACACTTATGTTGGGTTGCACCAATCGGGATCAACTATTTTGAATCAGCTGATCCAATTTGATTAGCATTGTACAGATCCTGGATCAAAATTGATCTTGCTTGGTGCAACCCAATATAAAATAATGAGTTTTAATAAAAAATCCTATATCCTGAGTATATGAAAAATCCTAATGATGAACCTCTGCCTTTTAGGCCTACTTACCATCTTTCAAGATCAAAATTTCCATTACTTACAATAATTGTAAATATACAATAATTATTGTATTTTTAAATAATAATATTGAAAAAAATATTCGACTTGAGAGTGATTAAAAGCATTTCAATGCTTTAAACTTGATTGTTTGAGAGCTATATACTTATTTCTGAATGGATAAATTCAATTTTCAAATAAAAATTTATAATAAGTAGCAAGTAGTAGCAAGTTAAGATAGTAGTAAGAACTTATTCTGTACTAAACTGAACAAATAGAATTGCATTTTCTTTTGGATAGGAGCATAGGCATAGCGTGCGCCATAATTTGGGGGGGGGGGCACAAATCAATTATAGGGTAATATGAGCTGGGAAGCATATTGCAAATCAGTACTTTAGTCTACTCAACAAAATGCTCAGAAAGAATTACGTATAGGCCTAAAAAACCAATTGAGAACTTCAAATATTTATTTTATAATATATTCTTCTACAAGATGCCGGGGTGGAGGAACATGTGCCCCTCCAAAATAGTAATGATGACTTCAGTTCAAGAGGATAATGAACTTCCATTGAAATTCCAACGTCAATTTATTAAAAATCATTCATCTCCATTTGTAAAAATATATTTAGAATTAACTCATCAATCAACATACATTATACATATATACAATGACAAAAAGTAGCGAGAGTTAGCCTATACTTCTCCATTAATTATGGAGTCCCTCTCAATTTTATACATCCTTCCATTTTTTGTAAAAATTGCTACCCTGCTATTATAAATGTGCCAATTTTCCTGATATTGATCAAGAATCATCCAACATAATCTTTGAATTTGATGATTTTCCCTTCAGCTCTCTTGAAAGTATCCATTATTAGAGAAACCTGCAGTTTTCTATTCAATTGATTGTTCCCAGGTGCGGTGTCAGAAAGTCTTGATAAAATTCTAGGGATTATTCATTTCCATACCGGTAGCCTACTTACGGTATTTGAAAACATTTCAAGCCTGCTCTGGTTTATAATTCGGATTGAATACATTTAGAGCTCCAGTACACCTCAATTTTCTCAATGTAAAAAAACTGGTGTATATAGTTTCTTGAAATATTTGATTGCTGACAAAAAGCATTGAAAAATAATTATTCATTTAAAACAAAAATGTTCAACTTTGGACAAGAAAAGAGCTCTGGTAATAAGTTTCTAGAGTAATTCCAGGATTGAAATTCATAAAATTAAAGTTTTAGGATAATAGATTCCAGTGACAGTTTTAATAGTAGATCAAAAACAACATTTTTTATTTATGAAAAATTCAAACAATTGTGTAACGTTTAAAAGACAAAAGATCGTCATGAAAACAAGAAATGAAAATGTTAAAAAAATACATGGAGTATAAATAATACTGTATAGTATTATATTGTAGCCTATATATTGAAGTAGCGTGTTAAATAAATTAAAATACTGTACATGAAATTTCAGTGATAATGTATAATATTCAAGAGTGGATTGAATAGCGCTTGAGCAGGTAATCGAATGAACAAGTTTCCTTTGTGAAGTACACTATTATATTAGGCTGTATTTATAAACTTTCCGTACATAAAGCTTTTTTCAAATAAGATGACTTGAGTGAGAAAATGGCGAACTCACACTAGGCAGACGTATTAGCTGTAACAGATAACTTACCTAAATCATAGTAGAAATTTGTCATGTTATTTGTGAATATCTAGACAAATGTAAACGCATTCTATCGGCAAAACTATAATGATTAATTGAACGAAATTCCTAATTAATGCTTTGTAATATTCTAAAGACTTCTGCTACTGCAAATGCAGCATGTCTGATTTTTACATCAATCGATTTGGCGTCTTTTTTCTATAAGAATCAAACAAAAATATATTTTCTCAAAAAATAGCGCTTGTCTGGTTTTCAAACTCAGGCCTTCATTTAACTGTATAACACTAACACTCAAATGTATTGGAAGAATAAATAGATTAATTTTTCATTTTAGTTCCCAATTGCTTATTGTCAATATTCACAAGTACTGAATAGAACTTGAAAATGTTGATCCAGGAAATTTCCATTATTATCGTACCGGTATAGGTTTCAGATTGAAAGAGAAAGGGTGCAGGTAGGCGGGACCACTAGCAGATATAGTGGTGAACGAATGCTGACAATGTAAAGCATCTATTGATGTGAACCGACACGAGAAACGGTCATCTACAAAAATGTATGATGATTAGGATTTGCCTACAACTATTTTTGTGCCACTCCAAGGGTTTTCCAAGGAATTTCCAGTATCGAAGACCCAGGTGTGGTCCGTAGCCGAGGGCGATAAGCGCCTGTCTGATAATCACCAAAGGTTCCAAGATCGAATACAGTTGCCGGAACGGATTTTGACAGAAACGGCCACTCCCGTCTTTCGGAGGAGACGAAAAGCCGTCGGTCCCGACTGCCTAAAAACAGTCGTCATCTCTCATCATCACCCCTCTCATTACCCACGCACAAGCCTAGAGCTCATGTGGGCATCACCCTAAAAAAAAGGTGTGGGAACTGCCCATTCATCAACACAATGGATGTTTGACAACAGTAGCTCACCACTACCTGCTAGTTGTCCCGGCCTACCTGCACCCTTTCTCTGGAACACACTATACTTTGAGTTAGGGTAGTGTGATTTCGCCATCTCCTCATAATAGCCAATTCATACAAGAAAATCTTATATACGGAACGTTCATATACGGCACTGAGAATAAATTCTGACAATTAAGTTTAAGTAGTTTGCATGTTTTCTCATGTGAAGTTGACTTTGTGACGACGTTGCTTGTGCACAACGACAGTTCTGCGACACGAGTGACAACAGTCTCCGTTGCGGGCGGCGATGGCTGCGGCAGCGGAGGGGGAAGGGGTGGATGCGGACCGTTTCCAGCTGACCAATCTCACCACCTCTCCGCCAGCAGCTGTACTCATCAGCTGTGTCTGCTGAAATATATTTACACTGAATTTCATATAATGGTCATCGAGAGTCCTATTGCATCAGTTTTCAATATAGCAGGATTCTTTTAAATTGTCAGAAAACAGCTGATTGATGTAAGCTTGTTTACTAACGTTTAATCAGCTGTTTTCTGACAAGTTAAAAGTATCCTGCTATACAATAATTGTAATAAAGCCCAGTCCAAATACTCAGGGCCGTATGCATGAACGTCATTCTTTTCGTACGATTAAGGGCCGGTTCATGAGCTCGGGATTTAGCCAAATCCTAGACTAAAACGGGTGGCCACCGTAGCATCGACAAACGCCTCGACACTATGTACTAAGAGCTCTCTATGCTGCTAATCCACTAACCTGTCGAGACAAACGTTTGTCAATGCTACGGTAGCCACCCGTTTTAGTCTAGGACTTGGCTAAATTCCGAGCTCATGAACCGGCCCTAAATGTAAGAAAATGGCAATCTTACGCTTAACAATATTTATTTTTTTCTTGTTGATATTCTAGAACACAAAAATACACATACCGGGTGTCCCAGTCAAACCTGCACGTTTGAAATGTCTGTAAAGAATAAACGTTTGAATATATCAAAATTGTATTGTTACTATCTTAATCTCTGTCAGTTTAGTGTGAAATTGCCAGCAATTTCTGAAATTTTAGCTTAGGAAAGAAAATCTCACGTGGGAAACGTTTAAATCGCCTTCTTCCATGTGAGAGGATAAATGAGCGTTCCCACCCCTAATTTCACCCCTAACTTCGCCTTGTATTTTGAAAGTCAATTAATAAATAAATAGATAAATAAATTTTTTAGAAAGTCAACCTTCGACTGACATAATTATGCCAATGACAAAATGTAAACTCGGCATAAGCACTTTTAGCCTATTAAAAATATTCAAAGTTACGGATAAGTCAGTGAAGGATTCAGTCATGCTCAATGTCATGAAAAAATATTTCTCAAAATCTTTCTAAAGGTATAATAATTATAAAGGAAAGGGTTGGGGGTTGTAAGGGTTTAGGAGGAAGAGATGATTCAGGAGTTGTATAATGAATATTCTTGAAAGAAAAATATCTACAGCTTCACAAACTCATGAGATTAACAAAAATAGAGTTTATTTTATTATAAAATTAACTTATAGAATAATTCACAAAACTCTTTCCAGTTCTATGTAACAATCACTATAATTTGATAAATCAATGACAGTCTAATAAAAATTATCATATACAAATATGAACTTATAGAAAAATTTAACAAAAATTCCAATTTCATTCAAAATTAATCATTATAATCAACAACAAATATAAACAGAACAAGAAAAAAGGAAAATTACAAACATAACAATGATTTTCGAAAACAATTCAACATCAATTTTACATTCATTTGACAATAATCATACTTCATACATAACGAATAAAATATTTTTCTCATAATCACAACTTAATTTGATAAATATTCATCAAGGCATGCAAAACCGTTCAGTCTTTTGTAATATAATTGAATGATCTATTAATTGTAAACATTTAAATTCGGGAGCGAATTATTGGATCCACTCTGCAATACTTAAATACGATTTCAGTTTTTGGAATCAAAGATCAATATAGCTTTGGAATGGAATATAGCCTACTCATTAAAGATAGGCCTACTACTGGAAAAACACATAAGATAGCTTTCAATATTATTGTCTATACTATATACTCTCCGAGCTTATCGAACTCCTTGAAAGCTAACATTGGAATGATTTTATGTTATGAACTCTATGTTATTCTCATCCTCTATCCTAGTTGAATCAACTTATGTGTCAAACCATTTCCAACACAGGGAAGAGAAAATATCATTGATGAACAATAAGTCCTTCCCTCAGCTTTTGTGTTAAATTTTTCGCAGTTTAATAACTGATCAGAAAATAATTGGAAATATAGGTATATATTAAAGATGAGTAAAAACGGTTTTGATGCTTTGATGAATAACATCCATGGACCAGGTACAAAAACAAATCATGCGGCTCCTAAAAACTACAGTCATCATATCCAATAGGAATGAATTTGACAATGATTTCAATTTAAAATTCATGCTATAATCATCTCTAAACTACTTCAAAAGAGTTAGAGAACTCCTCATTAATATAAAAATCTAGACAGCCTGGTTGATGAGAAGATGCTTCATTGGAAGAAGATAGGTGCAATTGGGGTATAGCGGTAGCTAATTAAACAACATTATAAACAAAAAGGATGAGTGCTCTTATAACTACGACGTTACGATCAGTCAGGTTGCAGAATATGTTGATGCAATCGGTTCATATTGGAGCACTCTATCTTCCTCTGCACATAAAATAGTACAACAAAAGTTTAGAATAAGAATGATATGCAATAATTACATCAACCTATATTAAATCTCAGAAGATTATTTTGGAACATTAGTGTATAAAGAAACAGTAAAAATTACCAAACAAATAAATCAATGAAAGTTGAAAAAATATTGAATTTCTCTCAATTAGCTAAGCGGGTTTTGTTTAGCTAAATAAATAAATGTGAATAATAGTAATAAGAACAATGAATTTATTCAGTTACACAGACACTAGAAGTGAATAATTTTCCATCTGATAGAAAAAAATTCCATCAATCTAACAAACAATATATGACTATTTCAATTTCTGAACAATGCTAAACGTCATGTTATAAGATACTGTTCATATTTATTCTTGAGCATAACAAGTGGTTCTTTCCTCTATAATAGCCTGAAGCCTTTCAATAAAAAATAAGCGTCAAAATGCTTGTGGTTTTATGTCTCATAAATTCTTACTAATTTTTCTGAATGATTCCTCATTATTAATATATATTTATTATTATGTTTTCATTTATATTATATAATCATCTTTCTGCTTTGATCTCTGTTTTACTTTATGTTTTGTCAATGAGTCGACTAAATTAATTTTTCTTTTTGTACAATAACTCATTTTTATTTTTAGACTTAACTATTTCCAATAGGGATGTAATTGAATTAAAAAATGCTTACGTACAAGGATAAACGTTTTTCTAATTCTTGCAAAGTAAGCAGCTTACTCATATTTGTTTTTTACTGGTAATTTTAATCTTATTACAGAGAAGACTTGAGTCTGGAGTGAATAGGTATTATAAAAAACTCCACTGTATTCGTATTGAAGGACCGAGTTTCAAATCAAAAGATGAATCAGTCATTTCAATATTGGTTTGACTTTCAGAGACATACTTGACTTGAGTGACACAGATTTTTGACAGCAAGAAAAATGAACCGCCTTGTGGATGACAGCTGCGGCCGCCTTTAACAGAATAGAAAAAGAAAAAATATTATTCTGATTGACCACATAAAATGTTTCAGATCAATTACTGAGAGAAAATTAACTGATTTCAAGAACGGTACTATCAGAATCAAGCAAGAGAATAAAAAACTATGTTGATTAAAAAAATAAATGAATTCACGGAATGAAGAATGATCAGCTTCATTCTGATTGTTCTAGAAAATACAAATTGGTAGTACACTTTTCGAATTTTAAAATAATTACAATTTTCTATCACAATTGTCTGTACGGTTACATTGTTCCTGCTCTTCAATTTTTGTAAAGAATTGTATGATTGTTCTATTCAGTCAAAATAGATTCGCATGTAATATGGTGTGGAATCTAACTCTGATAATACAGCAGAATAGGCCTGATTGCAATTTCTCAAATAAGTCTATCCACATTAATTAGAAAACTATTCTATTGACGAGTGTCTCGTACTCTACACTGGATCAATCATGACAGGAAGAAAAGTAGGTAATGATATTGTAAATGAAAACTACTATTGCATGCAATTTAAATTGGAAAGTGGGGTACAGCAAATAAACTAACTGATTATGTTCAATAAATTATTTTACCAGAATAAACTTCAAAAAACGAACTGCTGACTAGCCTATGTACTCCAGAAGTAAAACTTGGATTAATTAATTTTATTAACTATCATGAAATCTTGATATCTAGAAAGGGGTTGTTCTCTACAATACTGTATTCTGATAAAATTATAATTGTTATCAATTACAAAACACTGGTGAAAAAAAACATTAAAAAGGCTATTACAAAACCGTACTCACTCCAGAAAATGAATGCTTCTAAGATCATGAGGAGCATTGCAAAAATTAAAATTAGTCCACATTAATTTGTGGGAACAATATTCTCAATCAGGGTATCAAGCATATCTTGGCCATTTAAAAAATGTCAACATCCAAATCATTCTCATTAAAAATAATTTTATTCTAGCAAGACTTTTTACATGAAAGATGCAACATTTATCACAAACACTCATTTAGAAAAGCATTATAAAACATTGATTCCAGTCTCATCCTTGATTGGGTTTTTACATTTAAACTTAAGCTTATCTAGTATTTACAAGAATATTTACAGAGCTTATGAACATTCTACATCATAATGAAGTTTTCACAATCATTGCCAGCAAGGTGCTAAAATAGATAGGAATACCTCTCTCTTGTGCGCTATGTTTCACATTCAATGTTTTGAATCACTTTTCAGCTGACCAGGAATTCATGCATAACTCATGTTCCTAGATTTGAGTGGAGAATGAGGAAAATTACAGAATATTCACAAGATAATTGTATTAACTAGGCCAACAGATAAGTTTGGGAGATAGGGGGAAAATAATGGGTTAAAATTTGGGGCAAAATAACTTGGGGTTTGAATTATTTGAAAATACACCTAGCGATATATAGGCCAATATAATAGGTGGGATGGATTATGGAAATAATATTTACAAAATTAAAATTATCAGCCGAGATAATCCATTCATTTTTAATTATTGTTCTATGCTATAATTTTACAGTACGGTAATTCAGAGGACAGAGGTACGAGAACTATAATTTTATAACTATAAAATGAGTTTAATCGTAGTAATGATCAGCTTTCTTAAAAAATTTTAATAGCCTAAAATATGCTCCTGTTCAGTGATAGTCCTACTTATTTTTCAAGTTTAATTTTTTTTGAAACATAAATTCCTCTTTCACACTTTCAGAATTCCTTTTTCCATAATTATTAGGCCTATTACATTTGAAATTTAGAATTTGAGTGACACAATACCATAACCAATTGTTCATTCTGTAAATGTGTAATACTCTATTTTTCTATAGGCTAACTTCAGTTCTAAAATGTGGAATTTTAGGTATTTATTTTTATAATTCATGAATTTTTTAATAGCCTATAAGTTACAAGTTTATGTGTAGCCTATAGGAAAAAATCAATTGATGAATACGTCATGCATAGCAGCTTCTAAATAGCTAACATGGATAATTTTAGCTACCTAACTATAGCTTTAAGTAGTAGTAGTTTTACTTAACTATTAGTAGTTTCACTTGATAATATTCTAGCAAGTAAACTATTTACAGTGGAAAATACTACCTAGTGACTATAGAGACCATAGCTAAGAAATTATCTATGCTCAATGTATGTGTGGTTAGCTTTTTAATGCACGAGCTAGGAACATCTTGATAGCAGTAAGTTATATTATATTATAAATTATAGCTTAATTAGTTGAATGTTACTCAAGATTTTTTATAAGATAAGAGCAACATGCCTTTGTTAGGAAGAGATAGAGAATGATTAAAGTTCTACAGACTGAACACAACAGACTGCTTTGTGTCATTGCGCTGCATTTGAGAGCCATTTGAAACAGTCGAACTGAGGCGCGAGATCTGGATTGAGTCGTCTGATAACTGATGGATTGGCACCCTCTGAAAAACAATTACGCTTCCATCAGTCAATCAGTAACAATCCGTCTTTTTCTGTGTTAAAAAATAAAATCGAATAAAACGAGCTAAACTACCTACCAAAATCTATTATACTCCTCTGCTAATAACTTGCAATCTTTGAATAATGTTTGAATTGATTTAACAAAATCGATAAAATTGAAGGTTGAGGATTTGGCTGAATAAATTGATATTATGGAGGTGGATTAGGTAGGATAGGAAGATTTTGGTGGATAGGTAGGTTGAATTTATATACGGTAGGCCTACGGTATTACAGTAATAGAGTTGGAAAGTATCTAGTGCCTCTACCTAGGATGGCAATCCTTCCAGAATCTTTAATCTATATTGTAATATAGAATCTTCATAGTTATGTATTCGTATATATTATTAGTCATATGTACATACGCTTCAAATCTTCTGTTATATCCTATAATAAAAAATATTTTCGAAAATATAAAGCATTATTGTTTGTGTTCAGAAAATTAGTGATAAGAGCCCATGAGACCGATTGACAGAACGAGAATGAAGAAAATTATTAATAAAAACATAACTGGAACAAAATGATACGGATAGGTGATAATTTATTATAGGTGGATATCAAGGGGAATTATAACGATACTATGTGGATCATTCTTGAATCGATTTGATGTATCCAAGCCCCTGAATCATGCTTCTAAACTTTCAAACTTGGCTCTCACATTTCAGCAATATTAGTCAGCAAAATTCAAAGATTCAGTACCTTAGAAAGCAAGCGGTTGAATTGTTATTTGCAGTAATTAATATTGCAAGCTTCTATTTGCCAAGCTAGAAATCTAAATGCAGAAGCGCTGCTCGTATCAAAATACAAATATTTACAGTATAAAATTTCAATTCAAAACATCTTCTGGTTTTATAAGTCCTAACGTTAACTCTTTTTCACTGTTCTCTTTGATTAAAAATTATTAAATTGAGTAACTTATTAAATTATTATAGGTTTGTATATTTTGTTCATTTGATATAATAATGTGTTTTTTCATATATTTATAATTTGGAGGACTTTTAATTTGTAAAAACATTCTGTTAATTTGCTAGAAAAGTACTTTGAATTTAGAATAAGAGGAAAGGGAATAAGGTATAATTTGGAATAAGGGTTTTAAATGAAAATAGTTGTAACATTTTAAATAAAAGGGTTGGATTATGGTTAATATTTATTTATATAAAATTTACTTTTCTACAGCGCTCACTGCCATAATAAATTTCTACTCTCAAGAACAATATTCATTTCCATTCAAGCTCAACCTCTTTTCATGCTTAGTAATATTATAGACAGATAAGCTCCATATACCCAGTCAAATGAAATGTTTTTAAAACTATTTGGTTAGTTTATGTGATCTCAAACAGCAATAATTAATCATTTTTATTTATTTATCCAAGTTATCATGAGATATTACTAATTTTATAAGAGTAATATCTCTCCTGCAGACCTGTCATGTTTTTCAAAGGGACTCATCCCATCAAAAGGAGTATTCATCTTGAATCAGGAAGTGTATTCGTTTACACTATATAACATTAGATATTTTTCAAGTTACGTATTTTTATTTTTCAATAAATTTGAAGGTAGGAAGGCCCACCGATATTTATATATTTACATGGATATGTAATACAACATTCTACGTTTCAGAAAATCCAATAATATTGAGTGATAAGCTTTGAAAGCTCCATGCACCTGCTACCAGCCAGTTGGATCTGACTGGAAAGTATTTCAAATTGACAGATTGATATTGATGGAAGTTATCAACTTATGTTTTTTTAGTAGAGAGATATGAGACATCACTATCATCTATAATTCTTCTGTCGCTTTAAAGATTGTGATGTTCATTTGTCTGGACTACAATTTTTTGCTTCAAATTATTATAAAAGCGCTATACTCTGCATTAATGCTGAATTCTGCCATCCACGGAATTAATGGGAACCAGACTTTGACTGATTTTCCTACTAGCCTTTCTTTCTTTTCTAGTACAGGCCTATCTGACTGAGTCGAAGTTACTGGGATGGAACAATAGCGGTTTCGAGAACAATAGAGCAATGTAGCTTATAGTGGCTTCGTGAGTAATATTTATATGTTATTTATTTATTATTTATATTGTATAAGTTATTTATGAAATAAAACAAAGAGACAGTAATCTGATAAGGGAGGGTAAGAAAGGGGAAAGTTTTTCAGGCTGAAAACATATTGGAGCGATGAGGACAGAGTGTAGCGAAGTGAGTAGCTGAGAGGGTTTAAAAAATGCATGTAGATAACGCGCCAAAACATAGTGCTGCGGGGAGCATCTACCTACACTCTCAGCAGCGCTCTCCGCTACACTTTGCCCTCGCCGCTCCTCTATGTTATCACCCTAAAGCCCGGTCTAGACGCAACGATAAGTTTGTCAAACTTTTTGTTCAAACTTATCAGGATTATTTAAATAAACAGTTATTTAACGTCAGTAAACGAGCTTCATCAATCAGCTGTTTTCTGACAATTTAAAATAATCCTGATATAAGGATCCATTTAACTTGTCAGAAAACGGCTGATTGATGTACGCTCGTTTACTAACGTTAAATCAGCTGTTTTATGACAATTTAAAATAATCCTGATAAGTTTGACAAACATATCGTTGCGTCTAGACCGGGCTTTAGAAAAGGTATTAAGAGGGGTAATTGGGAAATATATTCGTTATCCTAGTATAGGCCTATCAGAGTCTGCAGTTTGAAGTTACAAGAACTGAACTACAGTCTAGCGAATAATCGCGCAAGGAATGAAACCAAATGAAAGGGAGGGGGTGTTTTGAGCAGCATGCAGCATGAGTTTTTCCTGGCAGCAGCGGTGGCAGTGGCAGTGGATTAAAGCTGCACAAGAGGAGGCTGCAGCAGCGAACGTCACTCGACGTTGCGCAGCGATATAGAGAGGCTAGTGGTGCAGGTGGTGGTAGTGCCAGCCACAGACGCGCTGCGCGCTCTCACCTGTCCGCCAGCTACCCCCCCTACTCCCCCCCGCCGGTCGGTCCGCCGCGGCCGGATGTTGAAAGCGCCGTACACGATCGGGTTCATGCACGAGTTGGTGCACGCGAATATGTAGAGGCCCTTCTGCAGCTTCTGGTCCACCTTCTGCGAGCCCTTGTGGTCGAAGAAATGCCTGAAACACATGGCGAACCGAACTCGATTACTTTCAATACGCTATATAATCCTATTAGTAGGTTTATTGTTTTCAATTATAATCGTTTAAAAATAATCATTTTAAATAACAGAACCATGTTAAAAACCTCAAATAGTTTCCTGTGGCACTATCTTTTGACATCAATGCCCGGTTTTTCAGTCGCTCAATAGACAGTTTATGGATCCAATAGCACTACTGAATCAATAACCATGTGTTTTCAAATGCAAAAAAGTTATTGATTCAATAAGTTTATTGAACGACTGAAAAACCGGGCAAAAGTTAGCTTGGAAAGTTTTCTCTAAAAGTAGTACAGTGACAAGTGATCACTTTACAATGTAGGATTTCATTGGTACGTCTGAGCTGCTGTCAGCTGCAGATAGTCAAAATAGCAACTACTGTATAATCAGATTCATTTAATTTGACGCTTGGCATTAGATAGATAGAGAGGTATTATTTCTTTGCCATCGTACTCTAGGGTCATCAGCAACGTCAAGAAATCTAGCCTATTTATCTATCTAATGCCAAGCGTCAAATTAAATGAATCTGATTATACCATGGAGTAAGCTTTATGCAAGTGTTAATGCTTTCTCTACGCTCTACGGCTATTCACTGTCAACTTCGTAGTACCATAGTCTAAATATGATATACCATAGATAAAGCATTACGCAAGTGTGACAGGGTACAAAGAGATACACTGTCAACTCTGTGTTACACAGACAAACCATATACAATGTCATAATACCATAGACAAACCAAATAGAATATCATATATGCATATATGTGGTAATACATTGTAATACCGCAGTAATAATACTAATAATACTCAGGCATTGTGGTTTTTCGGCCGATTTTCGGCATGCACTGAGTATGCGCCCCAAATCGTATAGCCAGGTGGCTTCGTTCCCTTGACTCAAGAGGAATAATCCGATAAGGAACAGTAGGCTTGTTTATTTCTCCTATGTATTATACTCTAGCTTTTTTAGCTGTTAGCTACATGTTTGGTTCTTTTGGACTGAATTTGTACAGGGGAATCAGTGCCTAAATAGTTTCATTATCATTCTTTTTTTCAGTAAGTTCTTTGTTCTGTAATGTGTAAATTATATGTCTGTATATAATTATGTATCATATTATGTTTACCAAACTTTGTAATGTTGTGTGTTAAAACTGAGGAGAAATAAATTATTCAGATTTTTTCAATAGAGTGTGCTAAATCTAGACTCTTCAAGTTATAGATGGGATTTACTTGAAGACAAACTTTTAACTCTGAGAGATCCATCATCTGAGCTTACTATCAAGACCTGTAGGAATACTCAGCTCAAACAAAATTAAGTCAAACTTTTAAATAAATGTTGACATTCATTTGGAAAACTAATGAGAGCCACCAAGCACACAACCCCAACAATACATTATCATTATTAATCCTTAAAAAGTAAAAATTTGAAAGTCATGGCAGGTGACTAATGAATGTTTTCAAAATTCGTGTGAGAAAAAAACTGTGTGGAAAACAAACTTTAAATAGATCTAGCGTCCCGAATTTTTCTCCGTGAACTTTGGTTAATGAAACTTGTCGCTCGTTGTGGGGTCTCCAATAACAATTCGCTTAAGAATGAATTCTGATAGCTTTTACTGGTGTCAGCTGTCAATTGAAAGCCTCCCGTTTTGTAAGCTGTAGCCAGGCTGGTGATTGGGTGGGGGGAGGGTTCTAGAGCGGTTTGGCATTCTTGTTCATCGAAATCTGCTTAGAGGGGGTTGCAAGGGGGGCTACAACGACTTTGTCTGAATGCTTCCCCGTAAACTTTCACTCGACAGAAGCTTCGAAACTTCATTCACAACCGAAGTTACCCATGTCGGCAAACACAAAATTATAATGGAGATCGGCTCTCAACATCAACCGCAGTTCCTCAATTGTCAATAAGAGCATTTGACGACGCATTGCCCTGCAGACAAATTATGAATTGCTGACCAAACTCCTACATCAAGTTGGCTTAGGCCTGGAACATATTTCTTTCAGAGAAAAAAGTGAAGATTGTAAAGAGAAAAATGCTAATAAATTCTTACTTTAATAAGACCACTAGCCTCCATTTTAACTCACTTGCCAATAATTATTTTGTGTAGATAATTATTCTTGGCAATAAACTAATAATATTCATTTTGAATGGAAAATACACAAAATAATCAAATTTATTGCTTTACAAACAAGTTAAATACAAAATCAGTACAGATTGTACCATTATTACAATATTCAAAAATAGAAAAATCCAATCTTTTATAATTAGTAGGTGTTACCGGGCTACCAGCAAAAGCTTGGTTTGAATGCTGGCGATGAGTAATAGAACAGAAAAACGGTCTATAAAATCAAATATAAGAATTATAAGTTTTATTAGATACTATTTCATTATAACTGGGCAGTCTAATAGTGAAAATTAATAGGTACACGAGTATGGTAATAAATTGTCTTTTAAAATTGATGACAGTTACGGTTACCTCATGTTGCTGCAACATTGTTAAACTACTCATCAACGCATATTTCAGCTGTGGCAATATAAAACGATTAAAGTTTAGTTGTGAATTAGGCGATTATTGATGTAATCCATTCAATTATTTTTCCAATATTTTCATAAAGTGATACTATTTAAGATGGAATGTTCAGCTAACAGGTTGATCAATGATCAATATACAAATACAGAGTCAAGTCTGTTCTTATGGCAAAATAAAATGAATTTGAATTTGTTCTAGAAGCATTGTAATTGGATGGCGATCGGAAATTGTATGATGGAAAGTATTGAGTAAATCATTTTAAAATATTAATTAAAGAAATACTATGCTCAAGCAAAACTGAATTCTTAACATACTGTATGTTCTATGCAGTACGGTATATCTTGTAATCGTATGCTATCTCTGTTACTATCTAATTCTAGACGTGTTAACTCTTCCCCTGAGCTTTTTCTAACAAATGAGACAGCATGATGAGATGAATATTTCCGATGACAGGTGGAATCGGTCATCCAAGGTCGCGGAACAACTGCGCGGAATAAAGTTCACGCGGCTATAATGAGGGGTCAAACGGCCTCCAGGAGGCCATTATCAAGGGTTGCATGAGTTATGTGCCTTGCAGCATCGAAGAAAAGATAGATGACGATTTGACGGAAGAATAACAAAGCTTGTGCTTCCTTATTGCTAACAAAGCAGCACAAAGCGATAGGCTCGAGCAGCTAACGAAGTCCCGTAGCAATTTGTTTCCTTTCTTCTCCGATAATAAACTGCGATAATTTATCTACAACATAATGCAAGGACGGAGTACCGGTATGCAACTTGTCACCCCTTCAATGAAAACGCCTTCCCATTATTCTTCAGGGCCAGAGTCAGTGAGGGCAATTCTCACCTCATTTCATCAATATTATTGAAATTCTGCGTTGATGGGATTAATATTGGTTTATTATGTTTTCAAATCAATAAAACAAGGTTAGTAAGTAACTCTCGTGAGCTGGGTTGGGGTTGTGGCTTCCATCTTGATTCCCGAGGGTGTTGCCAATATTACTTCAAGGCTTTAGAGTTGTGTTGTCTATAGCAGGATTCTTTTAAATTGTCAGAAAACAGCTGATTGGTGTACGCTCGTTTACTAACGTTAAATCAGGTGTTTTCCAAATCTAAAGTCTTGGGTGATGAAAGGGTAAATTAAGATGTTTGAATTCAACGTCTGCTTAACCTTTTTCAAATCTATCTCCGGTGAAGTTCAACTCGTTGATCATATTTTGCCCAACATTTTGAGATGAATAATTGATAGTTACAGAGGAAGTCATTTCATTTAATAGGTTAATAGCCAATACAAAAAGAGAACATTTCAAGCCGGATGTAATTCACAAGAAGTAGCAACAAAAAAGTGAACACGGATGAGAAGGCATTATCTCACGCTGATGAAACGCGACAGTTTACAGAATTTTGTAGCCTACATTTCTTCCCCTAATCAAGGCCCAAAAATCCATCTCATGCACAAAATGTTTCTATTCCCTTCAAGTAATTCAATTGAACCTTCTGCAACAGATTCAGATTTATCTAGCAAATAATGTAGAACGCTCCTGCGTTTAATTCAAAAACTGTATTTCGTATAAACTGTAAAACTGTATTTTGTTAGGGTACCGAATAAAGTAATCAATCTACTCAACTGGTCATATGAGTCACATTCAACACATGTATTATCAACAGTTTGAACAGAAAGTTTATACCGTGTTACAAGTGTTAAACAGAAGAACAGTAGTGAAAATACAAGCGTAATCTAATGCCATGTTGTCCAATGAAAAGAACCTGTGCACCTCTATTACTTACGATTTAATTGTCAGTAAATAGGTGCTCTCTCAATAAAGTCAAGACTATAAATTTTAATTTAGCAAAATTAGAGAATAAATAGGAACAGACAAAGGACATCCACGCTGATTTCCACACTCAGGCGAGTTAATTAGGCACGTATGGCTGGAAATAACTTGAATGATGGCGTTTGAGGACTTTCCACTGTAGAAAATTACTTCTCCTTTTACTGCAGAACGAGGAGAAGAAAATAGATATTCTAATAGAGAACACGTTCGTGAAAGAATTAGAGAATAAAATGGGACAGACAAAGGGACGGACAAATCCGCGCTGATTTCCACACTCAGGCAAGTTAATTAGGCACGTCTGGCGGGGAATGACTTGAATGATGGCGTCTGAGGACTTTACACTGCAGAAAATTATCAAAAATGGAGAAGAATAGATTTTCCACTAGAGAAGAAGTTCATGGAATAGAGCACCCTTTCCTGGAAATCTCTATCACAAGGCAATGTTTTAATTTCAGTTCATATTTGACTAATTAAATAATTGAAAATTTTGACTAATTAACAATTGACAAATTTATATGTGGGTTCGACAACCCCTTTTGTTGTTTGTATTGTGTGAATTATTGCAGAACCTCTATGTCTCACATAATTTGATTCACTTTTCAAAATGTTTATCTCAGTCTCAACTAAATTATACACGAAAATCATAACCTGATGGGCTTTTGAGAAATGTTTTCTGTGTGCTGAATTCACTACAATCTAATTTTGTCGAGTAATGCAAAGTTTTTAGCATTATATATGTCATTAGGCTCTTCCTGATTCTTATAATCGAAGCAAGCGAGCAAGATGGTGGGAGGTTGGATCAAGGTGAACGCTTTTTCTCTTCTACCTTTATTGTTTCCAAATTTTTTAATAAAAGAAATTTTTTATTTTCATTAATTGATTTGGGTTGAACTGAGTATTTAGTTTTTACAACCATTTATAATTTAATTAAAAATTTAAATATACACTTGGATTCTTTACATTTAAATTCTTTAAAAATATATATACTTTCTTATTTAATATTTATTTTTTTTATTTTAATAATTTATTCAGGTAGCTTAATTTTAAAGTTGATCATTGAAAATGATTAGATACAGTTTATGTTTTGAATAGTTTAAGAAATATAATTATTTAGTTATTGAAAATAACTGGTTTTATTTAAACTACATAAACAAGAAGTTAACAATTTAATGTTTTTAGTTAGTTAGCGGCTTCCTTTTAAACTTCTTTTAACTAGATTTTTAATCATTTTTTTTATTAACAGTAAAATGCTTCTCTTTAGCTTTAGTTAAAGTATGGAGATTTTGATCTCTTAAATTAAGTCGAAATTAATTGTATATTTTACTTCTTTACTATAATAAGAGAAACAAATATGTACTTTTTAATTGCAATTTAAATGTTATAGTTAACTATTCTCCTTATTTTGCTCATTCAATTACTCCATTAATTCATTCATGGTATAATCCGTAAGTAATAATTATTGTAATTAATATTCTAGCAATTGTTCATTGATAAATTTTTATTATTTTAATTGAAACAAAAATAGGTAGTATAATGGCGATTTCAATGTCAAATATTAAGAAAATAATTGCGATTATAAAGAAGTGAATAGAAAATGATATACGTGAGGATGAAAAATTTTTGAATCCACATTCAAATGGTGAACTTTTATTTACGTCTAAAATTGATTTTTTTGAAATTAAAAATGAAGCTGTAATTAATAAAGTTAAAATAAAAACTGTTATTGATAATCTTTTAATTATTAAAATTTTTTCTTTAAATTAAAACCTTTTAATTGGAAGTTAAATATACTTTTTATACTAAAGAAAAATTTGTTTCATCAATAAATTACTAGGTATAGGAATAATCAAACTACATCAACAAAGTGTCAGTATCAAGCTGATAGTTCTAGTCTAAGGTGATTAACTCTATTTGATTTAAGTGTATAAATTCTTTGAAGAGCTGTAATGATAAATATGGTTCCAATAATTACATGAATTCCGTGAAATCCAGTGGTTAAAAAAAATGAGGACCCAAAAATTGAGTCAGAAATTGTAAAACTTGAATTTTTATATTCCCATCATTGTAGAAATGAAAAGTATAATCCTAATATAATTGTAATTAGTATTCTTTCAATTGTTTGTTTAAGCTTTTTTCTAATTAATGCTTGATGAGCTCATGTAATAGATGCTCCTGATCTAACAAGTACAATTGTATTTAATAATGGAATCTCTAAGGGGTTAAATGGATTAATACCTTTTGGTGGTCATTTAAGACCAATCTCTATTGAAGGGGCTAAACTTGCATGGAAAAATCCTCAGAAAAATGAAATAAAAAACATAACTTCTGATAGGATAAAAAGAATTATTCCTATTTTAATTATTTTTTTTACAATAATTGTATGATCACCTTTGATGGAGGACTCTCGTTTAACATCTCGTCATCATTGATATAAATTTAGTATTAAAATTATTAATGAGAGATTTATTAATAAAATATCTTTTTTATTTATTAAGTTAACTGTTCTAATTAATAAATTTATTAAAGCGAATGATGAAAGAATTGGTCATGGTCTATTAGTTACTAAGTGAAATGGGTGATTTTTTTTCATATGGAATTTCTGAGGAATATATTGTTATTAAAATAGTAAATACATAGGCTTGAATTAGGGCAACTGTTATTTCAAATAGTATAATTGCAATTTGTAAAGTAATAATTAAGGTGATTCTAGAAATTCTATTAATGTTACCTAAGAGAGTTATCAGGAGGTGACCTGCAATTATATTAGCGGTAAGACGTACACTTAGGGATACAGGTCGAATTAGGTTACTTAGAGATTCTACTAAAATTATGAATGGTGCAATTGGAGTTGGTGTGTTTAAAGGTAGAAGATGAGCAAATATAAGGTTAGTGAATTTTGTTCAACTAAATGTTATTAGAGAGAACCAAATTGGTAGCCCTAGGGCTAGGGAGATAGAGAGGTGACTTGAGGGAGTAAAAACGTAAGGAGTTAACCCTGATATATTTATAATTAAAATGAAAATAAATATAGTTTTTATATTATTAATAAATTGATTATTAAAAAAAATAAATTTTATTTCTTTTTCTATAAAATTTTTTAGAAGATTTTTGATTATAGAATTTCGTGATTCACTGAATCAAAACTTGTTAGGTAATATTAATATTGTTAATATTAGTATAATTCAGTTAAATTGAAATAATAGAGTTGTTGAAGGGTCAAATGAAGAAAATAGATTAGTTAACATTTTTTTTCAAAAAATAGATTTAATTTTAAAGTGTACAATAAAAAATTTGAGGTTAAAAGTAAATTTAATCAGGAGCATGGAGATATTTGTGGAATAAAGAAATACTTTCAAGTAATTTTAATTTGACATGTTAATGTTTTTTTTAAACTAATTTCTCTCATTAAGAGCATTCTTTAACTTGCTATAAATTGGTTTAAGAGACCATTACTTAATTTCAGTCACTTAATGCTAACTGATTCACTTAATAAATTTATTTAATTTAATTGATTCTAATATAATGGGTATGAATCTATGGTTTGTTCCACAAATTTCTGAACATTGTCCTATGAAGATACCGGGTTTTTTAATTATTAATCTAGATTGATTGATTCGTCCTGGTACGGCATCTATTTTGATGCCTAAACATGGAATTGTTCAAGAGTGAAGTACATCTCTTGAGGAGAAGATTATACGAATTTGAGTTAAGAAGGGGGCTTTTATTTTATTATCTACTTCTAATAAACGAAAATCATTTTTCTTATTATATTTTATGTAAGATTCTAGTTCTTTACAAAATTTGTCTGAATATTCATATCTTCAATATCATTGGTGTCCTATTGATTTAATTGAAATAGTAGGATTAATTAATTCTTCTATTGAATATAAAATTTTTAAAGAGGGGATGGCAATAAGGAAAAGTACAATTGTGGGTAAAATCGTTCATCATGTTTCAATTATTTGATGTTCATTTATATTCAAGTCAATTAACTTGTTTCAGAGAAGTGAATTTAAAAGGATGCAAATTAAGATTGTAATTGAAGTAATAATAGATATAGTATGATCATGAAAATATACAAGTTGTTCTATAGTAGGTCTGTATGCGTCGGGTAGATAAAACTTAGTCCATTTAATTTCTAAAAGAAATAAAGGATTTCATAAATGAATTTTAAATTCATTACACTATTCTGCCATTTTAGAATTTAGACAGAATAGGTGTTTCATTGAAAGAGTGTTCTCTAGGAGGGAAGTTTAATTTTCATTCGATTGATTGTGGTATATTGTTTTTGAATAAAATTATACGTTTGTAAGTTAAGCTTTCTCAGGTGATAAATAATAATATTAAAATTCTAATTATTGAAATTATTGATCCTAATGATGAAATAAGATTTCATAAAGTGTATATATCTGGGTAGTCTGAATATCGCCGTGGTATTCCCGTTAATCCCAGAAAATGTTGAGGAAAAAAGGTTAAGTTAACTCCGATAAATATAGAAGTGAATTGGATTTTTAGTCACTTATTGTTTAATGAAACACCTGTAAATAGGGGGTATCAATGAATGAATCTGGCTACAATAGTAAAAACAGCTCCCATTGAAAGTACATAGTGGAAATGAGCCACTACATAATATGTATCGTGTAAAATGATATCGATAGATGAATTTGCTAATATAACTCCTGTTAATCCACCAATTGTAAATAACAAAATGAATCCAATAGATCAGATTATTTGAGGTGAAAAGTTAATTTTGGATCCATAAATTGTGGCAATTCAACTAAAGATTTTAATTCCAGTAGGTACTGCGATAATTATAGTTGCTGATGTAAAGTAAGCTCGTGTATCAATATCTATACCAACAGTAAATATATGATGGGCTCATACAATAAACCCTAAAATTCCAATAGCGATTATTGCATAAATCATACCAATTGACCCAAAAGTTTCTTTCTTACCTCTTTCTTGTATAATAATATGTGAAATTAATCCAAATCCTGGGAGAATTAAAATGTACACTTCAGGGTGTCCAAAAAATCAAAATAAGTGTTGGTATAGGATAGGATCCCCACCTCCAGTAGGATCAAAAAATGAAGTATTTAAATTTCGGTCAGTTAAAAGTATTGTGATTGCTCCTGCTAACACGGGGAGTGAAAGTAGAAGAAGAATGGCTGTGATTAAAACTGATCAGCAAAATAGGGTACCTATTGGCCAAGAGAAGCCACTCCCACTCCCACTCCCACTCCCACTTTACTATCTATGGAAGTGGCTTGTCTTGGCCAATAGCAGGCGTTCACCGAGATAGGTCATTCAATTACCAATAGTGTTGCTTGTTATATAGTTTCATATATTTCTGCTGCTCATTACTGGTTTTCGTTTACCAGAAATTGATAATGGTGAAAACAGAAACCGGTATCTTTATATATATTTTATAAATTTGTGCTTGTTACAACTTCTAGTCTTATTCTGTTTATTTGATAAGTATAACTAACAAAATATATTCACTTCGCCAGAAGAAATAATAACATAACTGTTAACTATTACCTTCGGGCATTTAAACCGCTTTCTTTAAATGAATAGATCTCAGGAAGTTTGGAGTAAATATGTGCATGTGTAACTATTATTTTGAAATGCTATTATACATGTGAACCCGTGTTTTCAAATTTATTACAGAAAATATTTTGATAGAGAACTTACCATAGTGACATGAAGTAGTAAGGCGTCCAACAGATGAAGAATACTACAACTATAATTACAGTCATTTTTAGAGTCCTTCCTTTCGCTTTGCCCAGAAATCCCAAACTGGACCGACGAAATCTATCTGAAAAATATTGAGAAATTAATCTATATTAGCAAAACTTGTAGGTGTAACTTTAAACTCAGCTGCAATTTTAATTTCAAACGAAGGGATGCATTCCTAACAAAAATAACTGAAAATAAATAAAAATTAATACAAAAATCAAGTTTTCTTCAAACTCGGAAGCTGCCATTGCTTTTTCCAGTTTCAAGGTCCAGCTATTTGCCTCATTTTGACTAAACAATAGAAACAATAAACGATCAACGATAACTTGTATCTCATTTGCAATAAAAATGTGAATGAGGTTTTTGGAGTACATAAATAGTATATTAAGTCGTAATTAATAGTCCAGTAAACCAAATAATAGATTGAATTTCAGGGAGCATTTCATGCACTTCTCTAGATAATGATAAATCCACTACCATAGTAGTAAAGTTCTGCTCCTTGATATCCACTGTGATATGTATGATGAGACATAATTCTCTCATGCACAAAATATTGTTCGTTATATTATAACATGCTACCATGAGTAGAATCTTGAAAGGAGCATTTGCAGTTTACATTTGCAAAGCAGCAAGTGACGCTATGAACATTTCGCCTTGGGACAGGAAAGCGGAATGAAGCAGGTGGAATAAGAAGGAATAGTGAAGGAAGGGAACGACATTCCGTATTCATAGATCTGTGAAAAGAGGTAACGAGATGTGGGAATATAAAAGGCAAGCTAGTAAGGAATGTAAGGAAAATCAGGAACTGGCATCAAAAGTACCAAATTTGCTCACAACAGAATAAAAGAAGCAATAAAAGGAATAGGTTGTATGAAATTGAGCGTGATTCAAAATATTATTCACTAAAATCTTCGTATGATCACTAAAGAACCGTTATAGGGGTAACAACTCGAATAAATTCGTAATTAGAAGAATAAAAATTGTTATTCAATCCTTAAAATAATAAAAAACATACATTATTTCATTGATTTTAGTTGATATTCACCCTAAAACGTTAAAGGTAATCTTGAGACGTATAACTAAACTACTTCAGAACAGTTTTGGGTGTAGAAACTTTGTTAAATCTAGGCTTAAAGAAAATAAATTCGTTCTCAAATCAATAAATGAAACAAATCGTACTTGAAAAAAATTAAAACTTTTCAATCAATAAAAGAAAAAACACAAACATCAATGTTATGTAATCGATTTCTTTTGATATTCACCCTACAACAGCCGTGGAAGTGCGACTTATATTCTGGAGCAAAATATCCCCTATAATTTAGTTGGTACTTGTTACTCAGCAAGATGTCGTTTCACTTTCCGTTATTTACTGCTATTAGATTGGTAGTGACACTCTCAATTTGCAGGGGCATTCTTCGATTCCTTCTTCAAGCACACATGCTTCCCCACTTTTGATAGTTTCAAGCGACAAGATAACCAAAGAAACGAGCAAAGTTTTATTTCTGCTACGCTACATGAGAAGAATATGGGGGTTGTATTTTATGGAGGTTACGATGCTCTTACTCTATTCTGATATCGTGAAGATTGTATAGATGTGAGAATGAGAAATGTATGAGCCAAGAAATGTATGATTAATGTAAAACCTAGTCGATGTAGACAGCCAGCTTGGGAAGGAAAGCTTCAAATGTAAGTTCTAAGAGTTGGATGGCTATCATAAACACGACACTTCTGGCTTGGATTTTGTCACAGAGCATTTTGAAGGAACATAAAATATTTATGATTGGAAGTTCTTGAATAAATCGCAGTTATTTTTCCATTTCTTTTTCTGATATTGAAAAAGTAGTATATTTAAACCTACTTTTCCTAGCGAACCGACATTCAAAGGTATTATGACTATAATAATATGTTCAACAGGATGCAAGTATTTTGAAGTATCAAAGTATCTATCTTTCTACAACAAAATCCTCCAATAATTAACCATCTTTTCAAAATAAATAAGAATAGCAATTTAAATTCTCAATTGAAACTGTAAGACGTTACGTTATTATTGAAAAGCGTTGTTGATGTTGAATGAAGAGGAAAGGAAGAAGAATGGTAATTCCAATGCTTCTTTGAGCTGTGCTAAGAGAGGAAAGTGCTGAACGTTGAGTAAATAGGACCTTTCATATTGGATGGAACGCTGGTGCTATTGACTGCTACTTATTGCGCCAATGCTGCTATGCCTACTGCCATTGATGTTTTCACATTTTTCTTCTGTTTTCATATTCTGACTTTTCTTTGTTCTTGAAAAACGCGAAAGAAGTAAACGAAGTTCATCGAGTCAAAAAGGAACGATCAACTTTTGAACAGCTTTAGCGCTTTTCAATATATGTTGCGACTCGCGCGCTCGTTTCTCTGCAGATGATAAAAACTTTAATGGAGTTGTGTTGAGGCGAGACTGGAATAATTTACCATAAAATTATTAAATGCGATATTGGGTTTCACAGTATTTGAAAGCTCTATAAAAAAAATGATACAAAGTTTTTTCATTACCTATAAATCGATCATAGACTTCTATAGTGCTTTTCATCCTTGAAGACATCTAAGTACAGAAACAGTACCCCACAACTTTCCAAGCTAGCCAATCACACGCCTGCAACGTTGCCAATACGCACACTTCTATAATAGTGATGAACTGATGTTAAATTTCTGATCATCTGCTCTACTTGTAAATCATCCAAGTTAACACCCCGGGACGTGATATCAGCCTGAAATTTCAGTTTAATACGCATGCGTGCACAGATGTTTGAGCAGCACACAATATGACAACATTGCCGGGCATTCCAAGCTGGCCAGTTGTCTTTAGGATGGGAAGAAATACAAAATAGGAACAGATCAGTCGAACATTTTAATGCTTCTTGAATGAAAGTGATTAGAAGCTTTCTAATTAGAGCTATTTATGGTTTATTATCAAATGAAAAGAGCTAAAGGGAAATAATGTTTTGCTACTTTTAGACTCGTATGCTCCATCTTTGTTTAAATTAAATTCAACATAACGATAGTTGGTTGGAACTTGGTTTAACTGTAAGTATCTTGGTTCAAAGTGTAAGAACTTGGTTTATCTGTAAGAATCTAGGTTTAGAGTGAGATCTACAGTTTACAACATCTAACTAAAATTAATACACTGAAAAATTAGTATGCTGGGTGAAATTACTGTACTGAACGTCAATATTATACAATGATGTGGAAAATTCGATGATTCGAATAAAAAAAGAAATAGCCTACACATACTTCAGTAATAACACTATAACACTTCTGATGAGAGTTCTCAACGCCTATGTTAATTACTCAAATACATGCATGGTTGAGTTGGATAACAATAACTGCAGACAGACTTACACATATAGCATAGCCTCACACTTACACAGTCATATAGCATAGCCTCCTCTAATACATTAGAGGGGGCTATGCTAATAGTCGATTAAAAAACTAATTTGACGCATTTGAATCCAGTGTGGCTTGTGGCGTGATTTTGATTGGAGTTCCCTGATGGATTTCCACACCAATGAATGAAATTGTTCTCATCATTGACTGTTGATATATAACCGGTAGATAATGTGTTAACGTGGGTGGAGATTGAAATGGAATGACGTGCTAATTTGAAATACAGACAACACTGTGGGAAGGATTAAAGTAATTTCCACAACATTGAAGCTTCATGCTAATTTGAAGTTTAAAGCGTTGTCTTCTGTTTCTACTCTTTTCCATCACAAATGCCTAATTGAAAATATAAAACATAATTTCTAAAAGATAATCAGCTTAAAATATTTAATTATTTATTAGAGATTAGGTATTATTCTAATGTGATGTTATTCCATTCTTTGTAATCTGAGAATAAAATTTGAAGATTCACATGAATTAAGTATATGCATCTGAGCTTGAATAAATCACAGCTTGCTTGAAGCAATTTGAATCATGCAATGGTCTACATCAATATTCATTAGTCAGCAATAATTTATTAATTATGTAAATCAAAATAATTAATATTCACAAACATAAGAACAATGAGCTTTGAAATACAAGTACCGTAGAGAATTCTTTTATTATTTTTTTTTATTTCCTGATAAGATAATTCCAAATTGACTGGTCAATTGAATATTGATTGAGAGGAAGCTTGCTTTCTGAATAGGCAACCACTTATATTGGCACGAGAGAACCACCGTTGAATGCAATTCAATCTAAAAATGGGTGGGAGAGCTGTTGTAGTTCTCCAACTGAAGCTAGAGCAAACTACATTTTTGTGCTTTATTGATTGCAGTTCTTCTCTTCTTATCTCTTTTTTCCGCTTCAGGCGACTCTGGAGGTAGGAATTCCGAATCGAGGCAGAAGAAAACATAAATTTCAGGAAAGGGGTGGACCTAAATGGTGAACTTAATCCTCTGATCAGATCCCATCGAAAATCTTTGCTATTTCACATGGAAACTGTTAAAAATAATGATTAACTAATGTATAAAATCTAACAATTGAGTAGGTCTACTTTGTAAAAG
Source organism: Laodelphax striatellus (assembly GCA_017141395.1). Taxonomy (NCBI): domain Eukaryota; kingdom Metazoa; phylum Arthropoda; class Insecta; order Hemiptera; family Delphacidae; genus Laodelphax; species Laodelphax striatellus. The sequence goes on from CM029530.1 coordinate 7,063,526, forward strand.
AGTTATGGAAAAACCATCAAATAGAATAATTCCTTCGAACCTAATTCCTTTAAACCTAAAGGAATAATTCCTTTGAAAATTATGGATAGAATTTGATACTTTGAATACTCTACTTCGGTACATATCATAATTCTACACTGATTTATTGTTATAGATTTTACAATCAACCATCTTCATCTTCCGTTTTTTAAATAGGCTTTCAGTACACATAACAGGAAACGAAAAAGGATTGCATGATCATTGATTGATCATTGATCATTACTCTCTGGAGAGAGGGTACCGAAACCATCTGTTCTATACTAGTAGCTTATAAGAGTATTAATTTGGAAAATTGATACAACGCTCATTAAAAACGTTCCTTCTCCATATACTGTACTGTCATTACTGTATTACTTACATTATTATTCCTACTATTACTATGCTGTTACAATAATATTACTGCTATACTGATATGACTATAGATTGAATAGTACTGTACTAATTTCTTTCCAACCTTAAGGTACGTTTCCATTACTACAAATCACTTGTTCCTGACATAATATTGTTTTCCATTACTACAAATTAGAAGATTTTTGTCGGGAACATGTGATTTGTAGTAATGAAAACGTACCTTCAGAGAAACTATAGAATCCATTCCTATTCTGTGCTAGGACCTTGGTATTTCTGTGCCATCAATGAGTATCATGTGGAGTACACGCGCCCTTTATGTTAACAGTGACAAACGTGAGACTATAATTCAAGTTGACGGAATACTGTGATGATGATGATGATGATGATGATGATTATGTTTATGATGATGATGATGATGATGATGATTATAAGACATGATCACACTAGACTTGGATAAGTTCATTTGATCGCCATGATCAAGTCAAGTGTTAAAGCATCTGATCCACTACATCAAGTTACAAGAACCAAAATTGCCGACTAACACTAAATGAGCAGAGCCTTTTGTTTTGTTGAGGGCAGCATCGTCATCAATCAGGACGAATTGAATCAGGTTGCATGTTGTTCAACTAGTTTCATCAACCTGAATCCCGAATCTGTTGCATATCATGTTGCTCCATTGATCATTGTACTTGGATACGTTTTAACGATCACATGTGCGGCACCAGAAGCGAAGATACGCCATTTCTGGTGCGCCAGCAACAGTAATTGGAGATATGATTTCAAGTTGGGATGATTAAACTTCATTCATGGGTCACCTCATTAATTAATTTTCTGTGTAGTAGTGAAGGTGACATTGTGGTAGTTATCTACCTGTATACTGAATAAAAAGACTTGAAGTTGTCAAAACCACATACTTAATAAAACAATGAGATACCGGTTTCGGTTGTTACACCATTATCAATCTCTGGTAAATTAAAACTATAATACAGTGCAGCAGAATTTATACTCTTGACCAAGCATTGTGATTGGGAGTTGAACGGCCTATCAAGGTGAACGCCTGCCATTGGCCTAGATATAAGCTCCTGCCATAATGAACGGTTTCTACAAACGTCATAGCAATGGCGGTTCAAACAAGTAACAAAGCAAAGAAAGGCAATAGATATATACAAGATGCAAATGAAATAAAGAAGAATGCTTGGAGTAAATTGTGGAATAAAAAAGAGCAAGAAAATTCAATAATAAAGAAACTTTTCTTGCTCTTTTTTATTCCACAATATTCTCTCCTAGCATTCTTATTTTATTTGTGTCTTGTATATATCTATTGCCTTTCCTTGCTTTGTACTTGTTTGAACCGCCATTGCTGCGAAGTTTGTAGAAACCGCCCATTGTGGGAGGAGCTTAATATATCTAGGCCAATGGCAGGCGTTTACCTTGATAGGCCGTTCAACTTTCAATCACAATTCTCGGTCATGAGTATAAATTCTGCTGCACTGTATTCTAGTTTTAAATTACCAGAGATTGATAATGGTGTAACAACCGAAACCGGAATCTCGTTGTTTTATTAAATATTTGGTTTCGACAACTTCAAGTCTTTTTATTCACGTCATTAATTAATGTTATCGTTGAATCGAAATACTGAAAAAAACTAAATACTTGACATCCATGTATGTGGATGTAATCATATTATACTCATGAACTCCACAGAGTACATGCATTCATGGTTGTAATTCATAATAATTGAAATAACTTTCCGTAACGATACTGTGTTAGCCAGTTCATGAGCTTTTCATTTAAATATATAATAGAGTAACTCTATTTCAGAGTAGACTCCTGCATCAATGAATATTACGTATAGGCCTATTCCTGGTGTCAAATATAAAAAAAAAAAATTAGGAATGAATAATTGACAGAGACCAAGAGATCTCATGTGCAGGTCTTGTTGATTTAATCATTGTACTTGAGGCTATCAAGATTTCAACCGAAAGAAGAATTGAATTGGAGTTCAACGGCCCGAGGTATCTTTACAGGTATTAGTAGAGAGGTGAGTACAGGTATTGAAGTTGAAAGACCAGTTGCATGGAAACCCGGATGAACTAAACCGCCTTAAAATGATGGCATCCAACGAAAACAATACAACACGAAACACTGAATGAATCTGACATCAATGCTATGACGTCATTTTTGGCAGTGAGATTCTATTGGATTTATGTACAACAGGACGATAGAGTTAATTTGAATCATTTTAAACTGGAAGTTCGAGATTGAACATATCAATGTTCACTTCAACAATTCATCGAGAGCTCCTAAAGATTGAACGTCATCAATTTATTGCCAAAAACTGGGGGGAAATGTCTCCGAATGGTCGAGTTTGTCCTCTGTGAATCCATCAACCGAAATAATCATCTCCACTCTCTTCGATTCATCTTCCTGTCAAGTTCCTCCAAGAAAGAATTCGAAAACAAGAAGCAATCGCTCTTTGCTGAGAAACAATAGTGGCTGATCACTATCGCGTCCACCATCTTTCTTACTCACTTTTCTCTTTCTCTCTCCTCCCCATTGACAACTTCCACTTGACATACATTCCTACTATTCGCTGATCACCGAGAACAATGCGGCTTTATATACAGAAGAGTCATCGTATCTATCTCATTCTTCCTCCATTGAGCATTCTTCACTAACAATCAATAGCTGAAAAGTGTATCCAAGAGGCAAAAAGTTGGTGAAACAATCCTGTTACAACTTCTAGAAGTGGAGAAAAGATGTGAAACTTCAATGAAAAAGTATTTTTGTATTGTATTGCAATTGCAATATTCCATTTGTACTGACTTTTCACTTGACAATGTATTACTAAAAATTATAAAATGCGAGTAACAGTTCTCGGCGTGTACGATGTACGAGTATGATTGCCACCGGCAGAGGGCCACAAGAGTTCAACACTACACTTTCAGTCTTATTGTTTTAGTCTTATCTAATAAAACAGACTTATAGTCTTATCTAATATTTTTGAAAATGCATAGATATCACCCCGCAAACCATAATTCGATGTCATGCTTTATCAAGGACAAGTTGGCAGTCCCATGCCGGGAAGTGTATTGTATTTTTCTGCTCTGCATGTTGCCTATACGTAGCCGTGTACAGTCCCACTCCGGAAACAGTATTGCATTTTTGTCTGCTTGGCATATTGCCTATACGTAGCCGTATCGGAAACAGTATTGTATTTTTTCTACAACTGCTCGTAAAGAACTTCTTACAAGCAGTGATATTTTGATTAATAAAAAGATCTTTATTGAAAATAAAAAGTGATCTTTTTATTAGATCTGAGTTATTAATGGATCACTTGATACCTAATTGGAAGTACTACATTATTGATTCGAAGGATTTCTAATCACATTGTGATCACTTTTCTGCAATATTGACTCTTGAAACATAACATGAAACATAATGAAAAGTTATCTCAAGTTCAATTGCACAATCAAAGAATTATTGGAATTTCTGTCTTTAATTTAACGTATAAATTATAATTGAAGAGTATGAATTACTCACAGTTTAATTTCAATTTTGTTAGCTTTGACAGAAGGATTAGAGTTAACGTAATTAGTTGTTGTTTTCCAAGAATCAAGTATTTTGGCTGATTGATGTAAACGTGATAAAGGGAATACATTCGAAAAAACGAGCTGGTTCTAATTTATCAGTTTCAAACGTATCAAGAACAAGAAAGAGATAATTTAATTTGAAGTTAAGGAGTTTAATTTCAATTAGTTTTTCCAAATAAAAACGTATTACTATCAGCACTCCAGTAGTTAATTGTTTTTAGTTAAGTACAGAAACGCTCATTGGAGCATGTCAACAAGTGGAACGTGGAATGAAGTGGATGTGCGTTGGATAGAGAGTTTCTATGAAGAGGCGTTGTTAAATTTCCAGTCCCAGCCGCATACAAAGCTTGCCTCAAATCTCTTGGCAAAACGAAACTCGTTACTGCCATCTAATAAACATGAAAAACATCTTAAAATCGAATCAGTGTAATCGGTTTGAAAAATTTCTCTTCTGAAAATCACGAGTTTCCACTTCACGTGTGTTAATCATAGCCGTGAAACTAAAACCTCAATAGAATAGACAGACATATGAAATAATTGGACGTTAAATAATCATATTCATCCTATATTCAGATAGTTTCTTTTAATGTTTTGTAGTTTAACTGTATTGAAAAAATGAATACTTATTACAAAACCCTGTTTTCATGACACAAATTAACCATTTTCTAATTCTATCAAAAGAAATTATGGTTAACCAGTTTATCAATGAGTGTACTTGAGTAGAATAATATTTTTTAAATCGTTCAGCTCATTGATAAAATGGAATACTCGCCGTAAAAGTTTCTGTAATATAAGGATAATACAGGGAACTGAAAAGCAAAGCAGTTTAGTAAATACTCAGAACGTGAGAAGAGAACATAGAGTTGTTTTATGATTTAATTTCTTTGTCAAAGAAATCAACATTCATATAGTACAACCCTAATCGAAGCTGTGATGTACTAATCTCACGGCTGTTGTACAAAAACATCCATTAAAAGCCAAATTCACAAAAGCGTGAATTATGTTGTCGCTTGTGAATTTTGGGGCTTCGCTATCACGTTAATCTACATAATGTGTGATAGAGATTATTAATGCTCTACTTATATTATACTAGCATACTATTGCGGCCTACAAATAGGAATATACTTTACATGTCATTTTAGAGTTACAATTTTACATGAGATTTAAGTGACGGTTGAGTGAGATTAATGCTGTACTTCACAGCCTTTGTTGTCTTGTTTAACAGTTGCAGCTTTGGACAGCTCTTTTCAATGTATGAGAGGAGTGGATTGCAACAAATTCAAAAACGTCGAATTTTATGAGTAGCGATTGTGATGGCAGAGTCCCTAATTAGAAGCGTAATTCGTGCACAGATTGCTTGATGAGATAGTGCTAGAAAATACTACTACTATATGGAGATTCATACATACTACTGTTCAAGCCTCGTCATCCACCGGAACTGTTTTCGTCCGGAAATGTCCGACGTCCGAACGTTCGTTTGATTCAATTCAACGAGTGTACAGTTTATAGGAAATTTCACTATGCAAATAAATCTTGTTACTCAAATATATTAGTATGGATTTTTATTTTTATGGCTGTATTTGTGAATTAACACTGTAAACCCGCAATAAAAGTGAGCAATATCTATTTTGCTATAGGGAGTGGGTATCATATTCGGTTGATGATAGAATTTTGGCTCTACTCACACTTGGAAACTCCAATCGCGGAAACTGAGCGACTAGGATTACAAACATGTATTTTCAAATGATGACGCTCAGACGATCCTGCAACCGTACTGTCTGAACGTCATCATTTGAAAACACATGTTTGTTATCCGAGTCATCCAGTTTCCGCGGTTTGAGTTTCCAAGTGTGAGTAGAGCTTCAGTTTCAGAAATGGTCTCAATGTAGGCTACATTATTCTATTGGTATTTGAACACCTTTGAAGTATTGAATGAAATAAGGAAATTTTTAAAAATGGTTGAATTAGCGAAATAACGCAGGTATTTAAAGTTTTCAATCGATTTAAACTTTCCAAACATAAGGAATTTAAAAAGAAATTGTAAGCAGGTTTTCAAGTTTTCAGTCGATTTAAACTTTTAGACAGGTTTTACTACTGTTCATATTCCAGTTCACATTCCAGTTTCTTATGTGACTTCTCATGAACACATATCAAACACCAGGAAAAAACGACTCAAATCCTCTACTACTTGTTGATTGATTTCATTTGTCTTTCTGGTCCTTTGAAATTCAGAGCAGCTACCAGTTACTCGTGGCATGGTTGAATTGAGGCGCTCTCCGATAATCGTTTGGAAGCACAATTGCCTCGTTATCAGAAATGTTGCGCTGAGCTAGGTCGACGCAGCTCTCGATTACAACGATGAGGCTTGAGAGCGCTGCTGCGCTTTGATTAAACGTTCTCTCATTTGAACCGACTATCTGCGGAATCTAGTGTGAAGCGCCTCTTTTCACACCTGACGGCTTTTGAGATGGGATAAGCTGTCGTTGAAGACATGGCGTTTTTTTACGAGCTGCTTCTTGATTACGCACTCTCTCAAACTCTCTCCACTCAAACTCTTTTATCTTTATCTCTTTCACACTTTCTCTAACCTCTGTTACAGTTTATCTGTATTGTTTCTCTCCTCATAAAACATACAAATTTCACATTCTTGATAGCTTTGTAATATTTTCATATCGAAGAAAAATATTCTATAATTTATTGAGTTCTCTAAAAACCCATATGATGTTCAACAATTATTTAAATTTGTTACGGACATTAGCACGGCCTACTATAGATGCACTTCATCCATAGTAGGCCGTGCTTCTATAGATGCACTTCATCTATAGTAGGCCGTGCTAGAAGCACTTCATCTATAGTATGCCGTGAAAATAGGCAATTATTAATACAAAACAAATGTTTCAACGATTTATTTTTCAAGATTTGTTGGAGCTAGGCTTCTATCAACAATTAATAATATATTTTTGTGATGTTGGGTTGCACCAAGCAGGATCAATTTTGATCCGGGATCAGTACAATGTTAATTGAATGGGATCAGCTGATTCGAAATGGTTGATCCCCGTTGGTACAACCCAACATATGGTAATCAAATCGATGATAAGATCAAACAATCACTCATACTCAAACATCAGTCCAATAACATTTATTGTTTTGTGATATAAAGCCTATTTCTTGTATATTGGAAACGTTTTATGGTGTTTTATTTCAATTTAAACTTTTCCGTCCCAAACCTCTTCAAATGAAAGTAAGTATTGTGATTAGTATCATAATGAGCTGTCTATTCACTGTTAGCTTGTTCCATGTAAAAAATAAGTTCCATACGGTAAGAATGTGGTGCTCGCTGATGACATTAATCTAATCGAAACCAGAAGACTTTTCAGTTTTTTTTGTGCAACTGGCCGTTGAACTTGGAAAAACTATATAAAATAGATCTGAATCTGCTAGGTATCTTGGACAATTGGACATAGCCAATTTTATCGAATGTTTTAGTTTTTTTTACATGAAATTCACCCTCTTCAGAAACTGAGAATCTTTTATGAACCTTCATATTGAATCATGAATTTGAAAATCTCCGAGCGTAGGATGGGATAAAGCAATGCTTGGGTGGAACAAAACACGAATTTCAGCAGCCACACAGTTTAAAAGGTATTAATTTAAAATAACCCATCGTCATCGATTTCGTATCAGGTTGACGCTTATCAATGAAGTTCAGGCTTATCGGAACGTGAACAGCTACAGCTATGAATGGGAAGGAAATTTCGATAACGTTCTGTGAAAATATATATGTATCATCTCGTTAACGGTAAATGAATTTCCGTGCTGTGACAATATCATTGATGGACTATTTATAGACGTAATTCTTGTACAAACCTCATTGATTCTTGGAAAATGGGAGCATTTAAAGCAATCCTTTTTTTTATCAAAGTTGATTCATAAGAAATGAGATGTTTTGAAACCTGGGAAAACTGGAAAAAAATAGCACGTGGAGATACAGAGAAATAAAAATGTTCTCAATGAAACTCCATTATGGTTATTTTGTCTATTTTGTATATCTTGCAATGGGAATCCATTATGAATTTTGTCTATTTTGTATACTGTATCTTGCATTGGAAATTGCAAGATAATATGAAATTTATTCAACGATCAACTTTAGCTTAAAGCTATTTGTTATGATTTATTTAAGGATTAACGATAATAATTAAATTTATTCAACGATCAATGATAATCATTTGATTTATTAAACGATTAACGATAATAATAAAATTTATTCAATGATCAATGATAATAATTAAATTTATTTAACGATCAATGATAGTGATTAAATTTATTTATTAAACGATAATAATTACATTTATTTAACGATATGAACTCTAGGATGCTCATGAAACACATGATGATTCTGGGATAACAAAGGCTCTATGAGATTAACATTAACTACTATTTCATCCACATACTATGAAATGATACTTTTCAAATTCAGATTCTTTTCGACGAAGAAAAAAATGACTAGTGTAATTCTTCACACAGCTCTAATGGTGTTGCGGTGAATAATGATTGTAGAAAAAATCTCAGTTCAATGTTCGCATCATGTATCATAATGTCAGCTACGACTGAGAGTAGGACTCCCCATATGTCACAAAGCAGAAGAGGAGTATGCCTACCAACTTATTGTATACGTACTCCAAACTTCAAATGCACTCTGCTCAGAGTTACAATAATGGACTGAGCCTACTGCTATTTGACCTTCAATAATGGGGAAGAATACAACGACGCCATTTTGCATCCAAAAACCAAAATGGCATTGAAGAAATCTAATGGAAATGCAGTGTTGCAAATGAATTAGGATGTGTGGTGCTTTTTTTCACCACTCATTCTATTCAATACATTTGGAACGTTACAGTACAAAAAACTTCGAGTTTTGCAAAAAAACCATATTGTTCCTGCTTATCCTCGAGATTATTATCACTGCAATTCAATTGTTGAAATTTTTGTCGCTATTGGGGATATGGAGGCGATTAACTATCTATTCATGGATGCCATTTCAACTAGAGAAGATTTTATTATTTTGATTTCCTCAAAGGGAATAGAAGAATAGAAATGCCTCTTTACCCCGACAACTGAATATCTCAATTTTTCAAACAAATAACCCATAGAAATTACAAATGAATATTTTCAATTCCATGAAATGGATTTCAAAAAAATAATTTTCTAGTATTTGAAGACTAATGAAACCAGTTGGTACATAGTATGGGAAATTCATAGTTATAGAACATTCTAATGATGTAATGACTAATCCCATGTTACAACAAATTTTCTTAACTATAAAAATTTGTGATTTCTGAATTAATAAAACTTGCCTGATAATCACGTATCATTGATAATTTCATGGTTAATCTCCTATCAATCAACGTTATACAATAAATCCAAGTAAGTTATTAAGTACTTTCATTCGAAATTAATCATAAAACTCAAGTAGTTGTGGAGGACTTTTCATGTGAATCAATGTATTTAATGAATGTAAGTTTAGTGAAGAATATATTTAATCTATTTTCTCAACTCCCAAAATACATTAATTGTTAATTCTAGCCACGTACGATGTCTCAGAAACTAGTTGGTAATCTAGATATATGTCATCATGAATCCTGGTGGCAGCTTTCAGGACAGTTTGCAACTGTAATTAAGTGAGACAGCTGAATTCATCATAAAAGTCAAATATCCCCTGGTAGCAAAGTTGAACCGTTTTAAGCTCTCCAGAAAACTGGAAGCATTGCGCTTTCACTGCTTCTTTATCTACACGATAATCCGTTTTAAAAGTTGCAGCACGACACAAGTCGTGGAAAAATCCAAGTCGAGAGAAAACTTAGAGTCAAATTCCGAGTTTGTTCGATGTGTATTGATTCGGAAACAGGAAAAATTGCAAGCTCAAAGTTGCAGAATCTTACGTCATCCGGTTTTTATCCCACAGCGGAATCACTTCTGTGGCTCCTTTTGTCCCAGCCTTTTTAGTATTCAATGTGAGGAAATACTTGCTAAGTGCTTGACGGTGTACTGCAAACAAACATCGATGCCTGAAGGGAATTTCAACAAGAATAATTGAAAATGTGGCTCTGTGGATCGAGGCTTTCTTGCGTGCTTGATTCACTATGACCTACACATTTGGAAAACTCCAACAAAAAAGGTTGTTGGTATACTACGGCCAGTACCGTACGCTAAATTGATTATTGGTGCGCAAACAGACTACATAGTATTTTCCGTCCTGAAGTAGCCTATGCCTTGAATGTTTGTTCTGGAATTATTTAGATCATTTTTTGGAGGTTGTGTGAGCAGATTCCATATAAAGATTTTATTTTCCATTGACAACCAATAATTAAATTATATATTTTTCTATTACCCAACCATCACTCTTGACATACGAGAAAGCAATGATTGAAGTTTAAAAATGTGTTACTCATCAAAAATATGGTAGAATTGTTCCAAAATAAAAGAATAGCAATTTTTATGTCTCAATTTATCAATAGATATTATTAGTTAGTTATGTTCAAGTTATAGAAACCAAGTTTCCACTCAACCTTCAACTGGATTCACAAGCAACTAAATTCTATGGAGTTGAAACTTTTAACAGAAATAGACAAAGTATTGTGCTTTTACTCTATCATGAAACCAAATTATCTAGATCAAGTAGGCCTATCAGTCTTATCGACAGGTCTCTGTCAAGAAACATCAAGCGATGCTTTGAAACAATTGAATTTACGAGCATTGCAACTGAAGTTATTAAAATAAAAACTTTTAATAGGAATAGACAATATGATGACCCATTATTTCATTTTAAAATAGCCTATATTCTTTGGATCAAGTAACTGTCCTATCAACAAATGTGCTAAAAGAAATATCAAACGATACTTTGATACATGGAACATAGTGGCGTAGCGTGGTATACTTAACCGTTCATCGCCGGGTATATTTCCTATAGGACATAGGTACCGGCGATGAACGGTTAAGTATACCACGTTTCGCCACGGATGGAACATAATATCTAGTACAATTAGTGGATTAATCAATTTTTAATAAGTGAAAGAACAATCAAACAAAAGACATATCAAACGATAAACTTGGAACATATCTAGTACAATTAGAGGATTAATCAATTTTTAATAAGTGAAAGAACATGGCGATAAATTGTAATATCAAAGTCCAATTTCATGCGAACGTTAATTAATAAGTGATTATTATGTTAATACATAATTTATGAGAATAAAACGTTCTCGACAAGGTTAATCCAACTGACCTCCTTTAGCTTCCCTCGAGCGACGGTAGATCTCGCCAAGAATCGAGGCATAGCAGAAGAGTATGACAAAGAAGGGGAGGCAGTACATCATCAGCATACCGAACACAAAGTACATGAACTCCTGCGTACTTGGTGTCTTGGCATCCTGCGCAAACCATATGGTAATGCACTGCTCGAACCAGGGCACGTACGGGTGGGCCTGCACCCTAAATACCAGCATCTGAAAACATATTCGTCAAAAAGATTAGTAATCAAGAAACTCATCAAGCAATTTAGTTTTAATAATTACCATAACTATAATGTTCTCTATTGTAATTATTATAACAGTTATTTTTAGAAGTGAAGGCATAACAGATTATACCTTATCTGTGCTTAGAGCCAGCCAGGTTAGGCTAGGCGTACACCGGTTAGTCAAGACAAGACAAGACGAGATTAGTCACGTTTAGTCACAGTACTTCACATAGTTGCTTATGAAGCAACACACACCGAATAGTCATTGCATCAGTGTGTGCTGCTTCATAAGCAACTATGTGAATTACTGTGACTAAACGTGACTAATCTCGTCTTGTCTTGTCTTGACTAACTGGTGTACGCCTAGCCTTACACGGAATTATCATTATTATTATTACCACAAAGCAAGAATGGTGAAATACAAGCTATTAAACATCTTGAAAACTTTATCCAAGTGACAACTATTACGAGCTATCATCAATTTGAAAATTTCTCGTAACCTTGAGATGATGTAGGTGTATTCGGAAAACATTAACGTTTTTGGAACTTACTGTAACTTGTATCTCTATAGTAATTTATTGATTCATGAAAGAAGTCTGAGAACTTGTTCTCTTTGCTCTTTAGTACTTATCATAATAAATATTTAGAGTTTGTAAATAAATACTAGCTTGAAAACAAACAATCTATAATAGAAGAAGTACTCCCTATTTTTCCCTATCTTAAATTTATTCTGCTCTATAATAGTACAGATGAAAGTATGAATTGGAATTTGAAGTTATTTATCGTCTGGAAATCCGTAAGAGTGTTCTTCACAAATGAGAAGTACTGTGTTTAGGATAGTGATAGATAGGTGTACTTTTCGTTTTTAGAACAAGCGTTGAAATTCGAAAAATGGCAACACGTTCTTCTCAAAAGTTGTAAGATCAGTTTCACTAGAAAATTCTCTTGTTTGGAGGGGGAGCAAACAACTTATCATGCTCACCAGCGTAATTCATAACCAACGTTTTTCTAATATAATGCAACACAACACACGAATCTTCGAGATAGGAAAGAAGTTATTCAGAATTTCAAAAATTCAAAGAAATTCCAGACTTGAGACAGAAAGTCTCCTTGCAAGATTTCTTATTTATGTGGAGGGCACATTACGGTATAACAATGAATAATATTAGCATATTCAAGGAGATATTCAAATTATGATATTATTCATCTGAAAGAGCTTGCCGTGTTGAAGTTGATGTTCTGGAGCTTTTTTTTAAATAGATGAATGAATATGAGTTTTGTTGAACTAGAAAAAGGATCCCATCTAATTCATGTCTCCACGTGATATCCATCAGTATTCATATTCATTTTATCAATAAGTGTATCGTTCCGAGAACTTAATTTTTGATAATTTATTTCAGTGGGAAAGACAACTTCTCTTTCTTTCTCTATCTACATTTCTTCAATTCTACATTGAAGAAATTTTGTATTTCAAAATATCTTACTATTAATTACAAAATATCTTAAATATATCTACGTATTTCAAAATATCACGAAATTAATGTAATCAAAGAATCAAAGTTTATTGAATGAAAATAATCATTGGTATGGAAGAGGAGGTTCACTTTTAAATCCTCTTAATAGATCTCTTCTTTGGTTCCATATTCTTAGGTTCTCCTCTGCTTTTCCTTCATAGCCTAATTATTTTTCTCGCCACTCAATGATCAACTACAGTACTTGAAAGAATTTTAAACTTTTGTCATAATTACCTTCTAAGGCAATTCCTCTACAACCTCCTTAGGATTTTGCAAATGAGGTTTGAGGCTCCAACAAAGAGGAACAATGATATTTCTCATTCAAACAATGATAACTCACCTCATCCACTTCTGTGACTAGCTTATCAACGGAGAATGCACGAGTCTGAAATCCAGAGAGTACTTGAGGTCCCTTTGCTAAGGCTCTTCAAATATGACATCCCGGCACAGATAACTCAGTCAAGAACCACTTTACGTTACATTGGTATCATACACTTTGGGTACTTTGATACGGGCAGAAATGGAACACTTTTTATACATCTATCTATTTATTAAGACTGTATGTATATAAGGATGATACTTCTGAGAGCTGAAAACTTCTCTTGTTGAAACAGTGATCATTGACATATGAACAGAAGACGTTTCGGACTAATGCCTGTTCTCTCTTTCCTTAATAATATATCCTTGATACAATAAATGAATAATAATTACCTGTGGTAAACTGCACAATACTGATCCGATCCAAGCGCAGCTTAGCATGATTTTCCCTCTTCTGTCCACATCTGATAGATTCATCGGTTTCAGCACAGCGAAATACCTGTCAATATCAAAGATACTTTGATTAATCCAGTAAGAATTGAATGAGAAAGGAGATTCTTCATTATTTTGTTGGCGTAACGCAAGAACAACTTAAAGCGATAATGTTCATTCGAACTAAATACACATAAATCAATAAGAAGCTACTCGTGAGCTACCCATGAGCGATAAAATAACTTACTTATACTTAACCTGACGAAGGGTATTTCATCTATGCAGATAGTTAATAGTTCCGGCTGATTGCTTAAAAGCCAATTTAATAGATAAAAAGCGTCGTAGATAATAGGTTTAATAGAAGAGACAACATTTTAGGACGGTTAAATTAGATTGGATTCAGTGTAACTGCAATTAGAGTATTAATCAAATATACCCCATCCTTATGTCAACACTTGGTCGTCTTTTGTGTACTGCAAAGCATGCTTAATTTGCTTAATCATTAGTAGTATGCTGTGCAGCACACAAAATCAACGGAATGTGGACATAATAGACACGGAAATCATGAAAATAGCTATGGACACTGGAATAATAAAAACAAAGCTCAGGCAACGCATTAAAATATGTGAGAAATGTGCTGAATAGAGTTTTTCACTCCCAAAGCAGAAAAAAGAGGATAGAGATAATTTATTACAACTCCCATCCTTCTTTTAGTACGATGAACTACGCGAGGCCCTTCCTGGCTTCCTAAAATACATTCCACCCCTAAATGCTAAATAGTGTGAAACGCAAACTGAGGGCAATGAATCTGTGACTATCATAAATTCTTCTACAAGCTACAAAAATGTAAATACTTAGTAATCTAAGCTACTTTAATTGGGAAGAGGAGATTTTTCTCAATTAATGCTCTTCCGTGTATAATTCGAAGTCGCCTTGACCCTCCCAAACTCTGAAATGAACAATGAACTTGCTAGAGTACTCCACAAAAACTAATATTTATGTAATACTGCATTATCTTAATTCGATACAATCACCATCAAAATCAAAATAATTTATTCTCCCCAAGATTCCACACATATTACAAAGTTTGATAACTATAATATACTACAGTAAACTTACTGAAAAATAATTATATTCTTTAATAAATTTGAATGTTATCCAATGCTCATATTTAATATTTACGTGAAAATTTTTTTATTGAGGAAAATCATTCCTGCAATGATAAAAGCCCTGTCTGCAAAGATGAGTCACTATTGATAGAAAATATTATACATAGTGGAGCAGAGGAGCCGTATGTTTTTGAACCGCCCGATAGGTTGCAGTGTTTAGAAGAACATGATATGTGATGAAAGAGAAACCACCACAAATCTAGTTTTATCATAAGTCTAAGTTTTTTTGTTAATGAATTTTCTTGCTCTTTTTTATTCCACAATATTCTCTCCAAGCATTCTTATTTATTTCATTTTTGTCTGGTTAATATCTATTGCTTTCCTTTGCTTTGTAACTTGTTTGAACCGCCATTGCTATGACGTTTGTAGAAACCGCCCATTGTGGGAAACCGCCCATTGTGGGAGGAGCTTATATCCAGGCCAATGGCAGGCGTTCCCCTTGATAGGCCGTTCAACTCCCAATCACAGCGCTCGGTCACGAATATATAAATTCTGCTGCACTGTATTTTAGTTACCAGAGATTGATAATGGTGTAATAATCGGATCCTGTATCTCGTTATTTTATTAAATATGTGGTTTTGACAACTTCAAGTCTTCTCAATCACAAAAAGAAACCACTTGGTCTTCTCAGTTCGAACTCCTGAAAATGAAGACAGACAGAGCACGGAAGTTCTTGCTATTCCGCATCAATAGGCTAGCTAGAGGCAAGGCTACACTAGATGACCTAGTTCATCTAGTGCAGCCTTGCTATGCTAGAGATCTAGATAACAGCATAGAGAAGCGATACTCTCCAGTGTTATGTATCTCAATCTGTTCTCTGTTATAACAGGCTGTAGCGTTGGGTGTTTCACGTCGCTTGCTTCATCGCACTTTAATTCTGTATCCAGCAAGAATTTCCTATACAAGGCATTATTCTTCGAACCCGATCACAGTATATATATTTGAAAATGGCATGAAAAACGTATTAATTGAATTTATTATTTTTATCAAACCGTGTTCCAGTAATTTTATAGTGAGAAACATGCGTTTCCTCTGCTCCACTGTATACGTATATCAAAATATCATAAATATAAAAAACAGTCGTTAAGTCACGTCAGAGACCCTGAACTGATCAGGAGTGAATCCTGAAAAATTATAAGACACCAGAACCCGAATGCCAGCCAGGTTACACGAAATTATTATTATTAATAGAAGCATAAATATGAAAAAGATGAGATGATATATTGTCCTTTGCCAGGTCTTAAAGTGAAATTTTCACGAATTATAAGAATAGAATAGAATAGAATAGAACAGAATAGAATAGAATAGAACAGAATAGAACAGAATAGAACAGAATAGAATAGAATAGAATAGAATGAACAGAATAAGAACAGAACAGAACAGAACAGAACAGAAATAGAACAGAACAGAACAGAACAGAACAGAATAGAACAGAACAGAACAGAACAGACAGAACAGAACAGAATAGAACAGAACAGAACAGAATAGAACAGAATAGAACAGAATAGAACAGAACAGAACAGAACAGAATAGAATAGAACAGAACAGAACAGAACAGAACAGAACAGAATAGAACAGAACAGAACAGAACAGAACAGAACAGAACAGAAACAGAATGAACAGAACAGAACAGAACAGAACAGAACAGAACAGAGAATGAGAACAGAACAGAACAGAACAGAATGAACAGAACAGAACAGAACAGGAATAGAACAGAACAGAACAGAACAGAACAGAACAGAATAGAACAGAACAGAACAGAAATGAGAACAGAATGAGAACAGAACAGAACAGAACAGAACAGAACAGAACAGAACAGAACAGAACAGAACAGAACAGAATGAACAGAACAGAACAGAACAGAACAGAACAGAACAGAACAGAACAGAACAGAACAGAACAGAACAGAATAGAATAGAACAGAACAGAATAGAACAGAACAGAACAGAACAGAACAGAATATGAACAGAACAGAATAGAATAGAACAGAATAGAACAGAATAGAACAGAATAGAACAGAACAGAATAGAACAGAATAGAACAGAACAGAATAGAACAGAACAGAACAGAACAGAACAGAATAGAATAGAATAGAACAGAATAGAACAGAATAGAATAGAATATAATAGAATACAGAATAGAAATAGAATAGAATATAGAATAGAATAGAATAGAATAGATAGTCTATTATGAGTTTACCTGTCAATGCTGATGCAGACTAGGACGAATGAGGACTGAAAGAGTCCGAAGGTGCGGAAGAAGGCAGTGACGCGACACCAGGCGTCTCCCGCCCACCACATCACCGTTGCCGACCATGCTATCTCGCACGGCATCAGCAGGAATGTCACCTAAGTACACACATTGACAAAAATCGTGTGAGTAAGATTAGTGGAACAAGTTTCCAGTGTAGAAACTATCGTGTAGAAACTTTCATAAGTATTGAAAGGTTGAAATATATTTCCTATCCTGGTTGCAACTGCAATTATAATATAAATGGAAAGTTAATACAAATGGAAACTTAATATAAATGGGTCAGTGTTGAATATTTTGTTGTATCCAGGCATAAGCTTCTCTGTTGGACATCATAAATTCCTACTTCTTCAAGAGTTTTCATGCTCCCTCTCAGTCATGAGAAACGCTGTAAAAAATGTGGAATTGAATAAAATTCTGGTTACATGTATGGAAATTCATGTTCATTGTGGATTCTTGTGTCACCGTTAATTGAACAGTTCTTTAGCTCCTGGTGTAGAATCTGTATAAATCATCAAAAAACTCACTGATTACACAAGAATTGGTTAGTATAGTCTGTGATATACTTAGTCTGTTATAGTCTGTAGATGTATATAGATTATAGTCTGTGATATGTTAGTCATAGATATATCTATGACAAAGTCTATGATGTCCATATTTTGTTAATCTACAACATAATATTTTCTGTAATTGTGTTGTTTAGTCAATCCACTGTACATGGATGTACTATTTCATGATGGAGCGTAAAAAATTCAACTCATTTACACATTTTGTAATGCTCTGTAAAGCTTATTGATGATGACATTGTTTTGTCTTCCCTTTACAATATCCTCAAAAGTACCTTTCAAAGAACAGGAATGCTGATTGAGATAGGTTAGTGAGGGTACGCTATGTCTTGAGATGAATCAGAGAGGAGTTCAGTTATTGGTGATAGAATAAAGAGAAATTTAATTAATTTAGTTCACCCTTCAAAGCCTAAATAGAACGAGATATGGACAAGAATTTCAATTTGTGATAAAGTGAAGAGAAATCTCATTAATTTAGTCCGTTCTTCCAAGACTAAGTAGAACTAGAAATATTTAGTATTCCTGCCATTCTATTAGCATGGGAATTAGTTGTATGAATTCAATTTTCCGGTGAATAATAATTGACAAGATCTGCGAGTGAGAATGGAAAGATTTGCTGTAAAAATAGAATTCCTCGCCAACAGATTGCGTTCGCCGACCATCCAATAGCGAGCCGACATTTTCCGATCCAGACAATCGCGTTCTTTCGTTACCGTAATTGAATTTTGATCGCGATGACTTTGGGGAATGCCCCTTATCCCCAAACTGTTGTATTCCCAGGGCGCAAGCACGATCCAATCGAAGTAACTACCTCATATCGCCCGAGACAGTTGTCCCAACCATCTGCCGGGACTCTAGCACAGTAACAGTTTGAATACAGATTTGATCGAAAAAATATCATGACCAACTTTATCTACTACTTCTATTATTTTTTAAAGTCTATTGGAATAAATGAAATATCAACCACTACATTTTTCCTCAATTGAATAAATGTGGATGAACATTTAGAAAATAATTAACTCAAACATCATACTCTAAACATGATATTTCACCTATTTGTGTAGTACAAGAGGTGATATTGTGGTGTTTTTTCCTTAGTGAAACCACAGAGGAGAGAGTATTCTACTCCTTCCTCTGTGGTAAAAGTATGATTCCTATCTCAATCTGACTCGGTTTTATGTACAAAAGGTACTTGACAGTCTTCATGAAATAAAATGACAAAGGCCAGCTGCACGAAAGTCCAATTGAATTTAACCACCGTGAAATGACGTCATTGCATTGACGTAAGATTCGTTCATTGGTTCTTTTAGATGACATCATCTTACAGCAATCGAATTGAATTGGATTATCGCAGGTTTGTTCAAGTTGTCACAACCACACATTCAGTCTTTTTCTGGTATGAATATACCAGATTTCGTCTCTACA
The DNA here is from genome assembly GCA_017141395.1 of Laodelphax striatellus. Classification (NCBI taxonomy): domain Eukaryota; kingdom Metazoa; phylum Arthropoda; class Insecta; order Hemiptera; family Delphacidae; genus Laodelphax; species Laodelphax striatellus. The sequence goes on from CM029530.1 coordinate 7,082,696, forward strand.
TCATTTTATGATAAAGTTAAAATTTTTAATAAAATTAAAACGAAATTGATGAGTGTTATAAACTCGGAATAAATGAAGACATTGTAGAATACTTGAGTTTATTTAAAGACAAGACAACCATGAACAGACAGACATGACATGACACAGGACGACCGACTGACTAGTGATCGATACCAATATATCAATTGACAATATAATATCAAATGACTATCGACTGTTAACAATAATCGACTTACTTCAATGAGCAGCAAAATATAATATGGAGCCAATGTAAAAACAAAAGTGACGAGCAGCAGCATATATGATAATATGAAGCCAGCAGTTGATTGGCTATTTTTAATAATAATAATTTTGGATTATAGTTAATAAATAATTTAAATATTTGGCCAATATGGCCTAGACAGGCAGCTTGTATTTGAAGTTAATGTGAATGTTGGATTTCAACAACAGTAGTGTCCAATACAATATCATACACGTGATAATTATGTGATCCATTTCAACCACCGAATCTGAAATTACTGTTTACCACATCACACGATCAACGTTGCCAAGAAATTGCTTGAAGATGACTTCGTGAAATTTATGTCACGCTATAGCAACAATAAAATCGACACAAAGCCCAGACAGGAGTAAATGAATAGCACCCTGTTTAAATACGAATCAAAGTAACCTCCGTCGTCGCTTCTCATTCATTCAGTTTGTTTCCTCCTTTATTGTTACAATCTATTTCAATAAGCTCAGAGAAATAATAACGCTCTTCAGTGGAAGCCGGAAAGCTTCTTGTTCTACTTAACAATATTAAGTTTTGTCTCAACCGACAAGAATAATATTATTGTTTGTGGTAGATGAGACGAGGGACAGAAATATGGGTGGCAGCGTTAAAACCACAAGTTTTCAGTTGACACGTTAAGATTCAGTTCCAGTATTGCAGAATTTGCAAGAATTAAGTTGCAGAGCAAGGTGTAATACAAATTGCGAAGTTTTGATAATTGATTCATTATTCAGGATGATTTTATGTGTCTGAGTCCTATTAATTAGGATGAGCTCATAGACCACCAGCGCGCTCAAGTGAGAGACAGAGTTAGTTTACAACCGGGAGGGATTGAAGCTAGGTTATCATTGAATCAAACGTAGAAATGCCTGTTTTCAAACCAATCATATTTGAAAATTATTCATCCAAAATATTCCAGAAACTTCTAAAATCAAAGCTACTATGTTTTAGATCACTTCAGCAGTCATTTCAAGAGGAAAGAAACAATGATCTTTTTAATTTGATCTGCCAAAAGAGAGTGAGAGAGATAACGATATTTGAAATGTAATATTGAGTGAAATATGTAACATGTAAATATGATGTTGTAATTGAATTAAATATTATTTGTGTGAAATAGATGATGACTTTAAAATAATATTTTATACTTGCGATATCGATTGTTGCAAAAAGCGGGAGGCTTAAACATTGTAACAGAGTCTAGCAAGAAGATGACGAAAATGCTAATAAAAATACTGAAATCTGATTAATACATATATTAAAACATATTGAAACCATTAAATAATAGGTAGCAATAAAGTATGGATGACACCTTCAAAATCGTGTTTAGTTCCTATCTTACAATGGTAAAATCCTCCCGATTGTTAACTCTATCTCTCATTTGAGAGCGCTGCTGTCTACGAGCTCAACCTCAATACTGTGGAAGGTTATGAATCCAAAAGCACCAAAGAATACAAAACGGGATATACAATCAGAAATATAAAACTTTTATTGTAGAATTTCTGGTATACAATGGCTAATGCAAATCTCGTTTCCTTTCCAGTAGCAAGATTCCCTGCTAAAAAATTGCAAATAAACTGTCTTCTTGACCAAAGTTGGTTGTCGATGAAATTTTTTTTTCGGTATGTCATTATAGTGTCGGGGAAATCTCATACCAGTATTCCCAAGCGTTTCCCTATCATCTCAACTTTCAAATTCGATTCTCATATTATCCACCCACTCAATACCTAGGTCGCCCAACCGTCTCTATCCTTGCATTCTTACATTTGCATACGGTTTCTTCTTGCTATTGTTCTCTATCATCCTCTGTAATTCTGTATACGTCAATACTTGTTCCATTCCAATCTTTTCAGTATCGTATGCCAACCAATGGCGTAACTTTCGACCCCCGCGTCTGGGGTCCAAACGCAGACACTATTCAAAGTTCGTCAACACGATTAGTGGAGTACCTTGATAATGTCTCTATTTCTATCACTGTGCAAACATTGAAGGAAATACATTATTTTTCTCATAGAATTCCTGGGCAATTAGTAAACCAGAGGCAGTTGGAGTTCAGTAAATATTGGAATATATGTTAACAAAAATATATTTAATTAATTATTTCATTATTTCCTCTCGAATCAATGAGCTAGATGCATGTCACGTATCCGGTTAATTTGTCAAGAGAACAGTGAGTTTGTGAGTTATTTCTCGGAAAAAATCTATTTCTATCACATTCTAACATTTATCATTCAACTTTTGTTTGTAGTATTGTGATGTTAGAATTTTTAATTATTTCTCTTTTACTATCTTCCTTCAACTGGACAAAAATATTCTTCAGGATCTATCAAGGTCTTGCGAATATTTATTCAACAGCATTATTATAATGAACCCCTACATTCATTTAAGGGGAGCTCAATAAAGAAAGAAGATAAAGGAGCTTGAAAAACAATCTACAAAAACATGAAGCTATCTTTAGAAAAATTTACCATCTTTCTTCAACTGGACAAAAATATCCTTCAGGATTTATCAAGGTCTTGCGAATATTTATTCAACAGCATTATTATAATGAATCCCTACATTCATTTAAGGGAAGCTCAATAAAGAAAGAAGATAAAGGGACTTGAAAAACAATCTACAAAAACATGAAGCTTGATTCATTTTTAACTTCAACTACTTCTACGGTAAAATTTAAAATTCACCAGGTAAATTCAGACATTAGTGAAATGAGCGAGTTATCATCTCACTCAGAATCTAATACGGTTCCATGTCGGCGATTAATTATTATTATTGATGATTAAAACGAAAATATTGAATCAGTCGCTCGTTTTTCCAAATACATTCCTAGTACTTACTGTAGCTCATTTAGCTGTTCTGAAACGATTGCAGAAACCAAACATAAAGGAAAGCTTTTAAACATTTGTGCATTCAACTTGAGCAATGGTTTTCCTACCGATCAAAAACATTTTCCTGATATTGTTGTTGATAGTCTTTCAAGCAACTAATTGTTAGTCACGGACCATGATTACGCACTCATGATTACCTCATCATGACTCATGTGTACCTTTTTTATCTTCATCTACTACCGTAGATATCACAAACTATATTTGTATACTTCTTTCATCCAATAAGATAATAATGTATTACAAGTTTCATAAATATCATATATAATTATAATGCATCATAAATACGGTAAATAAATAGCATCTGGCGTTTCCATTTATGCGTACACCACTTTTCCCCATAGTTTCCTCACAATGACGATTTTTGCAATGGTAGAAAACCATTATGTCCATATTGCGATCATATTTCGAGACATAATTTTCCCTCTCCTAACTCACACAATGATTTATTACCTCCATGCAACATGAGGCAGGCAGTCGCACAATTTATTGCATACCCACTGTTGATTATTGGAGCGATCGGGCTGTTAATTAACTCTATTCATTGCAGCAATAAACCACGCTTCCTATGACTCAATAGAGCTTCGTCTTTATTCAAAATACACACAATACGTTATGACTTTCAATTACAGTGGTACGGTCTAAGAAGTTTTTAATTGCTCTACGTTTTTATTCAAATAGTTTCCAACCAAATTTAATTGTGAATTGGAATTGGATTTCTAGTATACAAAGCTATTACTGCAGTAATTGGTGAGTTGGAGTGTTTGAAATTCGGTCTTCTATAAATTGGTGATTGATTTTGATGAATAACAAGGAACTAATGGAAAACAATTCCCAGAAACACAACAATTCAGAGTTGTTGAATAGTTGGAGATGTTGGAAAGGAGCTGTATTATAGATATATGAATGTAGCCTGAAATATATTTATAGAACACAATGAAGGAGAATAATATATTATGAAGAAATGTGCTACTTCATTCCTCTATTACAACAATATTAAATGTATACAGTATACAATTTATATATAGTATTTTTTTTCTTTAATTCGGCGGATAACGAATGACTTTCATTTAATGTTTCCATTGTAACGGGTGATTTTCTGTTGATTTATTTTTTAAACATGTTTTTTACATGTTACATACAGTATTTGTGTGAGAAAATTCAACATAACATCAACCGTTACCATAGAAACGTTAAGTGAAAGTCATTCGCCATCCGCGAAATGAAAAAAATAGTATTATACATGGAGAAACGTATGTAGCTTATCCATACTCCCGTTCATAATGCTTATCGACGAAATGAAGCAAAATTTAAAGGAAAAGAACTAAAAGGGTTGTATCATATATAAGATAGCGTATGCGGAATTCGAAACCAAATTTTCATGACATGGTTTTCAAAAATTGGTTGAAAGATTGAGTCAAATATTTTTGAAGAAAGAGGAAAGAAGACTAACAATTGATCATGTGAAAACAATGGATGAAAACGTAGTTCATGGGAACTGGGAACCTCAAATGTTCTTGGTTCAACAAATTGAGAAATATTAAGGAGGAAAATATACAGGAAGCTTGATAGGAAGAATTGGTTTTGGAATTGGTTTCTTCTCGTATGCGATATGATTGAATGAAACCAATCTTCTCTAGGAAAACAAATTTCCTCTGCTTGCAGTAGCTGTGTTCAAGACAAAGAACACTGGATTGTAAGGAGTATTGAGACCCACTTTGTGGGAAGGGGTGAAGGTGCATTCGGTACCAAACCCATAGCATTTGTTCCCACATCATAGTAAAGGAAACAATAAGTCTCTATAAACAGAAGTGCTGATGCATTGCATTTTTCAAAATTGGATTTTGAGAGAACCGAACCAGGAAATTAAAATGTAAAATTAGAGCCCTTTCTACAAGCATTTCTACATTGGGTTGTGCAGTCAGTTATTGAGCTGTTTAGATTGAAGATTATAATTTATTGACAGAAGTCGATACATTGCACTCTATAGGAGTGCAGTATAATTATTATGAACTTCTGTGTTGAACAGTTCAGATGATCAGATTGAAGATTACAATTCATTGAAGGAATTCCATATACTGCACTGTCTCCCTACATTGCTTAACCTCTGTATGGTAAGTGATACTACAAACACCACAGAAATGTATACATCTTTATCAAAATGGTTATTTTCATTCTGGAGAATCCAGTTCACAGACTCAAATTCATTAAATACTTGAGATACTTTTGATACTATATAATACTGTTTTCAACCTCTGTACATAGATTTAAAATTTAGTACTGCAATATATTTCTGAGAAGGGTTCGAAAATTTTTTTGAATCACTAAAAACTATTAAGGCTGAATATGGAGGAATAGAAGTGAATTGAGCGTATTATATTAGTCCAACCATGAAAATCTTTAAAACTGTCTGAAACTTACAGCAAAAACGTTCCAATTACTGGATAACAGTGATGAAAAATGCATTTGGTAGTTTAGCTCCTCAACAAATTACTCAATAGTCTTTAAAACTGTGAGACAACTTCGACTTGGATTAGATCCAGTTTGTTTCAAAAGTGATAAATAACTTACTGATCGATTGAGGGAAGATTTGTTAGAATTCTGGATGTGATCAATAGTTCGAGGTCTGATCTTTGAAACTTGGATGAGAAATTACTCTTTCTAATTAAAAGTGGAATAGTTTTGAAGAACATTAAATTTTTACGAGGATACAGAAGTTACACTATCAACAGTAGATTGGAATTAGAGATCGAATAACATCCTAGAGTCCTAGTAGAGACTTCTAGGTTACTTTTAATTGATGTTCAACAGAATGAAACACTCTCAAGTTCGTTAGAGGCAATTGACAGGTCACTCATCTCAATTTGATTTTTCCATCAATACAATTTTGATTAAATTCAAAAGAGAATTTGTGATAGAAACAATATGAACAATATTTTAAGTGATTAATCCAGAGTCTTCAATATCTGTAGAAAAAACAAGTGAAAATATGATATCCACAGTGCAAAAATGTTCATTTGAAAAATACTATTTTACTACATAAATGGTATCACGAATTTATTTCTATCTGTCGGAGAAAGAAATGTACAAGTGGGTTGGTCAACAAGACAAGTGAGTCTATAGTGCTTGACTCCCATTGGACAGCTTCTCCCGGTGTTAAAAGTGGGAGTGACAGGTCTCGTCCAATCACAGAGCTCTATCGTAGTCTTAGTTGGTTCCGCCATTTTGTTTTCAACAGCAGCCATGATTGACTCCAAATGGACAGCTTCTCCCGGTGTTAAAAGTGGGAGTGACAGGTCTCGTCCAATCACAGAGCTCTATCGTAGTCTTAGTTGGTTCCGCCATTTTGTTTTCAACAGCAGCCATTTTCTACGTCTTGACAAGCGAATCACAATTTTTTGAAAGAGTATGACGATAGAAATAGTTGAAAACATATTTTTCAAACTCATTTCATACTGAGAATCACTGACAAAACAAGTACTCAGTACTGAACTGCATTTAATTTTGGAAAGGAATTCAGTTAGCAATTTAATTTTGGAAAGGAATTCAGTCAGCAATTTAATTTTGGAAAGGAATTCAGTCAAAAATTTAATTTTGAAAAGGAATTCAGTCAGTAATTTAGTTTGGAAAGCATGGAAAATTGAAAGACTGTTGAAAGCTACTTATGCAGTTAGAAATGCGGAAATGGTTTGAAACTGATGATGCTCCAGTCCAGGTTCATTGAGTAGGAGTAGGTGATTGCAAGAAGTGGTGTGGTAAGATTCGCCTTGTGAAAAAAGCAAGACCGCTAAGTGGGAAACAAACCCCGGCAAAAACGTCAGGAAATATTGTACTGCTTTTACCCACTTCAAACTAAGTGTTTTTCTTTGTAAGGTGAAACGAGGCAGACACTGAGTGAGAAAAATCTATCTAAAAATAAACTTCCAACCTGCGATCTTCCTCAAATCATTTTGAAAGAAAAATACACTTTTGAGAGTCAAGTAAATCGTTTATGGTTCCCAAAGATATAGTATTCCTTTTTTTATAGTTTTCAACTTTAAACTCAAATCTTATTCGGCAATAAACTTCATAACTTTGAGTTGATCCTAGGGCTTATTTCACACGAGCACGGTTCGGGTCCGAATTAGACAAAATGACTGACTTAATGGGTATAATCACCTTTAAATGTATAATCATTCGATTATACCCATATTTGATTCATCAGTCAAAATATTTCCATCCCGTCCGATCCGAGCCTGACTGCACTAGTGTGAAAGAAGCCTTAATCATATCATCAAACAGATAAGAATCATTGTATTGTAATAGTGAATTGAGTTTACAAAATTGATTTTGAAATATCGAAGAAAGTCGAATGTGGAGCAACGAAGAGAAAGAAAAGAAATAGGTGCATACTTGGAGAGTTTTAGAAAAAGGGTTCGACAAAAACACGAACGAGCAGATAATTCTTTCAATTGACTCATATCGTATTGAGAAGTATTGGAGGTTAGAAAACGTCTCAGAATGTCTTCACTATACAAAGAAAGTGTAGTGGCAGCCGGCACATTCAAACATGAACCACCGATGCATGAGGGGGTGGCATGGTATGGGGGGGTTTCAAGAAGCAAGAAAAGTCAGCATCTGTGCCATATGAAAGGAGATAGTTGACTCACAGGAAGGAGCACAAAAAGAATTTCACAGACTGGAAGGAGAATAGGTTCTGGCATCGGTGATATGTTGCACCAAAGACAATGTATATAGGCCTACTTCACTAATATTGTATTTTCAATTGTACCACACATACAGCAATAGACAAATGGTTCACAGAATGAATAAATGTGGAGAAAAAAGTATTTATTCATATCCATAGCAAGCTGAAAGAAATTTCATTGTAGATTTTTCTCTTGCAGTTTTTCTGAAGCAAAAGGATATTTGTTTTCGAAGAAATCAAAAGATTACTGTTTTCAAGAGAAATCTGAGACTACTCAACTTATTTCCCTTATTCAAAAACTTATGGGAGACAAAATATATTAATTATTGATTTGCATATCAATTATTGAAATCACAATATTGTCAGATATCCAATTCCTAATATAGGAACTCAATCATGCAAAATTATTCCAACACTCAGTCACCATGGCAATATCACAGGATGAGAACAACAGTAAATCGGAAATCATTCTTGAAGATATTTTAGAAATTTGAAACGCAAACAAATCTTAAAGTTCCATTTGAATCTCGTATCAATCAAATTATTACATTTCATTAGCACGCTTTAAATGAGTGAACACAAACTCAAAGTTTGCATCCTCATTTGTCAAATTATCTGTAAGTTTTCCCAATTAATACCGATTGAATTTGACTAACTTGGGAACAGTTGAACGAGTATTCACAGTAAACAAATACAGAAGTGATGAATAATTATGAACTTAGTCTCAACCCGAAACAATAATGAATGATTGATGAGGACTTGATAACTTCATGGTTTCGACAAATTAATTAATAACAGAAGCTGTTGATTGGAAGTTATCCGCTCAATTCTATCGAATTAGTACGCCATGTTAGTACTCCAATGGAGTAAATACTCCCTGAGACGAGGATGAATTGTATTGAAAGTTTATGTAGAATTCATCGGTCTGTTAAGTTTGATTTAAACTTGTTAATAATATGATAATGAATGTTTATGAAGTTAAGAATTTCCTGTGATAAGAATCTTGCGTCCAACTTGTATTACGATTAATTTGAAACAACTAATTAGTCATCGGTTCCCTTAAATTACGATGTAAGGAGTTTTTCGACCGTGAATTTGTGAATAGCAGCCTCCAGTTACAGGCGATAGAAAATGATAGGGCTCGCAACTTTGGATAATCCAAACTTGATGAAATTGTTGGGTCGCATTTTGAAGTGGAGAAAATTAAACGTGAGGTTCAATAATATAGTTGATTGCTAATCGATGCTAGATTCTTTTCAAAATGGCAAGACATTCTTTGAAAATATTTTCATTCATTTCTCATGAAGAGTGATAATCTTAACATGGATGTGTGGCAAATATTCAGTAATATTATTCACTAATATATTTCGACCAAACAAGAAAAATTAGACATATTTTCTTCTAATATTATTATGTGATGAACCAAATAATAAATTTAAATTTGAATTTGAATTTATGGAATGCAAATTCAATAGACTAAGGTGAATAGGGGTAAAGTAATACAACAGTTGAGAAATTATTGACGAGGTTCTCTATAAGTACTTCATAAGTCTCTCTTCCCTGGTAATAAAGTTGTATAAACAATCAAGATTCAGTTCACCTCGGTTTTCACTAGTAGACTTCAAATTTCTGAATGATGAAACATTTGCATTCTTTCTCAAATAAATTGAAAGCTTATTATTGATCTCTATGATGGAAACTTGACATTCTTAAGCTTTATTAATAAATTCGAGAGATTCATTATTATTGACTACTTTAGCTTATCCACAGTCTCTTTAGATGAGAAGTACCCAATTAAATCTTGAAGTTTGTTCAAAATTCAAAATTATTATGATCAGTTGATTATTTCACATCAATTCACCAAAAGCGATGTTGTTCCTTCAGAGTTTTTGTCCAGTCAACTGGTTTTCTAATAATCACTTTATTATTACTATAGTGAGGCTACTCAGTTATTAGAAACTGGAGAGCATAAAATCCACGGTAAGAAAGTCTATGCCCCTCCGTTTTTGGACAATAATTAAATTTCTACACCTCTCAAGAAATTGACTAAATTAACTTTCAAACATGCACTTTCTGGCTGTAAGGAGCTACAGTGGATTTTTAATATCGTTCAGTACGCTACGAAGTGAAGCAAGACGGAGTAGCAATACAAGGTCGTTTGTATTAGAGGAGAAAATACGGAAAAATAGAGGGAACTGTGTCGTACAATTGCCATCATCTTGCTGCCATCGGCCCAACTCGGGTCTCAATTTTTCCAGAACTCTCGCACGCGCACTTGCCTACTCAATTTCACTCAAGCCCTCACTCACTCACTCACTCAAGCCCTCACTCACTCACTCACCTTTCGCTGTCTCACTTTCTCCTACTACAGGCGGCGTTCATTTGAACCACTCATTACTTCTCTCGCGTACAGCCAACATCTTTCTTCATTCTAACATTCAGCTCTGAAAATCTTCTCTTGATGTTTTTCGAGTTAGGCACATAACAATAATTAAATGATGACAAAGGTTTTAACAAGCTGAAAATGACTCTTTTGGACAAGGATTCATTTCGACTTCCGCTTTTGTTGTATCCTTCAAGATCCAGTGGTCCAATTCAGGTGAAAGTCATATACTAATGAACTTCTGATCTCGAATAACATACTTTTCAGTATGCTTTGAATCTCGGTCTTTTTGATCCTTCTATGTTTAACTGTTACAAACCTGTAACTGGAATAAAAATAAAGTGAACAGTGTCTCGTGCGGAAATGTAGTAAGAATTGAATTGAAGATAATATACCATACTCTATTTAGCATGATTTAATTCATTCATTGCCCAATGAACATATACATAAAAATGTGGAAAGGAACAACAGGTATTTGCCCAGAGCTGCTTCTATTTCAAATTGAAATCAGAAGTAGTGTTCATGAATTATTTCACTGAGTCCAAAAAACTAGAAACTATGAACTATATAATTATGGGCTAAATTTAATAATTATGCAAAGTATATTTTTGAAAGCAAATTTAAAGCAATCTATCTCATTTATTACTAACGAATCAATTACATAGTATTACATAGATTACATAACATACTTAAAATTATGGAATTTAATCGAATGATTTCCTCAATGTATTATAGAAACTATACTTTACTGCAATCTTCTTGTAATGTTATGAACGTGTTCTCAAACAATGTCGTTGGCATTTTTATCCAGTTCTTTTGACACTATTCATGTTTAATTTGTGTATTTCGACAGTTCTCTTGCTTCTATTGAATGCTTCCTACAGATCTACTTGCATTATCTCATTGGATTTTACAACAATATTTCGCTATGAAACAATTTCTTGGGAAAAACGTGAGTTGATGATTGAATACACAAAAACTGATTGATGAACAGGGAAACTTCTTAGAAATAGTGAGTGGAGATCGAATATTCTTTGTTGAGTGATGTTTTGCTTTTATCCGGTTGATTCTGCGGGAAAAAGGCTAACACAGGTGGAAAATGTTCTGAGGTGGAATCCAAGTCGGAAAATCAATTTCAATGTGAGCGACTTCTCGCTTCTCTGAGAACTCCTTTGGAAAGTTGCTGTCACAAGCATGAATTCTCCTTCTTCACCTCATTTTTGCACCATTTTTTACGTTGGCAATTGTACAGCAGCCTAAAAATATAATTCGTCTTCTGCGTATATATTTTTTCTCAAAGCTTTCTCAAGTTGATGTTCGATAGTTTTTTGGTCGGAATGAAGCTGCTTTATCAATTCAAATTTAAAAAATTGAAGCAATAAATGTGGATTTAATACTTTACGGGACTCATGTCAAACATGTTGTGATTGAAATTATGTCATTAAAATCGAATAACAATGAATTCAGATGTATGTTGAGCCACCCCAACAAATACATAGGACTCACTTAAAATGACTGTTCTTTAATAATTGTGAACGATAAATGTGGATTCAATTCAACATTCTTGAACAACCAGATTTTGATTTTCAGAAGTCAAAGTTCAGAAACTAATAATTATATAAACTTCAGTACATGCGGTAACTCTGAAAATACATTTAGAAATAAACCAACACACAGCTTGTTTCATTCAATTTTTAAGATAGAAAACGCTTGATGAAAAAGCACTATAGAAATGTGTAGTTTTCAAACTCATATACTTGATAGTAGTTTAGAGAATAGAATAGTATAATTATATAGAAGAGAATGAGAAAGAGTCTTATTATAATCAGATGTATTCGAAAAACCAAGTTTCCAGGAAATTTCATCCAAGTTGTTTGTAATATAAAACAGGGTTTAAACAGGGTTAATATTCTTCTCAGTTGACAGAGAAGAATAAGAACTTTCAATATTAATTTACTGTCCAAATTTATATTATCAAAAGCTAGCTCTATTATTGCTAGCAGTGGCCAAGCCACTTGCTTTATTAAGAAGGATAAATATTTGAATTTTATCCGGATTTTGAATTTTATAAGGAGAATAAATGAATTTTTTTCAAAAAATTACAAAACAAGTATATAATTAATTGGAAATAAAACTGATCACTTTTACAAGTATATATGATCAGTAAGCAAAATGAAAAAATGATAATAAAATAAGGTGTCTGGAGGAGAAGGAGGTTATTGAAGCGATGAAAAATAAGGGGTTGATAAGAGAAGATTATGAAATTGGATGGTTTCTCAAATGCCCATTCTTTAATTTTAATAAATTCCGAAGTACAACATGTCCTTTCCTCCCTCCACATTATTGTAATTTTAAATTTTTGATGATGTTCATTGATAAGAGCAGTTCTCGATGACGATTCCAGGGATAATTTTATGAGGAAGTACCGTAGTTGAATTCAGATGTATGTTAAGCCACTTCAACAAATACATAGATGTTTACTCCATTCTATTCTATTATAAAAGCATAGAATCAACAAGCCGTTAAGTCACTCCAACAAATAGATGTTTACTTCATTCTATTCTATTATAAAAGCAAAGAAACAGCAAGCCGTAGAATACCATTTGCATACTTGACAAACACGATCAACTCCCACATGACATCAAGTATGCAATCAGAGATAACGAGAGTTGTACTCGCAATTTCAGTAATACTTGTGTGCCGCCCTCTAGATCCTCTTACATAAGACGTAGTTTGCTGTTCACAGCGTACGAGAGCAAGAGCCCTATTAACAAGGATGTCGATTTTCAGAATTAAACCTTCTTTTCAAATGTTGTCGTAGTTGATAACGTTGTTGATGTCAAGGCGCATTGAAGGAGTATTTTGACTATCATGCCTTTCTTCCTTTGAGTGTCAAGGACGTTCCACGCATTACAATTTCTCTACAACTTCTGCAAATTGTGAAGAAGTTTCTACAAGAAACAATCTGAAAGGAACAAACTCAGGTCATTCGAGTAAGATTTTTATGGGTGGAACACGTTTTTTTTCGATATACAGGCTGAATGCTTGATTGTTCAGTAATATTGGAGTACAGTAGTAAATTCTAATCATAAATTAAAAACCAGTGCCTAGTGAGCGGATGCCCCACTACAAATCAATACAATTCTTTGTCTTTTGCAGAAAACCCCCACATTTGATTTCACTAAATGACTAGAACCTATTTTAAAGACATAGGACTGTAACTTACAATAAATACAATATTATCAGCTGTAATGTTTTTCAAATGACTGCACTTGTCATCTGGATGAGCAAAACTATTCCATTTAAACAATATGGGGGTTCAAATGTGGGGTTCTTGTGCAAAATACCCAATTATTTGTTTCAAATCTCGACCATCACTGTACAAAGGTAGAAAATGTTTCCAACTCTACTGATAATACTGTACTTGTCAATCGATGCAGCTTTAATAAAATAAAAAAGGAAACCTTCTACTCCAGTGGAGTATATTGTTCTACATAACTAGTAGTTATAGCAATAGTTATGTTGAAACTAGCAGTTGAAATAATGATTTATAAAATAATTGAAAAGGTCCACTGTAAATCATTTTTCGAATATTTGATTGCTAAGATTTTCGAACGTTCTAAAAATACAAACCTAGTATGGTCCTAGTATGGACCTTACAAACTTAGAATAAGTAGAGTAGATTTTCATATTTATATCATGAGCTATCTAAGGCTAGGCGTACACCGGTTAGTCAAGACAAGACAAGACAAGACGACATTAGTCACGTTTAGTCACAGTAATTCACATAGCTGCTTATGAAGCAGCACACACCGATGCAATGACTAATCGGTGTGTGTTGCTTCATAAGCAACTATGTGAAGTACTGTGACTAAACGTGACTAATCTCGTCTTGTCTTGTCTTGACTAACTGGTGTACGCCTAGCCTAAATTGAAATACCGAAAAGTCAATGATGATACAATGGCGATGATACGTTGTATGAGCAGATACGGTGTATGTAACAGAACAACAAAACTCTTGAAAGCTGGCGTTCTCTGTGTCGTGCAATGAAGGTTGAAAATTCACTTTGTTGAGGTGAGCGCTCAGAAGTGTTCTGATCAGAATTGAATGTTGAAATTTCTCGATTACAGAATTTGATTAAAATAGGTGGCAGTCAACAACAGTTATAACGAACTCACGTATCTATTGAGCATTTCTGACATTTTGATAGCGCGGGGCGCAAGTGTTTTTGACATGAATGCGCGCACAACAAACTGTTACACTTGCCGACCTGTTCCGGTTAACTCTTGACCCATGTCTACAACAGTAATTTTACAATACATAATTCACCCGACTTTCCATACAGTATGCGGCCCGACTGATCAACTTTACTCTCAACCAATCAACTGTCTTTGCGCTACCCACCAGGCATTGTTCAGACGCCTCAAACTGTTTCACTAGTCAATTGATAGATAATTACTTCCATTCAAATATGATAAATGTGTTAGTCTAGTAGCATGTGTCTCAAGGACCACCTCTTCAGGATTTTACCAAACAGAATTTATCACCCAGTTCAACGGTAGCAATTAATCTACAATGATGTTTATTGCAGATGAGGTGATTTCCATATAAGGCCTTGGCTTGGGAGTGAATAGTGGGGAGGATGATGATTAGAGATGAATGGATGGGAGATGAATGGATGGGAGATGAATGGATGGGAGATGAATGGATGGGAAATGGATGAATGGGTATGAATGGAAATGCAGCTTTAGGTGGTTTCCGAACCACCGAGAAACGATTTTGATTCTTATGAAAGATATTCAGCGAGAAGGCCTTGGAGGTGCCCAGAATATTGGTAATGAAAAATTGATTCCGGAAATTGATACAGATTTCGGTGCTATTTAAGAGATGAGCGAATTGAATGATTATTGGAATAGAAGTTCACACAAATAGAAGTAATTTATGGAGAATTCGTGGAAGGTGAAATAGCATCTCTCTAATAAGCAAGGGAAGAGAAGGATACCTGTATGCATTCCCGGAGCAATCAGATTTGATTCACAATGAATAATCAATATTCCCCTAGACACTACTTGGGAAAGATGAATAAAGAATGTGATGGAAGTAGGAAGTCCATTGCTTTCAGGTTTTAATGAGAAACGGAGGTGGGTGAACACTGATCTAATTCGATGGGAAACTTTCATAAATTCGATTAGAAAGCGATAGCTTGTAGAATTAAGGTGACAGCTACACCCAATTATTCAAATAAGGCGGGTCAAACCAAACTGCACGTAACAGGGATGCGGTCTCATACGGATGAACACTTTCTGAGTGACAGAAAGTTGTAAAACTTCCCAGAGGAAAGCTAAGTCGACAACTTGCAGACACAACATCTTTTGTTGCATTGATCCAAATGAGGAGGAAGCTGGTTTACTCACTGATTAAGTCCCTTCTGCCATGCAAGTGAAGTGATTTGTTCTTAACTTGACATGCCAAAACTTGCTATTGAACTGCGACGAGTTTCATTCAAGTTAAGGATACATGTTTGTTGCACTCCAACTATGTCAAGACACTAATGAAAGGATGGCTGACTTCTTATTGGTTCCATGACTCAACCTTAGCCAGATATAATTAATCAACTGCTAATGTTTTAGGAAGCTTAATGTTTTGAGGTTAGCTCGAGGAAGCAACAGTACAAAGTAAGACACATTTGTGAATAAATGGAAGAGGATTTATTTTGAGGAGAATCAAATTCATCACTAGAGATAAAGTTCTAAAGATATCAGGTGATAGTATGTTTAGTTGAACAGTGTCTGAGGATTTTTGTGGTTCTTAGTGACATTTCCCAATGATAAGTTGAGAAACCTGAACTGTGCAAATAAAGTATTTTATCAACCAAATTATGAATTCGTTTATACTTTTACTTCAGAATCAAATTTTGTTGTTTATTTATGACTCAAAGATCGAATTCTCTCCTTATAGTTGGCTCAAGTCAAGCCTCAGTATTGTTCCAGACATGGCTCTCTTAATAATATTGGAAGATTTATAAAGGCAATTCTATACATCAGCTCAACTAGAACACCTGTATGCCTACTCTAGTAAACCAGTAGCCTCGTAAACCAATACATTTTGCTGGTTTAATATCACGGTATTGCATTGGAAAGTGCAATATTGCACATCAAAGTGATGCCACGATATCCGATATGCGAAGCCAAAGGTGAGTCTCAGACTGCAATGACTCACAGTAGATAGACAACAATAGAAGAATCAGGAAATTACAAGCTGTTGAGTGTATGTTGAACCCTTCATGTTCCTGTGATTGAAACCAGTAGAACGATGCAAAAAATCTTTGTAAAAATACTCGAAAACAGTACACTCTTCATAAAACCAGAGATAATTATCAGATACTTATATATAGTTATAGATATCAGAGAGTTAGTCCATGATAATACTCACGATCACGTCAAAATTAATGATTGTGATTAAATCACATACATTTTATATTGTCAACACCTCATTATAGATGAGAGGAATTAACTTTGATAGAGAATTGGTCAAGTTTTAACTCGTTCTTCGCTATTGTTATCCGTTTACTATAATTAGCGCACGAAGAGAGCGAAATGAAGTCAAATGAAGGGAGACATGTTTCTACTCATGCGGAACTCTCAAAATTCTAGTGTAAAATCAGTTCGTCCAACGTTGCGAGCTTGCACTTACCGTTATATGCATAAAATTGTTTTTTTTCTCAAAGGTATTTCCAAGTAGCATGTGAGGAAATATTTTATAATAATTTGTAATTCTAATGTTCATAACTCAGGGTCAAGCACAGGTTTCTTAAAACCCAGGAGACATCAAATTTATTGCATTATAATTTTTGTGCTGTGTAATTTTTTACAATAAAAAAATTCTGATCTCTTATTTCTGAGGTGAGGCTATTTAACCATTTTCATGTTTGTTACTATAGTTCACTTGAGTGACATTCTTTACAATCATGTTTTGCTAGTCTACAAACCGTAATAATATTCTTAGTCGAATTTACATAGCTGGGTAGCAGGCCTATTTTCATACGGAATGTCCCATCTCTGTCCCATCTCGGCAAGCTTCATTCTCTTTGTGCGATGACTACAGTTCTCAATCCTAAACAGCCTTTAAAAATAGTAAGCAATAGTGAATATTAGAGCAAGTAATCAATAAAATATCAATGAGCACTGAGCAACAAGCCTATATTATTTTTAAGAATATTCAATGGTGTCAATCACATTCAAAAATGAGACTTATGTCCGAAAAAATAAAATTATGGTTCATAATAATATTAAAGAGTCAATTTTGGAAATAAGACTGATTTATTAGCAAATAATGTCATTTGTTCAAAAAGAGCCAACCGTGGAGTCAAAGAGATGGAGATTGTGATAGAAGATTACATTTGAATTATCATGACAGGAATATATGAGGTCACCATCAGTACTTGTCAGGTGAATTTACCAACACATTCAGTATAATATAAACAGAATAAATAATAAATTGTATGGTGAAACCAGAAGGCGTTTGAGCATTCACATCTCGAATATTTTATCAGGGTTGTGTCTCAATTCATTCAATTTCCTTGGCATGATCAGAGTACTCTCCTTATAGATCAAATTCAGACATATCTCTTGTCAGATCTTCATTCCTGTCATCCCCGTCGTCGGCTTCTATAAACTGCCTCCAACTTCTTATCCGGCATCCTGAGGGATGATCACGTCTCGTCAACTACAACTGACTTTTGAGCCTTCCTCGTCTCATACATATTTCATTCAATGCACATTACTTTCACGATATAAAACCTCAAACTCCTTCAGTACCCTACAATCTAATCATCACTCTCAGCATCTAGATTCTTCCATTTATTTCCTTTTTACCAAAGTTTATGGTAAAAAACTTTATTTTATTTATTTACCTTTTCACCAAAGATGAAGAGGAAGAACTACAACTAGATTACCAAAATGAAACTTTCTTCCATTTATTTCCTTTTCACCAAAGTTTATGGTAAAAAACTTTATCTTATTTATTTACCTTTTCACCAAAGATGAAGAGGAAGAACTACAACTAGATTACCAAAATGAAACTTGATAAATTGGGCTATGTTTAATTGTTGAAGTACTCGTGTTTTAACAATTTTAATTTTTGTTACCAAAGTAGATAGAAGAAGAAGAAGGAAGAACTAGATTACCATAATGAAACTTGATAAATTTGGCAAATTGTATTTAAAGATGGTTTTTGCATTCTATGTTTAATCTAAAGTAAAACTTTGAGCTGAAAACCACTTTTTTGACTCAGAGGGCCTTCCACAATAAAGTAAAGAAATCTTGAAATTGGGGTAGCTTGAATTTTTTGGAATGCAATACTTTCCTTACCTATTGCAATAGGGTGATGGGAACAATGTAACGCATAGAAGTCGTGAAATTGGGGTACTTTAAATTTTTTGGAAAAAAATTATCTCTGATACATTGAGTACTAAAGCCTAGAGCAACACTAACCACATACTATGATACTACGAAAGACAATAACCTTTGATATGATAACATTGTCTCTAGTACTACTACTGCGTTTAGGATAATCCAAAAGAGCGAATATGTAGACATATTTGAAAGCAATAAACTTATTCTATTATGTAGACATCAGAACAAAGTTGAAATAGGATCGAGAAGTGCTTTCGAAAAGTATGCTCCATTGAGAAACAGGAAAAAAGGAATGCATCAGTTTGGAAGAATAGTGTAACTAGAGAAGAGAGAGAGAGAGAGGGTGAGAGACAGTGAGAGGAGTTTTGTTTTTGCTGTGCATTGTTGTCGGGCGTAATATTCTTTCATCTGTGTGCTGCTTCCTCCTCCGGCGTTTGGTGTGCGACCCTGATCCTGGCTGAGCAAAGAACTCCACTGTCACAGTCACAGACGACTACTCTCAAAGATTCGGCCGTACAAAAAACGAAAAGTCATTGTGAGCAAGAGAGAAGAACAGGGAGAAAGCATTGCGTGGGAGAGACAGTCGTCAATATTTTCTTCTCTACTCTTCATCAATATTGTTCCGGTCATCGTTTCAGTGCAAAAGTATGACTCTTTCTTATAGATAAGTCAATATTTTCTCCATTTGCAATCGCCAATATTTTTATCGTCATCGTTTCAGTGCATGAGTTTAGCTATATGCTGTACACCTATGCTAGTAGAGTGAGTAGGCTGTAAAGTTTTGTACAATTTGAACAAGTTTTGTAAAAAAATTCTAATTTTTGTACAATTGGGAAGTTTCTTGAAATAGTCAAAACGACATATTTTCAAAAGAAAACAATTCAAACGGTGATTCTGAGATTACCAGAACGGTAAATTATGTAGCCACCATACTCTGCCTATTATCTCGTGATAGGCCAGCAATAAATGACACAGCTAGTTCTGAATTCGACCAGTAGATGGCTTCAGTTACTGGGTGATTTACAGCTTCAATCTTTACAGACACGCCTCCAAGCTCCGCCTCTCTCCCCTGATTGGTCAGCAATGCACAACGCATCTAGTTCTGAATTCTGTCATAAAATGGCAGCAGTTACTGGGTCATTCAAGTAGCAACTTCATTATTCCGCCGTTTAGATGTCAGGAGTGTTCTACACTCATTCTTATCCAATGGGAAAGAACAGATTCTTTCTATTGAACATGGACATACGATATTCATAATGAATAAAATAGTGTATTGTATTGTGAAATATTTATTTCAATAGTATACTGAAATTTTCAAGTCAATTATGATTAAAGCGATTAGTTTGACAACCATCAATTTTTATGACAACCATCAATTCTTATGACACACGTACATAATTCATTCAATCATGGGAAATTCCACTACAGATTTTTCGAGAACGACTGGTCCAAAAAGACTGAATTTGGTATACTCAAATAGTTGAGGACTTTTAAGGATGTGATTATGGGGTTTAAGATTTCCCCACAAAATTATATACAATTATAAAAAAAGTATCATCAGCAGTTTTGAGTCAAAGGGAAGATAAAGGGAAGGGTGTGAACAGGAAGCCTATTTTTGCATCACTTTAATATGAACTAAGTGATTGTGAATTGGATTCGTGCATGTGAAGAAACTTTGAGGTGAGTCCAAAAATACTTTCATGGAAAATGTCTTATTTTTTGATAGGCCTATTTTGTTTTTTAATCACATGAATTGTTGAAAAGGAAGTGGAGGAGTTTGGAGTTATACGTTTCTACATAGAAAGTCAATGATTGAGTTTTATTCTGTTCCCATTTCCTGAAAAAAAATGATTAAATGTTTGGGGGGGGGCTCGAGCCCCAAAGCCTCAACACCCGGCTACGCCCATGAACGGGATACCGGTTTCGGTTGATACACCATTATCAATTTGGTAAACCAAAACTAAAGTAAAGAGAACTGGAGTAAAAATTATCTGAACGTACATTGTTATTTACACAAGTCCTTCTCTCCTATGACCAGAGCATTGATATGAGAATTGGAGTTTTTCACAGACATTTCCAACTGTACTATAGCTAGAGAGTTGTACACAGGCATATCTCAAATTTTGAGACTTTGAGACTCAAAGTATGATATGAATTCACGTGGGAGAATTCTAAGGAGAAAATAACAAAAAAATAAAATATGGAAAAAATAAGGGCGAAAGAAGCCCATCGGAATATCAGATTACTACCTCAATAAACGAGCACTCTATCACCTGTAGAATGGGAAGTCGAAAATGGATCGAAAAATAGATTCTCTAAGGAAATAAAATAAATTGATGGTTGTATGTAACGTAAAGCGAACATCCAGTTAGTAAGCCAGTTGTCAGAATACCGTGATAATTTAACAAGGATTTGACTCTATGACGATCGACGGGTATTATTATCAGAAGGCATAATACAATTTATGGCACCCAAATTTCCAAAAATAGATTTTCTCTTGCACTGATTTTCACAGAATTGAAGAAGCTAAGGTACAAAAAATATTCCTTCAATCAGAGCTAGTGAACTGAGTGTGTCATTTTCTAGCTTCGTTTCTCGGTACAATTTTCGCCATGAATGATTTCACAATTTATAGCACGACAAATTCTATCAAATTTAGTTGGATTAAATATTCTGAAGTACAGATTGCAACCCCATACAAAATCTTGTTCACAGCTCTCTTTGTCGACCTGAGTCCTAGGAATCAGAATTTCTCACATTTATCATATTCGTTGGAAATGAAATTTTTATGATTAACGATCCTACAAATTTTGTAATAAATATGTGGGGACCAAGATCCGCTCAAAGAGGGGGGAGGGGGTCAATTCTGGGGATTGGTTGCATTCTGGACTTGAGTATTTTTTTTTGTTTCAATCAAAAGTATTCTGCGAATTCATAAGGAAAGTTTTCCAGCCGATTGATGTTGGATATATAATTCAGTATTTTTAATTTTTCCAAGGGATTTTCGTTGTGAAAATTTCGCTTCATAGAAATCTATTACCTATATTAGAAGAGTTTGGTGCCGTGTAGAGTAGATTTTTGAAAGTTCATGGAGAAGTTTGAGTGGACCGATTTTGATACGGTTTGCGCCAAAAGAAAGATAAAAATTGAATTTCTTCAGGCTTTATATCTTTTTCAAAAATAATCATTTTAAATGAGAGGAACCTCATGAAAGCCAAAAACCATCAGTCGGCATTAAAATGTACTAAATTATTAAATCTACTGAGTTAGTTAGTGAAATGCCACAAAGCTTAGAAAAGTTTTTCTAAAAGTGATACTATAAATAAATAGTCTCACTGTAAAAGGATTTCATTGGCATGACTGGCCTGCTGTCAAATGTTGTCGACTTTTTTAGAATAAATAAAAATAAATGACATTGCTTCATATAATATGATCTGATCAAATAAATCAAAAATTCATTTTTAACGAATCAAACGCGACATTAGATTTTAATGTAATTATGATAAAACATAAAAATGGTTGAAACAGAGAAATTTGAAGATTGAAGCTATAATGGAAATTATAATAAAACATGTTAAAGAACAGACATTTGAATGCTGTTTTATGTCCAACAAAATTTACGTTTCAAGATTAACCCTTCCATCTGTAAAATCCTAGTTGATCCTCGCTTTTTCACCTTGCAGATCTTATCTCTTTCCAGTGTTATATGATAATGATGATGATAAATATTGAGAATATGGTGTAACAGCAACAGCAAGCAAGATAGATTATGATATTGAATTGTATTTTAATAAATCCTTTGAGCTTCAACAGGGTAAATAAATAAAAATCCGAATTTTTCTACTTCAATCCAAGCAATCCTGGAAAGCTAAATCGATGGTCTCTGAGAGCAAATCGACAGATTTTGGAGACGATATATATATCGAAATCGACTGTAGGGCCTATATATCGACAATGAGCTTTGTAAAACGGTGGCTCCCATTCGGAGCCTTAGGCGATATGAGTCAATTATTATTAGGTTCAGTACAAAGACACTCCAGTTCACAATTAAATTCTCTCTGAACGGAAATAGGAAAGTATTACATGACCCGTTCATCGGCTATTAGCCGTAGCTTTGTCGCTTAATCGAAATTGAAGCTTGCCCTTATTCGGTCTGTCTGTACTTTACCCTTTCACTTTTCAATCTCACTCTCTTTATAAATAATACCTTCACTCTGGATTTCTATTATTGAAAACAGATTCGAAGCTTCAGTTAGTAGTTGGTAATTGAAAACATGAATGATGAAACAGAAGCTTAATGGCATTTTCTAATACAAATGAATATAATCCTTTAGAATAATTATCAGAGCTGAAACGAACATGATCCAAATGAATGAATAGCATCTTTTGAAGCAATGAAACTTCCAAGCAATGAATTACTAATGATATGTCGAACATTATAACTGCTTGAAAGCACAAAATATGAGAAAAATAAGTTGTGTTTATTTTTTCGGATGTTGGACTTTAACGCTACTTGAAAATATTATTCCAAAACAGGAATTCTTATATTTATTATGCTTTTTACTCTCATTCTCTTCATAAAAACTTTACTCTGGAGTCCTTCTATTGAAAACATGAATATGATGGAGCTGAAGCTAATCGTATTATACAATAGTAATAGAAATTATTCTTTAGAATTATATAAACTGAAACTTGATCCGAATGAATGAATAGCTTCTTTTGAAGCAATGAATTTGCTTTATTTGCACAGTATTACTGCATGGAAGCACAGAAACTGTTTAGTAAGTTTTAGTTATTCACACAAGAATCGATAAAATGAATGTGATGGAAAAGATGCTGAATGGAATTTTTTGCCAATTGATAATATTTTAGAATTCATTTGAAAATAGATTCAAAGTTTTAGTTCGTTAGATGCTGGTATTTGAAAACATGAACATGACAAAACAGAAGATCAATGGTTACTGACAGTTAAGAAAACATCACAAATAATAGTCACGGAAACAAGAATATTCCTTTCTATGTCTCTGCCAATGGTAATGAATACCAACTATTCTTTGGAATTTATTAGACTATGCTGAAAAGTAATCCGAATGAACGAATATGATGCATGATTCTTCATTTGCTTTCATGCGTTATTTATTAAAGCTTGTAAAGTTTTGAAGCGCGAAAAAAACAAAGAGACCATTCACTTTTTTGAATGCGGAGTTTCAAAGCTGCTAAAAAATCTGTCTCAGTACAGAAAAAGTGGCTGTCCCATTTTTATACTCAGTAGCCTACGCTTTCTCACATTTACGAGCAATGTTGATGTTTTACAATCAGTTAATAACATGAAAGCCTTGAAAGTTCCATAACAATCTGAAAGGGCTTTTCACAGAATTGAAAGTTGATGAATAGTGTTGTTCTTTGATATTTATGAATTGACCAGTAAGAAGTTTTCAACTTTTACATCATCACTGCTCTTTGTGCTTCAGAATCATGCTGCCATCGGGTAGTCTTTTTTAAAACACCAAAGGACTCAACTATCACATTTGATCATACAACTCTTTAGAAACTCTTTATACTTTCATGAAGTTTCCACCTGATCAACTCTCTTAATAGCTGAAACACGCTCGTGCATCTCTCTCATTTTTTTTTTTTAAATTTTTCATATGCATCAAATTTGATAGCTGGCAGAATATATGGAACATGATGATGGTTGAAAAAATTGTGATTGCCAGCCTTGCCGGTTTTTTAAAGGGAGTCAACTAATTTCAACAGAAGATTTAACAACTGCAGTTGAATCAAGTTTATAAGGGTTCATATTCCAGAATTCGAATGTATGAATATGCAATCGCACATCAGTATTCATTTCCACTCCAATTGTCAGAATCGTTTTGGGAATAGAAATTAATAGAAAAATGTTTCTTAGCTCTTTAGTAAATAGTAATTACGATCGGCTCTCAATTGTTTGGAGAGTAGCAAAAATTCAACTACAGTACGTAATTTATTCATTTCGCGGGGGAACGAGAAAAATGTGATAATTTTTATGATGATAAAGATGATGATTAACATCCATAAAATCAAGCATTTCAATACTGCAACACAACATTCCACTTTTTCTCATATAAAGAAACATGATGGATAGAGTGTAGAGTGATTGCTGTCTCTATTGGGAGGTTATTGAGGGATTTTTACATTCTGCTTCAGGGCATGGATGTGAAAAAATATTCAGAATCGCACGTGTTCCACGTATCATGTATGTATCACGTGTGTTTTTTTCCTCTCTCAATAATCGGCGTTCCATCATTTCAACATATTCCAGAATTCGAATGTATGAATATGCAATCGCACATCAGTATTCATTTCCACTCCAATTGTCAGAATCGTTTTGGGAATAGAAATTAATAAAAAAATGTTTCTTAGCTCTTTAGTAAATAGTAATTACGATCGGCTTTCAATCACGTCTCGTACACGTGGATAAACAACGGAATGAAGTGTGTTTGAGCGTTCATTATTAGTTGATTAGTGGCGAATTGATTACATTCCAGAAAGCGGCGCACTTGGAAATGGATATGAGATTTAGTATATAGATATAGAAATATACGCAGGTTTGATCTGGTTTTTCCTATATCACTACTTTCCAGAATAACCCCTTTGATTATTCATCTTCCTTTTATTATAATTATTCATATTATTCTTGAATAGCTGTAACTTCCGTATCGGAGCTCATTGTAACCCTTATCTTACACGTGCTACGCCTTGAATGAACTTCGAAAGTCACATATATTCAAGTACATTGATTATCAGAGTAATCTGATTCTAATACAGATTAAGTTTATTGAACGACTGAAAAACCGGGTATAGTTCTGTGTTCAAATTCAAATCTAAATCGTCCAAGTCATTTGATCAAAATAACTCATTTCATTGTCAATGAAAGCCCAATGAATGGTCAAAAGCCAACCCTATAATATTATGTTCCAATCACTTTTTAGGCTAGTTTCTGTTTAGTGTCCAGAGTGTTAGGATTTCATATCCACCAGGGGTAAACCTGAAGGCATCGAAATTAGTCCACTGCAACGGAAACATGAGGGGGTAGGTCTACAGTAAACATACATGAGGCGTGGTCAATCACGTGCTACAGCCTGTATTCTACAGGCATCCTTCAAACGCAACTCAAGTGTAAACTGAAACTTCAAACTCAAGTGAACTTTGACGAGCACCCTGATTTCCATATCTTTGTTTAAACTAAGGTCGACAAAGCGATAGTTCAAATTTAATTTGAACCGTAGATACACAATTAAAACCAAGATACTACAAGTTGACAACCATTTATAATGTTAGATACAATATCACAATTTTGAACAAATTTGAAACTTTCTTTTTCTTTAACTTAGTTCAAACTGAGATGGTACAGAATGTCTCATGACATTAATACAGTATTCCAATACACATACATTGTTGTAACCGGTAGTAAACATTGATGGTGGGAAACAAACAACAACAAATTAAACAATAAAACAACAAATTGTACTCAGGTACATGTATATCAAAAACTAAATATTAATATATACAGTGAATAAATATAAACAACATCAATACTGAGTAGTACCTATTTTTCCTTGGTTATTCTTGTATATTTCTATTTTAAGTTTCAATTAGTTTCCATTTTGACTATTAGCAGCAGATATTGACTCAGTCGCATCAAAAAAATCTATCTTTAGGCAAAAAATCGCGACCGGCAATTTCTCTGCAAAAATTCCTCTGCACATGCGTCAATATCAGCAGACCACTCACGTCTTTGATTGTCGTGATTATTCGTCGTGATTGATCCGTTACCATCGACGCATGCGCTGAAAATTGTCGAAAGTTTTCCACCCTTAGACTAGGCGTACACCGGTTAGTCAAGACAAGACGAGACAAGATTAGTCACAGTACTTCACATAGTTGCTTATGAAGCAGCACACACCGATTAGTCATTGCATCGGTGTGTGCTGCTTCATAAGGAACTATGCGAATTACAGTTACTAGACGTGACTAATCTCGTCTTGTCTTGTCTTGACTAACCGGTGTACGCCTAGCCTCACAGTATGGGCCAAAGAAGCGCGTTGACATTGATGTTCCCATTGTAAGGAGCCTTCTTCACAAATTCTCGATTCGAACTTTTATGTCTTTGCTGTGTTCTGTAATCGAAGAAGAATGAAAACAATGTGAATTTCAGACTCACCAGCAAATCAGCGATGGCCAGATGTATGAGCATGGTGTTGATGTTGGTGCTGCGCGCGCCGCGCCGCCTCCGCACCAAGATAGAGAGCACGGTGAAGTTGCCGACGGCTGACAGCAGCATCAGAATGGAGTAGGCGACAATGGAGACGCGATGGCCGTCGTTGAAGCGCATGTCGATCGGGAATGTGAAGGTGGTGTTCTCGTCGACCCGCCATGTCGTCCAGTCGGGAAACAGCTGGAAGTGCGGCCACTCCTGAGCCGGCAACGGCTCGTCTTCGAGCAAAGTGCCTGCCGTGCTGTTCACCGTCCCCGTAGCCGTTTGCAGCTCACCGCCCCACGAGCCGTTCATATTACAACATCTGCAAAATAGACAGGAACGAGATTCAAATCAATTCAGTTGATATTGAAATAAGACTCAAGACGAAGTGACCAATTCAAGATTGATTTTATTAGTACTATTGAAATGAGACTAATTTCGATAATAAATAAGATCGATTTCAATATCGAAGTGCTCAATTCAAGAATTTTATTTTATCATAATCGGGCTACAATAGCAATAGGAAAGCCATACAGAATGTTCACATAAGTTCATACAAGATGAAGAGAATATCAAGATCACACAAAAATGATAACAAACAAAATACAAGAGAGTGCACATGAATAAAAGTTGATAACATTTGATAAAAATGATAACAAACAAAATACAAGAGAGTGCACATGGATAAAAGTTGATAACATAATGATAAAAATGATAACAAACAAAATACAAGAGAGTGCACATGGATGGAAGTTGATAACATAAAGTTGATAACGAGAAAGCATTATACATATAAATAAAAATTTAGATATTTATCAAGAGAGTAGAAGGCATTATATTTGATTTGAACTTTGCTTGCTTTCCAACATTAGTTTTCTCATAGGTTCTTCTCATGAGATAATATTCTGGAATTGATTGACGAAACAAAAGACGAACCGCTCATATGAATAGACCAATTCAATTGGAAGATAAGAGAGAATTAGGACAAACGTCATGGAGCTAAATTTTCAAAAGAGCAATGTAGGCTAAGGAAATATACAGTACTACTGTATTTAGAGTTGAGAGAGGGTGAAGAAAGGAGCGCATAGTAGAATGTGAATATTCAGGAGTTATGTTTTATGGCTACGGGCTACATATTAAGCTGAAACTTCCAAGTCGAGGGTAATAAGGAAAGTCGTTATGCATTATTGATATTACTTCATTTGAAATTTTTCATTAAGAAAAATAGATATAAGAAAATGGCTATCTTTGCCAATCCGTCTTATGCTGATTCCAATAAATTTTCATTTTTATTAGGAGTGGACTACTTCTAAGGATACGCAAGGTACTCTTATGAAATTTAATACTCTTATTAAATTGACACGAGAAGTAAAACAAGTACTTAATTGCCTAAATTTAATACTTTACGAGCAGTAGCGGTCATTGGCCATCATAGAGAGGGCAAAATCGACAGGGTTCATAAAAGCCTTATAGCGGAGCAAAGCAAGAGAAATAAAAACGCCATCAGACCTGAAGTATTCCGTTAATTCCACTAAAACATTCTCTCTTTTTTTCTATGAGCCATAAAATCTACATTACAATCATCTCAATATAACTTATAGTGATACAGTATAAATTATATTGCCTCATAAATTATAAAAGCAATATTTATATTAGCAATTAATTATTCTCCCTTTCTATAATGTTTTCCCTTCTTCCAACGGAGATTCCTTGGGGAATGACTTCATTAAACTCAACTAAAACCCCCCTATTAAATTTGAGACATGAAAAAGTGATTTCTTAGGGGAAGACAGATCACACAAGGAAATCCCTCACTCTGATCCCTGGAAAAATTGTCTCTCGTGTCTTTGAAGTACGGTACCTAATTAAATGGATTGTTTATCTTCGATATTGATTGACTACTCAACGGTTGTCGCTGGCTCTATCAACCATTTCTTTTGTGTTTCTTTCTACTTTCTCTCGTATCTGTCAATCTGTTTTGTCCGTGCCGTTTTTCCTTTGGTGCGCTCTCTAGCTTATTTTCTCCTCCAATCCTAGCAGCCTTACAACATCAATGGCTTTTCAGTCACCGTTGTTGAAGGAGAATCTGATGTAGTCGGATACCGTGCTTAACTTTAATACCCGCAGTTTCCTTCAAGAGGAAAACAG